>OZ007591.1:324678302-325878302 GCA_963931845.1 Maratus michaelseni
AAGCTGTTATCAATTCCAAACAGGCTACTTTATAACACATTTCTGAATTCCTTTTTGCTAGCAAACGTATGAAAATTTCAGGATTTCTTATTCACAAACAAGGTAACCGAAAGACGTTTTCATTTTATGGTAAAGACAGAAAAACTTTCAGAAAATACTGTCAAAATGGGTGTATTGAACCGAATTCCCGACGTTTTACACCGAGAAAGTGCAAAAACCTGTCGTCACGTGACAAGAATTGCATATAATTCGATAAGTAATTTATTTATCAAAAACAGAAAACTTCTTTTTATTTCAAATTGCTTCAATAGGCAGACCTGTCAATTTTATGCCTTTCCGTTTAAAAATGAGTCAGGAAATGTGTCAGAAAGTTTCACGTTGTTGAGCAATGGATTTGAGAACCACTTTAAGAACTGGATCAGTTCATATGAATGGTGCAGATGCAAAAGTCACATTATCCACTCTTTTAAAGTATTGTGTTATTCGTATCACCGTGTTCGTCTTTTTAAGGCAAATCGGGCTGTAATAGTGATTTGGAACCCTAAAAAACATATTAAGGTTGAAAAAAATGCTGAAAATCTCGTTTTGATGCATAACTCAAATTATTCAAAAACTGTTTTGCAGCAAAACACACACTCTTCAATTCAACCAATCAGGAAGATACAGAAGTTAGAAGTCGTGTAAAATGTTGCACTAATTTAATCACAGTGTAGAACTTGAACCACGTCTAATAGTAAAATTTTTGCCCAAATTATTTTTAATAATTATTTTTTTCGATTTTTGTTGTTTATTACCCTTTAAAATAACATAATGAAAACTAATGTTCAGATTTTTTTGTTGTTGTTGTGCTTGATGTTTTAAATTCATAACTACTTTGGTTTATAACTAACATTACCCATAAAGGTTTGCTGCAAAAATCACATTTTCCATATTTAAATTTAAATTCTAGCTTTACCACAATTATTACAGGTTTAAGACTATGTGCAACTAGTTGTTATGGCAAAAGATATATTACACAAAATAAAATTGTACCAATATATCATGTTTAATAATCAGGTTTTTTGCATTTTTCTAAGAACTAGGTTATGTGGAGAGTGTGAATTTTGCATCTACACCATTTATATAACCGTTTCACTGTACATTCCAAAACTTTATGTTATGTAAATATCATCGTGACTGAAAAGTACTTTCATTTACTCTGGTATTTACCAAATATTAAGAAATATACAATGATTTGAAATATCATTGAGGATAATTGCCGACTGTGTAACGAAGTTCGAGCGTATTTGCGGACAGCGCTTTGACATTCCCAGCTATTCATGTTTAATAGTGCTCATTAGAAGAGATCAAACGCAGTTCAAAATTTAAACTCTAGAGGAATTCTGATGAGCGATCGAAGCACTCGAATCATAGCTGAAACAATGCTCCAACGGAAGTTGTAGCTCAAACATTAGTAATGCTTGAAAATAATTGTCGTACAGTGAAATGAAATATTGTCAACTTATGTATATTTAAAGCTTCTGTACCACTAGTTGTGAATCAAACCATTCCTTACTAAATTTATATCTTGTTAAACAATGCTATAATATACATGACTAATTTGAATCTATGATGTGCATGGCAAAAGTCTTAAGGACAACCTTTATCCGATTAAATAGTGAATGTAATTTGAGTATAAATGAAATTTTTATTTTGTAAAACCTAACCTTTTTAGGATTATTTTAATTAATTGTAATTATCTAAAAATTATTAGATTATTTTTAAATTGATTGTAAATTTTCTAAAATTTCTCCGTACTTTTATAGAAATATTTTCCATCGTCAACAAAGTATAAAATTTATGATCCTCAAATATCTCTGCGATTATATTTTAAAAAAATGAACTGTGTTTGAAGAATTAGAAATAAATTATAAAAATTTCTTATTTGAGAGTTTAATTTTGTATAGTTTACACAAGTTACCGTTAAAATACAGGCCTTTAAATTTCGTAATGAACCATCTCCTTAAAAAGTGCAACAATGCTACTGGTATACGAGGCAAAGACTAATGGATCTGTATTGTGTTCAAGTATTTACAAGAACATGCTCACACAAATTTTCTAGCTCTATAAAACTGTGACAGAAATGATTCTTAAAAGATAATTTCTTTAATTCGATACATTATTTCTATAATTAAGAAAACATTTTTTATTGAAAGAGAAAAATTAAAAAAAAATCTTTGCAGAATATGTTAACTGTCTTTTTCATGTGATAACTTAGAAAAATTATTTTATATAAAAATAAGATTATAAGAAAGTATTAGATTAAATAACTGTAAATTTCTGTTTATTTTTTACATAAAAAAAAGACATTTAAATCGCTGCGTTTTGCATGTATTATAAGTAAATTACAATGTTTATATATCTGCAAGAAAAAATTCTTTATTGCATGGATTACTAAAAATGCTTTAGTTTTTTATATAGAAATCAACAATTTTAATACAAAAACCAAGGATGAAAAACTAATTTTGAAATTTATTCCCCTATAACTATAGAAAGGAAAAAGTTTTTTTTCCCCGCCGAATCGAAAACCAGTTTTGGACATCAAAACTACAACCCTGTAATGTTTGTAAAAATATTATAGGTATTCAAGAATGTACAATTTTTTATCTTCAAGTATCTCTCTCTGTACATGTAGAAATATAAATAATGTACTAGAGTTTAAAAATAAAACATAATCTTTGTTCATTTAAGGAATTAATCCTCTTTATCTTATATCAATCACAAATGAAACACTCACTAATAGACTTTTTAGTGAAATATCTGCTAAAAAAAATTGCTGCTCTTTAACGAGGGATGTGACATAAAATCTATTGAATACATATTGTGTTCAGGTATTTATAGGAAAATTCTGACAAAGCTTTTCTCCAGTATCATAAAAGAATGCACGTAGGCAGAATTGAGTATTATCAGAAATAAATCTTTTAAATCAATATATTTTTAAAAGAAAGTAATTCTTTAAAAAAGAAAGAAAAGTGACAGTAAAGATCCTAAGGATTTTGCTTTTTTGATGATTTATAAAACTGAATCTGTCTGTTTTCACATAGTAATTAAAAAAAAGAATGCATGCAAAAAAGCAAGCTATAACTACAATAGTAACAATAAAGTTATAAAATCTAACCATCGTTTTTATCTCTGTTAATATCTGAAGCGTAAAATTTATATGAAAGTTTAAAAATAAAACGCAATACTTTTGCTGATATTGAAACAATATTTCCCTTATCTAATAAAGCGAAAGTTGCTGAGACATTCATAGACTCATTTTAAACCTATAAGCATGGAAATTAGAACAGACATTAATATTGTACAGTTTTGTAAATGATTAGCTTTTTTTTCCCATTTTCGATGTATGTATTTCAATTGCAGTTGTAAGTAATGGTTTTTCATGATGGTATTTCTCGGTCACTTGCGTCCTGAAATTTGGTTCAATACAACAACTTAGACAGAAATTACTGAAAAATGCTATTTGATTTCCAATTTTTAGAATGAGAATACCTGCAAACATCGTGCGTTTAAAAAAAAAGTTGGCTTCGTGAATGTGTCAGTAAGTTCCAAGTTTCGATTTGAGAACAGCAGAGTTTAATTAAGATTTTAATTATCTTTATTTTGCTTAATTATTATTCAAATACTCATTATTAGAATTAAAAGAAACATATTTGCTTAAAACGTGCTACGGTGCTATTTAATTTCCAATTTTCCTAAAATGGCAGCTATGCAGAGGTAACCAGGTTTAAACCTCGAAGCATCCATTGAATTTAAAAAAAGAGAGAGCAGTATTTAGAGTCAGACACATTTAATTAAAAAAAAGAGCTTCTTTGAAAATTATTTTAGTCGTTTTTACTGTCTGTATGTTTACCATATACATATCGAAATAACTGACTTAAATAAAAAATATATATTAGTCGGTAATCGGAAATGAGTGAATATATATTTTTTCATTTTATATATTTTTTTTATCCAAAAACATACGACATATGTCACAACCCCGTAATCAAAGAGTTAAGTTACTGTTTGCAACAATCTGATAGAACTTTGCCCAATTTTCATAAAGAAAGTGTTTGTACAGATGCAATTAATGTCAGATTTTTTTTTCAATCAATATATTACTAAAAAAATGCCTCTTTTAGAAAATTAAAGAATTTTTTAAAAAAAGATCCGAAGAATGTGATGCTTACTTTTTTATGGAAACTTGGATAAATTAATCAATTTGTTTTTATAAATTCGAAATGAAAAACAAGTTATGTAAGAATAACGATGAAATATTAAAATTACAAGTCTACCCAAAACTATGAAAAAGTATTTTTGAGTATTATTGCTTTTGTTTAAAAAACTAAATACTTGTTATTTTCTAAAAACAATTTTTTAATGAAATTCCATCTCATTGGCATAATCATGTTGCAATCTTCACTTTTAACATTAGCTACCGTTCAAATACTAACTGATAGATTCTTAGTAAAATATCTCCTGAAAAAGTGTTACGTCGAAAAGTGAGATGTAAAGTATAGACTAAATGAACCTGTATTGTGTCCAAATATTTACACGAACTTGCGGAGAAAGAGTTATTTTCAAATATCATAAAGAATATGCAGAGACAGAAGTGATTAGTCTCAGATAAATCCTCAGCATATTCTGAAATAAATTTATTTATTTTTGAAAGAAAAATAGTTAAAGAAGATAATGAAAGAATGAGATGCCTGCTTTTTAGGTGGTGACTTTTAGATAAATAAATTATTTTCGTTATAAATTAAAAATTAAAAACAGAACCTACATAAATATAATTTTACAATTAAATAATACACTGCTCAAAACAATTAAAGGATATTTGAAGTTTTATATAAAATAAAGATATAAACGAAAATTTTTTTGCCGAAAATAGAAGAAGAGAATCACAAATGCAAATTTTTCTGGTTTTCAAACTGTGGAGTATGCAAATTTTGAGTTCGACGTCAAAAACGTCGCTTCAGCGGCAGCGAATGAAATTTGACTTTCAACTGGATAAAAGAGAATGAAGACAAGGATGATCGGCATTCAGTGATTGCTTTGTTTCGATGAGTACGATGTCTCAGCGAAGTCATTTGACAGATTCAGAAGCTTGGAGAATTGTTGGTAGGTTAGAAGGGGGCCAAACTCAAGCCGAATTAGCGCAAGCCATTGGAGTGTCACAAAGTGTCATTTCCAGGATCTGGAACCGTTTTTTGGAGAGTGGATGTGCAGGCCGAAGACCAGGGCAAGGTCGTAGACCGGCAACAAGGCCCAATGAAGATCGGTATTTAGCGTTAACAGCTCGGAGACACCGAAACATGAACGCTACTCTTCTCCAACAACACCTTCGCTCGGCTACAGGCACCACGATTTCAACTCAGACTGTCCAAAACCGGCTCCATGCTGTAGGTCTGTATGCTCGCCGACCGATGGTATGTGTTAGATTAACATCAAGGCATCGTCGCGACCGCAGGGAGTGATCAACCGAGCATGTCAACTGGAGGAGAAATGAATGGAGCAATATTCTGTTTTCTGACGAGTCCCGTTTTTCTGTGCATCCGGATAATAGGCGTATTTTCATCTGGAGGGACCGTGGCAGTAGGAATAATCCTGCGTTCGTGCACGAAAGTGTCAGATTTGGCGGTGGAGGAGTGTTGGTGTATGGTGGCATCTCCATTGACGGGCGCACTGACCTCTACATCATTCGAGATGGAGCTCTGACTGGTCGCCGATATAGGGATGAGATCCTCAGACCTATTGTAGTCCCTTACGCTGCAGCAATCGGAGATAACTTCATTTTAATGGACGATAACTGCAGGCCACATCGTGCAAACCTGGTGGAGGATTTCCTTTTCGAGGAAGGAATCGTTCGAATGGAATAGCCAGCGTGTTCTCCAGACATGAATCTAATCGAGCACGTTTGGGACGCTCTAGGAAGACGAGTTTCTGGCCGCCAACAACCCCCACAAACTCTCCAAGAACTGGAAAGAGCTCTTCTGGAAGAGTGGGGCAGAATACCCCAACTCGTCAATAATAGCCTCATTGAGTCCATGCCTCAAAGGTATTCAACGTTGCTGGCCGCCCGTGGAAACCATACCCTCTACTGAAAATGATTTTCTTTGAAGAAAACACCTTTTCTTATTATTTTTTTCTCATATGCACAAATTGTGTTTTTTTCCTTTTGTACACAAATGCGCAATAAAATGCATTTTTTTCTGCCAAACTTGTGTAATTTATTCTCATATAATCTACTATGTCTGTCGACCATGTATCAATCAGCTAAAAAGTTTCCCAGATACAAAATCCACCTAAAACTGCAATATCCTTTAATTGTTTTGAGCAGTGTAAATTCAAAAGCTCACCTTTGCCTATGAAAAAAAAATATATTCGATTATGATTTTTATTGTTTAAAAAATAGTATTAAATCTAAAACAATTTATATTTATGAAGATCAAGCCACAGCGGCATAAATCACATTTCATTAGCATAATCAAATTGACATCATCTTTATTTACAAAAATATTGTTTAAATATTAACTGTCAGAATTCCTGGAAGAAAATATCTCTTAAAAAAGTACTACACAGCTAATCAAAAGATGTGACACTAATGAATGAGTATTGTTTTCAAGTATTTACAAGAACAGAACATGCTGACACAGCTTTTCTCAAATATCATTAAAAAAAAAAAGCGTAGTGACAGAATTGATTATTGTCAGATAAATCCTTTAAATCTGCAAATTCTGAAATAAATTTATTTATTTTTGAAAATAAAAATATTTAAAGAAGATCCAAAAGAACGAGATGCCTGCTTTTAGGTGGCGATTTTTAGATAAATAAATAGTTTTCGTTAAAAATCCAAATTTAAAAAGAACTTATGTAAGGATAATTTAACAATAAATAAATAAATAAATTCAAAAATTCACCTTTGCCTATGAAAAAAAATATTGAAATATGATTTTTATTTTTTAAAAAATAGTTATTTGTAAGTTTCTAAAACATTTTCTATTTATGAAAATCAAGTCACATCGGCATAAATCACATTTCATTTGCATAATCCCGTTGACATCATCTTTATTTACAAAAATATTGTTTAAGTATTAACTGTCAGAATTCTTGGAAGAAGTAACTCCTGAAAAAGTACTACACAGCTAATCAAAAGATGTGAGACTAATGAATGAGTATTGTTATCAAGTACTTAGAAGAACATGCTGACACAACTTTTCTCAAATATCATTTTAAAAAAGCGTGGTGTCAGAATTGATTATTGTCAGATAAATCCTTTAAATCTGCAAATTCTTAAAAAAATGTATTCATTTTTGAAAGAAAAATATTTAAAGAAGATACCAAAAAATGAGATGCCTGCTTTTTAGGTGGTGATTTTTAAATTAAAAAAACATTTTCGTTATAAATCCAAATTTAAAAAGAACTTATGTAAAGCTAATTTTACAATAAATAAATAAATAAATAAATAAATTCAAAAGTTCACCTTTGCCTATGAAAAAAATATATTGGAGTAGGATTTTTATTGTTTAAAAAATATTTATTTGTTAATTTCTAAAATAATTTCTGTTGATAAAAATCAAGTCACATTGGCATAAATCGCACTTCATTAGCATAATCACGTTGACATCATTTTTATTTACAAAAATATTGTTTAAATATTAACTGTCAGAATTCCTGGCACAAATATCTCCTGAAAAAGTACTACACAGCTAATCAAAAGATGTGAGACTAATGAATGAGTATTGTTTTCAAGTACTTTTAGAAGAACATGTTGTTTTGTCACAGATTTTCTTAAATATCAATAAAAAAAACTGTGGAGACAGAATTGATTTTTGTCAGGTTTTAAAAGAGAAGGAACGGTTGCAAGGAAAAAAAATGGTAATCAGCTGATATTGAGGTATTTCCTTGGGAACTAATGAAGTGATTTCAATATATTTTTTCAATATAGTAAATAGTTATAATTATATCGTTTTGTTGTTTTGAAAAATCATTTACTTTTTACTAACGTTATTTTAAAAGACTCTAGAATTGTAAACGCGTAGCTATTGCAAATTTTTCTGTTATCCCTGCCGAAGAATCAACTTATAGTTTGGTTGTTGCCAACTCTATGGATATTATTCAAAACGCTTCAATCGAGGGAAAGGTACTTCGATATCAGCTGTTTATAAGGAAAATTCGTAAATATTGTACCCCCCCCTCCTTAAATCGGCATCATATATATATATATATATATATATATATGATTATTTATTTATTTATTTATTTTTGAAGTAACACTTTTTTAAATAAAAAATATGTTAAAGAAAATATACAAAAATATGATGACTGATTTTTCGTCGCGACTTATTTTTTTTTTAGCTAAAAATTTCACAGAAAAATAGTTTGTTTGATAATAAAGATAAAAAGATATAATAAAATCGTGTATTTACCTCTATCTATGAAAAAATATATATGTGAGCATTATTGTCGTTGTTTGAAAAACTAGTACCTCGTACGTTTCTATATAAATAATTTCTATTCATGAAAAAATCACATTGTCTTATATTACACTTCATAGGCATTCTCTTTATTTTAAATTAATTACCTTTCAAATACTAACTGATAGAATTTTTATGAAAATATCTCCCGGAAAAGTACTACAGTAGTAGTGAAAAGATGCAAAGCAAAGGATAATGATTCTGAATTGTTTTTAAGTGCTATTTATAGGAAAATGCTGACACGGCTTTTTGGAAATATCATAAAGAAAGTACGTAGACAGAAGTGATTATTATCAGAAAACTCTTTTAAATCAATGCATTCTGAGAAAAAGGCTTTCTTTTTAAAACATTAAAGTGAAAAGTAAGACTCAAAAGATACTACTTGTCTTGTGGCAATTTAGAAAACTGAATGTCTTTGTTTTTATAAATTCGAATGAAAAACATTATGTAAGAGTAAAGCTTTAAAAAAGGAATAACATTATATAAAATATGATTCTTAATTTTCTACCTGTTAACACCTAAAGCTTAAATTGTACATGATGGATTAAAATATATATATATATATATATATATATATATCAGCGGTTTATTTTATATAATGTACCATTCAGATATTGTCTGTTATTATATGTAGGAAAACATCTTCTGAAAAAGATCTATAGTGACTTAAAATAAATGCAAGGCAAAGTCTAAGATATTTCTATTGTAATCGACAATTTACAAGGACATTTTAGATGAGAGGTGTGAATTGTTTTGGCGTAAAATTTTACCAATGTATTTAGAAATACTTAAGGTATTTAATAAAACACAAAATTAAAATTATGAAATGCTGATCTGTTAAAACTTTCCTTATCTGTTATTAAAGTATAAAAATTGTATGAAAATTTGAAAAATAAACATAATTACTAATTATTTCGCGGCTTAATTGGTTTTGTTATATATAAAACGCCTTTGAATTATTGACTGGAAGAATTCCTAGTGAAATATCTGCTGAAAAAAGTGTCAGTAATCTATTAAAATGATGTGAGGGAACGATTAATGAATTTGTACTGTAGTCAAATATAGGGTGATGAAATGGATATGGCTGAAAGTAGATGATACATTTGAATAGAACCAAAGCACATTTAAAAACTTGAGAATAATAACATTCATTTAGCATACATTTAGCATTGATGTTACAATGTTTTCAAAATATTTGCTACCAAGTATGTCAGAAATAAACAGATTAAGCTAACTTACAACGGATGGTGTGGGATCTCTCAATAAATTAAGGGGTCAGGTAACCTTTGAACTCACAAAATACATGAAAACGAGACCTCTGTAAGAATTATCATAACTCCGTAACTATTTGACTTTGAATTATAAAATTTTAAATGCATATTAATAAAGGTTTATTTTATAAATTAAAATTCTCCAAACATGTTTACACTCACATAAATATTTTAAATTTAATTTAAAATATAATAAATTTTTTACGAAAGAATTATTCTTGCATGTACTGCGCGCACGATTTTTCACATTTGAATTGCTAAAACCATTCAAAAAAATTTTAATGAGTACATATATAATGTGTTCTCAAAATGACCTACGATGAAAAAAAAAAATGAGTAGTTCTTGAGAAAAAAAATTTTTTTTAGAGAAATTCGAAATATCGAGTTTTTTTTTACTACAAAAGTAGTCATAAATTCTAAACTTGTTACTTGAGAAACATAATCGTAAGTCATTTTGTGCATCTGTTTGGTTAAGACATTCAGTCAAAATTTCATGAAATTCTAACCAATAATTTTTCTTAAATCGTGCGCGCAATGACCAAAATCGTCGTTTTGAGAAAATTGACTTCAAAGATCAAACTGTCCCTTGATCATGTACAAAAAGCTCAGACTCTTTTAAACATAACTCCTCTTCTAAAGTGAATTTTTGCATGGGGTTTATTTTAAAATGTTCCTAAACAATCATATTTAATTATAAGCTAATAAAAAAAATTTCAAATTTCTCACACTTTAAAGGTTACCTGACCCCTTAAGAAACATTTTATAAGTTCTTTATTTATTAAAACCCCCAAGAAAGGAATCCTATCAACCTAGGTTTAGGCTTGTAAGGGTTCATTTTATTCCTATATCAGTAAATTTGCATTCAATCCAATGACGTGCTCACTGAATATTGATTTGAGTCTGAATACGACATCCATATTCCATATTACATGGACTCTACATTTTATATCGATTGGGCAAAACTCATTCATAAGAAAGTGATAATTCTTACCAAATATTATAAATAGTCATAAAAATGAAACGACGATCAATAAAAATATTTCTGATCTTATATTGTTTATTTTTGCAGCAATATGCCACATGTTTTGCATTATATTATTATATGTCACAGTTATATGTATTTTAGGTAAACATATTTCATTGTTTGTGTTATGCTCTAAATATTGGATAAATTAAATTATATTATTTATTTATATATATCTTAAGTAAATTGCTTCTTATTGTATTTATTAAATGATGTAAATATTGAACAAACTGTTTTTGCGTTTGATGCATTGATAATTAGTTCATATATATTTACAATATGATGAGGTTTTCAAAATGTAAATAAATGTTGTTAGAAAGTGTTTTTGAAAATTTTGCTTTTATCGCCGAATTTGATGTTGACGTTTTCTCTGTCACGTTTTCCAATGTCTCTATAACAAGGCAGTACGCAAAATTATACTGACGCACTGGAGTTCATAAAATCTGCAAAATCGAATCATCTATACACATCTTTTTTCTTCAGAGTTAGAATTTTTGGGATTCTTTTTTCTTGTAATGAAAAATTCGAAATTAGTAATCGGCGATATTTGTGATATTGTAGATGACAGTTCTTGAAAAGTTGCCATCTGTAATAACACTGACTTTTTTCTAACTCACACAACCCACGCGATTCCAGATGATTCACCTCTTGCAATAAACTTAACAAGAAAGAAAAATAATGCGTCAAGCATAAATTATGAAACAGTTTCCAGCACATTCAGAATGTTATGACAAAATTGCACCGTTTAATAAGGTGAAAGGAGATGTGTACGTAAGCAATTTGGAAAACGCATAACTCATTTGAAAACCCAATTTGAGCAATTACCATCTATAGCAGAACAAATATCCGAATTATTTCGTACAACCCTATACATGTTTGATTGATTTGTATGTATACTACATAGTATATGATAAATTTAGTTCAGTTCGGAAACGTATAAAAGAGTTCAAAACTCCACTTCACCAATTTCCGTCAATAAGCGAAAATGCACTCGAATTCCTTTGTGCAACCCTGTACAGGATCTATATAATTTATACCTACCGTGCATAAAATTAGTTAAATTTGAAAACGCATACCACAATTGAAAACGCTTTTCCAGCAATTATTGCTCATACACAGTACTGTAACCGAATTCTTTTGTGTGACCCTGTAAATGAGTGATAAATACTATGCAGATCATATTCTATAGTAAGAATTTTGTAGTGAACCTCTTTGATGCATGTTAGTTTCATTATATTTGAAATAATGTAACCTCATTAAATTACACGTTAACATTTTTCCCGTAGACCATAATGTAACGACCTTCTTTTGAGTGTCCTGTAAATTAACTATGAATGCTACACACTTCATTTTCAATACCGAACATGCCATGGTAAACCTCAATAACATATATCAATTACATAGAAATCCGACTATATTTACGTGAGTTATAGCACGGAACGTCCTACAGACAGACAGACAAACCGAATTCATAAACACTTTTCATCTATGTTGGAATGTGTTAAAAAGATAAAAACGAATCCGCAAAATTCCGCCATCAGTCATGACAAAAATTCTCTCATAATTTAAAACACTATATTTTACTGTGAAATAATAATTTCTCTAGGAGAAAATACAATTTTGCAGGAGATGCAATTTTTTTCTTCGCAAAATCGTTACAATATTTTATTCTAACAATGGTATTACTACCATAATTTGTATAGAACTTTCTTGCAACAAATAATCACTCTTGGAAAGTTTTGGATTCCATGTTCAGAATTCTTTAACATAAAATAAAACGTATGCACAAAAAATGCACTTGTATATACTTTAATGCAAGTAACAAACTGCATTAAAATTAATAAAAAGCAATCGTAAAAATGAAATGCTTTTTATCAGGTTATTTGGGCGACTGTCTATTTGTAAGAATACGCTGACACAACTTTTCTCAAACGTCGTAAAGAAAGTGTGGTGACAGAAGTGATTATTGTCAGATAAATCTTTTAAATCAATGCTTTCTGAAAAAAGCAGTTCTTTTTAAAAGAGAAAAATAAAAGAATATGTTCAAAGATTGTGATGACTTCTTATGTTTTGGCGATTCTGAAAATGAATATAATTTTATATTAAAATATCGCTATAAAAGAAAAATGTATGTGAGAATAAGGTTAAAAATTTATAATAAAATCATAAATTTATCTTTACCTAAAAAAATTATATTTGATCATTATTATTGTTGTCTGAAGTACTAATTATTTGCAATTTGCTATAAAAATAATTTTTGTTCGTGAATATCAGATCATATTTGCATATATCACATCCCGTTGGCATCGTCTTTAGCATACTATTATAGAAAACTGTGATTGTGTTTATGCGGCAGCAAAAACTACTGCATAGATTTTAAAAGAGCTCTCACTAGAATGTAGCTTGATGCACAGTTAAATGAGTAGGAAATTATTAAAAACTAGGTGACTGTTCCCCCTATAAGCCACGCTCGCCAACCCCTGTTCTGACACCACAAACTCTAAAAACACGCTAATTTTATCTGCTCCAAAACCATTACGGAAGATTGATTTATAATTAAACGACCAGTCTCCTGCAATCAGGTTTCCATTTATTTCCCTTGGACTGAGGAATTTTAAGGCCGAATCAGCTGCTGTCGAAACAACTAATAATTGTTTTCGTGGTTGATTAAATAAGATCAATTAAACGTTTGAAAATCAACTTTTATAAAATGTACAAGCAAACAATGTCAATTTTCAACAATAGGTAAAATATTTTGTCGAAATAAATTAATCTCTCGTGTAAATATATTTTTAAATTGAAACTGTTTGGAAATATTATTTGAGCATTTTAAATATATTTTCTCCATTTACTGATTTTAACGCATAGCAATTTAATTATTATTTTTAAGTTGTTTTTTTTCTTTTTAATATTTACGTGCAAGTACATTTTTATGACATAATTTTTCCCATTTATGTTTTTAACAAGCAATCACTTAATTACTATTTTATGTAATTATTTATTTCTGTTATTTCTGTTTTATTTCTGTTTATAGTAACGTGTAAATACATATTTTAACTGAAAGAGAATATTATTATGAGTGCTGTTTTACAAATTAGCAACATTTTAAAAAATGGGCTTTTTGAAATAAGAAATAAATCTTCATCAAAATAATAAACATTTGAATTTAAAAAAAAATGAAAAAATTAGTCAAATTAAAAAAATAATTGCACTTTGCACACCGCATGCTTGTCAACTATATCCCTTCAAATTACGGTTAAATTACTACGCACAGTTTTTGTTCCTTTAAAACTTTTTCAACAGAAAAATTTTGATCGACTTCAATGTGAAATATCTCTTCTTCTATTTAATATAAATAATTCTTCGATTTAAGTGTGTTTATCGAACATTTCTCTATAAAACTACCAATTTTTATATTGTTTTGTACAATAGTTTTCTTAATATTAGCCTAGAAAGACCTTCGGACACAAAAACTTCCTTGACAGTGGTGGCAGCATTAGTTACTTTTGTTTTTAGAATAGAGAGAAATAGTTACAAATGCATTTTATTGTGCAATTCCTGAATCGCAGCCAACAAAAAAGTCCGGCCGCGAAACTCCACCCATGTGAGTTGTTTTCAGCCTACATAGGTCACATCTCACATGGCAGTTCGGCAATTGCTGAAAATCAGCCTAACTTCATCGCATGACAGCCAATAAGTGTAGAAGTATTACGGCCTATTTCTTTCGTTGGCTTCGGTGTAAACGAACTAATTTAAAAGAGAATTACGCAGCTATGTAGTTGATTATATGCTATATCCCCCAAAACGCAATGATGTCTAACAACAGAAGAAATTAAATAGTAGTTACGATGTTAATTAAATCTTGGGCACAGCTTAACGCCAGACAGTAAACATTTATTACCCCCCGCAATTCTACCGTCAACAGGAGAACTGGTAGGCAGCATGAATTAAAACATATAATTTAAATGCGATACGTTTCGAATTAGGAATTTTTAAATTAATTTTTTCTAATGAACATTTTCCGGTACATATCTTCAATATTTTTCTTGTTTACAAATAAGGTATCTGCAGGTAATATGGGCAAAAGGTTAGAAATTTTTAGATGGTAGTAATAACTAATTTTTTTAAGTAAAAAACGGCTAACAAAGCCGACTCTTTTTAGCACTGGAAAATAAATTTAAAATTTAAATTAATAAAAATTTATACCTGCAGCAGTTTGTTTAAAAGAAAATGACAGTTGGTGAAGGTAATATGCCCATAGGAGACCTATAATGAAAACGTCTATATTTAACGCATAAAAAACATCAATTATTGCAAAAGCAAATTTATTTATTGAAAATTTATAAAAATAATAAAAAAATAAATATGAAGAAAATTTTAAAAATTTTTGAAAGGAATTAAAAGAATTTTACCGTTAAAAAGTTTTTTTTTATTTTTAAAACTTTTCAGGTAGGGCAAATAAAAACTCCTGTGTCTTAACTGGCAAGTCTGGTGCATTCCTCGTGCACATAATTTCAACAAACAACACATAATAACATATCTATACCTTTTACCAGCCGTCTGGTCATATTACAAACAAAAACCAGTTTTATAAAAGTATTCGTAATTCTGTAAAAGGACTGTCACATTGAAAGTATTTTGTACAGTGAAAAAGAGCATTAAACAAGCTAAAATATCATGTATACAAATAATTATAATCGTTTTGTATAAATAAGCTAAATAACAAATTTACCAGAGGCAAATTTATAACTTGCTAAAGTAACTTACAGCAAAACAAAAATGGCTGCTCTCTCGTGCACGTGACGGGGTACAGGAATGGTCCAAGGCAGAATAACCAGCTCTTTTGACTTCTCGTGCTGGATTCAAGCGCCATTTTTCGGATTTAGCTCAAACTAATAACATTATTAAGGGTTGACCATATTAACTGCATTGGCTATATTTCCATCACATACCTTATATAAACATATTACTTAACCTAAAAATAAGAACAATATACATTTTGTTTTTGTAACTCCCATAATTATGTGATAAGAAATGAGGATTAAAATAATATTAGAAAAAATTATGAAAAACCATTAAAAATATTTGTTATTCGATAGAAACTGTTTAATAACATGCAGTGTATTTTTAGTTGTAATAAATGGCCTTTCCGATTCATTGTATCTATAACGATGAGATTTAATCTTAAGTTTAATTTGTACCCAACAAACACGAGATTTTTGGCCACATGCAGTAAACGTTGTGGCCAAAAAAGTTTGCGGCAATTTGTATCCAGCCATTAATGTATTTCAACTGACGCGCCCGCACACCGGATGTCTAGCGCCAAATCGTTAACGGGCAAATGGCGGGGAAACTTAATGCAATTTCAGTGCCCAATAGCGAATGAAAGTACGTTTGCGGCCAAGATATACAAATCTATCATCGTTTAAAAGTCAGTGGCCCAGTATAATGTTCTCGACATTTTTATTATAAGAAAGAAAAAGTATTTTTACTTCACATTTTATAAGATGATTTTCGTTATTTTAAACCTAGATTTATGTGAAACGATAAAATATGCTGCATTTAAATATTTTATGCAATAAAAAATACACAAAAAGTACCCTTCTTTAATTTAAAGAGTTTTTATGGGAAAAAAATCATAAAAACTGTTAATGTTTTTGCTTTTAAAGTATGCATTAATATTTTTAAATGAATATTTTTTGTGAGCACCTAGAATGAAAATGAATATTGCAATCTTTAGACATACATATTATATAAAGATATTAAAAAAATTAATGATAAATGGGAATTTATTTCAATTTCAATTTCAATGAAAAAATATTTGTCAAAAGAAATAAATGCCACTTTGCCAAAATACAGTTACTGTTAAACGAGAAAGAAAAAAAAAATTTTTTTTTTTTTTGGGGGGGGGGGGGGAGGGGGGTGGTGATTTTATATTATCTGTATATTATCTATAAATCAATTCCAAAAAATAAGTTATTTTCATTTTTTGAAACATTCAAAATTTAGATTTGAAAGGAAAAAATATCTTAAATATCTTAAATAAGCAATAATAGCAAATACCGATCCCCCCCCCCTCCTCTCCTTTTACACGGCAAGCCAGGGAAAGATGAAACTAAGATTTCCCTTTTCCGACACATTTTTTTTCCCAGTGGGGATTTTTGTAAATATATTTTAAAATGTTTTCCGCTTTGTAATAATCAGCATTAAAAAATTTCCACTTTTAAAATTATTTAATATTGTATGAGAAATTTTGAAGATAAAAAAAAAACCTTGAAAAAAAAATCTATTGAAATATAGCTTTTTTTCTGCGGGTTCGTAGGGATTTTTATGTCTTTTTGGCAGCGTCATCTCATCGTAGGATGTTTACATTTTTCCTTGCTTGATTTTGCCTGGTTTATCATGGCGTCGTCTATGTCTCGTCATTGTTTTTGGATATTTTGATTTACAAATTAGGTAAGATTATTTTTCTATATTATTCCAAGAGTTAGTTAAAAATTAATTTTCATCATTCTTAGGGACAGATTTAAGTTCAAGATAAAGAAAGCTGAGAAGAAGCATCAGCAATTTTGTAAAATTAACTGCATTTTCTCTGCTTGCTTATTCTCTTAAATTCTTAAAGTCTGCTTTGCTTATTATGCGACTTAATTCTACAGAAGTGTATAAAAAAAGTTCTTTACTGATCTTACATCTGCCCTGAATATGCTATTAATAAGTTGATTGTAATTATATATACATATCGGAGTAAAATGTGTCGGTAATGAACAATCTCGGACGTTTTTGGTTTATGAAAAAAATAACCAATAAAAATTCAGCTTTTATTTTTTTCATAATTCTCCGTTGCCTGTTTTATAATCTGCTTTATTGCTGACAATCTTAAACCAGTCAGGAAGCGGAAAATAATATTTTACAGCTCCAGTGTCTTTCAGTGAAATTTTACTTCATATGTTAAGATCTGGTTTTAATTAACTAATATACTATATATGTATATTCTGTATTTTCTGATGATACTGGCATATTTTTGTTTTGATAGTAATAGAAAACTTCGAATTTTATGTACTAATTAATGACCATTTGCAAAATTTCACTTATTTTTAAGATTTTAATAAAGTAGGTAATTTCTTTTTAATTCATTAATGTGATTTTTAATTAGTTATGGCAATAGTGCCCAAAATGTTTTGGTTTAGCCGAAAAGCTAAGTAATCTGATTTAATTTTTAAATTCCACTTATCAGAGTGTAATAGGAACACAACTTGGTACTTTTCTGTTATACCAACACATGCCAAAATATACGCTAATCTGCCATTTATTTCTACCCTAACCGTGTAAAAAAAATTTTATTGCAAACTGTACCAAACATTCTGATTGGACTATTTATTGAACGTGAATCTTTTATTATTATTATTATTATTATTTAATCGTAACCTCACAAAACATCTTAACTTGCTACTTTTCAAATAGAAAATATTTATTAAATTATAACTTGCATTTATTATTGACACTGAAAGGAATTTTACCATAAGCTGTTACTTGATGATGTAGAAGCGACAATAAAATTGTTTTAGGACTTTAGATACATAAAAAAACAGTTTTTATCAAAAAACTCATAAACATCTTCATTCAAAAAATGAAATGTTTACAGCAATCCTAAGAGACATTTACAATTTCAAGCCTGCAGTTTAAATAGTTTTATTTTATTACCTTATGTAATATTTATTTGTTCTTTTATTTTAAGTGCATATATGTATTGCAATTTTCAAACGTTTTATTTTTAAGTGCTTAAATTTGTGCCAACAATGTTATTTTTGTTCTCAAATGATTCGTTTCATGTGAATTTCCTTTTGTGCCGATTATTATGCTTGGCGACAATGGTGTTGGTATAACAGAAAAGGACCCAAACTTTTTATAAACAGTTGCTTTTAATATATTTTCATGTTGTAAATATTTTTTTAATAACAAACCAGATTAATTTTTAATGGTTTTTTTTCCCTAATGAAAGTATACATAATTTTTTTGGGTACTTTTCGGTTAGCCGGGTGCCAGTGATATACATACATGTATATATACATATGTCTGGATATACATACATATATATATACATATATTTATGTACATATATGTATGTATATACATATATAGGTATATACATATGTATTTATATATGTAGATATATCACTGGCGCCCGGCTAACCGAAAAGTACCTTTTTTTGTTTCAAAGTATTGCATCGTCCCTCACCCCTCATGCAAAAACAAATTTGTCTTTAAGGACGTCTTCCTTTTTAAAACTTGTTTTAAGCCTTTGTAAGTATTTTTTTTTTTAACCTCATCTCCCCCGAGTCTGAAATTTTCTTTCTGTGTTTGTGACAACATACTCTCAAAGCATGCAATTTCTTTCTTGGAATTCAAAATAGTTGCACATTGTTATACTATACTGTTACATTTTTTTTACACCCATCCAAAATATTAGGAGGAGGGGGCCTGTCTGATATTACACTTTTAATTTTATGTAAATAAAACATTGGGTACTTTTCGGTTAGCCGGGTGCCAATGATGCGTACAAGGTACAAGTACATACATGCATATATATCACTGGTGTCTGGCTAACCGAAAAGTACCACACATTGTATCAATTATCTTCCTTAATTACTTTCCTGGAATTATAATTTATCTCCATCTTTTATATTATGTTCTGCAGTGTTTTTCTTTTTCAGTACCATAATTTCAGTAAAAAGCGCTATAGTGCATATGCGTGTAAAAATTTAAAACAGTCTAAGTGCACAGCACTTCTGCTGGTGTGGCTGATTCAGAAATTTTTTTTTCTTCTTTTCCTCCCCATAGCAATATTTAGAAAAGATGCCATTTTATTTAATACAAATTATTATGTGTGTGTGCATGTTGAAATAAGTTTTAATTTAAAAGAAGAAAATGATTCACTGGCATCAGTTATATACATTAATCAGTTATACTTTTTCTTTTTAATTTTCTAGTTGAATATGATAAATGCTTAATAGGGTGGGTCGAAAAAAAACAAAATTTATATAATGGAAACATAATAGTGTGGGAAAGTTGCCATTGGTAATAAGGAATAAATTCGCAAAATATTACACCTAGTGGTTAATATCTTTTACTGCCGCAAGTGGGCCAAAATTTTGAAAAATCGCAAAAAAAAAAAAAAAAAAAAAAAAAAAAAAAACTGATTTTTTTGAACAAAAAAATTAAACTATCCAACCATAACAATACAATTTCTAATAGATTGCAACAGTTACTTCAAGATGTTAGTAATATTCCAATAAAATTGTATTACGGTGAAATCATTTCATGCGGTCAAAATTTTGGAAAAAGCGGCCAAAATTTCAATTTTCAGTTTTTTTTTCAATTTTCCCAATTTTTATTATACAGGGCTTGAAATTAAATTTTTCCAAGGAGGGGAGTCTCCCTACCAACATTTTTAAATGAAGGGGAGTTGTAATGTTTGGGAGGGAGAAAAATAAATCTTTAAACCCCACTATTATTTTACATGCTATTTAAAGAATTACATTAATGCAGACATGACAAAATACCATTGAAAAAATTAAGTCAACTGAGAATGATTATGTAAAATGTTTATTTTTATTATAAAAAAGGGAAGAAAGTTAAGTTTTATATATGCAGTGTATTTTTCAAGTTCCATTAAATGTGTTAGGGACCCTTAACAATTAGGTTGTTAAATAAATTTCTGAATTTAGATTTTATTTGATTGAAATTCACCGATCGATCGCGGAAAAGATGCAAAGTTCGTCGATCGATCACGGAAAAAACACAAAGTTCATTGATCTGTCGTGGGAAAAACACAAAGTTCATCGATCTGTCGCCCAAAAACGCAAAGTTCGTCGATCAGTCGTGGAAAAAAAGAAAATTTCGTCGATCGATTGCGGAATAAACTCAAAGTTCGTCGATCTGTCCCCAAAAAACACAAAGTTCGTCGACCAGTCGCTTAAAAAACACAAAGTTCGTCGACCAGTCACTTAAAAAACGAACAGTTCGTCAATCAGTCGCTTAAAAAACCAAGTTCGTCGATCTGTGGTTGAAAAAACGCAAAGTTCGTCGATCTGTCACTTAAAAAATGCAAAGTTCATCGATCAGTCGCGGAAAAAACACAAAGTTCGTTGATCAGTCGCGGAAGAAACATAAAGTTCGTCGATCAGTCGTGGAAGAAACACAAAGTTCGTTGATCTGTCACGGAAAAAACTGTAAAGTTCGTCGATCAGTCGCGGAAAAAACGCAAAGTTCGTCAATTGGTTGCGGGAAAAAAAAATCACGAAATTTATCGTTCGGTTGCAGGTAAATTAAATAACGCAAATTTCTGCGAAAATGCTGAAATTTTTTGGGAGGGATTTCAAAATTTTAGGCGCAAATCCCGCCCTGAAATTAAAGCCCTGTTATATTTCTACAATTAAAGAAATTTACATCATATCTGGTAATAACTTATAAATGTCTAATAATTTTGATCATGGTGTAGCCAAATAAGGGCGAGAAGGGCCCACCCCCCCCCCCTAAATTTGAGAGAAGGGGGCTTTTTAAAGGATTCTGGGGATTTTCCGTGAATTTTTATGGATTTTTTTGTAGGGTGTCCCGAAAAGTGGAAAATTATGTGGAATTTATGTATAGGGACACCCTACAACAAAAATTACCAAAATTTCCCAGAAATTCCTTAAAATTCCTTCAAAAAGACTTTTTTGCAAATTTAGGGAGGGGGGGGGGAACCCCTCTCGCCCTTCATTGGTTATGCCCATGATAAAAATTACTAGACATAAGTTTTTACTAGATATGATGTAAATTTATTTAATTGTAGATATATAATAAAAATTGGGAAAATTAGAAAAAACTAAAAATTGAAATTTTTGCCGTTTTTTTTTTCAAAATTTTGACCGCCCTTGCGGCGGTAATAGAAATGACTTGGAACAAATTGCGTATAAGCCCTCAGATCGCGGCCATTTTTTTGGTGATGTATTTGCCAATCTGACCACCGGGCGGACTTCTGCCTTCTGGCAACCCTTCATTAATCTCCGAGCCGATTTTTTTTTTCTCCTCATTTCTTCTGTGAGCGTACAAGTGAGAAGTTGTGTTCATTTTTTCTGGACTGTTTTTTTCCACGTGGTATCTTTGATCAGATTGTATTATAATTCCAACTTTTTATTATTATTATTAATATTTGATTATTTTTTTGGATTGATAATGGCTTATGTTGGTAGTTTACCAGTAGTTGGTGATTTTGTTCTGAAATATCAGCAAATTTTGAGAGCCAAAGGCAGTTTCAAGGTTTCGCGAGTTAGGCCTATTTCTGGAGTGCAATTGCATTTTGCGTTATTTTCAATTTTCAATTGTATTTAATTTTGGAATATATACAGATTAAACATAAGAAAGGTAAATTCAAGAAATTTTCGTTGAAACGTGAAGTATTTTTTGCAATTTATGCACGGTGATTTTATTTTTCAATGGATGTATCCATGTTTAATTTTTCAAATTAATTCTGCAGGTGTTTTTTTTTGTTTGTTTTTTTATGTTTTTTTAAAGATGTATTTTTGCAATTTATGTACGGAGGCTGGATTTTTCAATTTCTGGTGTTTTTTTTTTGTTTTTTTTTTTTAATGGAGGTTTGTTATTAAGATGTATTTTAGAAATTTATGTACGGATTTTTGATTTTTCTGTTTGTTGATGTTTGTTTTCTCAAATTTTGTTTCGAGGTTTGTTTTTTAAACTATAGGATATACGTTTTAATGTCTGTATTTTTACAGATATGTTGGTTTAATAATGAATCTTTGCGTTTTTTTTAAGTATAACTGTATTTACTTTTCTGCCATTTGCTCAGTATTCAGTGAAAATTTCTTGAATTTTCCTTTTTTATGTTTAATCTGTATATATTCCAAAATTAAATAAGAAATAAAATCTAAAATAGCCGAAAATGACCACTTGGCGACAAATTCTTGTTGGCGAAAAACTGGTTCCGCCAACAAAACAAAATGGCGGACCTGAGGGCGTTTAAGTCATCTGTTCCAATGACTTCCCCATAATAAAATGTTATTGGAATATTATTAACATCTTGAAGTAACTGTTTCATTCTATTAAAAATTGTATTGTTATGGTTGGGTAATTTATTTTTTCAAAAAAATAATTTTTTTGTGATTTTTTGAAATTTTGGCCCCCTTGCGGCAGTAAAATATATTAACCATCTGGTGTAATAATTTGCGAATTTATTCCTTATTACCAAAGGCAACTTTCCCGCACTATTATGTTTCGATTATATAAATTTTGGTTTTTTCGACCCACCCTAATGCTTAATATTGCAACCTATTATAGTTTATTTTCATATTTTTCAGGAGATTGTGGTGGCGCAGTTAAGAGATGGCAGCAGAGATAGATGGTATAAAAAAGATGGTTGTGCTGCATAAACTCGTTTGGCATTCAAGCAAAGGTAAGTTGTCAATTTACGCAGTTTATAATGCAGGGCTTTTATCTTGGGGCCCATTTTGAGAAAAGTAAAAGTTATTTGTGTGAAATTTATTCTCTCTTTTTTTTTTTTTTTTTTTTTTTTTTTTTTGTGAAAGATAACATTTTGTAATGAATATGAAATTTAGTTACTCGAATTTGAACCAAACATTTATTGATAACTTCTTTAAGTCCTTCTGTTAAAGTTTTCGTTTCAATTTGTTTGCAAATTACACATTTTGAAACATAACAAAATAAAAATTAACAATGAAGAGTATGTTTTTATAGATTGTTTATAAAATAGGCAATTCAGAAAATTCCAGAGTTGTTTAAAAGTATTGCTACCCCACATGCAAAAACAAATTTGTTTTTAAAAACTTCTTCCTTTTTAAAACTCAATTTTTTTTAAGGTGCCTGTGTTATTTTAAAAAAATTGGGAAGAGATCCTGTTTATTAAAAGGTATATATTGTGAAGAGACCTGCTTTACTAGGAAGAAATTTGGGATGGTCTCCTAACTAGGCTCCAAATTTTGTCTGTATTGATCAATTTACATTAGTAAATTTAATTTCACACATTCATAAAATAGAAGTGCACTCTTGTATTTTAGCTGCATACTGTTGGTAAACGTTAAAGCTCTTTACAAAGCTTGCCAACCTTTGCACTTTAAGTGTAAAATTTACACTTTTTAAGCATTTTTTACAGCTAGAATGTACTTATTTTTTTCTCTTAAAAGTTATAGGAAAAAAAAAAAAGCTATTAAAATATTTTTACATGTGCAAGGTAAGGTGTGTTTGAATTCAAAATTCATTATATATTACAAAAGAAAGAAAACTGACAGGAAAAATAGTAAATAAAAGGTTTTTTGTTTTACTTTAATAAAATTTTGTATTATGCACATCACATACTTAAATTTTTCTGGCAAGTTTAAACTTACATACTTAACATAATTTTAGAAAGCAAGTTTTTCAAAATGATTTATTAATGTTGTTTAAAAGGAGATCCTCATTTCTATCTCTTGTGTGAGTTTCATAAAGTTTTTACTGTGTTTTATATATGGGAAACTATAATTAAGTCATTGTTAACTTTGATTTAAAACTTTTAAGACAAAAATATTCTTGTCACCTTGATTTAAAATTAATCACATTGGAATATATAAAATGAGTGCAAATTACATGTTTCATAAAGAAGTTATTTAATTCATGTAATTTATAGAATTGAAGAATACTCAATACATCATTAAAACTATAATAAAAAAGCTGTTAAATGATATCTTTTATATGACCAAAAAATCATTTTTTTAACTTAAGGTATTTTGAAAATATTCTTATGTTTTGCCCAAAATTATTTTGCAAATGTAAGATTCTGGAGAGGGGTTGAAAGCTCAAATCCATGTTTTATAAATTTTTGATTTAAATCAAATATCAAATCATAAACATGGGGATTTTTACATTGCTAACTAAGCATAAAACCGACAGAGTGAAAAATGCCCAAGCCTGGAAGCTTGGTTACGCTTAGTTAGCAATGTAAAAATTCGCATGTTTATTATTCAGTAATTTCATGTGAATTTCACTGCTGAAAACTAATTGAAAAAATAATTAAAATTACTCAAATATCAAGTTTTTACAATAAAATAACTGTGGCATATTATAATTTTTTATGCTGAAAAGAACTTTTCCTAGTATTTGTATTTAGTATCCAAAGTATAACTGTGTAATTTTCATTCATTAAAAAAATTGTATATGTGAAAAAATATTTAACAAATACCACAATTTTGGGCTTATACATGTTGAAAAATAAAATTTTACCTATATCTACCAGTGCGGCATTTGATAATCGGAAGATGTGGTTACATTAATGGGCCATGGGAGTGTTCAACATTGGCTGAGGACTCTGTTTCCCTTATGGGATCCCGGCTATGGAGCCGTTGTTCACTTCCACGTTCCATCCAAGTGTGTTGGGGGTGATGTCCTCTGAGTTCGGGCTCCTATAAGGGGAGCTGACGCATATCCAATTCTGTTTCCCAAAATAACCGCCATATTGCAACCCAGCTCAGCATTAGGATACCACCTGAGCAAGTGTTTGCCGTCCATGTTACTGTCACTCGCTGTTCACTAGTATGGTAAGCTAACCGGTTTTAGCTTGGTTTTTGGTCTGTTGGGTTATTAAATGGCAGTATGATTCAGCCTGTAGTATAGGAGCTCTAGGCTCCACCGTATCATCACAGCGACCTCTGTCGTCATTCATTTGGGAAATGGTGATGAAGCGCAAGAGGCTTAAGCCCCTGCTTCACCCCCGGCCGAAGAGCACCGCCTTAGAGGTGTCTGGGTAAACCGGCCCTTTTTGGTAGTGACCTCGCTAAATAGGCTCACGAGAGCCTGGAATTGGCGGTGAAGTACGACTGCCTTCAGCAACCATAGCTTATCATATCTACCAGTACAGTGTATATGAAGCATTCGTGTTTATTATTTTTTTCCCTTGAAAAAAAACCCAGTCATTTAATTTTGTTGAGTGAACAGCCGAAAACAATATTAAAATTGCTTTTTTTATGGGTCTGCAATAATAATCACTCAAAATATGTTGCGCCCCAAAGCAGAATATTTTACAATGTTCTGCAACGAATCTTCAGCTGATCAAAAATGTTCTGTGGGAATTTAAAAAAAAACAAAAAAACAGGGAGATGTCCTTGTATATATGTATATATAGGAGTGCAATTTCATCTTTTATAGAAATGCAAAAGACGTTTCATAAAGCACTGACACATACACACCAAAAACACGTTATTTTGGGTTAAGATCGCAGATTGGGTTAAGATACAGTTCTGTCAATAACTTTACAAAAGATATATTTTGAGATATCACCTTTATGGAGGAAAAGTCTGGAAATTTGGTCCATACATAGTTTATAAGTCCAGCTTTTAGAACTTTTCTAACATATTTATATCCAAGCGGAGGCCCATGTGATTTTCTTTTGTTACTGAATACATGTTATTCGTAATATTTGTTGTAGCAACTTCACTGTACATGAGATTTCAAATTTTTTATTAGTAATGAATATAGTGTTGACTCTAGAACTAAAGCGTAGCCGGATGAAAATATTTTTAAAACGGTCACACTGTTCTCCAAAAGAGCACTCTTGCATCCTGTTCAAAAGATATATTTTGAACTGGTTTGTTTATTATCCCCACTTATCAATAGAATTTTGCGATATTTTCCCATGACCAATTGACTAATTTTGCGACCGACTGACAAATGGGATTTTTTTCATGACCAATTAACAAATTTCACAATATTTGAGATTTTTCACTCGATCGACTGGTGAATTTCACCATTTTTTCTCACAACCGATCAATATTTTTGAAAACTGGGAAATCGGATTAAAAGCCAGTGACTGGTAGACTCGGTTTCCTTAATGGCCACTTTTTAAAGTACTGACTAATGTTTCAAATTTTCTAGATAAAGTATAATCATATAGAAACATATTTTTGTATGAATCAGAGTTTTATACCAGCGAAGTGTTCATGATAAGAATAGGGAAGAAGTCAAAATTCAGGAAAATTTCCTTAAAATCAGAAAGTCTATTATCACATTAATTTTTTTGTTTTGACTTATTGAAGAATTTTGTGATTTTTTCCTGTGACTGATTGAAGAATTCTGTGATTTTCCTCTCGATAGACTGACGAATTTCACAATGTTTTTTAGATTTTTCCTTTGATTGACAGGCGCATTTCATAATTTTTTCTTGCTACCGATGAACGATTTTTGCGATTTATTTACCGTGACTGTTTGAAGAATTTCTCGATTTTTTCTGACAATCCACTGACGAATTTCATATTTTCTTTTCTCAAGCGCCTGAAGAATTTAAAGATTTTTTTTCACGATCAACTAACGAATTTCATGATTTTTTTTCCTGTGACTGATTGTAGAATTTTGAGAATTTTTTTTCCCCCCGACAATCCATTGACTAATTTTAAGATTTTTTACCACGATCGGCTGATAAATTTGGCGATATCTTTTAAATGGCCAAAAAATGATTTTGTAAACTTTTTCATATTAAAATTTAGTTAAATTGTAATATTTTAACAAAACTGTATTCAAAAAGTTATCATAAAAAAATCTTTGTCTATTACCAATTGCATGGGAATTGTTCATTTTTATTAAAATTATTTTATTCAAAATTGTTATTTTACAGTTTGTTAAAACAATTTAGCAGAGTTTCATGAAATGTAAACATCTTGTACAATGGATCCTTCAAATTATTCAAAATTTTTATGCTTCAGCTCATGTGCTTAGAAAATGTTTGCTTTAAATGTTTTAATATTTGTTTCAAGAGTGATGATTCAGTTTTGTGATTATTGTGACACCTCTGGAAATATAATGCATCTAATCTGGACTTACATTTAATAAAAATTAAATTAATTTAAATTTTTGAAATGTAAAATTTAATAAGATTGAGTATTTTTTAAAGTTTTGCAGAAATGTGTCAAATAATTTTTGTTTACAGGGTTTTTGACTTTCATGAACTTTGACAATACTTAAGATTACACAGATTTATGCTAAATATTTTTTTTAATTTATGCTATGTATCTAGAAGAGGAGGGGAGAAGGTGATAAAATTGTTTAATCTTCTGACCTCTAAATTAAGGATTTTTTTTTTTTTTTAATATGCCGTCATATAAATTAATTTGGATTTTGATTATATGTATAATTTTTAACAAATTAAAAATAAAGCAGGTTCTTTGGAGAAAGGGACCTTCTTTAATACTTTCTTTGACACTTTTTTCTTAAGAAACTTTAAAAAATGATATTTAAATTTAAGATATTTTTAAAACATTCTTATGTTTTGCCCAAAATATTTTGTAAATGTAAGATTCTGGAGAGGAGCTGAAGGCTCAAATCCATGTTTTTTAAATTTCCTTTTAAAATCAGATATCAAGTAATAAAAATGATGATTTTTTTTCATTGCTAACTAAGCGTAAAACTGACAGTATGAAAAATGTTCGAGCCTGGAAGCTTGGTTATGCTTAGTTAGCAATCTAAAAATTCACATGTTTGTTATTCAATAATTTCAAGTTAATTTCACTGCTGAAAATTAATTAAAATTATTCAAATATCAAGTTTTTAGAATAAAATAACTGTGGCAATATTTGTATTGGAGTAATTAGTGTTTCCCCTAGGCGTTTTCAAGAAGGCGCAGCACCCTGCCCATTTTTTTATAGTTGTAAATTTACCCTGCCCGTTTTTATATAGCTGAAAATGTGACCTGATTATTGTGGATTCGCAAGAATTTGCTTTCGCGAATTTCACCAAAATGTAGCGAGAAAATATCACAAAAATCATCTATCGGTCGTGAGAAAATATCGCAAAATTCGTCTATCGGTCAAAGGAGAAATATCACAAAATTTGTCACTTGGTCGCAAGAAAAAATTACAAAATTCAAAAATCTCAAAATTCAGCAGTTTGTTATAGGAAAAAAATCTGGAAATTTGCCTATTTGTCGCAAAACCTCCCTCCCTGCAAAATTCGGCAATTGGTAGCAGGAAAATATTCTGAAATTCGTCAGTCAGCTGCGGGAAAAATCACGCAACTTTTCAGTCAGTCATGGGGGAAAAATAGCAAAATTCTTCCATTGATCGCATGAGAAAAATTGCTAAATTTGTCAATCGAATGCTGCCAAAAATAGAGAAATTTGTATATCTGTCATGGGCAGGGCATTCGGGGCACGGGCCCAGGCTCCCCGATTTTC
The DNA here is from genome assembly GCA_963931845.1 of Maratus michaelseni. Taxonomy (NCBI): domain Eukaryota; kingdom Metazoa; phylum Arthropoda; class Arachnida; order Araneae; family Salticidae; genus Maratus; species Maratus michaelseni. Next base: position 324,707,304 of record OZ007591.1, read on the forward strand.
AGGAGTCCCCAAATGCTACTAAAAATTTTTCAATTATTGGCCAAAACAGTTTTAACTGTTTAAAAAACAAAATTAAAATGGAAAAATCTGTTTGTCAAAGATTGTCTATGATGTGTCAAAGTAACTTCATTTTTTCTTTGTCTTTTAACCCTTTGAAGGGCGGTGGGATATATTATACAATTACAAAATGTGGCAATGTAGGTGGGATATGTTATATCCCACCTAATTTTACTTTTTTAACTTTGACGGGAAAAAGTTGAAAAATTGCTTTTCCTTATTTTGAACTAAATTACGGTGAGAATTCAAATGCTATTGTTTTATGAGTGATAATATCAGATTTATAGCTTGGAGGTACACAGTGTATTTTCCTACTTTACAAAGCCATTTTGAAGGAAAAGTTATGTGAAAAAATAAAGTAAAGAAAATAAAGAACTGCTGGTTTCTAGCAATACAAATTCTAGAACAATTCACAAAGTGAGCAATTCGACTTTTATGAAATGAAAGAAAGAGCACCCATACATCATATATAAAGAATATGAATTTATATATTTGAATTTATAGAAAGCCTGTTTTTGTTTTGTTTTAGTGATTAACACAGAGGTAAAGTGTTTAATATATACAGCCCCCCCCCCTGCTCTTAACACATAAAAATAGAAACAATATTATTGTTAACATGGTTGCAAAAAGAAATGAGAGAATATGATATAACATAAAATTGCCACCATGAAATGCAGTTTCGCACCTAGGAAAGAAAAAAAAAAAAGGAATTAGGCGTCGTTTGACAATGCTGCCCTTTTATGAGTTTTTGTTAAAAGCAAAAGCAAATATAGGTATACTGCAATAAAATAGTTTCATGGTGTACAAATAACTTGAACTACAAAGCTTTTTATAAATGGTTTTTTTTAATTATAATTTCTGTTCTGATTATATTTATAAATGGCTAATTAATAAGTGGTGTTTTTAAAGTAAGCCATTTTAATTTTGTTTTGTAAATTTTTTTTTTTTTCAGAAAAAGAAGAATAAAAATATGGAAAGAAAAAAGTTCTTTATGAAGATGACTGTAGATTTTCAGCTCTTTATCAACTTAAATTAAGAAACATCAGAAATTTAATTGTAACAGGATTAAATTTTCTTGTAAAATATTTCTGATAAATTTTGAGCATCTTGTAAATACATAAATAAATAAATGTTTTTTGGTTGGTTTATTTTACATTTGTTGTGAAAAATAAATTTTATATGAAAAAAAAAACATTCAGTTCTAGTGTTTTTAAATATATATATTTATTTATGCAAGTGATGTTATTAAAAAGGATGTACTATATATTTTCCCCTTCTTTCTTGTTCTAAGAACATTCCACCTTCTTTTTACAGGTTAAGATATAATTCAATAAAAGTGTTTTATGTAGTAATTAATTTTTAGTTGATATTAAAATTTTAATTCACATAATATTGTATGAATCAGTTTGAAATTTTGTTAGTCAAAAAGTCACATACCTCCTGCTGGAAGGAAAAATATTTTAAAGATTTCTTTATTGGTAATATATTTAAAAAAAATATATATATTATTCAGTACTCATTACTTGCTAATCTTTAAAAAATAAAAACAATGTTATATTATTATTTATGAGTAATGTTTAGCCCATTTAAAAAAAAAAAAAAAAAGATTTAATGTATGAATGGTGAACCTGCCGTGTTCTAGATGATCAACTGCCACTACTATTTTGAAAAAATATTAAACTTATTTAGTAAAAGCAATTTTGAGATTACATAAGAAGGAAAATAGTGACAATTGGCTTTCTGTCAATTAGTAATATTTTGTAAATATATATACATTAAAATTTTGTTCTATGATGTGTATAAGGGGGGAAGAGTCCTTAACAGACTAAAACATTACTTTATAGGAATACTGCTACATTTTTCTGATTAATTATATGCCAAAGAGATGAAGATAGTGAAATGACATTTTTTGAACGGACCTAATTTACATATATGTATAGTTATATCATTAAAAAAATTCTTAAATGCCAATGATCAGTAATGTCAACATTTTACCAATTTTATAAAATAGAATTCCTGCGTTTTTGTTTTATTTTCAAGCTGGATAATTGGAAGAAACATCCAGGTAAGAAATTGTATTATAAAAGCACCAGTGGACCCGTGCGAAGATTTCACACTGCAGTCTAATACTTTTTAGCAATATCTAATACTCTTTAGATGCAGGTTTAAACTTCTAAAGGAAAATTAAGGGATGAAACTATCTTCAAACAACATTAGTCGAGCCAGAATATCATCTCGTTTATTCCATCACAGTTACAGTAAAAGCTGATCGAGCATAGTAAAGACAAAACAATATATATATCTATAGTTAATTAACTGCTTTAGAGGATGACATCATCTGTTTCGGAAAAAACATGGGACAAAGAAAAATAAATTGAGCATTTCAATTTTGCTTTTTAGTCAAATATAAAATAAACCCGTGCAGCAACTATGTCCCACTTTATCTTTTTTGTAGTATTTATTTTTTATAATCATTTTGAGCATTATATAATGTGGTATTTTATTTTTGTGGCCACACTAACTTGAGGAAAGCCTTTCATTTCTTTTATGAAAACAATGCAGATTTAATTTTTAATTAACAGCAATTTTTAATCAAAAAATATGTTTTACCGAAATGTGAGGGCACTATGTCAGAAGCTGGTTCAAAATCCTTTCTTATAGCATCTCATTCATTGTTGTGCATTTAGTATTTTCTGAGAAAAGGGGGTGTTGATAACAGAAATAATATATACTAGTGGGCCTGTGTGAAGATTTCACACTGCAGCCTAATAGCAATATCTAATATTTTTTAGATGCATGTTTAAACTTCTAAAAAAAATAAAGCCAGAATATAATCCAATTTATTCCATCAAAGTTACAGTAAAAATTGACTGAAAATATCAAGAGAGATATATATATAAATTGTATTTTAACTGCATTAGAGGGTGACATAATGTGTTTTGAAAAAAAAAAAAATAAAAAAAAAAAATAAATTGAGCATTTGAATTTAAATTTTGCTTTTTTATCATAAATATAAAATAAACCCATGCAGCAACCCTGTTCACTTTATCTTTATTGAACATTTTTTTTTTGTTTTAATCATTGTTGTGGAATTTAATTTTTGTGGCAACAGTAATTTGAGGAAAAACTTTCATTTCATTTCTGAAAAGAATGCCTATTTAATTTATTACTTGCAATTTTAACCAAAATACATGTTTTAAAGAAATGTGAGTGTACTATGTCAGAAGTCGCTTGAAAATCCTTTCATATGGTATCTCATTTAACATTATGCATTTTTTATTTGCTTCGAAAAAGGGATGTTGAATATAATCATTAGATAACAATTTTCAATGGAAATGCAGGGAAATTCTGGCTGGACAATTCACCTGGTGAATTATCTTGAAGAAACATAAATTGAAACTACTTAAAAATTTACTCCTTTGAATAGAATGTTTAAACCTATAATTTAATTAAAAATTGAAGAAAATTAGTTTTTTTTTTCATATTTTCACCATCATTGGTAATTTAACGTTCAATATATATTTTGCACCTTGTGTTATCAATTTTTTTTTTTTTTATTAATTACAAATATGGCTTTTGCAACTTTTTCAGAATAACATTAAAAACTAAATCATAATCATATGGTCTTTTATTCCGATCTAATGAGATGAGTGGGTACGGCCAATTTTTGCCTCCATTGGGACTTTTATTATTATTATTATTATTATTATTGCTTTCAGATTGAAAGTATTCTATACAAGATCTGAAACACTTTCGATTTTATTGTATTTTGACCTTTTTAATATGGGATGCTTATAACACAACACCATTGTAGTTTTTAACTGAAAAAGATTATAATGATAAAGTGAAACATGTATAAAAGTCAGGTTGGTGTTATGAGCTCTTGTTAAGAAAAATATTCAAATAGATTTTTTTTTTTTTTTTTTTTTTTTCAAAATTTTGAATAAAATATTAAGAGTTTTCTGACAAAAATTATGGACCAGTAAATTTAGATTCTGAAGTTTAAAATAACTTTTAAAAAAAGAAAAAAAAATGTCCCTGCCAAAGGAGTAAAAATGGGCCTTTCTTGCTCAACTTTACTTTTTTGAGGACCATAAAAAATATAATTCTAGCCAGCTTCCATTCATGATATCTAATAGTGGCATGAATATGGCTAGCTTTGGGCTATCATTCATTAATGATGCCCATTGATGGCGATAAGTGGCTAGCTTTCGGCATGCATTCATTAATGATTACCATTGATGGCAACAAAGTGGCTAGCTTTCGGCTTGCATTCATTAATGATGGCAACGAAGTGGCTAGCTTTCGGCTTGCATACATTAATGATGCCCATTCATGGTAAAAAGGTGGCTAGTTTTCGGCATGCATTCATTAATGATTACCATTGATGGCAACAAAGTGGCTAGCTTTCGGCTTGCATTCATTAATGATGGCAACGACGTGGCTAGCTTTCGGCTTGCATACATTAATGATGCCCATTCATGGCAACAAAGTGGCTAGCTTTCGGCAAGCATTAATTAATGAATAGCATTGATGGTATGTGGATGGCTGGCTTAAGGCTAGTTTACATTTATGATGACCAATAAATTAACATTTATGGCCAGCTTTGGGATAGCTTTTATTCTTAACAAACGCAGGTGGCATGGCTGTGGCGATCTTCTGGCTAGATTTTATTCACGATGATCGTTAATGGCCAAACTGTGGCTAGTTTTCGTTAATAATTGCCACTTAAAGTATAACTGTGGCCAGTTTTAGGCTATCCGTCAGTTATGATTAACCACTTGTGGCACAATTATGGGCATCTTAATGTAGTTATGGCCAATTCTGTTGCGGCCACATTGTGGCCGGCGTGACAGTTTTTTTAAGTTGCCGTTACGGCAAACGATTGCGGCCCCTCATCTACTAGTTTGGGCCAAGGCTAACGTAGCCATCAGTGGCCCGCAAGTTCTGTGTTAGTTGGGTAGCCGCTTCATCTGGCACTAAAAACGCAATCCGACTGGTTATATTTTTGCAAAATGAAAGTCACCCCTTTTTTTTTTATGCATGCGCATGTTTTTATAAAATATATTATATCTCCTGTAAACTTTAGAAAATATTGTTATAAAATACATTTCCAAATTCAGAGATAATCATAAAATTAACTAGATGAGGACTCTTTTAGTATCTAAAATCACATGTCTAACCATCGTGTCACCACCTAATTGCTAATGACACTGTTAACATACAAAGCAGTCTGTTCAAACGATTGCTATTATTTCACCATTCACCTCTCATTTGGGTTTTTAACACTTTCCATCATAGTTGAAAAGTGTTTATGAATTTGGTTTGTCTGTCTGTCTGCCGTCTGTCTGTCTGTCCGTGCTCTAACTTGCGTAAATATATTCGGATTTTCATGCAACTGATACATAAGTTTGAGATTAATTATGGCATTTTTGGTATTGAAAATGAAATGTATAGCACATATAGTTTTTTACAGGGACAGTGAAAAGAATTCCCTTACATTACGATCTATGGGAATAATAATAATCGGTTTATTTCTATGATGTTACACAATTTCAAAAACATTGAAATTGATATATATCACAGAAGTGCACTACAAGAAGTACACTATAGAATATGGTGTGCATAGTACTTATAGTTCCTTTATAAGGACACTAAAAAATTTCCGTTATATTACGATATATGGATAAAAATCGTGTGCGGTTTATTTTTATAATGTTTCACTATCCCAAACATGTGATATATATCACAAAGGTGCATTACAATAGGCTTACTATAGAATATCATGTGTATAGGCATGCATCGTTCATTTACAGGGACACACAAAATAATTCTGTACTATCTGTTAACAATAATAGTTGGAAGTGTATTTTCAGTTGCTGAACGTGTTTTTAAATTTAACTCATTTTTTGCCTATCACTTGGTGTGTATAAATTCTGTAGATCATATACAGGATAGCTCAAAAGTTCTCGAGTACATTTCCGTTTATTGACGGAAATTACAGAAGGGGAATTTTAAACTGCGTGCTACGCGTTTCCTTACTGAACTAAAATTTAGCATTCAATGCAGTATATATACAAATCTGTAGATGATATACAGGGCTGAACAAAATAATTTGGATGTTTTTCCGAATAATGTTGGTAATTCCTGAAATTGGGTTTCTAAATATTTTAAGCGTTTCACACACATTATTTACTTAGATATCATCTTTCCCCTTATTAGACGGCGAAAATCTGTAAAATTATTTTGGAAGTGTTACGTAATTTATGTTTGACGCATGATTTAACATTCTTGTTTTTTTTTTCATAAAATTTGGCCGAAGTAACTGATTTATAAATTTAAAAATTGTATGTTTTAAAGACTAGTGTTCCAAAAAGAATTAACTATTTTTGAAATAATATTAAAAAAATTATAAATTTATTTGAACGACTAAACTGTAAAGAGACGCACATTTTTCTTAACCCTCTGACCGTCTTGCAAAAGGACAAAATTGTAATGTTGTTTTCTCAGTAATTTTTTAAAAATACTAATTACATTTCAAACGTGATATAAAAAACTTAATTTCGTATATGAATATAATCCTTGAGAGTGTTCATCAATACTCAATGTTTTCAAGCTGGATCATATTTGATCAAATATATTAATTTAAATAATACTTTTATCGCAGTGAAACCTGCAGCATAGTGAACGGATATATCAGTTCACGTCGCTGAGATGAAAGAAAAAACAGTACAACCAAGAATGAAACAATACAATAACTTCTTCCTAGTTACTAACGATTCCAGAAAACGTTCTTTATCTTAGAAACCTGAGAAACAAATACACTTTTGAGATTAAAAAAAAAGCATTTAAGAAACAAAGTTTATTTTGCTGCCACTGATTTTCGAAAACGATTCAGAGTACTTTTTGCAGCATATCATTAATCAGTAGCATTTAAAAAAGCATTTAAAAAACAAAGTTTCCTTTGCTGCCACTGATTTTCGAAAACGATTTCGAGTACTTTTTGTAGCGTAGCATTTAAAAAACAAAGTTTCTTTTGCTGCCACCGATTTTCGAAAACGATTCCAAGTACTTTTTGTAGCATATCATTAATCAGTAGCATTTAAAAAAGCATTTAAAAAACAAAGTTTCTTTTGCTGCCACTGATTTTCGAAAACGATTCCGACTATTTTTTGTAGCATATTAATGAGTTTACTCAACACCGAATGATGGAATAAGTTTTCGGATGCAATCAATTCTCAAGTAAACACTTCATGTCCAAAAAGCACGGTTTTAAGAAAAACGCGATATATTAAAAGCATTAACATTAACATTACAATTAATATATTTTGCTACTCTTATATGTATGAATTCTATTGCGCAGCTTAAAATGATTAATTAGGAATAGATGGTATTCTAAAAACCGATATGTCGGTTTGAAAAAACATATGAATATACTATAAAAGTACTCTGATACGTTTACGAAAATCAGTGGCAGGAAAATAAACTGTTTTTATAAATGATTCTTTAAATCATGGAAATATACTACTTTCTGAGATATCTAATGATAAAAAGCGATTTTCGGAATCATGGGTAATTCGGAAGGGGTTATTTTATATTTTCGTTTGTGGTTGTACCGGATGGGCACAAATTAGTGGGGCAAAAAGAATGGTGTATTCCGCGAAGTTATGTAGCCAAACATGAGGGTGCAGATGATTATACGACAGTGAAACATACAGAGTTTTTTTTTTTTTACAAATGTTGGCTAGCTCTTTGTCACTCCGCAAATGTCCCATCAGTAAACAAATTCTGTCTATATGTATGTGAGCAGGTTCACGTCAACCAAATCAAGTGCAGTGCTGAATCGATATTTCAATTCAAGGAATTTTTTTTTTTTTGAAGTGGCAGACTGTAAACCTGATCTTTAACAAAACACCATACATCCTGAAACCTATAGAGGTAAAAGGTATGGTAATTGTGTTGGTTAGGGAATAAAATCTTCGCGACCAATCCTAACTGCGACTTGTGGTTTTCTTCGAACTTTGCCGTAAATACGGGTTAGGATCCCTTAGAAAGACCCCCACGGAGGGCACTCCTCCCAGGGCCTATATCCCTCGTGTTGATAATTGGCCGTCATAAAGTCAACCAACCTAACTGCGACTTCAACAGCATGTCCAGGTATACAATTCCGATATCAGTTTTTTTAGCAAAGACGAATGGGCCAAAAATTAAGACCAACAATACTATTAATCAGCCTTTGAGTTGGTCCTCTAAAATTAATATTTCCCAAATTATTTAATTACAAAATTGACCAACTAATTTGTGTCGATACCCTGTATTATATTTTTGCAAATTAAGAATTATTTTTTATTTTTTTTTTTTTTTTGCAGTGTACCGATAGCTCCAGGGAATTTTTGCATTCAAGCAAGAAAACATTTTTGTGTCTTCACTTCATTTCATAATGAGTACAAAAAGTGTATGGCCGACATAATACCACCCATCATGTGACGATTGTCGAGACGCGCCCCAGTTTTGAATTTCAAGTAGGCAGATAGGCACACGCTGAAGTTCACCCAGAATGGCCTTTTTAAATCTATTTAAATTGTTTTTTTCATTTTGTTCATGTCTATAATGAAAATAAATCAGTCATGTGCGATTATAACTCATAGGGTTACGTACATTAAATTTATTAATTACTACTTATTAATTAATAAACTCCTACAACCCCTATTTTTTTCATAATTTTAGTTTCAGTAGAATCGGAAATAGAAGGTGGGGGAGATATTTTTCCAGTATACTTTCGACGATATCTCTGAAAATATAATACCTAAAATTAAAACAAATATATTTTTGAGTTCGATGTTAGAGACCTTTCTAACGATACATAAAAACAATTTTTTTTCAAGTAACTTAATTAATATATCGGCTGATTACCGACTTTTTTTTTTTTTCGAAAATCATTATCAAATATCCTTGGATGATTCTGCGTGGATTTATACCTCGAGCGCCCGTCAACATCCCCGCTCACCGCCCGAAAAGTAAAGTTTGTGTAACGGCTAGAAAAATCACTATAGTTTCCCTGCAACGTTTAAGTAAACCCCTAATACACCTATTTTTCCATAATTTTAGTTTCAGTAGATTCGGAAATAAAGGGGAAGGGAGATATTTTGGCAATGTATTTTCGATGATAGCTCTGAAATTATAACACCTAAAATTAAAATAAATATATTTTTGAGTTCGATATTAAGGGAACTTTCATACGATACCCCACATGATACACAAAAATAATTTTTTTTTTCAAGTAACTTAATTAGCCCTCTTAAGTTTTCTTAAACTTATTTGTGAATGGCTAATACTCTGAAAATATGTGGGTAAAAAGGCTTTATAACTTTCCCAAGTTTGAACCTTCCACGTCCTATAGTTTACGAGAAAAAGAGATCTGACAGACGGACACACAGACACAGGAGTGATCTTATAATGGTTCCGTTTTTACTTTTAAGTACGGAACCTTAAAAATGCATACAGTTTTACAGATCTGTATATATCCAAAGTAAATTTTTTATTATGTACATAACTAATGTGAACATACTTAACTATCGTGAATGCTAGAAAAATAATGATGAAAGTTACGAAGAGATAATTGTTTAATATATTTAATTTTAACATTGCATGTAAATGAATTGAACTTAAGTATGACAAGACAAATTTCGTTTGTTACTGACCATATCACCCATCAAAAGAGAGAAATCGCCAAGATTTCGAAGAACAGAGAAGCTACAGTAACAACTGCATATCTTTATTAAATGAAGAATGCCAAAGAGTGTCTCCTTTTATATCCTCTCAACTCTACCGGCCGCAAGGGCATTGGTATATGGCTTGACTCTTTGAAAGAAATATTAACCGAACTTACTTAACAAACATTTATATTTTTATAATTTATTCATTTCCGTCATTGTTTTCCTGTACAAGTTTACAATTATTTCTTTTTCCTATAAAATACATCAAAATACATGCATTTTTTTTATTTTGGCGCCTATAATATCAGGATTTAATTTCTTCTGTAATGACCCGATACATTGTTCTGGATATAATGTCGGTGATTTTTTTTACGCATATCCCCCTATTATTACTGATCATAAAATATATTTCTACGGACACCATTCGCATCATCTTTGTTAAGGTGTTATCAAAAGCAGGCAGACTTCCTGACTTTCTGATTTTTTTTCCGGTGTCTGACCAAAGTCCTATAAATATGTTTTGTGCCATAAAGTATATCTAATAAAGGAATTGAAATTAATAACTCACAGAAGCAAGAATAATTTTTTTTTAAATACAAAAATACCAAAAATATTTTATGATTAACCCATCTCTCTTATTTTTACTATCCCTAATATTCGAACTTAGCATCATTACTTCCTATTTCGATGAGCTGTTTTACCTAGGATTCTTTGATGCTTTACTTATTCGAATAAGCTCTTTTTCCCAGGATTCCTTGATCCTTTACTTATTCCAAGGAGCTCTTTTTCCCAGGATTCTTTAAACATTTACTTATCCACTCCCTTTTTTTATTGTTTGCTACTCGCTTAGAGACTTGCTTTCCATATTAATATCATATAGTTGCTATGTGACAGGGATGGGTAACGTAGGTTACAGGCAGCTCGCGAAAATGTCTCCAAAATAGACAAGAAACACATTATTTAAAATAATTTATGGTACATGACTTCTGTCAGACTGCGGAAAAATACCAGAAAGCTGACAATTCCTAGCATGTGGTATGTGTTCAGATACAAAAAGAGCAATCTAGAACACTATTAATAGCAATGATGTATTTGGTGCAAACGTTGTATTTTCTGCCGCTTGGACGTCGCGTCGCACACTGGCGAAATTTCATAAAGTTCTGGTCAAAAACGAAAATAAAAGTTGCATTTTGTCTATGCACAACTTTGCATAATTTCAGATTTGATGTTCTGTAGAATATGTTTACTCATCCTCATGACTTTGGTAAAAAGCATAAGTATTTATTTTTCTGTTACACGTTGGATTTAAATATTTGGAAAATTAACTATCTTTAGCGTTTTAAATTCATATATTAAAAATCTATATTTCTAGCTATATTTGTTTAGTGTTTCAGGAAATCTGTTTTACTAGATTTTGGTTGTAAGTATATAAAAAGATTTTAAGAAAAAACGTCAAAAATGGTTTAAATTACATTTTAGTACATATCTGTTTGAAAAGAGATACAAATTCCACCGTATTCTACAAAATTAATAACTGCGTTCAAAAATTGTAATACTATCTTTACACCATCAATAGTGGGGACTGCTTTTATAAAAAAAATAATAATGTGATTTTATTATTTATTTTACTCAATAATTGCACGAAAGTACTTAAATTTTAAATTGAGGTGCAAACATACATAAATAGTTTTTTATGATTCAAGAAAGAAAATGGGGGATTCTGCATTTCAACAGCTCATATATACAATCCACTTTAGTCTTGTAACTTAGGCGTGTATGCTGAATAGGCATGTATGTTTGCTGCCTACGCTAATTAACCGACTTATTAGTAGCCCACGGAATTTGAGAAAACTATTGTTGTGGCCACCGAGCGTAAAAGTTTGAAAATCCCTAGTTTACAGGATTCTGAAGATGTTGAAGTTGAAAAACATTTAAAAAAAATATTAAGCATCTTATTCAATTCCTACTATTAGCTCACACTCTCTCTATATTTATATATCTTGTTCAAATTTTCAATCGTTAATAAAATATTTTCTATTCATCCTATCAAGTTCAAATAATTTTTTTTAAACTTGTACTAGATGACAATTGATGTTAATACAGTTTTTTTTTTCAAATATTAATTCATTAATTAAATTTAATTAATTAATTCTAGTTTTATACTTCATTTCTGTTCAAAAGTATAGCCTCACTCCATATTTATAGTCTCTCACCTTCACACGTAAAAAAGATAATGGGGCTGTTCACGGACGAAGATCAGGCGGCTCGCGAGCGAAGGAGACTATAAATGTGGAGTGAGTCTATACTTTTGAACAGAAAGGAAGTATAAAACTAAAGTTAATTAATTAAATTTAATTAATGAATTAATATTTGAAAAAAAAAACTGTATTATCGCTAACTGTAACATCGCTATGGCACTTTATTGTGAAGTTTGGTAATTTTTGAAATTCATTATTTGAAAAACGGCATAATCATTAGATTTTAAATTTATATCAAGAAAAATACAATTTTTAAAACTTTCTAACGCAGTTTGTCTAATAATTTTGTGAGAAATACTTTTCGAGCTATTAATTTTTGGTATTTTAGCAATTTATTTTTTATTTAATTTTTAATACATTTAAAAAATTTCTCTTATGTAAGATATTTAGCAGGATATAAATTTAGGAATAAATACCGTCAGTGGCGAAGCGTGAAAGATCGCTGGAAAAAAATTTCTATTTGACCTAAGTAGGAATTGACATAAAAAAAAAGTTTTTATATTACTTGTTTTTTGTTCATTTCATGGTATATCTTTACCTACAGTGTAAAAAAAAAAAAAAGAATTTTTCTGAATCCAGCAAAACTGTATGAAAGTATAATATAATCTATTCCTAGTTATCCCCGATTTCGAAAAGCGTTCCTTTAGCTTCAAACTCAACAAATAATAAATTCCAAGATTTAAAGAAATATTTCTGAAAGAGAAGTTTCTATTGGTGTCCGTTGAAAAAGAAAGAGGGGTGGGGGAACGAAACATTTTCGAGTAGATTTTGGAGTGGTCACAAAATATCAGTTTTTCGGATGCTATCAATTCATAAATAAACATTTCGATCTGCGTAAAATATTTTATGTATACAACAGTAACCAAAAAAATTTTAATTTTAATATTAATATTATTTCTGTTAATTTAGCATGTTGTCTCGTTGAACATGTTTGTTAACCCTTGGAATACTGAAATCTAAAAACTCATTCACATTCAAAATACGGCAAACGAACGGACGCTGAAATATGCTGCAAGACATTTTCTCCCCTTTTCTCCTGCCTGTCTACTTCTCAGCAGCACAATAAGAATGTAGTTGTCTTCGAAAATGGAACCCCCATAAGATCTCTAGTGAAAAAGTCCCCCCACCCGTTATTTGCAATAATCTCCTACTCTGTGACAATAGTTGGATATTTCCGAGGGGAGAAAATTGAACACCTGTTTTCTCAGGCGCACGGGCGATCTGGAAGTAGTTTGCTTGGCCGGACGTCTAGGGCTGCTTAGTAGCGAAAGGTTTGAACAAGAAAATGTTAACATGAGAATTGATAGTCTCCGATATTTCGTATTGAAAAATTGATTAAAGGATATTACTCGGAATTGTTTTGTTCTTTTCTCTTTTTGAAAACGTGTTGCAAAAGAGATTTCTGTTTCAGAAATAATACTTTAAATTTAGGAAATCTATTATTTTCTGAAGATAAAGGAGTGTTTTTTCCGAATCGTGGTTAACTCAAAAGAGGATACAAGATATATTTTGTTTTTAAGTTTTGCTGTATCCAGAAACTTTTTTCTTTTTTTTTTACAGTGTTTTTGCCCCGCCTTTACTGATACTCTTTCCACTTCTTAATAACAATAATTCTTATCTTTATTTCCAGATTATAATTTTCGTTACGAGGTTGTGTAAGGGCCGGCTACAGTATGTGTCTAACAAGTGCATTGGACGTAACACAAAACCAAAACAAATAAGAACATGTCAAGGTTTTTTTTGTTGTAATACGCATTTGCACAAATGGCATTTGAAGAAAATAAGATATGTAAATTTCTGAATTCCGCATTGCGAGTGCCATTTTAACAACCGGTTCGCTGAAAACGTCAAAACATTTCATAATGTCTTTGCACACTGAGAAAAATGACACTTTCAAATCTGAGAAACTCGATGTTTTCATTTTGTTATGAAACTTTTTGTTTCAAATAGGACGACGCAATGCTTTCAATTCTGAAATACCAGAAATATTCAGAATATTGAATATTGAAACATGGACATACTCACAACTGAGCACATAGAGATAAGTTTTTACTCATTTTTGAAACATGGACACTCAAAAATTATTAGAATCTGTTCAAACTCATTTTTGAAACATGGACATGGACATAAATGAGCACATAGAGGTCACTCATGAATGAGCACATAGAGGTCAGTTCAAACTCATTTTTGAAACATGGAAATACTCATAAATGAGCACATAGAGGTCAGTTCAAACTCATTTTTGAAAGATGGACATACTCAAATAGGAGCACATGATGTTTTATTTTTGAGTGTGTGCATGTTTTCAGAAATGAGTATATACACGTTTCAAACTTGAGTAATTTTGATTCGGAGCCATTTTGACTATGCGACATACTCAGATTTGAGTATTTTTTGCTCAGTTTTGAAAATGTCGTTTTTAGAGAGTACCGGTGTGAATCAGCGATATTACATCACTGATTATTACCCCTTTTGCAAGTAATCATGCACAATGAAAACAAAATTTTAAGTGTATTGAAATTATCAATTAACAAGAACGAAATATCATGCGTCAAGCACAGTTTATGTAACACTTTCAAACACTTCCAAAATAATTTTACAATTTTTCACAGTTTAATAAGGTGAAAGATGATGTCTAAGAAAACTAGGGAGAGAAGGGATGACCACCCCGGGATCCCAGCTTTCGCTTTAGAGTATAAGTGCAATCATGGGGCGAAGACACAAACCAGCTGTTTACTTTATTTGGGAAACGCATAACATATTAAAAAACCCAATTTCAAGAATTAGCAACAATATTCGAAAAAATATCCGAATTCTTTTGTGCAGCTTGATATGTTCTATAAAGTTGTATATACACTACATAGAATGCTAAATTTTAGTTGAGTTATGAAACGCGTAGCACAGTTTACAATTTCCCTTATGGAATTTCCGCCAATAAACGGAAATGTACTCGAGGACTTTTGTGCTGCCCTATATATGATCTATAGAATTTATACACACCAAGTAATAGACAAAAAGTGAGTTAAATTAAAAAACGCGTTCAGAAACTGAAAATGCACTTCCAACAATTCTTGTTAAAATACAGTACCGAATTCTCTTGCGTGTCCCTGTAAATAAGCAATGAATGAACCTTAGTGATATAATATACCAATTTCAATATGTTTTAAATAGGGAAACATTATTAAACTAAACCAAAGGTTTTTTCGCCATAGTCCATAATGTAACGGAATTATTTTGAGTGCCCCTGTAAAGGAGCTATGCACTATAAGCTATGCACTATGCGCTATAAGTGCTATGCACACCACATTCCACCGTCAGCCTCTTGTGGTGCACCTCAGTGATATATATCAATTACATTATGTTTAAAATTATGCAACATCACTAAAATAAACAGCAAATTATTTTTCACGTAGACCGTAATGTAATGGAACTCTTCTGAGTGTCCCTGTAAAACAACTATAAGATCTACACTCTTCATGTTCAACACCGAACATTCCATAGTAATCCTCAATAACATATATCAATTGCATGACAATCTGAATATATTTACGTGAGTTAGAGCACGGACAGACAGACAGACAAACCGAATTCATAAACATTTTTCGACTATGTTGGAAAGTGTTAAAAAAGAATGTTTTTCTCCGGCACGTCTTGTTTTAAATCGGTATAAACAAGAATAAGAAAAACAGAGATTATTTCTTTCTCCTTTTCTTACTTTTTCTGTTTTATTTTACTAAATTTTAATTAAGAAAAAGGCTTACTTTCTAACAAAATAAAAAGTACCGGGGCCCTAATATTCTGCAGTACTAACAACCATACTCACAACCCAGACAGGCAGACAAACAGAATTTATAAACAATTTTCAACTATGCTGGACAGTGTTAAAAAAAGAAAGAAAGAATGTTTTTCTCCCGCACGTCTTGTTTTACGTCGGTATGAACAAGAATAGGAGAAATAGAGATTAATTTTACCTCCTTTTCTTACTTTTTCTGTTTTATTTTACTAAATCTTAATTAAGAGAAATGTTTAATTTCTAACAAAATAAAAAGTACCGGAGACCTAATATTCTGCAGTACAAACAACAATAACGTGTATCACCGTCCCCTTCACCTGCGTATTTGTATCTCATACATTATTTATGAAAACTAAAGCGATTTTTTCTTCAGCAAAATGACACTTTATTTTATATTTTAAATATCTGGGTATATATAATGAAAAATAATGAAAAATTATATAATATCTCAGTTTAATAAAAAGTTAAAATTTCAGTGCAAATTCACCTTGTTTAATAATTAAAATTCATAAAGATACAAATAAATGTATATATATTGCGTAAAAAGATACATAAAAATATTTAAAAGCAAATTAAAGTCCTTGTAAAAACAAAACGTTTTCAACCGAACTTACTCGGTCATCATCAGTGAAAAACTAATAGTTAAGTTGAGTTGTTGTCTCTTCGCGTCTTCTAGCACTGAGGAAATTTCGGGACAGAATCAAAGAATATGAAGCAAATCTGAGATTAAATAGACCCCACACTGCGTTAGCAAGATTAGCACAAACTGAACCTATAAAAGTATATTTAAATGGATCCAAAATTATATTCCGCACAAGTAATCACCCGGAAGCTATCATAAGAGAGTGTCTGGAAGTAATATCTAAAAAAGAAATAGTCTGTAACGATGTATTATCACATGATGTCCACGCAGTCTGGAATGAATTAATATATGATTGATTAACATGTACTTGTTTTTGCAATATTGAATAACCTTTCCCATTACACCTTATATTCCACACCCTTGAAGTAAAATGGTTTGTTCCGGGCAAGCTAGAAGACGCAAAGAGATAACAACTCAACTTAACTATTAGTTTTTCACTGATGATGACCGAGTAAGTTCGGTTGAAAACGTTTTGATTTTAAAAGACCTTTAATGTTCTTTTAAATGTTTTTATGTATGTTTTTACGCACCTTCAAGCAATATATTTACATTTATTTGTATCTTTATGAATTTTAATTATATAATATCTAATGAAATAGCTTGCCTTAATGGTAATGAGATTATATATATATGTATAACTATATACATAAAATAGTGTCTTAAAGAAAAATATTTCACAAAACTAACAAAGCTAACTAATAAGCAATAAATTTGATATTTTTTTAATCTTAACCCTTTGTATCACCAAGTTGCAAATATGCAACATATCCAAAAGTCAATGTTACTTTTTCAGTGGGACTTCAGCAAAGACAGTGCCTGGAGAAAATCATTTTCATGCAAGACGGAGCCCCTCCACATTATTGCTTTGCGAGTACAGCAGCTGCTACGACAGAAATTCACAACAGAAAGATTCATTAGCCGCTGTTTTCCAACTGCATGACCACCTTGGTCCCCTGATCTTACACCCTGCAACTTTTGGCTATGGAATTACCTAAATTCCTAGGTCTATCACGGAGGTGTCCAGGACCTGGCTACGTTGAAGGATAACATATCGCGAACTGTACGGGAGATTCCTGCAGACATGTTATTCTCTTACGAGTTGTAATTTTC
The DNA here is from genome assembly GCA_963931845.1 of Maratus michaelseni. Taxonomy (NCBI): domain Eukaryota; kingdom Metazoa; phylum Arthropoda; class Arachnida; order Araneae; family Salticidae; genus Maratus; species Maratus michaelseni. Next base: position 324,724,881 of record OZ007591.1, read on the forward strand.
CAACTGGACGAAAAATGTCCGGGCCAGGATTCGAACCTGGGATCTCTTGGCTGAAGCCGCCACGCTGTACCACCTGAGCTATCCCGGTCGAATCTGGAGGGCATAATTCATCCAGTTAACCATATTGATCATAGCATCTGGTCTGATATTTTAATCAGCTCAACAGAATAGATCGCAGGTAATGGAACTCCAGTAAACGCTGGATACGTGATTACACTAGATTAATATTAACACAATTATTTCAAATTGGTAAATAAATCATAAAAGTTGTAATTTTCCAACTGGACGAAAAATGTCCGGGCCAGGATTCGAACCTGGGATCTCTTGGCTGAAGCCGCCACGCTCTACCACCTGAGCTATCCCGGTCGAATCTGGAGGGCATAATTCATCCAGTTAACCATATTGATCATAGCATCTGGTCTGATATTTTAATCAGCTCAACAGAATAGATCGCAGGTAATGGAACTCCAGTAAACGCTGGATACGTGATTACACTAGATTAATATTAACACAATTATTTCAAATTGGTAAATAAATCATACGAGTTGTAATTTTCCAACTGGACGAAAAATGTCCGGGCCAGGATTCGAACCTGGGATCTCCTGGCTGTAGCCGCCACGCTCTACCACCTGAGCTATCCCGGTCGAATTTGGAGGGCATAATTCATCCAGTTAACCATATTGATCATAGCATCTGGCCTGATATTTTAATCAGCTCAACAGAATAGATCGCAGGTAATGGAACTCCAGTAAACGCTGGATACGTGATTACACTAGATTAATATTAACACAATTATTTCAAATTGGTAAATAAATCATACGAGTTGTAATCTTCCAACTGGACGAAAGTCCAGTTGGAAATTTACCAATTTGAAATAATTGTGTTAATATTAATCTAGTGTAATCACGTATCCAGCGTTTACTGGAGTTCCATTACCTGCGATCTATTCTGTTGAGCTGATTAAAATATCAGACCAGATGCTATGATCAATATGGTTAACTGGATGAATTATGCCCTCCAGATTCGACCGGGATAGCTCAGGTGGTAGAGCGTGGCGGCTTCAGCCAAGAGATCCCAGGTTCGAATCCTGGACCGGACATTTTTCGTCCAGTTGGAAAATTACAACTCGTATGATTTATTTACCAATTTGAAATAATTGTGTTAATATTAATCTAATGTTATTCTCTGCTGTTGTAAATGCTGTGCACAGAATGCGGTCCACAAAAACGGCGCGGCGGCCACATCAAACCTGATTTGGATGAGATAAATAAACTGTAATTTTATTTCAGTATTGATTCTTCTTTTTTGAAACTCTCTTTTCCGAATACACAGCGCCACATATTTCCCTGGCGGTGACTTTTGGAACTATTTTTTTTTCGCGGAATCCTTCAGCCCCCGTCTTCTTTAATCTTCCTACAAAATTCTCGCAATTAGATCGCGCTGCAGAATACTCTCAGTAACGTCAGTTTAATTATGGCCACCTTGTACTTTACAATTTTCTATTAGAAAATTAACAATATTTATGAGAAATATGTAATTTTCTGTTTATTGCAGAATTGAAAAAAAAGTACCTTTTAGTCAATATTTTTTTTTTTAAACTATTTTTAAATTATTTTTTTACGTGCTTAAAAGGATCTATCTAACATCTGAGTAAATATTTTTAGATCATTGTTGTTAAGTCACAAAGGGTTAAGTGAAACATTCTGTTTAGTCGAAATTAAAGTGTGCTTTGGTGCGCAGTATCTATATGTTGACGTTGAGGTGGGCTCCGGCTAATATTTAAATTTTCAATAAAAAGAGAGACGTGACGGAACTGAGTTCCAGTGAGCTCCGTCGTAAATAAAGGCTTTGATTAAAAGGAATTATTTTCTTCTCTTTCTTTCTTCCTGTCTTTTTTTTTTTCTTTTTTACTTCGAAAGAACACTTTTCTGATTTATTAGAAATTCACTAGCAATTTTACATTTGATTATAACCGTCATACTATCATTTACATTCTTGGAAAAACATGTTATATATTCAGGATTCGTACGGGGTAAATAACATAAACCCATGCAGCAACTATGTCCCACTTTATCTTTATTGAAACTTTTTTTTTTCTTTGTAATCATTGTTGCGATATTTTTTTTTGTGGCAACATTAATTTGAGGAAAACCTTTCATTTCATTTATGAAAACAATGTAGATTTACTATTTAATTAATTGCAATTTTTAATCGAAGTACATGTTTTAACGAAATGTGAGTGTACTATGTCAGAAGCCGCTTCAAAAACCTTTCATATGGTGCCTCATTTATCGCCTTATGTAATCGCGCGATTACATAATGCGATTTTTTCTATAAGAAAACACAGGTAATTTCCCTGGACATTTCAGAACCCCGTAAGAACTCTGTATATTCTAAAATTAACAATTAAGGAATGAAAAAGGATATAGTATTTTTACGAGACTTGTTTTAAATCTGAATAAAATAAAGTATAAGAAACTATTTTTATTATTGTTCTTTTTTCCTACCAAGTCCTTACATCGAAGAAACAAGTATTATATTCACCACATGTCTCTTTCAAAATAATTTTCTTAATGGACGATTAAGCTGTGTTTAAGATATTTTTATTGTTCTGGTTAGTTTCAGCTTTATTAAGATAATGCATGTATGCATTTTGCTTTTCCTGAAAAATTGCAAAATACTCAAATTAGAGAGCTATATTTCTAAGTAATGGCCTTGTTAATATCAAAAAGTCAGCTATTTAATACAATTTTAGAAGTATTTATAATTACAGAATTTTAAGATTATAGAAAATTTTGATCTTGAAATTGCTTTCATATATTTATTGCTCTATATTAAAACTTAATACAATTTTGTATGTGGAAGTTTCAGATATTTTTAATTGATAATTGCAGTATTTTTTATAATTACATGAATTTTGTAAAAAATGTTTCAATGTTTGTATTTATTAAATTAACAAGATTAAACATATGATTTAATAATCAATGTATTTTCTTTTATTTCTTTATTTTATTATTTTCTATTGATTGTCCATATTTTAAAATTTCTGATTTCAAATTTTGAAAAGGACTGTAATGTGGATCAGAAGTTGTCTAGATTAAAAAAAAAAAAAAAAAAAAAAAAACCCTAAAAAGCAAGAATTATAAAGCGGAAAATCGCTATTGAAAATAGAAATATGCTTTAAAACTTTAAAAACTGCTATTAAAAACGTATTTTGAATGCTTCGATTTTGAATTTACCCACACTTGTGTAATTAAATTTTGCTTTAAAAAACCTGAAATTGAACGGAGCGAAAAAACCATCATGTAAAAAGACAATAAGACAAAATAGAAAATAATGGCTCAAAAACCTTAAAACAATAACTAAAAAATAAATAAAATAGAAAAAACTCCATAAAACTTAAAAAAATTCTCTAAAATTACAAAAAAGAAAAACAAAATACAAACCTTATCAACGCGGTTATAATTATTAAAAACCTACAAACTGTTTTACATGTGGACGATTTTAAAATTTACTGCATTTTAAATTTTGAAAAAAAACATTAAATCAACCATTTTTTGTGATTAACATTATTTTTTACTTGTTTACATGGTCCGTATCAACTTTTTATTAAAATTTTGTCCTGTAGGCACTTATACATAACTATGAAGAAAAAAAAATATTAGGTCTGTTACTGGACATTTGTTTGGAAATTTTAACATGAAATCACAAATATTTGAATGTGTAATCACAATTATTTGAATGCATCCACACATTTTTGCGCGCTAACCAGATAATAATATTATTTTTAAAATGTAACTTTTTGCTACCATGTGTAAAATTTTTAGGCTTAAGATAACATAGCTTAACCCTCTAATTTTTTAATTCAGATATTCCATATCCGTCCCAAAAATTTAAAATAGTATAATACGTGCTTCATTTAATAACAGTGCCGAACAGTTGATGTCGGTTAAGGGGCTTCCGAGTTGCCATCAACTTAACGTCCAGTCTATTGCAAGTAGAATGTCTTGTATTAAATTGAGCCGTTGAGAAAAGTTATGATGTAGTATTAACTACAAGATAAAGGAACAATTACGATAAAAAAGCATAGATGTAAAATTAAGAAATGGGATGATAATACATTTAGAATAATAAAGTAAAGCGAAAGAAATTAAGGATAGAGTCTAAATATTGAGAAGGAAATGAAATGGTTTAGATATTAAGTTTTAATTATCATTAAACAAGCCTAAATTTATTACTGAAATTTTCTGGTATGAATTCAGATTTTCTGAATTACGGAATTTCTAGAACGCATTCTACCATGGTAATTAGAGGGTTAAATATACATCCACAGTTTTGGCTATTGACAGTAAAAAGGTAAATGGTACTGTTATTTAACATGTCAAGTCTGTTACTTTTAATGGGTAACAGACCTCACAGGTAATAGATCTGACAAATTAACATTTTTTTTTTCTACCATGTGTAAAATTTTTAGACTTAAGATAATATAGCTTAAATATACGAGGGGTGATCCAAAAAAAAGTTTACAAGACAAAGGAAAAAGTATTTATTAACAATAGAAACAAGATACAAATGGCAATCAAGAGACACATCTGGCCTTTACTTTTCCACATAGTCGCCAAACCTGTTTAGACATTTGTCGGAACGTTCGACCAACTTATTTATCCCGTCTTAGTAGTAATCAGGGCCCTGCTCATTGAGCCATTTCTCGGCAGCTGTTTTCACTGCATCGTCTGAGGTGAACCGTGTTCCGGATAAGTTTCGCTTCAACGCCGGAAAAAGGAAATAGTCACTTGGAGCCAAATCGGGGCTGTATGGGGGGTGATTCCAGACCTCCTACTTGAACCTTTCCTGAGTCATTTCGCTACCTGTTGTCTACTCATTACTTTGTCCCCGTATACCTCAACGATTTGTCTGTGAATTTCGGATGCGGCCACATTCTTGGCCCATAAGAATTGAATTACGGATCGCACCTCTATGCGAGACCACTTTTCTAGACGTCGTGCTATTACTGTCGCTCTTAAGTGTCTGCGTACTGACGCTACTTGCTCGTAGAACCGCTGCAGGACAACTAGCGCCATCTGTCAACCACCCTGGGTGGAAATATTCGCTCCACAATTATTACGTTTCAAATGCTTCTGCTTGTAAACTTTTTTTTGGATCAACCTACGTATTTCTCATAGTGACTTTTCGTGTGCTAAGCAGATAATAATGCTACACTAATTTAATTGAACAAAGTTAGTAACAGACCTGACAAGATTAAAAAAAAAAAAAAGTACCTTATGAAAAACCAAAACTGTTAATATGAATCCTTTAGGCTCAGCGTATAATTTCAAAATGTCTTTTTCTATTTACCGAATCATGAAAATAATCTTTAAAACTTGTGCTGGCATATACAGAGTAATTTTGACAGCTGTTTTCATTCGTAACAGACGACAGTAACAGACCTGACATTTTTCTTGGACAAAATTAAAAAAACTAATATACACTTAAAAAAATAACAAATTTTAAAGATATTTATAGATTTATTGCATTACATTATGTACAGAGTGGCCAAAATAAAAGAGGCCCGTTATACCAAAGTACAAATACTTACTATTTTTTTTAATAGTAAATACCGAATATTATGAATAACAACGCCTCCTGTGAACTATTGAATGTTCAGTATGTTGTTATTCACAATATTCTGTATTTACTACTTTTAAATAAAAATGAGTAAGTATTTGTACGTCTGTATACCGGGCCTCTTTTATCTTGGCCATCTCTGTATTTTTAAATACATAGGTTTTTGGAAGTTATTTTTAATTCTAAATAGGTTAAATTTGATCAAGAAATTTGACTTTGTCATTTCGGACAGCCTATTTTCTAGATTTACTCTTTGACAAACTTTTATTAAAAAAAAAATATATGTAGGGAATATTTTTACAGTAACATACATGAATAACTCTAAATATTATCACCTTTTCGAAAAACCAACATTGAATCCTTCAGGATTATTTAATTTGAAAATAAAAAATAGTCTTTTCCCAGACATCAAAAATGCCTCAAATTTGAAAATCACCCATGTAGGCTACAACCACACACACACACGCATTCGCTATTAGTGAAAAAAAGATTAAATATTCTAAAATTAACAATTAAGAAGGAAAAACAACATGTATATCGCCTAACATTTAATGTTATAAAATTTCTATAATCAAAAATACGAGAAATTATTTTTCTTAAATTCTTTATTTATAAGAAACTACTCTGGTATTCACCATATGACTCTTTTAAAATGCTTTTCTTAATGGACGATTAAGCTCCGTTTAAGTTATTTTTATTGCTCTGGATAGTTTCAGCATTATTAAGATAATGCATGTATGCATAAAGCTTTTCGTGAAAAATTGCAAAACACTCAAATTAGTGCGATATATTTCTAAGTAATGGCTTCGTTACTATCAAATCTACCTATTTAATATGCAGTTTTAAAGTATCTATACTTGAAGAATTCTAAGATTGCAGAAAATTTTGATCTTAAAATTGTTTTAACATATTTATTGCTCTGTGATATAAACTTTAACGATACTTAAGGATACCGCTTTCGTATTCAGGAAATTTCAATTATTCTTAATTGATAATTTTAAAGAAGTACTTTTAATAATTGCTTAGCGTATTCTGCGTTTGCAATTACAAGAATTCTGTAAAAATTTCTTTTACATTTGATGATTAAATGTTTATTATTTGTTAAATTTAGACGATATAACACAAATTTTAATAACCACTGTTTTATTTAATTTTAAAGATAGTATGATGATGCTTTTGTGATGTTTTTTATTATTTTGTAAATTCTTAATTAAAACTATTTAATACAATGCTATAATTAATTATATTTTAATACCATTCAATACAATTTACTACAATAAAAACATGGCATGGAGACAATGCAGAATCTCATGATTAATGCTATTTTTCATGTCATACGCACTTAGCGGATTCAACGTGTTTACTTTGAATTTAAAAATCTTCAACAAACATAAAAAAGTTCGTGTGTGTTCACGTGATCATGGTAACGATGAAAAGGCAAAATTGTGGTAGATAACGATGGCATCAAAGTGTCCTTCCAGCACAGGTTTAGCACTAAATGGTCCTTTCTGCGTTTGATTTAAATAGCAGTTTCTAATGCTACAGGTATGGTTTCAACGCCATTCATGGTTTTTCACAGCGTCAAAAAAATGGGTGTTATCATTAAAAAAATTCGAAATTTTGTCACTTCAACAGTAAGTGTAAAATCTCGATTGCTGTTCTTTATCCTTAACTTGAATTTCAAATGAACTGATATCGCGTCGCTCAGAGGTATGCGTAAGGGATGTAAGTCACGAATTTTGGTTTTTAAAATATCTGTGAATTTTGCAGATATCAAGGTGGAAATTTTTTTTGTTTAATTCATGTATGGATAAGGAAAATTTTCCTAATTTTAAATTTTATCCTACGAGGACTGTATAAAAATTTAATTTTTGTATTTTCCCAAATAGACCTCCCCACCACTCCCATGGAGTTGCAACTTATCTCATCAAATTTTGCACCTTTTTAAAAAAAAACTTTGCACTGGAAGTATGTGCTTAGAGGCAATATTTAAGGAGATAGCCTATTGTTTCGATATTTATGAATCACACTGTATATAAATCATGCAATTTAAAATGGTTTTTCTATGAGAAATTTAAATTGAATGATAAAATTTTGAAATTTAATATGAATGAATCTTTTCAAAAAAGCACGTATTTAATAACAATAAAGAGTATAATGGCTAGGCAATTTTATTCTTTAATAGGCTCCCTCATGACCAATGAAAATTTAATAGCGCTTTTATTAAAGATATTGTTTACTGAAATTACGAAGAATATAAGACCATGAAAGTTTGCAAATGGGTGAAAAAGTATTGATTTGAACTCGGATGAAAAATATTTACGGAGTACAATTTAAGATATTTAAATAATTGTTATTAAATTGCGATTATTAAAAATGGCTTACAACTTAATTTAAATTTAATACAGACTTTAAATCAACAATTTAGAAAGAAAAATAATTATATAAATAATGGAATTTAAAATGTTTTTTCTATGTAAAAGTGGTTTGAATAATAAAATTTTCAAATTTAATAGGAACGAATCCTTTAAAAGTAGCACGTATTTAATAACAATACTAGCTTATAGTATAAGGAGTTTAATGACTAGGTAATTTTGTTCTTTAATGGTTCCCTCATGACCAATAAAAATTTAATAGCGCTTTTATTAAAGATATATTTTACGGAAAGTGTGAAGAGTATAAGAAAACGGAAGATTGCAAATTGGTGAAAAAGTATTGATTTGAACTCGGAGGAAAATTATTTACGGAGTACAATTTCAGATATTTAAATCATTTTTATTAAATTGCGATTATTAAAAATGGCTTACAACTTAATCGACATTGAATACAGACCTAAATTCAAAAATTTAGAAAAAAAGAGAGTTACATAAATAATGGAATTAAAAATGGTTTTTCTATGAGAAATTTTGTTTAAATAATAAAATTTTCAAATCTGATGTTCTGTGTGTCAAATTTAAATAGTTTTGTATGGTTTCATTAATGTGATTTTGCCGAATAAAAAAATAGCAATTGTAAATAAAACCTACATAATTTGAATATAAAAATAAGTCGTAAATCTTAAGTATTAAGAATTGAAATTAATTAATTTAAGTGTTTGATATAAGAAATTATCCGTCTCTATTCATTTATCTACAGAGAGATGCAAATAATAATCGACAAACTTTAACAGGACACAGCAAGTTGGAAATTGTACGTCAGACGCGACAAATAAGATACGTTCGTACTCTATCTGGTTTTATAAATATTCAGATCTTGGTGCAATAGCTGTTGCACTCGTATGCAAAAATGCATGAACACAAAATTTATTTTATGTGCAGATTTTCATAGTATATATATTAATTTTATTTTATGATACTAAGTTTCAATAAATTTTTACAAACAATTAATTACAATTCTGTTACATTAAAATTACACTCTGCGCAAATACTCAATACAAGACAATATAAAACAAGTGGATAAGTGTGATCGAAGATAGCACAAAGGGTTTCGGTTTAATATTCCTTTCAAAATACTTTATCCTTTCTTTAATAAATCCAAATAGATTTCATTTAGGAAAAAAAATGTTTTTTATAAAGTAAAAAATTACCGGTCTATTTTTCTTTTTTTTCGAATATCTAAACCAGCCCGGTAGCGGGCTATTATATCCTGTCATACGGACTAAATGCGACATTTAAAAAAAATAATTTCAAAATTAAACATGTTGTACACCTTCAAAATGTTAAAAGATGCGAATATTTCCATAATCGGGTTTTTATCATGATTCAATACGTTCCTCAAACTCATATATTTATTATTCTCTATTACTCATATTGATACTCGCTTTGTATTATTCTCAAACATTTGAAAAATCCGTTAAACTTCCAATATGACGTCAGATTAATTTGCTTTTTAATTCTCTAATGACGTGATATTAATCTTTTTTCTGTACATACACATACTCATACTCCTTGTATTATTGAGAAATCTTTGAAAATTTCCGTTTTATTTCCAATATGACATCATATTCATCTTTTTTTTCCATTGGTGAAACTTTTTATTTCATTTTCATTTTTCACGTGGAAATCTTTCAATAGAAAATTAATTATTGTAGAAAGAATTTTATTGTGGATTTTTAATTGTAGGCAAAACATATAACGAAAAATGTTTAAATTTAATTTTAAAAAGGCTGTTAGAAATTTGTTTTTTATCTCTCTTTATTAATATAATACGATTTTTTTCAAATTTTAATATTTTGAGCTTCATAGTAGGTAGTTAGCAAATTACACAACAACAAAAGTACAGAAATTTTCATGCCTGAAAGTTATGTAGTCTCTGAGAACGGCTCTGTGACGGACAGACAACGGAGTAATAGGGTTTCGTGAGATGAAGGAAACCTTAAAAATCATCGTTTTTATTTCACTGAAAAAATTAATTATCTCGTCTGTTATTATTATATGATGTGATTTTCGTAATAAAATAAGTACATTTTAAGTTGGCAAAATTTTATCTTTTGTTGACATTTACTGAAAATTTCAATGGGAAACTTAAGCCTAGCTTTGGAAATTTCAGAACTTGAAATCCATATTTATACTATTTTTCCATTTTATATCTAATTCTCGGGAAACTTCTATCCAAAAAACTGTCGGTGGATTATAGGATTGCGATAATTAAACAATTTTAGTACAGGAATTCGGTTTTTAAATTCAGTAATACGGAAATAATGTGACTCCATCTTAAATAGGACGTAATCATCAGGGCAACCTAAAATGATTAGCAGCGATCATGGTATATCATTGAATTAATAACGTATGATAGGATTTAATAGAATGATGAAAACTTGTATTAATATCTTTTTAAGTTTTAATTCAATTTTCATAAATTTTCAAATGTCTCGACAAAATTCTACAACGATTATATATATTAAATTTCAAACCATTCGGTTGGGTAGTTTTTGCGCTGTTATATGCGGACAGACGGACTGACCGGACGACAACTATAGGTGCTACACTGTGAAAAAGGATCAATGTTTCTTATTTTATGAAAATGTATTATAACCACGAAAGAAAATATAATATAATCTTCTGAGTTATCCGACATTCCGAAAAGCGTGTTCCATTGTCTTTTGAATCCCCAGAAAGCAATACATTTCCAAAAATTAAAGAATTATTTATAAAAACAAAGTTTCTCTAGCTGCCCGTGTTTTTCAGAAACGTTTCCGAATAGTTTTTATAGTGTATTCATCAGTTTCCTCAGCCCGGAATACCTATTTATCGAATGTCATCCATTCTCAAGTAAACGTTTTTAGCTGCATAAGTTAATTTATACTTGAAAGAGTAAAGAAATAATCTTAATTTTAATGTTAATGTTAACGCTGTTAATTTTGCATGTTTGTCTGTTAAATACAGGGTCATTCATAATTCCCTCCGGGGTTTCAAAACGTTATAGTAAAAAAACGAAGACGAATATGAAAAAAAGAAACATATGAAATTATTCCGAAACTATTCAAGTTTTACTTACATACATTACAGGTGTTCTATGTGTGAACCCTTGGTCACACGGCATACATCCATGCGATAGTCCAGTTCCTGCCGTACTCCGTTTCTTTAAATTTCCGGTACCACACATGAATTGTTTTGTCAGTTGGTCCCTGTTTTTGATATTTATTACGAAAGGCCCGTTGAACTGACACCACTGATTCAGATTTAAAGAAACGGAGTATGGCAGGAGCTGGACTATCGCATGGATGTATGCCATGTGACCAAGGGTTCACACATAAAACACCTGTAATGTATGTAAGTAAAACTTGAATAGTTTCGGAATAATTTCATATGTTTCTTTTTTTCATATTCGTCTTCGTTTTTTTTACTATAACGTTTCGAAACCCCGGAGGGAATTATGAATGACCCTGTATATTTGTTGAACATAAAAATGTTTACTTGAAAATGGATAGCATCGGAAAAAACTATATAACGGGCTTAGAAAACTGATTAATACACTTTAAAAGCTACTCGTAAACATTTCGGAAAATGGCGGGCAGCATGAGAAATTTTGGTTTTATAAATGATTCTTTAAATCTCGAAATGCCAATTATGTCTGAGGTTTCTAAAGATAAAGAAACACTGTACAGAATCATGGTTAACAACGATGAGTTTATATTATTATAAATTTATTCGTCATTATATTATATTTTCGTAGATTAAGAAACATTCGTCATTTTTTACAGTGTATGTATTTAGATAGTTACGAAAGCCCCTAAAAAAATAATAGTTGTAAATAAAATCTACATAATTTGAAAATTAAAATAAGTCGTAAATCTAAAGTATTAAGAATTGAAATTAATTAATTTGAGTGATTAATAGGAGAAATTACCCGTCTCTACTCATTTATCTAACAGAACAATGGAAATAATAATCCTCAAACTTTAGCAGGAAACAAACAAGTTAGAAATTGTACGTTAAACCTGACAAATGAGGTGCGTTCGTTTCGTGCTATAACTAGTTTTACAATGTAAAAAATCATCGTTATTATTTCAGTGAAATTAATTATATCGTCTGCTATGAACGAAATGATGACCTTTTTTTTTTTCGTATTATGTATGCCATGTTTACGGATGAGAATTTTTTTCTCTACACCAGACAGAGCTGTAAATTCACCATGGAGATCTTGCTTTGCGAATGATTACCTCCATGGTTAATATTTCTATGAATCATGATGAATGAATATTTTCTTTATTTACTTTAATGGATTGAGACATTCGGCTGATAACCCAATTTTCACTGACGTTATCTCAGAATCTATACATTTTTTAATGTAACTCATCTCTCCAGCAAACAATATTTTTTAACGATCTTTCTAAAAATATAAGTTCTACGCAATTTTATTCGAAAAATTAATTTTGAATAAAAATGGCTGCTTGGCATGTGGAAAAAGATGTGGTTTGCCCGTATTCGTGTTCCTCAGTCACACGACTTGCGCTTTTATCATATAGATTACGTATGATATGATTTAATAGAATAAAGAAAACTTTTATTAATATATTTTTAAGTTTTGATTCGATTTTCATAAAATTTGAAATGACTCGACAAAATTCTGAAACGATTATATATATTAAATTTCTAACCATTCGGTTGGGTAATTTTGGCGCTGTTATATGCGGACAGACGGACAGACAGGCAGACAGACGGACGGACGGCCTAGTCGACGACTATAGGTGCTACGTATTTATATAATTACCAACGCATCTAAAAAGATGGTTTGTAAAAAATGACAAATGTTTCTTAATCAGTGTTAATTTTATGCTCAGCGTTAACCCATGTGTTCCGAAAATTATTTCTTATCTCTTTATTCAAATTGCTCAATTGAAATCACTTTTATAAAATAAGCAATGTTCGCATTGTTTAGCCTCTTATTTAATACTGGATTAAATAAGGTGAATACAATTATTGGTTATATCAGAGAAATGGTAGCATCCAAGCATCTTTATTGCTGTTAAAGTATGAACGAAAATCCACATTCAGCTCTGAGTGAGATATGTTTGTTTGTATACGTGCATTTCATTCCTGTTTTTTTTAGTGTGTTCTATCACCTTAAAATTTGTCCAAGTCCTTTGGAACCACCTTGCATTTGTATATAGCACAAAAACATAGAGGCAAATGATACAATAATAAGATTTATAAAATGAATTATCTTTTTATATTAAAGCAAAAAGCTATACATATCAGCGCAAAATCGAGTTTATTGCAAGATTTTATTGAGTTTATTGTCAACTTTTTTGAACAGGGAATAAAGAAGAAAATAGAATTGTTCAAGAAAGAAAAAATCAAGAAAAATCACAAAATCTTTGTCAAGAAACAAGAAACCTGTTTAGCTCTGAAGCGCTCTGGAGAAAGGACATCTCTCGCTATTGGCCTACTGCTCGCAACCCTTCTTCTAGGAAATACTCCTTCTAGTTTCTTCCTAATTCTATGCTTATTTCCCCTTCCCGGAGCGAGCACAAGCCTTGATCTCTCTTCTTCCACGTGCTTTGTTTGAGAGCGGGCTGAACAAAATGTAATTGGAGATTGCAAGGGAATTGATTCAAGTTTACAGGGTTCCCACTTCGGATGGAAAGAAAAACTTTCTATTTCTTTGAATTGGCGGCTTTCCTTCAGATTTCGTTGAAGAGAAACGCTTCACCCTTCGGACACAAAAGGTGGACAGATTTAGAGTGATACAAATGACTCATTTCCTTTGACCGTGCAACAGTTGACTTTCAAAAATGCGCAAAAGAAACCAAATATATTTAAAATATCTTCTAAATTAATTTTAATAACGAAAACATTTTTTTAATAGAGTTGGGTAAGACATATAGCTATAAATACTCACTATTTGTAGATCATACATTTCCATATTAATATAAAAAAAAAGGGAAAAAATAAATCAACAATCACAGATTTCAGCACATTGGGGACCCGAATCCTAAGTTCGTTTAATTCAAGATCTGTTCGGAATAAACCGACCAGCGTAGCGAGCGAACCTCCGTTAGTATACGTAGTAAATAGATAATTATTATTTGTAACAGCATTTATCTTAACAATTCGCAGAATAATACCAATCGTATTAATGAAAATGTATGCACTAATAATATATATGCATAAATGTATGCATAAATATATGGATAAATGTATGCATAAATATAGTGCATATTAAAAAACAACCATGAAATCCACAGATATAGGTTAACAAAGATTGAGAACCCAAATAAAAGAAAATATGCTACATGTTTTCGTTCATTAATTTATATCAGATAAAAATAAATATTCAACTGATGCAGTTAAATTGGGGAATCTTTGATAGAAATACATAATTTTACAGTTACTTGGCTTATAATTATTTATAATTCCACGGCTACTTGGCTTATAATTATGAAATGATTATAACTCTTCAATCTAGGTTTTAAACAATTTTTATTACTTACTTAACCAAATAAGTCGATGATGATGATGATGACACTACTCAACATTATAATATATTCTGAAATACAGAAACTGTCAAGGAAGAAAGGCTGTAAAACTATTAAATTCTATTTGGTGGAGTGAGGAGATCTCCAGGAAATAACATATAATATATATATAATTCTATTGTAAAGGGCATATTGTTATATGGAGCAGAGGGATGGAGAATTATGGGGACAGAAAGAAAGAAATTAGCAGCAGTGGTAATGGATGCCCTAAAAAAATCATGCAGGATATCAAGAATAGAAAGAATAAGAAATAAAAGAATCAAAGAAATGATGAAAATAAAGGGAACCATATTAGACGATCTCCAAAAGAAGCTATTAATCTAGTATGGTCATTTTAAAAGAATGAGTGACGAGAGACTATCCGAAATCGCATCTAATTATAGAACAGACCATAAACAAAACAATGAACAAACAATGAACAAATATAAACAAAAGAGGAAACGAGGAAGACCACGGAAGACCTGGATGGATTGTATAAAAAAAGCCATGAAGGATAGGGGTGTGGAAGTGGAATGGACCCTTGACCGGAAGAAATGGAGTGGTCTCTTGTAGATTTTTCGGATGGCGGCACCAGATGCCATAAACCGAGTTTATATATATATATATATATATATATATACAACATCAGTAATTCACCTAGAACTACACTTCTAATACTTTATTGTACACATACATCGATTATCGACCACCATACTTGGGTACAAAACTATGGAACAACAACCTATTCCTTGCTCTCATTTTATCTATCACAAGTCTCGTAATAATTTTGCGACATCACGTACCTATTAATTAAATCATTGAGTTTATGTTATTGTGGCTAATTATGCATAGACGGGTATTACTTATATAAGTATTACGGATATTATTTATAGCCCACATTTATATAACTAAGAAAAAGGTAAATATGGAGGTAATATATGAAATGTGGAGAATTCTGCATTGAATTAATTAAAAAAAAAGTATTTTTTTTATTAATCTCAATTGCCCTGGAGCATAAACAAAATATACCAAAAAATAAATTTATTCAAGTTGTGGCATTATTGCTTTTCTGATATATAAATGTTAATCGAAAAACAAAGCAAATAAGAAATTCTTTGCTTTCCCTTGATATTATACAAGAAAATAATTCCACTATATTTAGTAGCTTATTTATTTTTAATTCAAAAGTCATCAAAAAATAGCCTACATTTAATATAACACTAACAAAAAAGAAAGAAAACAGTCAAGGTTTACAGTTTTTCTAATTACCTTCTTTATATGAAATAAGTCCTTCACGTTATAGTTATTTTCTTTTTTTTTTTTTTTTAACTAGCTCATCTGGATTATACATTTTTCTTTATTTTATCATGCAAATGAGATTTTCCATGTGATAATGTATGAGCTTGTTTAGTTTATTTTAGGTTAAAAGAAGTATGATGGATATTATATATCATAAAAGTCGTTGAATTTGTTTTATTTCAGGGTCCGCCGTCTTGTTTTAAATCATTAATCTACTCTGTTTAACTTAAACCAAGCCATATTTTTTGCAATTATGTAATTATTCTTTTTGTTCTTGAAAAATGAAATCTCATTATTTCTATCTTTTAGTGCTTTTTGTATTATATATAAAAAAAAAGATATTTTAACAGCAAAATATTTTTCGTTCTTTGAAGATAAATTATGCATGTCTGCAAGACATTTGTAATTGTGTAAAAATCTAGAACGTGATTTAAACTTAAAATATGAGATTGCTTTTGTTTTAATTGCATAACACAATTTTGAATTTTTTTTAATTTCGTGTCGCTTTTAAAAAGCTATAGAGAGAGTTAATTGATGACAAACACTAAACATTTCTTAATAGTTTCTATTGTATTCAAATTTAACATTTGAAAGGTACATTGGATATTTTAAAAATCTAAATATGTTATTTACTTATTCCTGTGCATGATGAGTTGAAAATAGGTTTTAAAAAGAATTTTAGGTAATTAAATTGCAATAAGAAAGAGTAACATGAAACTCGAAATCTTTAAACTTTAAGCCTAAAAAATATCAATAATTATATTGTAAATGAAAAGAAAAATTTAGAGAAAACAACCTATTTTTCCTTGGTGACATTTTCTGAATTATTTTCTAATAGCAAAGAAATGTTTTATTCAAACGTGAATTAGAAAAACTATTAAAAAATTGCCACTATTAGTACAGCATACATTATTCAATCGCCTTACGTTAAAAATGTACACTGTATTAAAAAAAGAAATACCGTGTGAAATTCTGTATAATATAAGTAATTACTTAAAATAAATATAAATGGTCTTTTATCGGCACAAGCATTCTTAGTATCCAAAACACTTGACCGCTAACGAAATAAATTATTCTGCAGGCGGCAATACAATGGTTATCCAATATGTGAGGTATATGAAGACGCGAAATTGCTCAGGGTGCGCATCGCAAAGCTACATTCAGAACATTGATCATGTCATCTACACGTGAAACTGAAAAATATACAAAAACCCATATGTCTTATCAACTAAAAATATACGAAAATAAATCATATATGGATGTTTGCATTGTAAATTGTACTGTAGATTATACTGTATTGTAAATCATATTGTATTGTAAATTGTATTGTAAATTAAATATTGTATTGTAAATTGTATTGCCAATCGTATTGCCAATCGTATTGTAAATTTTTTTGTAATGTATTGTAAATTATATTGTAAATTATATTGTATTGTAAATTGTATTGTAAATTATAGTGTGATGTATTTTAAATTGAATTGTAAATTATATTGTAATGTATTGTAAATTGTATTGTAAATTACATTTAATAAATACCGTAAAAATATATTAATATATGTTTAAAAAATAAAAATTGCTTAAACTTTGTTTTCTATGATTAATACTTTGTTTTTTGTCTTTAATATTTAAAATAAAAAAAAATCTATGTATGTTCTATACTCATACTTATAGTGACTGTAAATTAACTGTATTTTAATGTATGGCAATGAAAACTGCCTTTTTACTTCAAAACTGGGGTAGATTTACGATCTTTCCTGCTTTACTTTCCCTTTTTTTACGAACGATTCTCCTTTAGAAACAGTCAAACATCTTTTCTTCTCATGTATTTACTTATTTCTCGACGAAATTATTCTATTTTAATGCTTTACTCCTCAGCATATTACTTTTTTTCCTCTTCCTTCAAGTCTTAAACTGCAAATTAAATTTGATTGGCTGATTTATGCAAGCTAAATTTGATTGACTGGCGTTCTTATCTCTGATTGGCTGATGAAGTTCTCGGTTAAATCCCCTAATTTTCTTTCATTTTACAGTGCATTTTTGCTACTTTTATGCTTTTTTTTCATATCTCCTTTACGATGTGATACACAAGTACTCATATACAGGAAGTGGAGTTGTTAACAACAGTTAAACCCATCAAAACAATCAACTGTTTCTGTTTTTCTATGCTTTCTAATTCATATACATAAATAAAGCTGTTTAGCTGCTTTGAATCAGTTAGAGAAGACGGAATACACAAAAATAATTTAAATTTCGTCTCATTATGCACCATTCATATTTGTAATTAACATCTCAACATTAAGTTAACCGTATAATGTAAAATTATACAGACGGTTAGCATAGATATCAAAGAGTCGTTTGCCTTGAGTTTGTATTGTAACAATTGCCAAACAATGATGAACAAATGCTATTTAATAATTCCAATTTCTAAAATTTTATAGTTTTACAATCGGATTATACCCAACGAATTGTCTGTTGGAAAATACACTGTAAAAAAAAATCCGTCAAATTTACGTCAAAAGCTGCTGGCAGCAATGTTGCCAGCAGTTTTTACGTAAAAATCGCAGTAAAAATCGATGTAAATTTTATCGTATATTTTCCGTCATTTCAATGGTTATAATTGTAGTAAATTTCACAGTCATTTTTCCTTACAAATTACCTCAAAAAGTTCTGTAATTTTAACAGTCATATTTCCGTACAAATTATCACAATAACTGCTGTAATTTTAAAAGCCATTTTTTATTAAATCATTGATTTTAACCAGCTTTCATTTTTAGATGATTATTAGAATAATCATAAAGTTCATCGCTTGTTTGACAAACAACATTGGAACTCATTATTTTATGTATAGAAATTCAATCCAACATTAAAACATTTCTTTACTGCTTTGTATATGATATATATAAGAATTCATAATTTATTAATAGAAATTTTTTTAATGTGGCAAAACTCACACATCAAATATTTATTATAATACTATGTGTAAATACATATATAGAGATAATATATATTTGTAGTACTAAAAATAGAAACACTTCAATTCTGAAGGACGAGAACAATTTAGATAACATATATATATATATATATTAGATAATTGAACTAGAATTACAAATTTACATTCGAAACGCGTTTATCTAATACAAATATAAAAAAACTATTTGTAATTAAACACTGATATATAAACAATGCAGGCTCGTAAGCGTACGTTAATGCGCCATTTTGCTCGCTTTCGGAGTCTCGCGGGGAAAAGCTCTTACGCAGAGCTAGAAGTTCTTTGCGGAGATCATGCTAGTAAAATGCCTTTGCGCGCGCAGACGCCGGCCAGTAAAATGAATGATGTGATCTGATTGATTGTTCGCATGAAAGGATGTTGAAATCGGAAACACTGGTTAAATCTACTGTTATATTTGCGGTATTTTTACAGACGGAAATATTACGTTGCGATCTACTGCAATAAATGCAGTGAATTTGACAATAATTTTTTACAGTGTACTACATTGATACATTGTATAAAGAAGTCTTTGATGAGAGCGGAAAAGGCAATCCAAATACTGCTACTTGGCTAGGCATAGATAAAACAAACGATAAATGAAGTTACTAAAAGCTGCGGTAACCTTTTATATGACGAAATGGGATTAAATCTTTCCATACACATCACAAAAGCTTAAAAAACACTAAAAGATGTAGATGTTTTAGTAATGGCAACATTCATTAATGACTCTTTCTGAAATTTGTCGCTTAACAAAGAAACATTTTGTGAAACTGAATTAATAGTTAATCATGATGTTCCATTTATATTTTAAAACACGATGTTTTTCGAAGTATTATATCCCATTTTAATTCATGAACATGTTTGTTTCATGATCTTCATCGATATCCGCATGAATGTCAATAACCTGATAACCATAAAACAAAAATGTTTCTTACTTAAAACAATATTTTGCTTGCTCCAATGTGATTTAAAAAGACTAAAAAATGTATCCTTATCTCACGTAGTCACCGGGGACAATATTAAACAGATGGAATACTAGGGTATATGTAGTGCTATTGAACGGTAAAAAATGGATTACACTATGAAATATTATTAACGCATCTGTCATTGTAGATCATTTCCCAAATTTTACTGGTAAGCTCATTTTACCGAAAATTAGTGTTATAAAGTGTAGTCTATAGTTGAAATTACTTTTGTATGATTATCTTGTAGAATTCAAAAACTGGAAACACGATGCTTTTCTCAAAATGTAATTTCTGAAGATTAAAATTAATTATCTCCACTACCACAAGGGTATTGTGAAAATTTGCGGAATAAAAATTTACGATTGTTCAAACTGAAGTAGATAAATCTTGTAATTAATGTTGGTGGAGTTGAACTACGTAAGAAGGTGATATAATAAAGTAAAATAAATTACTTAATGGCATGTACCTTTTAAAATCTTAAATCAGTTTATACACGGCGATGAATTACTGATCACCGAGAGATAGTAGAAATGGAAATTAGGCAAAAATGGGAGATAGAAAAAATGCTACTGGAAATAGATTAAGAGGAAAATCCAGAAATCTTTTTTGTGCAGTGTGTTATTCGTAAAGAGATCCTAATGTCCAAACATTTTATTTCTATTGTTAATGAAGTGCGAAAAACAATTATAAAATGCTGTCAAATTCAATGTCAAATCTGAGAGAATCATCAAAAATTTTGCAAAGATAAAAATAGAGAACATATAACATTTTTGTTTCATACTGAGATAAGTTTGGAAAGAACAATAAAACTATTCATGATAAGGTGGAGGTGTATGACTTCGTTGTATTTATCGAGTTGGGAAAACATATTTATGACCTATTTGGTGAGCTAAAAAAGTTCTGAAATGTCATTGTTAATACTCTTTTAGGCTTCCTCCATATGGATAAGAAATCACTTTTAAAATAATAAGAGTTATACGTCACAGAGGGGGGGGGAGGGGTATGGCGTCATAATTTTAGAGATTTTAAGGGGGGGGGCGCCCAAAACATTTTGGGAACCACTGCTTCAAAAAAAACACAAAACGGCAAAAACCGACATTTCATGTCAGTTTTTTGGTTAGGGACATGTCAGTTAGGGATTTCATAACTTGAAGTAGAAAAATATCAATAATCAATAAGGGTGGAGTTCATCTGTTTGAGGAAATAGTCGTTCTCTATAAGAGATATATGTATCTTAATGGATTGCTACATCGGTGATATTTAAAAATCTTCTCGTTCATAAAAACATTTTGGATGATCGTAGAGAAAGTATCACTTATTGTAATTTCGAAAAATAAACGTATCAGGGTCCATAAGCCGTGTTTTTGGCCCATGAAATAGACTAAAATTAAAATTGTCAATTTTGTCATACTGACTTAATTATTTCACTTTTTAATATTAATAGGTTTATTCTGTACGATTTCAAAATAGTTTTTGTATTTTGTTCCGATATGTATGACTTACAAAAGCTCAAAGTTCGTATTATAAGTAGTTTTGATGAAAAATACGCAATTTCTCCTAATTTTTCTTCAATTATTTATATGAGCGCAATCGTTCAACAATATACATATACCTATTACATATGCCTATATATTACATATATATACTATTACATATACATATACATATACTATTACATATACATATACATATACTATTACATATACATATACATATACTATTACATATACATATACATATACTATTACATATACTTACATTACATTACTATTACATATACATGTACTTTTCATATACAATTCCTTACATATATTACTCAATACAATCGAGACATACGTCTTCGAAGATATATAACGCATGGATTCAGTACAACAACTGTTATTCGCCGCTGATTAATTCTTGATATTGTCAGAGTAAAGTAGGAGCCTGTGTAGTGGGTTGTTGTGCACATATTGCAGCCGTTTTGTAGTATTTGGGATAAAAATAAAGGCATGTGGCAGAAGACAAGCCTCACACTTCTGACTACAAAGATTATATTCTGGATGCTGCTACCTCTCACTGGTCAGAAAGGGAGCAGTTTGTTACAGAAGAGTCTGATTAATTAGTTTTTATCATATTTTACATGTTTTCTTCATCCCATAGTGTTTAATTAATGTTCTAATATCTTAAAATATTTAATACAATGTCTACTTTATGTCGTATAATATCATGTTGTTATTAAACTTTTCAACTTATCTACTCTATAACAACAGGAAACAATAGGAAACAGGAGCTTTAGCACAGAAATAATTTCCAATTTACGAAGTGTTTAAATAAATAAATAAGTCGTTTTAACAATTAAGCAGTGGAGACCCCATAACTTATATCACCTACCTAACACATACATAAATATAAGCATCAAACTCTTTTGGTCCAAAAACGGCGCTTATGGACCCTGATCCTTTAATGCATTGCGTATTTTAAAATTTTTCTGAAAAAAAAATCATTAACTGTTATCGAAATTTCGTTTTTTCAAATCTGTTTTATTATATAATTACAGATTTTTCTATCAAACGAGAGCTCAATGAAAATCTATCTATATCTATGTGTATATTTTGCCCCACTGCCCAATTGTTAAAAGCAAAATCACTATAATGGGTCGCAAGAATATTTTCCCCAGCTAAACTAATTTCCCGGGGCCACTTAATGATTTTTGGGTCCCTTGGTGTTGGGGTCTCCACTGCTTAATTGTTAAAACGACTTATTTATTTATTTAAACACTTCGTAAATTGGAAATTATTTCCGTGCTGAAGCTCCTGTTTCCTGCCGTAGTTCGGTCTCGGTAAACGATATAGACCAACTGGAATGATAACAGTAAAAAAAAATATCCACAAGAAGACATAAATAAATAACAAATAATTGAAGAAAAGATCTAACAGTTGTAGATTTAAATATTTTGTAAATTATTATTTCTCTAAAATAATTTTTTAATAATTATTTTTTAGAATATTACTGCGAAATATGAAATTGATTTATCACATAATTACAAATTGAAATTAATATTTACATTAATATATATGTATTTTCTTTTCTATTTTGATCTTTTCTTTGAAGAAGTTATGCATGAAAAAATATATTTAAAAAAATAATTACAGAGATATTTTACAATATCCAAAAAATAGTTTTTCTTCAGAAGATAACATCATATGTGTTTCTTTTGAAAGTAGTTCCTTTAACTCTGTCATGGGATATCACATAAAATCATCAAAAAAAAAAAAAAAAAGTAACTTCCAATTTCTTAAGACAATACAGTCGAGAAAACGAATCATACTAATTAATTTTATTTCTTCTAAAACAAAAATATTTCCCCTCAGAGAAAAATAAGCACTTGGGACACTATTTCGTTCACCTTAAGCAAATATTGAACACCTAGTTATCAAACTTCTTTTTTATTGATTGTTAAAGTTTCCCTCTTTTGTTGTTAAAAAAAAAATAATAACATACAGTTTATAATTAAATCTGCATTTATTTATTTGTTGTTAAAAATACTTTAATTTAAAGCAAAACAATTAATTTCTGAAACAAGGATAAAATAAAAAAATATTTCCATTTTAAAATTTTAAAGTAAAGAGCTATTTGTGAAAAAAAAATACAGGATCATCAAAAAAGGTTGTACAGATTTGAAAGAATCACAACTCTAGAAGTAATTGAGTAAACGTAATTATTTTCTTTATAAAGTACTCGGTAATTATCCAAGATTTGTCAGATATAGCTGTTTTAACGTCGTGACATTCAGACGATGCTCAGAATCGAAGATCTGAAAATGCAAATCGCACCACACATTCGTAATTTTCTTTGATGATTCCGGAGTGGAAAGCGTATGTCTCAAACTATTAGAGGTATGGGAAAAAGTCAATTAGAAAGTTTTTCAGCATCGTCGATATAGTAGGAAAGGATCCTCTATGTACATGAATAGCCTAAGCAAAAAGTGAAAATTGCGAATGTGTGGTGCGATTTGCATTTTCACATCATCGATTCTGCGCATCGTCTGATTGTTACGACTTTAAAACAGCTACATCTAACAAATCTTGGATAATTGCCGAGTACTTTGTAATGAAAATAATTGCGTTTACTCACTTACTTTTAGAGTTATGATTCTTTCACATCTGTCCCACTTTTTTCGATGACCCTGTATATACGAACATATCAAATATGCCCTTTTATTAGATTTCAAAATTTCAAATTTTGGATTCACCTATTTGTTGCACAAATGTCTCTTTTTTTCTTTAAATTCACCGGTATCCTATAATTTACATTCATTTATTAAATAAAATTTCTAATATTATTTGATTTGGAAAAAAAACGGAAGATTGACAGCTGTGCGTTTGAAACATGTAAAAAATTATATGTATTTTTGCAATTATTTCCAAAGCTCAGATTATTTATTTCAATATCCTCCCAAATGTTTCATTTAAATAATTACTTAATATACACTGCAATCCTTATGCATGTAATTAGGGTAGGTAATCCCTGAGTTTAGGTTGAGGAAGATTTATGGCTTAATCTCCCATTCAGGGAAATATTTTGGTCTTATCGAGTAAGTTATGTCAGCATTTGTATCACGTTTGGATATTTCTAAGACGTGCCCTAGAATCAAATGTTTCTATCTTTTGCATAATAAGCTTCACATTAGAAGTAATATCGTAGTCGAGCTTCAAATGCAGTATTAAAAATGTATCATTCAAACGATACGGTATCATTAGAAGCATCTGGGTAAAACGAATTTTACATGAAATTTCAAGATATTTCTTTCGTTTTTTTAGGATACAGATTTTACTCATTAAGAGCAATATTGTTTAAATATGATATGTATGTCATTTCTAAATATTTTTCTTTTGTTTGTTTTTTTCTTTTTTGAAAAAAAGTTTTTTTAAACCTTCTTAGTACAGTTTTTAAATTGTATTTGGAGTAAACATAATAAAACTACTGTAACGAAATTTACAATTAATAAATTAAATATTTTATCCCGAATGACTGTTACACGAATAAATATATTTGTGGTTTTTTTAAACTTGCCATACCAATTTTTTTATATAAAAAACTTAATAGGTAATTTTATCTTTAAAACAACATCTTAAACGCAAATCAAAGTAGCAGAAGATAAGAAAAAATGCATTTCTTAAAAATAGAGATAATGTTTTAATTCTGAATATGTGATAAACAAAGTCAGAATGGCGTAATATTTCGTTTTTTGTAAGTGTTTTCTGTAATATACAGGGTGTATCAGTACAAGATGTACGTACTTTAAGAGCTGGTAGAGCACACTAGAACAAACCATTTTGCATAGGAGAATAGAGTCGCAATATACCTATTCAGTCAAAAATGCGCGATGCTTCACTTCAATCTGAGTCAAAAATTTTGTCAAACCTTCAAGCATTATGCAAATATTTTAGCATTATTAACATCAGCATTAACTTCCATGTTAAAACGCCAATCAAATCAAAAAAGGGCTTGATGTACACAGGTATGTAATGCCAACTACATTCCAAAAAATACATTGTCTAATTTAACACTGATTGGATGCGGATGGTGACCATTACACCATCTGAAATGGGACAATATCATGATATGAGGTGAAACTGGCCATTATCCGCATCCAATGACTAATAAATAAGACAATGCATATATTAGAATGTAGTTGACACATACTTGTTACATACTGAGAACCGACCGAATTACTGTGTACTTCTATAAATTTTTTTGTCGCATTTTGCGCCATAGTATTTTAATTTTATTGTAAATATCGTTAACACATTTTCATAATTATTTCATTTATGACCGAAAATTCGGCGTTAGGCGGAAATAAAGTACCCTCTATTTTTGATGGAATAGGGAGCTTACGACCATGTTATTCCATATGAACAATTGTTGAAGACTTTCGCTATTCTTAAAATGTCTAAACCTGATAGCGAAATACCCTATAGAGATGAACAAGCCTGTGAACAGAATCGCAGGTGCAATATGAAGCGTTTTACAAAAAGCGTGCGTGCTTGCTATATTTGCAACCATAGAATTTGAACCTAACGGTATAAGGAGAGAATGCAGAAAAAATGAGAATAGTACAATTACCAGTAAATGTGAAATACTAACTTTATAATGATGCAGGTGGTCTGTAGTAATATCAGAATGTCTCTTAGCTCACAGATTCGTTAGGTTTGCCAGTTTTGGGCCAACAGTTAGTTTTTTGGCTGACAGTTAGCCATTAACCGATGAATGTGGCATTAATAGGCAAATCGTAAATATGTTGCATTTAAAGCCGTAAAGAGCAATGATTTTCTCTTAAAATTGTTTTTATTTAAATCTAATAATAAAGGGGAGTTATTAATAAACATGACAAATAAATCTGATTATCACGAGTCAACTTTGCCGTTAAGTAAATATTATCACAGTTAAGGTTTAATTGGTCAATCATTTGAGCTTTATTTTGATGAATGCAGATTTTCTAAGAAACAACTGTACTTAAATAAATTGCATGTTCAAAGCAGAAAGAAGGTAAAGATTTTAGAATGTGAACTGTTTTCGATTTCAGGAATATAGCTGAGTTAAAACGAAACGGCTGAAAAAAATTGAAAAATGATCTGGCGGGTTCAAGTTTTCATTAGCCATATTTTAAAATTTAAACACCTATGAGCGACTGGTGAGTGTTTATTTACAGCTTTAGTTATGAAGTAATTCTTCCGAGCCTCACAGCCAGATAATTTACGCTTACTCAATGCATGGATTTTACAGAATTGGTTAAATTCACTCCTCCCAATAAAAATGGTATAACGTGAAATCGAAATTCTAGACAAGGAATTTCCGACAATTCAAACGTGGTAGGCAGAGCTACCACGTTTTTCATATGGTAATATTAGCTGTATGTAATTGCTGAAATTTATTTCCTATTCTGCGATTAAATAAGGTAAATAATGCTTCAAGAAATTACTGGTGTCTTGAGTTGTTGAAAAGCAGATAGCCAAGGAAGTAAAGCCGATCACTACGTCAAGACGCTAAGAAAAACTTCCAGTTCATGTTATTCCTCGAAAGATGACCGGATATAATAAAATCTTAATATATACCATCCACATCAAACTATGCGGTATTGTAGATTGTCCTCGATTGCAATACGCATCTGGTTATATAGGGCTCATTTTGGCAGAAAAAGTGGCGTCGAGTAAAACAGGTATCTCTTTTCTTAATTATGTTAAAACGTATAAGCTTAAGGGTCTGTTTCCATATTGAAATTGTAACAAAATTGAAAATTTCAAAAAGAACATCCAATTTTGACACCGTATTTACATTCTTCAGTAAATTGTACCGTCGGATAGCAAACAAGACGTTATTAGGTGAAGTAGTTTCAAAATTATGGAGTTGTAAAATTTCAAACTCCTAATGTTAAATTCATTTTTAATAATTGAAAAAAAAAATGTTGCAATTCGGGTAGCTTTTTAAGCATAGCTCAATGACTACTTGGCAGAATGAACTGCAAAATTTTGAACTTCTAAAGCTAAAATTTTTGTAATAGTTGCAATTGGGGTAGTTTTATTAAGCCTAACTAAAAAACTGAGTGGCATAAAAAAGCTTAAATACTGATTCGCATGTTATAGTATGGATTTATTATTCGAAAACTATATGTATTGTAACTTATAAAAGATCTAACAGAAATCGATTTCGAAAAGCTTGATATATGCGAACCCAAAATTATAGCTTATTTAGTAAGGTAGTATTTAGGCTGTAGAAATTTCAATTTTAGGATGCAGCGAAATGCTAGACACAGGATTATTAAACTTGGTTTTCTACCATTGATAATCGACTATCAGCCCGATGCAATTTTTTTTAAGTTAATTTTATTCTTTCTTCATTTTACTTCGTAAGGAAAAATAATGAAAAGCCATTGAAATATTGAAATTATTTACCTAAATCACATATTATAGTACGAGTAAATCTCGTGTGTGTCTATATATGAAAATTTTATCTTGAAAACGACTCTAACGATTTTGACAAAATCTTTTATCTTACCGTTTTATGTCACGAGAAGACCATTGGGGTAGATCACTCACATGTTCAAGAAAATTCGATTAGTGGGTCGTTTTTGGGTCACCACGGATCAAGCTAATTTTATCTATAAAAACAGTTCAAACGATTTTGACTAAATTCTGTATCCTATCATTTTGGATTACGAGAAGACCGTTGGGGTAAGTCACATGTTCGAGAAAATTCGATTAGTGGATCATTTTTGATCACTACTACGGGTCAAGCTAATTTTATATAAAGAAGTCTCTAACGATTTTCACTAAA
Source organism: Maratus michaelseni (assembly GCA_963931845.1). Classification (NCBI taxonomy): domain Eukaryota; kingdom Metazoa; phylum Arthropoda; class Arachnida; order Araneae; family Salticidae; genus Maratus; species Maratus michaelseni. Next base: position 324,753,034 of record OZ007591.1, read on the forward strand.
TTTTGCATCCTACCGTTTTGGGTTACGAGAAGACCATTGAGCTAGATCACATATTTGAAAAACCCAAATTAGTGGGTCATTTTGGGGTCAATGTGGGTCAATGCATTTCAATGGGAATGAAGGTTTACACACTTATTAAATTGTTGAACAATGGGTAGTAAATGAAGTGTAAAGTTGGCAACATCTCGCCAAATTTGGGAATATATTGTGAAATATGGGCGACATTTGTGAGATTTGGGCCTTAAAATCGACTTTCTACCAATACCTAAATATATGCTTGGCGCCAAATGCAAGAAAGTCACCGAGTGTGAGACTTTTCGAGAAATTTTGGTGACATTTGGCAAAAAAAAATTTGCTTTCAGAATCTGAAGGAAATTTCCAGAAATTCTCAATGGGAGCCGATATGTCTTATTCACTCAGTCAGAGTACATAGAACGTTCTTAAGAAACACTGACGTTGTTTCGTACAATGCATAGCAACCGAAAGAATACAACACATCATGGTCGATGTTACATGGAGTTGAACACAAATCTAATTTTAAGCGACCGTAGCTCGGTCCCCCCTGCTGGTGTAACTATTATTTTCAGTGGAATAAATGTCATAATTTGTTTCAAATTTAATTACTCAAGTTTAGAAATAACGCATTTTTTTTTTCAAAACTAAATAAATGAATTTCATATTCGGGTCAATAGAACGTTTACTACCTGTATTAATGTAAATTATTGCATTCTACTTTTTTCCTTTTATACATTTAAAATTTTTAAACTTACAACCAACAAGATTTTAGGAAAATCCAACAAACAATTGGAATTTTAAAAATTGCAAAATTTCATTATTCTGCGTTCGCATTTACTAATACACGGACAAATGGGAGGTGATATATATTTATGTTTAAAAAAATTCTTTTTGTTGGGAAGTACTAACAATCTGACAATTCTGCTTCGTTATGAACATCATTAAAAACTATTGGTGAATTTTTCTCACAAGATGTCTCTGTTTCGTATCAGTTTCATTTTAGTAGGTTAATTTTTTAGATACTTCTTTATTGAAAATACACACCGGGAAAATATAACAGACAATAATTTATTAAAAATGTTAAAATATTTTTGATTGCATTATGGTAAAATTTGTTCTTACTCAAGTTATTTAACAGTGCCGTTGAGGCCGTTAGGGAAGGAATAATATCCATTCAAAATGCATAATTTGTGGCTTTAGGGACGTCCAGCATTACATTAAAATCAGTATGGCTACCTCAGCTTATTATATAACTTGGTGATTTGTGAAATGGCATTGCTTTCTCGGACGGCAAAGGACCATTGTTTACGGCAGGACTTGCCGTAAAACAATGGTGCTAGAAAATTACAGACATTATTTAACAAACTGAATATTATATAATACCAGTTTTTAAAAACTATAATTGTGTAGGCCGGACGAATTATATTTCTTGAAATTTAAAGTTAATCTATTTCATGAGCAAGTCATTAGTGAAGATCCTAAATGATTTTAGAAATAATACTACAGTGCACTCCCAATTATCAGGGTTAATCACCGGGAGGGGTCAGACAGCCAATAGACAAACACGGGTAATCCGAAACATCCTTTTTATTTTAAAAAAAAAATTAACATCAGTACAAAACATAAAAATTACTTACATTTGCATGCTGTATAATATCAAGCTAGGAATTTTCCTTTTAGCATTTACTGTTTAAAAAAATCTGTAATGCTTCTTTACTTTTGCTGTTTGTTCATCTCTCGTCGTATATCAACACACATTTTTCGAACCGCAGTAATGTCACCGTAATCAAATCCTGTTGTCCCTGTACATCCCCTATATGACGTACAGTTTGTACTCCAATTTGATAATCCTTTGCTAATTTGCTAGCTGATTCTCCATTCTCAAGTTTTTGAGGGATTTCTAATTTTTGTTTAAAATTTAAAACGTTTCGTTTTTGTTTCACACCAATCATTTTTACCAGTAAAAATTTCACGCTACTAACAGACGATAAACAAGATGTACAAACTAAAGGAACAAGTGCGAAAGGGGGAGAGGACAGCTGAAAGGCTATTGTACACACAACATTACGATCCCTCTTATTCCCTTAAACCTTAGCCCGTCAAACAGGTGCCAGAGCGTTTGATTTTATCTCTACTCACTTTACAGTACTACCAGCTAAACCAGACAAGATTCAAATTCACAAAAACATCGATTTTACATGCATGATAAGCGTGAAAATGTTTCTCTTTTAAATATTTTTGTGAGTCTGGAATGAGCACGGATAATCGAGAGTATACTGTATTTGGATTCCCAGAGATAAAACAAACAAAAAATATGACTGCAAACAACGAACTTTGCAACGAGAAACTACGATTCAAACCTTCTAATTTATAACCAACTTCTTTCAAAATGCTGAAAAATAAAATATATCATGCGTTAACTTCAAGATTTACTGTTTCCCAACGTAATTTATTGAATGAGAAATGTATCTTTCCCGAAATTATGTTAATATTTCTAAGTGATGCTACACCAGATATGAATTAATCTAAAATATAAAAAAAAATATTCTATAGAAATTTCATTCATGGACATGTTTTAGTTCACGACCTTTAACGCAACTAATATCTAAACAATCTACAACAACTTGCGCGACAGTAAATTAAATTATTTATTGCGTTGGCTCAATAAAACACACTGTTCTAAAAGCTTTATCAAAAGCATGATTTTTTAAATATTTATGTGTAGTTTCATAACATATTAAATCTAAACTATTAAATTTAAACTATAGAATACTATTAAATCTAATGACAAAATAACTTCTATATTAGTTTTGTTTAAGAACATTTTATTTACAGACTAAAAAATATTTCTTTAATTTGCATAGCTTATTTTTATTTTTATTTATTATTTTTTTTTTTAAATTTAGAAATGTAATACATTTGAGAAACATGCTCTTTAATCCATTTAAATGTAGCATAAAAAATACTCACATTTAACGACACTTACCATTATAATATTACACCAAAAGACATTTATTTTCAATATTTTAACATCCATGACAATTTATATTTGTTACTCCGCTCAACCTACTAGAAAGGCATAAATAAACTTGTTTTAAATACTGTCAAATTATTTTTCTTCTCTTGCCGCGTAATACAACGTATTTAAACATTTACCTGTAAGAATACAATATTCCTACACCGCACAGTGAGGCGTTTTGATGATCTAGGTGGACAAAATTAATTTTTCCGATTATCTCGGAATTTAACAAGACCGCGTATACTGGTAGCTGAATGTCTCTTTTGTTGAGATCCGTACGAGTTTTGTCGAAAAAACCCGATGTGTCGATTCACTACGACCGTGAAGAAGGCAGTTGATTTGAGAGACTTTCAACAGTTGCATTATTTTTCTGTAAATTCGAAAGCAAGTCGTGACTTTTCTATTTTATTCGAAAGCCGGAGTTTACTGGACATATGTCACATGTTTGTCACACGATTTAACCTATTGTTCTTTGAAAATTAGCGCCATCTTGTTTTCAAACTTCATCTTGACTTTTAATACAGTATTAAGCATTATTAAGCAATAAGCACTTTTTTAAATCAAAGTGCCATTCCTAAAGTATGGAAAACTTAAGACAGCTCCTGCGAAAGTTTCTGCGAAAGCTGCGAATCATTAAGTTATCATATATTCTAATACGAGCAAATCTTCTGTGTGGATATATATATATGCAAATTTTATCTTAAAAACGGCTCTAACGATTTTGACGAAATTTCGTATCCTACCGTTTTGGGGCACCAGAAAACCATTGGGCTAGGTCACATGTTCGAGAAAATTCAATTAGTGGGTCAATTTGGGTCATTTTGGGTCATGGTCTAGCTAATTGTATCTAAAAAACGGTTCAAACGATTTTGATGAAATGTTGTATCCGACCATTTTCGGGCACGAGAAGACTATTGGGCTGGGTCACATGTTCGAGAACTTTCGATTAGTGGGTCATTTTTGGGTCAACGTGGGTCAAATTAATTTTATCTAAAAAACGGCTCTAACGATTTTGATTAAATTTTGTGTCCTACGAGTTTCGAGCACGATAAAATCATTGGGCTAGGTCACATGTCCGAGAAAATTCGATTAGTGGGTCATTTCTGGGTCATTGTGGGTCAAGATCTAAAAAGCGGCTCAATTTACACTAAATTTTACATCCAATGGTTTTCGGGCACGAGAAGACTGTTGGGCTAGGTCACATGTTCGAGAAAATTCAATTAGTGGGTCATTTTGGGTCATTTTGGGTCATTTTGGGTCATGGTCAAGCTAATTGTATCTAAAAAACGGTTCAAACGATTTTGACGAAATTTTGTATCCGAATATTTTCGGGCACGAGAAGACTATTGGACTGGGTCACATGTTCGAGAACTGTCGATTAGTGGGTCATTTTTGGGTCAAAGCGGGTCAAATTAATTTTATCTAAAAAACGGATCTAACGATTTTGATTAAATTTTGTATGCTACGAGTTTCGGGCACGCGAAAATCATTGGGCTAGGTCACAGGTTCGAGAAAATTCGATTAGTGGGTCATTTCTGGGTCATTGTGGGTCAAGATCTAAAAAGCGGCTCAATTTACACTAAATTTTGCATCCAGTGGTTTTCGAGCACGGGAAGACTGTTGGGCTAGGTCACGTGTTCGAGAAAATTCAATTAGTGGGTCATTATGGGTCAAGCTATTTTATCTTAAAAACGGTTCAGAGGATTTGAAATAAATTTAGCACCCTACTGGTTTAGGGAACAAGAAGACTATTAGGCTAGGTCACATGTTCGAGAAATTTCGATTAGTGGGTCATCTTGGTCATGGGTCATCATGGGTCAAGCTATTTTATCTTAAAAACGGCTCAGACTATTTACACTAAATTTTGCATCCTATGGTTGTCGGGCACGAGAAGACTGTTGGGCTAAGTCACATGTTCGAGAAAATTCAATTAGTGGGTCATTTTGGTCATGGATCATGATATTTGAACTCAAATTTAATTTTAACCGAGCATAGCTCGGTCGTCTCTGCTCGTATTAACTTGAAGTGTGCGTCTGAGTGTTTAATTCAAATCTTGCAAGTCAATTTTCACCACTTTTAATTATCCGATTGAATACATGTGTAGTTTCAATGACAATACAATATTATAATTTAAAAAATAATAATAATATAATTAATAATATAATAATAATAATAATAATAATAATAATAATAATAATAATAATAATAATAATTAAATGTCAAATATTTATCACTGTTTGGTTATTTTATTACTGATACATTCGAAAACCCAGCAACACCTAATTAAACTTCAACGCAATAATTTTGTCCACCTAGATCCTCAAAACGCCCCACTGTGCAGCGCAAAAACATGTATATTCAAGTGTTAAGGTGAAGCTACGTAAATATAATATAACTGAAAACCACAAATCTCTATTTCCAAGTGTAAGTGGCAGAGAAGGCTTTCTATGTAATTAAATTTTCTGCAGAACTCAAACCCGCTTATTCCCGCCATTTTTACTCCAACTAGAAAAACTTTGTTATATATAGTTATACGAAATTATTTTGTTTCAGCCATTGCCTAAAATGATGGTAACAAAATTTTTATATTTAATTTTATGAAAATAAGTTATATGTTATATGAGATGGCAAAATACAGAGATATGATGATCAGTAAATCAGAACACTTTGCAGAAATTTTAATAGTAAAATGAAATTGGACATATTTTTCTTTTTATGTCTTAATCCCTTTATGACGAGCGTATACGTGACGTAGATAACGCTCAGTTTTTTTTCCCACCAGAATTTTCATTTAGATTTTTCTGTATTATTTAATAACCAAATTTCTGCAATTAAATTAAGTAGAAATTACTTTCATGAATTCCTGGTGCAAAATCATTAGAAAGTTTATGTCATACATTCTGCGATAGGGATTTAACAATTAAAAAAGAGCCATGTTCTCTATTTGATAAATGACGCCTGAAGGAATATTCAATAACCATTTAAATACTAATACATGGCTTACAGTGATAAATTATTCTCTTTTCACTTCCAAAAATATATAATTATAAAGCAATCCATAATACAAATATCATTTAATAAGCTTTCGTCTACTCATTTGTTTATACAGGGTATCCCAGGATTATTGGGACAAACTTTAAGGGGAGGTAGGGGACATCACAAGGATTCAGATTTGCATAGCAACACATGGTCGAAAACGTTATGGGAAAATAATATGACAGGTACAAGAAACGTAGGGACACAAGACTGAGATCATCTGAAATAATTTATTTGTCAAACATATTACATGTGATCTGAAAATGTCACAAAAGATGTTCAACGTTTCCGAGCGTGGTGGCAGGGGAACAGGTCCACCACGGTCAATCCATCGGTGACCAAACACTTGATTCAAATGTTCACATCTGCCATAATGGGGAGGTGCCCGATTATGTTGAAACCATGGCGTCTGACATGTTGTGGCATAGAGTCAAGTAAGCTTAGTAGCACCTCTCGAAAAAAGATGTGACAATCTACAGATTTTAGAGGTGCTCCAATGCTCTTGTGAACAACACAACCTAACGGCGAACGGAGCCGTTTACGACCATGGATTACTATGCAAACCTGAATCCTTGTGATGTCTCCTATCTCCCCTTAAAGTTTGTCCCAATAATCTTGGGACACCCTGTATATCTATAATATTTAAAACACAAGGCCGAACGTTTAATACTGATTTCTTCTGATCTGGACATGCGTAATGAGCATTTTAGGATGCTTTTTAGTCGCTAAATGCAGGGGAAACCAGTTTTGAAGTATTTCCAATTCATAGGAACGGTGAGCGAATTCGAAACGGTCGAGTGGTCTAAGGCACCGGAAGGGTAATTCTGGTTCTCTAAAGGGAGCGTGAGTTCGAAAACCCATCTGGCATAAGATGGTTCTCTTATACCTGATGTTCTGATAAGTCCCTTCAATAACGTTAATTATATTTTACTGCAAGAGGAAAAGTTATAGTATCTTTTTTTTGTTGATTTTTATTAAGCAAAATTTTCTACCAATATAAATTAATGAATTTGCTTATAATATTTTAAATTAAAAGCTGTGGTGTTTGATTATCGATTAAATAAATTAAAATGATCTGCATTCTCTGGTATATTTTTTATTACAATGGAGCACAAGAATGGCCGATGTCACCCAACGTCACGATGACGTTTTACTTTTATACATCTAATCAGCGTCCCGATTTTACCCATAAGCGTTCGAGAAGAGCCAATCAAATACAAGTAAATTCCCACAAGCATTGCGTGTTCCACACCGTTCATGTAGTCCATTGATCGATAAGGCATATTTATACTAAGGAAAATAGGTAATTAATTTCCGTAAGGGAAAAAAAAATATAATAATAAAAAACCGAGAAAGAATGAAAAATATTTATATAAAAAAAATGTGGTGCCATCTGTTGGTTTTGTAATGTAGTTAAATGTTTTTATTTGAGAAAACTAATTACATTATTATTTTCTATTTTTTTTTTTTTTTGTAAACTTTTTAGAAAAAATTAGGAAGTTCCTCTTTTTTAGATCCAAAAGCTGAATTTTCCGGGAAAAGCTTTTTTGTCTGTATCCGTGATTAATATGTAGTCGGTCCTCAGCCCAGTTATGAAAGGAGATTGCTAACAAATATTTTGTAAAAATGTCTGACATTTTAGTGATTCTCTTTGGAATTGAAGACGGGCACTATATAGTTTTCTCTTTAATATTAAATCACAGGGAAACATTCTTATAGATCCCGAAAGATTATATGTATGCCTAGATTTCGACGGAATATATTTTATATTGAAAATGATTGTGTAGATATATTTTTAAGCAGTAACAAGAAATTAAAATTTTCTCAAATTTTTTCAGATTTTTCCTCTTCTACGACTACTATAGAAATCTCTGGCATGATTTCAAATTCCCGGGTGTCAAAGTTCAAATAAAAGCTTCGTGAAAGAAAAATACAATTCTTTTCATCATACTAAACAACAAAATATTTATTCACATACGTACATGATATTATAAGGATCGCTCCTTCAATGCCAATGTGCCACATTCACACTAATTTTTAGCTTTAATTTTTACTAATATTTAACTATAATTTTCAGTAACATTCCATAGATGGTTCAGTCACAATTCCTAAATCATTTCACATCACTTCACTTGCGAGGAGTGGGAATTAGCAGCGACACCTGGATTCTATTTCAATTTTAATCACATTTTCGACAGCTACTTAATACATCGTATTTAGACATTTTCCTCTGAGAAAACTTTGTTCCCAAACCATAACAACATGCCTATTCAAGTATTAAGGTGAAACCACGTAGTTAGAAAAGAAACTAATGGCCATAAATCTCTTCTTGGAAATCTAATAGAAAGCTTTTTATCTAATTAAGTTTTCTGGAGAACTCAAATATATACCCTTATTTTCTCTATTTTTACCCAGAATGTAAAAGCTAAGTTATATGTACAATGCATCCAATAATTTCGTCCACATTTAAAATATTCATAAAACAAGAATGAAAAATCATGCGTCAAGCATAGATTATGTAACACTTTCCAATACTTCCAAAATAATTTTAAAATCTTTGGAAAACGCATAATATATTTAAAAATCCAATTTCAGGAATTACAAACAATATTAAAAAATATATCTAAAACTCTTTTGTGCAGCCCTGTATATGATCTGTAGATTTGTATATATACTACATACAATGCTAAATTTTAGTTTAGTTAGGAAACGCGTAGCACAGTTTAAAATTCTCCGACTGGAATGTCCACCAATAAACAGAAATGTACTCGAGAGCTTTTGTGCTGCCCTGTATATGATCTATACAGTTTATGGACACCAAGTAATATACAAAAAAAAGAGTTAAATTTAAAAACGCGTTCAGGAACTGAAAAAACACACTTCCAACAATTATTATTAACAACCAGTACTTTAACCGAATTATTTTCTGTGTCCCTGTAAATGAACGATGAATGCTATACACACAATATTCTAGTAAGCCTCTTGTAATCAATCTTAGTGATATATATGATTTTCAATATGCTTGAAATAGTGAAACATTATTAAAGTAAACCGCAAACGATTTTTCTTCATAGACCGTAATGTAACGGAATACTTTTGAGTGTCCCTGTAAAAAAAAAAAAAAAAAAAAAAAAAAAAAACTATAAGTGCTACACACTTCATTTTCAATACCGAACATCACATAGTAAACATCAATTTCATATATCAGTTGTAGGGCAATCCGAATGTATTTACGCGAGTTAGAGAACAGACAGACAGACAGACAGACCGAATTCATAACCCTGTAGAAACTAATATTGTAAAAGTATTCAAACTGTAGATTACGATTAAGTGGCTTATTGTAATAATTTGGGTTTTTTTTATGAAGATAGCATGTAAACTCGAAGAGAAATTCAGGTTTTTATAAAAATAGTCCCAAATTTTATCAAGTGTTTTGCTTATAATTTGCAGAGTTTTTAATATAAAAACAAGTTATTTTCAGAAAATATGACAAACAAAATTGTACACAATACGCTGCAATCAGAAATAAAAAATTAATAAAAATTGTAGGAAAAATGAGCAGGTATACTAAATATTGTTTCACTGCGCATGCGCGAATGCAATCAAAATATACTGTGCATAATATATTAGCTAAATGTATAGACCAACTTTTATGAAAGTCTCAAAAACATAGCTTGAAAATTCTGATAGTAATCGCGATAGAATAAGCTCGAATTTCGCTGTTCCCAAAAGAAAGCAAAAAGATGAGGGGTTGTATCCAAATATACTAGCTTTTGAAAGTTGACATAATAAGAATGAAGTGTCTCTCAGTCTATATTTGATACAACCCTTCATCTTTTTGCTTCTTTTTGGGAACAGCGAATTTCGAGCTTATTCTATCGACGATTACTATCAGAATTTTCAAGCTATGTTTTTGAGACTTTCATAAAAGTTGGTCTATACATTTAGCTAATATATTATGCACAATATATTTTGATTGAATTCGCGCATGCGCAGTGAAACAATATTTAGTAAACCTGCTCATTTTTCATACAATTTTTATTACTTTTTAATTCTGATTGCAGGGTATTGTGTACAATTTTGTTTGTCATATTTTCTGAAAAAAACTTGTTTTTATATAAAAAACTCTGCAAATTATAAGCAAAAAACTTGATAAAATTTGGTACTGTTTTTATAAAAACCTGAATTTCTCTTCGAGTATACATGCTATCTTCATAAAAATGAACCCAAATTATTACAATAATCTACTTAATCATAATCTACAGTTTGAATGCTTTTGCAATATTAGTTTTTACAGGGTTATCCAAAATATATTCGTTTTTCTTCAATTTGTTGACGGCCCCTTATGGAGTTTCGGGAAAAAATCTTCGCGGAAATGTATGACGTCTATCATGTTGTTTACACTCCTGAAGTTTCAGGATAATTCCTCATGTACCTTTTCAGATATTTAACAAAATGTCTAAAATCACAAGTGACCAGTCATCATTGGAAATATAGTGTAGTATGTCTCATGCTATTTTGAATAATATATAAAAATCGTAACATGATAACTGATATAACTTTCATGTCTTAATAATAATAAAGAAAATCACATTCTAGATTTGAATATTAAACGATTGAAGGAATATTTAACAGTCATACATTGCTGACAGCAATAAGTGATTAAAATCTTCTTTTCAGTTCCAAAAATATTTAATTATAACGAGATTCACAAATTAAATATTACACAATATGCTTTTGTTTAGTTAATCATTTATTTATTTATTTATTTATGGATATATTTGTATTATTAAATTAAGTGGCAACATCCTTGGAGCATTCTGAAATATTATTTTCATTTGTAGATTTCAACTTAAAATATTTTAAATTGAAGATTATAAATATTCGATTATAAATATTTTAAAGTAACAGCCAAGGACTTGTGGAACTATCGCGGCCTGTATCTTTCCTTGGCTTGCATGTAAATGAACAGATTTACAAGATAATTACACAAAAATGTAGCTAGTCATAGGCTAAAGCCACAAAACACAAATATATCGTATAACAAAATAAATTAAGCAGTAGTTGCAACGTTAATTGAATTCTGGATACATACATCCTAACGTCAAACAGTAAGCATGTTCTTAATTATTTATGTACAGTGGAACCCCACTAATTTGGACCCCGTTGATAATATATGATCCGGTCTGGTCAATTTTTTTTCATGTTTGAGAAGCGATTGGCAAATTTCCATAACATTAATTTATTTTATCCTCGTATTCTGAATAAAAAAGTCTTTTCTGAAATATTTTCGGAAGAATACCTTAACCCTTTTATTTAAACTCTTTGATGTTATCTTTCAAAGAAACAACGTCCCAATCAATCCGAATTATTGGGGTTTCACTGTAATTCTACAGTCCACAGGAGGACTGGTAGGAATCTCGAATTTATTATTGCTGTTACATTGTACACTACAAAACTTTAGGTTTTTAATTTAATTTAATATTTTCTGCTTTACTTTTTCCGGTGTTTATTTTTAATATTTTTCTATTTTTAGAGAGAAAAAAAGCAAAATTATAAATGTGTTCGCTTTACTTTTGTACGTTATTGAATTGAATGTGTAGTGAACATCAATAGAATAATTAATTCATTCCATTAGTAGAATGCCAATAATTTTTCTCGAATATTATTGGTCAGATGAAAATGTTCTTCTGACCATCTCCAAAATCTTTATTTCACAAATTTTTTCTGTGTGGAAATACTGCAGCTCTGGGTAACGGGAACATTGAGTTCCAGAGGGAACTGCTTTTCTAGATCATTAAAAGGCAACAAAATAGAAATCTTCTGGAGGAAAAAATTAATGTTGCGAAGGAAAGTCCTCCTGTACATACTTCTTTAATCATTACTAAGCATTTTCGTTAACCCTTTGTAACCCCGCGTTTTATATCTTCAACATACTCAAAAGTCATTTTTACTGATACAGTTGGATTTACAAAACGATTTTATATATTGCTGCTATATTCCAACATACCAGTTAATATAAATTGTTCATAGAATTCTCAACAGACGGTGATACTGAGTAAAATTTTCATCCTAAAGTTTTATTTATCATTTGAGAAGTTTCACATCATTTTCTCTAAAATAATCTTCGTAAATTTCATCAAATTAAAAACGATGGAGACCTCCAAATATAAATTTTTTACAAAGGTAAGTTTGTATACTATACAATTTTCTATTAGAAAATTGGGAATATTTATGAGAACTGTGTAATTTTCCGTTTATTGCAGATGGGGAAAAATACCTTTTTCGTGAATATTTTTTTTTTTTTATGTTCTAAATTATTTAATTTTTTTTTTCAAACGCTCCTTTGGAATATTGTACTCTATGCCAGCTATGTTACCTTTATCTGTAAACTACGGGAAGCAATTGCGTCTTGAGAGCTAATCTCAACAAATGCGAATTTTGCATAATATGGTACCACTGAACCAAGGAAACAAAATCTCATGTGAAAGTTTTTTTTTTTTTTTTTTTTTTTTTTTTTTTTTTAAATCAGAAAGTCAGTTATTTGGTCTCTCTTGTAGATTAAGCAGCTTCTGGATCCGAAAAAAAAAATCTCCGGATGCTTCTTCTTAAGTTTTTATCACCCATACAATTGTAGGAATTGGTACGTATTGGTAGAATTCAAGTTGATATCTATCGTAGGAGATAACAGCAATAAGTTCGTCATTCACGGAATTGTGAAAGATACACTATGATAGTGTTTTGGACTGTTTTTCTCTTGAAAACTTGTTTATGAGGAAATATTTGATATTGTCTGTTATAGGATTAGTATGTGTGATACAAGCTTTAGACATTGAGAATTCTTTGGTCTCTATTGGACATTAAGAAGCTTTCTGATTTCTTAAAACTTCTAACGGATGCTTGTGCTAGATGTCGCATTTTTCAAATGTTAATCATCTAGGGATAGGTTACTTGCAATATTAACCTACAGTAAAGGTTCCGCGACGTTGTGACGGCCAAGCCTAGATGTCCGCGACTGTAGGAACTGAAGAAGCGGTCATTTGAGGTGAGTACTGAATGTTTAACAGTAGTATTATTAGTGCAAATCGCACATATATGGTCATGCCAAAATATATTCAATGGGTGTACTAAATAAAAAAATACATTTATGGAATTATGTGTTGTACTATATTATTGAAAATAAAATTGCAGTGAAATTTTTTTTTTGGAAATTGTTGCGTAAAGTAAAATTAATCAAGGGTATTTGTTAATATCTTGAATGTAATAATTGTGTGATATTGAAAGGTGTACCAATGATAGAACTAAGTATTAATGCTACATAATTTTTTGAATGATTGTTGTGATAAGGAAAATTTATTATCTTTGTTATATTTTGATTAAATGTTGTATCATAAAAATCAGATTGAAGGTACTATTGCTGGTATGCATTACTTCCCTGCAACGAAAGTAACAATGCATCTGTGATGTATTATAAAGAATGTAATCAAATAATACAATTTCCAATCGGAAAGAACTTTATTTGATCTTATAAATCAATACTGACTAATAAAAGAAAATCGAGAATATTTTAGTGTCATTATTCTGTTAGGATGTATATGAAGCCAATTGCACAGAAATTCTTTGACTTCTTCAACTGATGAACATCTTTCTCCACCTAACACTTCTTTAAAAGGATCACAACAAATGCTAGTATGAAGATGACACGTTCGAACTAAAAGTGTGGTAGGGAGTAGGTCGAGTGTTGTACAGTGACAGTTTTGTAAATTACACCTGTTATGCGATTGTCCCCGAGAAAAAGAATATTCGAACTGGAATGGAGCGTTTTTTGGACCGATGTGCTGCTTTAATCTTTTCCATAAATTAGCATTACTCAACTAGATTACATGTACGTTTCACAGGAAGAAAATTTACTTAATCTATACTTCGTAAATACAAAAATTGTTAGTGATAATATTGTCAGTTTTTGCTTCAGTAAAGCAGTTTCAGCTTTTGTTGGCTATTCGATCATGAATCACTTTGTTTAACTTTCTTCACGGTCATTTTTAGGAAACATGTGCCATTTGCATATTCCGAATTGTACATTCAATCTCGGCCAAACATCAATAGATTTGTCATTTTCATTTGTTGAAAAATTAATAATTATACTTTATGCATCCGAACTAGCTTCTTTGTGTTTATTCATAATACTAGTGACTAAATAAATGTGCTTGTGAAGAAAAAAACGATGATAAACAATTTAGACAGTAAACAACTTATTATAACAACAGGTATAAAAAAATTCTATTGATAATAAAAATGCCACTTTCATATTTGATCCATCCTCGTATTTTGACATTGGCTGCTACGTATACATACATTTTTTACATTTAAAATGTTTAGTTCCAGAAGAAATATGGTATCTATAACATTAAAAGTACAGGGTGGTCATAAAAAAACTTTGCCGATATATCGAACTCTAGCGGCCTGTCCCTTCAGCCGATCGAGATGAGATTTCAGATGTAGTTATTCACAGGTATGATATCGGTATTCTGTGAACGGCAACAAATTGGCGCTCACGGTTACGGTTATAGCTACAGAAACTTGAAATTTTCAAATAGTAACGCTCATTTTTTTCCATCGCAAAATGCTCAGTGCATGCGAAAACCCTAAAGATCATTGGAACGGTACGTGTACCGCAATAAACGGACGCGTCGTGCACGCACAAAAATAGCTCTGCGAACGGCCCAAAAAAATACGATCAGGGCGCATGAAGGAAATTTGCATATGACAGAGGCAAAACACCAATCACGGAACGCCGTTCGCCATAGTCAGCGTAGAAAACGGATAAAAAAAGGGGTGGGAATATTAGTTCTTCAGTCGGGAGCACGCACATGCCGACGAAATGACTCTTCCAGGGACAGTTTGTGGTGAATTGGTAAAACTCTCTTATCAAAATGGGATGAAAGCTGTGAAAACCTTGCGTGTTTACCGTCGAAACCATCGCCAAATACGTAGCCCATGTAGCCCACAAGCTCTTTGAAGAAACTGGCTTAACCTGTGATATATCGCGTTCCGAGTGACCAACTGTTCCTGAGTATACTGTTATGGAAGTGCATCACACAGTGACTACAGGACACATGCAAACTGCAAGAGGTGCATCTCGTGTACTGGATATACCGAAACCCGAAATCAACGGTCCTAAAGCTACTGCGCTCTGTAATACGCATGTTTCGTTACCGGTACCAGCGCGTCCAGATGTTTTAAGTGGGGGACCATCAACAACGTATAGACTTTGCTAATGAATTTCTTATCCGATATGATGGAGATAACGACTGGCCTCTTCGCATATTATGGACGGACGAGGCACATTTCACCTTAACTGGCAACGTCATCACCAAAAATTGTGTGCACTGGGCAGACATGAATCCGCACGCTGTGGCACCAGTACCTTTATACGACGTCAAAGTTTCTGTGTGGTGCGGCATTGCAGGCACAATTATTCTCGGGCCGTACTTCTTTGAGAAAGCGACACCAACGATATTTGTAACTTGCTCTGTAACAGGCTCCCGCTATACGGCAATGCTGCAAAATTACGTCATACCAGAATTGCTGCAGCGAAATGCACTGAATGACTTCATTTGGATGCAAGATGGTGCACCTCCACATATAGCGAAGTCTGTTCGCAGGGTCCTGGAACAGCATTTTGGCGACCGTGTCATCTCACGCCATTTTCCATTTCGATGGCTTCCGTGATCCCCCGACCTCACTCCTATGGATTTCTGGTTCTGGGGATATCTCAAATCTAGAGTTTACATGTGCAATCCGCAAACTTAGCCGGATTTGAAAGATTCTATCAAACGTGAGAATGCAAACATCCCTCATGTGATGTTACGTTCGGCTGTATTGTCCACAGTGGCACCCATGTGAAAAATGTGTAATCAAAATAAAAGTTTTCTTTTCTCCGATCTGTGTTGTAATCAGTGATTGGTGTACTGACTCTGTGTCATATGCAATTTTTTTTTCTTGGCCGTTTGCAGAGCTGTTTTTTGTGCGTGCATAACAAGTCCGTTTCTTGCGTACGGTTCCAACGCTCTTTAGGGTTTTCGCATGCGCTGAGCATTTTGCGACGAAAAAAGATGGGTGTTGCCATTGGAAAATTTCGAGTTTCTGTACCTATAACCGTAACCGTGAGCACCACTTTGTTGCCGTTCACAGAATCTCGAGCTCATACCTCTGAATAACTGTATTTGAAATCTCACCTCAATCGGTTGAACGGACCGGCCGCTAGAGCTTCATATATCGGCAAAGATTTTTTATGAGCACCCTGTATATTCTAATTATTTATAGGGCTGGAATCCTCTGAGTTTGAATGGTGTATTTCCATCTAGTAATTTTTGTTTCTAGAAAATTCTGGTTGTCTGAATACAAACGTGGATAGCATAATGTCATTAATCTAACTCGATTAATTCGTAAAATTTCTTAACAAGACTTTCTTAAATGCACTAAATCACTTCCATTACCATAAAATTTAAAATTCAGGCTAATATAACAATTAAATATGAAAATATTCTATTCGAGAGAGCAGATGAGGAATTTCTCTTGAGTAAATGTACGAAAGATGACTATCGAAATTTATATGTACAGAAAAATGTAATAAGAAATAGGTACCAGAAAAAAATAACTGTAAAAATATTAAATAAATCAATGAAAGTATTGTTACTTGTCTTCGAATACTGCTGGTAGTTCAATCATGATGCCTAACTGTCCGATGAAGATGGTTAGAGATATAGAAAAAAGGAACGCTCACATCATGAGTGACAAACATAATCCACTGTCATGGATAACTATGGGTATAATGTAGTAATATATTGTGGGATTGCTATAATGACGATATTATAACCGTCGTTATAAGAAGGGCCGTTTGTTTAGCACCCATAAATCGTTGATTCCACTATCCTTATAACGGAGGCATGTACCATAGCGGGGCATAATTCAAATCAATGCAACAAATCGACTGTATTTCCATAAAATAAGTTTTTACTTTAGGAATGAATTTGCCGCATAATCACATTGTAATGCATTCTGTGTTCTACACAACCAAAAATAAATAAAAATATATTTTTCAAGTATATATAAATTTAATTTTTTTTCTTTATGCATAAGAATTGGTTTTGTAAAAATATTCGACTTGTTGTTTGTGAGGGATTTACGCGTTTTCGGATATCATAAATATGATTTAACGACAATGAAATCCCTTCTAACTGTCACTTTGAAGAATGGTAACATATAAAAAAACCGACCGTGTTTTGGTGCAACCAAAATTCTCTCATAGTCCCTCTCATAACTAATTTTACACATAATATCTAAACTACTCATTTTAAACAACAATAATGTACAAATTTGCTAAAAAAATTCAAAGTTGTTTTTCAAATCCAATTGAGCTTGGTAAGAACGCAGAAGATAAATATGTTTATTTGACTTCATTAGAATTTACCTAAATGGTATTTATTTATGGTTCCCTATAGTTTCTTAAACGGTGTGGCAGAGGGACACCCTGCTTAGACGCCAGCCGTAAGGCGTGTGGGTCCAATGTCCAAGCGATAAAACGGCGTGGCGAAGAACACCCTGCCTGGACGTCAGCCGTGAGTCGTCCAATGTCTGGGGAGCAAAATTTTACATACACTGGACAGATTGATTAGCCAGAGACCATATGTACTCTATGAAAACTGAGTTGGTACTTGGCGCCGTACTATATAGATAAATAAATAACACAAACAAAATGTTCCATCAAAAAGAACCAACGTGAAATATTTTGTTCAAATTTGTAATAAAAAGTTTTCTTTTTTTTTAATATCTACTTTACAAAGATAGGGTTTTCAGATAAGCATATTAGTGACACTTATTACAAGGATAAACCCGAAATTTATATTTCGTTCGGAACATTTCTTATTTCTCTCAATTGTAACATTGAGAGTGGGTGATATTTGTTGTATTAATTATAAATTTGTAGTTGAGAAAATTTAATAGATTACAATAGTTTTTTTTTTAAAATCTGTTTCATTGCAGCCATCAGACGTTTCTTATTAACCCTCTGAACGTCTGAGGACTTTCTAACCTTTTAATAATAATGATTATATAACCCAAGTTAAATGAAATTTTCCGCCGCAGATTTGTAGCACCGATGATAGAAACATATTTCCAATTACAAAAAACATACAAATTAAATATAGTTTAAATATATATCATTTGTTTGAGATGGAAAACTATTTTTTATACGGAACGACTAGTTTTTAGTGCCAAAGCAAATTGAAATTCATACAATTCCATGTATCACAACTCGGTAAGTTTTAGTTGTAAAATAATAGGACATATTTTAATGTCCTTCTTAGATACAAGACAATATATGTCATATGAATACAATTTATAATTATTATCAGTATAGTAACTTAAATAATAGGAATACTAAACATAAATAGTAGAGGAAAAGGATGGCATAAATAATTGAATTTCGTATTTTAATATGTATACAGCCCCTTGTAATACATATGCAATATCTAAAATAATGCTTATTCGTCTGTACATTTTTATTTATTTTTATTTTTATTTTTTTTTGTAATTGGAAGTCTGCTTACATCATCAGAAATTTAAGAGGTAATGAACATCTCATATATTTTGAACTACGCGTGATATTCTTTCTATCAACGCTCACTTATTTAGAGGTATCTGTCAAAGAAACAAACAGAAAGAAATAAGAGGTGTCAGTTTATATCCAGCCAAACATAAAATACAATAAAGAGATGTTTTTACTGATACACTCACAGTATTTTTTTTTTTTTTTGTTTCAATATCAACAATATGTGTATGAATAAATAAATGTTTAAAATATTAAAATAAATCATTAAAAATTAAAATAATTCAAAATGGGAGAACAATCAGTTTATATTGATACCTATTTATGAAAAAAAAATGCAGTTGTTGGCATGAAAACTACGTGAAATTTACGATTCTATTGAGATGAACAGAAACGAAAGAGTGAATGTGGATTTTTATTTTTTGATAACATGTTTATTTCAGAAATCTTGAAAACCAAAAAGAAACAAATCTCTTAGATAGTAATAATTAAAAATTTTTAGGTGCCTAAGGGTGTCTTAAAAAAAATTCATAGGACGAAATATAGAAAAGAATAATAATATGTAAGAAAACACCAACCGAACTTTCAGAAAAACAATATTTTTAATATTTGTTTTATTTAGCGGAGTTATTTAAATGTTGGAATAGGATAAAAATAACTTATTTTTATGTGCATTATAAAATTTAACCGCCCTAATCTTTAGCGACCCTGAACGAAGACGTACATTACAACCCGTAAGCATGACTCTGCTTTAGATAGTCAAAGATGGCTGAAATAACTAAGATTGCATTTATCGAAAAATCTAATAAATTAAAAAGCTTACTTCGAAATATAGATTAAAATATGGATTTATAGTTTTCTGCTCTCTTTTTCAAAGCTGCCACTGGCGACTATTCTTATATTCTATTCGCACCACTATTTAAAAAGAAATATTTTGTAGTATATTTCTCTTTAAGA
This sequence comes from Maratus michaelseni, assembly GCA_963931845.1. Classification (NCBI taxonomy): domain Eukaryota; kingdom Metazoa; phylum Arthropoda; class Arachnida; order Araneae; family Salticidae; genus Maratus; species Maratus michaelseni. The sequence goes on from OZ007591.1 coordinate 324,772,671, forward strand.
TGTTGTCAAAGTGTACCCAGTAGTATTTACTACAGCTAAACCATTTACTTCACGTATATTCGACTCTATCTTTAGTCTCTATCGCTTCTTCTCTTATTCCAAATTTCTTCACCTATTTTTAAATTTATCTTTTTAAATGCTATATGTAATCTTAATTTTACTTTTAATTGCTATAAACAATCTTTATTTTATCTTTAATTGCTATAAGCAATTTTTTACCTTCCCCCAACGGCTCACTTTGAAAAGACATTCAACTCACACTCGACTGGGCGTAAAGTTAGGAAGCAACTAGGAAGCCCCTGAACCGGCATCAACTGTTCCGGACTGTCAAAGTGTATGTAAAAAAATTTTCTTTTGAGAGAGTGCTGCGAGAAACAAGGGGTGTTCAAATGAAAAGGTGCGAAACGACACTGTGGGTATAAATGAAGACTAGAGGTTGTGATATTCATTATCAGTTTTGTTCAGACAGCACAAGTCTCCTATTCTAAACATTGTATAGTTTTGAATACTTTCATTCCATCGAAAAAAACAAAAAATCTATAAAATAAACACTGGTTTGCTACAACTGAATTACTATTTTTGAACGTAAAGTAACATCTATAAAAACATGAAAAAATACAGAAAAATGGTAGGATTGCCACAACTGGTGATATTTATCTCCCAAGATTTGTGAAGGTACATTTTTCTTGTTACACTAGAAAAGAAAATTACCATGTTTACATGAATATACAGGGGGTGGACAAAATAATACGAACACTCATGAAAAATGCTGAAAAGAGCAATATCTAGAAAAATACATGAGGAATTAACCTGAAACTGCAGGTGTGTAAACAGTATAGTATAAGTTATATATTTCCGTGAAGATGTTTTCCCGAAAGCCCATAAGGGACTGTCAACAAATTGAAAAAGGACGAATATCGTTTGGATAACCCTGTAAAAACTAATGTAGCAAAAGCGTTCAAACTCGAGATTATTAATAATTTGCTTATTTTAATATACTGTGTTCATTTTTATGAGGATAGCATGTATACTCGTAGAGAAATTAAGGTTTTTATAAAAACAGTCCCAAATTTCGATTAGTTTTTTGCTTATAATTTGCAAAGTTTTGAATATAAATAAAAGTTCTTTTCAAGAAATATGACAAACAACATTGTTCTTAATACTCTGCAATCAGAATTAAAAAATAATAAAAATTGGATGAAATATGAGCAGGTTTACTAAAAGATGTTTCACTGCGCATGCGCGAATGCAATCAAAATATAATATGCATAATGTATTAGCTAAGTATATAGAGCAACTTTTGTGAAAGTCTCAAAATCATAGCTTGAAAATTCTGTAAACTATCGTCGATAGAATAAGCTCGAAATCCGTTGTTCCCAAAAAGAATCTAAAATATGAGGGGTTGTATCAAATATCTGTTGATTAGTGCCAAGATAGCGTACACAATACTGCACGTACTACTATATTTGGATACAACCCCTCCTATTTTTGCTTCCTTTTGGGAACAACGGATTTCGAGCTTATTCTATCGACGATACTTTACAGAATTTTCAAGCTATGATTTTGAAACTTTCACAAAAGTTGCTCTATATACTTAGCTAATACATTATGCATATTATATTTTGATTGCATTGACGCATGCGCAGTGAAACATTTTTTAGTAAACCTGCTCATTTTTCATCCAATTTTTATTATTTTTTAATTCTGATTGTAGAGTATTAAGTACAATGTTGTTTGTCATATTTTCTGAAAAGAACTTTTTTTTATATTAAAAACTTTGCAAATTATAAGCAAAAAACTAATCGAAATTTGGGACTGTTTTTTATAAAATAACCTTAATTTCTCTACGAGTATACATGCTATCCTCATAAAAATGAACACAGTATATTAAAATAAGCAACTTATTAATAATCTCGAGTTTGAACGCTTTTGCTACATTAGTTTTTACAGGGTTATCCAAAAGGTATTCGTCCTTTTTCAATTTGTTGACAGTCCCCTATGGGCTTTCGGGAAAACATCTTCACGGAAATATATAACTTATACTATACTGTTTACACAACTGCAGTTTCAGGTTAATTCCTCGTGTATTTTTCTAGATATTGCTCTTTTCACCATTTTTCATGAGTGTTCGTATTATTTTGTCCACCCCCTGTAAGTCTCACATGTACGTTTTATTTATTCAAAAGCAATAAAATACAAATTTGTTAATCCTGCATGAAAAATATCTTTCGACTGATTCTCTTTTCATTCGTGTTGGTTTCATTTTCGTGTAGATGAAGGAATCTTCATAACAGAAATAATATACAGGGTGTCTAAGAATTACAGCTACAAACTTTGAGGAGGGCAGCGAACACTACAACAAATATTTTTTTACAAAAGTAACTATTGTCCTAATTCTTTTATTTATCCAGAAATACAGAACGGCATACCACGATTGGAACAGGAATATTTGTTTATATATTAAGAAATACTGATGATTTTTTAATGACATTTGCAGCAGAAATACTTTCATTTGTGTAAAATGTAACAATTTTCTATTAAGGAGTAGAAGTGGCCACTATCTGCATCCAAACAGTGCTAAAATAGCTGCCTAACTTTGAGTTACCTTTTAGAATGTAGTTCATGTTACCAGGCTCCGAATCTTTGTTCTATCGGAATTGAATTTCGAATCATTGAACAATTACATCATTTTGAAGTAATTATAGTTTTTCTTTTCAATTTTATGAATGAAAGGGATCCTTTATCACGTCATTTTTCACTTATCACGTCACAGGCAGAAAAATTCCGTTTTTCTGTGATTAGCGAGAATTTTACTTTAATAGTCCTATAACCAAAGTCTCCTTTTTCATTTGGGCGCATTACATGCATATATAGCCAATGATCGAATTACTATGTTATGACAGCCCTTTTAACAATGTGATCACTTTTCACATAAACCAACGTAAGCGTGTTAAATATTTCGCTAAAATACTCACATTACTCTTAAAGCTATGGACAAAAATTCGAGTCCAGGTTAAAGCGAGACGCCCTGTATTTCTGGCTGAATAAATGGTCTGCAACCCTAGTTTCTTTAACAGAAATTGTTTGTTGTAATGGTATTACTTTTTAAAGTATGCACCTGTATTTTTTTTTAGACACATAATATATGTGTTTTATTTCGGTAGATAACGATGGAGGAAAAAAATAAGTTTGAATTTATAAAAACTTAATTAGATAGGAGGTTTCCTTCGGAATTTAAGACTCAAATAGAGATTTACAGCTGTCAATCCATTTTAGCATTTACAAGACTTCACACTGATTACACAAGAGAACGTGTTGCTGTGCGTTGAAGGAGAATTCTTGTGGTAGAAGATGGGATTTAATTTTAGCGGAATGAATTTAATTTTTACTTTCTTCTATCTTTACAAGAAGAAAGTGTTGGATTCATGAAAATTTTCTATTTCCGGTTTTCAACAGATTTATACGTTTTAGAAGGCCCTGAATACGATTTGACTGTATTTAGAAAATGTCTGTCTGTTTCTGTATCTGTCTGTAAGTGACAAAATTTTGTGAGCGCTCTATCTAAAGAAATAATTAACGGAATTTAATAAAATTTTAGATTCATTTAAACCGAGATATAAATTGGTGCTGCTTAAATTTTGGTGTAAATTGCCCAACAGGTGGCACTCATATACTATATTTTTTACGATTTTTACGATAGCCATACCTTATGAATTCATGCACAAAATTTCATCAAACTTCAAATTCTGTTAGACGGTGACATAAGTTGTTGATTACATTTTGGTGTAAATCGTTCAACAGGGCCACTGCTATGCTGCATGTTTCAAGATTTACACGATTTTAGCGATAGTCATATCTCAAGAACTAATGTACGAAATTTTATCAAACTTTAGATCCAGTTAGACCTTGACATAACTTCGTGCTGATTCGTTTTAGGTGTGTGTGAAACCTGTATGAGATAGAAGGAAATTTTGTGGTTGGCGCTTTTGACTAGTTCATAACAGGAAACAAAAAAGTATGTTCAATTGTCATTTCTTATTTTGTGTGTCTACTGTAAAAAAAATCCGAATGTTTCCGAAAGAATTTAGAAATTCAATACGGCTTACGAAAATATAATGTAACCTTTTCCGAGTTATCCGCGATTCAGAAAGATGTCCCTTTTTATTCTGAAACCTAAAAAATTATCAAGCCGGGATTTCCGAGATTTAAAAAAGAATTTCTGGTACACTTTTTGAACGTAATTTTTGGAAACATTTCCGATTAGTTTTTACAGTGTATTAATCAGATTTCTTAACACGGATGTAATCTTTTTCGGATGCTATCATTACTTAAGTAAACATTTTTATGTTCAACAAACAAACGTGCTAAATTAACAACATTAACACTAATATTAATTTTGTTTTGTTACTATTTCATGTACAATTTCTGTTACGCAGCTGGAAATGTTTCTTGAGAAATGATAGTTTCCGAAAAACCGATATTTTGTGTTGAAAAAACTGATTAATATACTAAAAAATTAATCGGAAACTTTACCGAAAATTATGGCCAGCAAAAGAAACATTTGTTTCAGAAATACTTCTCTGAATTTCGGAAATGCCTTGCTTTCTGGGGGTTTTGAAGATAAATTAGAGCTTTTTTCAAAGTCGTGGGTACCTCGGAAGGGGTTAGAGTAAAAGTGCCTAATATGAGATACACTGTTTGTCATTACTATTTATGTAGTAAGATTTGAAATAAGTGCAATTTGTTTAATATTGGGAATGAAGGCATCATTATACAAGATAACAGATTCATTTATTTTTCATGACTGTAAAGAATTAAAACATAACGTCGCAGGAAATAAAGAAAGACTATTTTTAAGCAGTTTGAAAACGGTGTCCTAATATGAAACAGTCCAAAATAATTCGCAGTACTGATTATTTTAAGAACTGATTGAATTTGTGTAACTCAATAACGTTTCTTTTATGTTTTGCACTTCAAATGGGAATACTTAGGGCACAAAAAAAATTCTTCTTTAGCACCACAATCTTCGTCCGTCCAGCGGTAATATTTTGTACATTGTGCCCACTTTTCACCGTGCCCGTTGTCAGAAAAACGGCCAATGCAGAATAGACATTCTACTTCTTCTTCCTCACTGTCTGCGTCTGATGCACCACTTTCACAAAAGGGAAAGCCTTAGTCCGTCAACAAAAGTCTGAAACCGCAACCAACGTTATACCGGTTCATGATGTTTAAAACGTCATACGGAGTGGATCATCTTTACACCGTTATTGGCACAAAACGATGCTTGCGCCGCTTTGTACTAATAGCCGTGTAAAGATGATCCACTCCTTTGTGACGTTTTAAACGTCATGAACCGGCCGTGTATAACGTTGGTCGCGCTTAAACTCGTGGCTTCCTGGTTTAATTTAACATAAAATTATTTATCCTAATTTGTATTGAATTTTATGACATATAAAATCCTCTATACATAAAATTCAAATACACCCACCTTACAGAAATAAGTCAGCTCAAAGCAAACACTGCAGAAAACTTAAAATCGCAAATATATTTAAATCGCTCTCGCACTATGATGGGCAGCAGCAAACTGGCCTTTTTGTTTTCAATGAAGCCGCTACAACGGCTCAGGAAGTAATTCCCGAGGTTACTGCCAAAGACCAACACTTACCGTGGCTAGAATCGATGTTTCTCAGATTAGGGAATTATCGCATATTACGCACTTTTCCTATCTCTATATGCATATTTTCGTAAATCGTATATTTTCGGAAGATAAATGTCTTGTTTTACAGTGTAGTCTAGACGACAAATTACAACATTAAAGCATGTTATAGCTGCTTTTTTTTTTTTTTTTTTTTTTTTTTAAATCGAAAAATTGTTCTACATATTTTTTCCCTTAAACACTCAAAAACTTTCTGGTAAAGCAGTTTTTTTTTCGAAATTCGTATTGGTTCAAAAGTTATACGCCTTTTGGTGTAGAAGAAAATAGGCTCAATTTTAACGTATTGTGTGCGGCACGCGTGTAGAAACAAAATAATTGAGAAAGAGGAAGTCCAAGAGAACTCATTATATGGACCTGGTATGTATTATTTTAGGTAAGTTGAAAATTGTCAATGTTATCTATGTTTGTTTAAATACGTTGTAAACTTTAAACCTGTTTTTCTCGAAACTCCTTTTTACAAATCGGTACCAGGTAAGAACTCGAGATTGGATCAACCGATTTGGTTGAAATTTTCATGCTTTTCTAGTGTATACTATTTTGTAATCCCTCACGAACGCGTTTTTCCATATTCGAACTGTAAATATTTTTGCGCGATTTAAATCCCAAATTTTTGTTTAAAATCGACAACTTGAAATGCGAACAACCGCCATTTTCTTCAGGATCGAAAAATTGATAGACCCATCCAAGAAGGACTACAAAATATCGTAAGTTTTAAGGTTTTGTTTTGCTTTTTTGTTACAGATCAGCAGATTCCGTGATTCATCTGGTACCGCAGAACGCTTCAAGTTTTGCACACCCCTCTGCAAAAAGCCGCCAGAGGACCATTTTTAAACCATTTTCCAAATAAAAAATTGTTTTCAAAATTTAAGATGTGCTCTTTCATTTGAAAAAAACCCCATTATTATTACTTTATAATTGTGCTAAAAATCGTAAAAAAGTGGAGAAAGTTTAGGTATATATATATATATATATATATATATATATATATATATATTAAGTTATAACTTCCGTTAAAGAACAGGTGAATAAGGAAATATGCTTTTCCCATAATATATTAATATTCTTAAAAAAAATTATAACAGTATCTGGCGGGAAAAATCGCTCATTGATATCTCGCTCATACCCATTGACTTACTTATCGTCTAGAAAAAGGAATAATGAATAAGATTAATTTCTACCGAAGTTATATAATGGTATTAAACTTTTAAACATAAATAACATGTAAGTTTCATTTGGGTGGACACATATGGCGGAAGTAATTAAGCTTGCATTTATTATAAGAAGTTAATTAGACAGAAAACCTACTTCAAAACTTAAAACCAAATAGAGATTTACAGTTGTCAGTCCCTTTTAGCATTCACAAGACTTCGTTCTGATTTCACAAACAAATGTTTTGCTATTCTTCCTAATAACTTCGAAAGAAAATTTTTGTCGGAGGAGTATGGCTTAAATGGGATTTATTACGTTATGCCATAGAAATAAACCGCTTGATTCCGCACAGCGGAATGAATCAAATTTTGCTTAAAAGGAAATAGAAAAGTTTAATAATATACAGTTCCTTATTATAGTTTCATTGTAGTAAAAGGTAAATTCCAGCATTCAAGAACAGGTTTCTTGATTTACAACGCAAGCGTTTTCTATAATTGAAAAGCAAAGGAGGACATTGGGGAACAAAGATAGCAAAAATAGATATTCTTGATATTGTCATAAAACATAATCAGATAGAAAGCCTACATGGAAACATTGATTAAAAAGAATGATTTACAGTAGTCAGTCCCTCTGAGCATTTACAAGATTTCATCCTGATTACACAATTAACGTGTTGTTATGCTTTGAACGGAAATTATTTTTGCAGAAATATGGCTTAAATGCACTGTTGCAAGTTCGTTACATTTTTTAAAAGTTCGGATGGCTTCATTGCCACTATTTTTTTCAAGTAGAAATATTTTTTGTATTTCATAACCTATGGAACAATGGAACAATGTAGATAGCTGAATGGAATACTTAGTTGAAGTGGCAACGTTACTTCCAGTTTATAGGTAAGCGACTTTCAAGGCAACAGGTAGCCGTGAAAAAATAAATAATTAAAATGTAGTAAAGAAACTGTATAAAGAAACTTCAAGTAATAAAAGTATTTAACATGGTTTAGAAAAATTAAAGTTTAACAATAAAGAAGCATAAAATTGCATTAGAACAAAAAAAAAAATACAGACGAAACCTACCGAGGGTCAAATTCATCTCATAAAAAAAACTCTCTACAAAGACCATAGATTTATGTTTACAATAGTGGAAGCTCGCGACTGGCTTTATTTGGGGCACTAAATGCATAGCTGCCAAATTTATTGTTTTCTTACCACTATCATTAAAATGGAATACTTTATTTTATTTACTGCCAGAAAGTTCTGCCATTAAACAACGGAAATATTTCTTGTAAAAAGTAATGGTTTGAAAATAATATGTGTTTCAGGAAAGCATTTAGTGCCCCCCCCCCCCCCAAAAAAAAAAAAAAAAAAAAAAAAAAACTGTCTAGTGCCTCTACTGGTTTACAAGATACAAAAACATTAAAATTTAAGGATTATAAAAGTCACTAAGGCATACTAAAAAGTTATTATTTTATTTTTTCATAATAAATAAAATAAGGCAACTTATAATATAAAAAAAGTGGTGGCATTCAAGCAATCGGAATTTAAATAAAAGTAGCGAACTGACAGTACTGCTTAAATTGAATTTAATATGTACCATCTGAAAAGAAGACATTTGATAAACTTAAGCGGTATGAATCTGATTTTGATTAAAAGGAAGTAAAAAGAATAATCATTTGTAACGTCTTATATTGATTATATATCAGAAGATAAGTTCCATTGGAAAAGTACTAGTGATTAAATGAATAAACTTTTTACATAATTAAATATTATTCTTGATGAAACTGTTAAACGCAACTTGTGGAAGAAAATCTGTCATTGATATTTCTTTAATACTTATTGACTCGGTTATCGTGTATGTAAAGTATAGAGGCACGGAGTTTAATGGCGCAGACTTTACACAGGCACTTTGTAGATCGAAAGAACGGCTATAGTAGTATGATGAAATAATAATAATTATTATGCGATTAATTTCTACAGAATTAATCATATCATCATTTCAACAGAAATAATATATCTAAATGTTTGTGGTAGATAAAATGTGACGCAAATAATTAAGCTTGTATTTGTAGAAAAAAAGTTTAATTACATAGAAAGTCTACTTCGAAACGTAAACTTCAAAGAGTTTATAGCTGTCAGTCCGTTTTTACATTTTCAAGATTTTACCCAGGTTACACAAAGAACTTTTTGCTACGCTTCGAAGAAAATTCTTTTGTGAGAATTATATCTTAAATGCGATTTATTAATAAATATGATAGGAGAAAACGCTTTACGTATTTTTACAGAGGCTGTGATGAAGAAATTTGTCAATGGCATAAAAACTTAAGTTAAATGGATAAAGACACCAGGTTCTGATTTAATAAGAACAATAAAAAAAACTCCAAGGCTAGTGATCAGGCCATTGTTTTATTATTATTATTAAAAGGATTTTGGGGGGCCGTGCAATACATAGGGAAGGTGTCTCTGAATACAGGAGGAGCGCCACAAAGGGCGTCCCACTCCAATGAAGGCATTACAAGAAGAGAGAGAATAATTTTACATCATTGCCAAACACTCATTTTTTTGGCGAAAAAAATTTTTTTGTGAATTACAAAACATTTGGCATCATATTTGAAAAAGACAAAGGCTTTGGCTTCATACAAAATTAATATTATTTATTGACGGGAAGAACCCATAATTATCTAAAGGAAAATAAATTAAATTGTGGTTTTCCGGAATGATGCAACAAACGCATGTTATTCAAAAATATAGAAGATTTGAACTGATAAATATTAAATTAACTTGTATAAATACATTTCGAAAGGATAAACATATATATATTACATTACCCAAATATAAGTATACAAGTTTGAAATGTAATTTTGATGAAATAGTGAAATGATTGCTTTTATTTATTTCAAGCTGTCAACACAACAAAGCTTAATGAATATTAACAGAGTTTAAATTACTTTATAGGTGAATTATGATGCGTCTGTAATCTAAATAAGACATTAATAGATTTAGTATATTATGTATAACACTCAATCATGATAAATATATCTGTCATGAAAGAAATACTTACTTTTCACTTTAAAAAAAAAAACTTTAATATATCATAACGGAAATGAAATTATTTATTGACAAGGAAATAATGATTATAAATCAGAATTAACGGATTACTGTAAAAGATATGCATTAGGGTTTTTTTTATGAAATTAAAGGCGATTACATAAGATATTTGGATGTACAGTAGGGTGGTCCAAAATTTGGAAGGTGAAAATTTGTTTGGTCCTACCCTTCTGTTTTGTTCCAATGTACTAAAAAATAAAGCAGATCAAATTTGAGAGCATTTCAGTAAAATTTAGAGGTAGCTCAATGTAATTTAAGTTTGCAACATTGTACTACAGTGGCACCCAGTGAGTAAATATTATTTGAACTGCAACTTTTATCAGATTGTTTATAAACCATAACTTTTTATCAGATTGCATCTGACATTGTTCTTGATTGTTTACATTCCCAGTAACAGAGAAAGGAATGAACAGCTCATCCAAACAGAAAAGAAAGAATGAGAATTATGACTCCAAATCTGGCTGCAGGTTTAGACAGGACCAAAGTTTCAGACTGAAAAGCTGTGTTTGTCGTTGCCGAAACAGTAAAGAGCTTGGGTTGTGAAGTAGATAAAGTAACTCTTAGTAGAAGTTCCATTCGTCAAGAAAGAATTAAACACCGGTCTAAAATGTATGAGCAGCTCAAAGCCGAATTTGGAGAACATGTTAACTTAACAGTTCACTGTGATGGTAAACTCTTACAAGACCTAACTTTGAAAGAGAAAGTTGATAGACTTCCAGTAATTGTGTCTGGAAAAGGAGTCTCTCAGTTACTTTCAGTGCCCAAGCTTCCATCAGGAGACGGAGAAGGTCAAGCTGCCGCAGTATATGCGACCTTATAGGATTGGGGTATAGATGATAAAGTAAGTGCCATGTGCTTTGACACAACAAGCGTCAATACTGGTCGAATTAAAGGCACTTGTAACTTACTTGAACAAAAAATGAATAAAGAGCTGCTTTCTTTGGCATGTCGCCACCACATTATGGAATTGATTATTAAGCTTAGGATTTTCTTCATCACCAGAGGTACCACTATTTAAAAGATTCCAAGCCCACTGGAATTTTATTGACAAAGAGAAGTATGATATGGGAGTTGGTAATACAGAAATTTTGAATCAAATAATAGATATAAAAGATGACATAATTAATTTTTCTAAAATACTACTGGACAAAAATAAACAACCAAGAGATGACTATCGAGAATTTCTTGAACTTATCTTAATCTTTTTAGGCGAAACCCCTTTTCGACGAGTCAGATTTATGGCACCTGGAGCCATGCACCATGCTCGCTGGATGTACAAAGTGCTGTATAGTCTAAAAATATGGATGTTTAGTAGCCAGTTCATCATTACTTCAAGAGAAAAAAAAGGATTGCAAAAAATATGTGTATTTGCGGTACGAGTATATCTAAAAGCTTGGATGACAGCACCATTGCCACAAAGTGCACCTTTCAATGATTTCAATTTAATGAAATCTCTGTTACAGTATAAGAATATTGATGATGAAATATTTAAAGCAGCATCAGAAAAGCTAGCAAAACACCTTTGGTATTTATCTGAAGATCTTGTCGCCTTAGCTCTTTTCGACACTCAAGTGCCTCATTGCCTTAAAAGGCTCATAATAAAGGCCATGAAAGACGTTAATTGTAAAAAAGAATCCACAAAGCGTCCTAACATTACACTTGAAACTTTTGTCGACATGAAATTTGAAGACTTTGTAACGAAGTGGTCAGCTTTATTATTCCAACAAATGTGCCTACCACATGCGTTCCTCCAAGTAGACCCAGAAATATGGGAAGATCTGGAGACTTTCTATAAAGCATTAGAAATTGTCAAATCAATAAAAGTTGTTAATGATCATGCTGAAAGGGGCATAGCCCTAATTCAAGAGTTTTGTGGAAAAATAACGTACAGTGAGACACAACTACAATAATGCAGGTGTTTGAAGGATATCGACGAACATATCCTGACTGCAAAAAACAGAGTTTGGCAGGTACTGAAAAATACATGATTATTTAAATATTAACGGCGTATATTTACTTGTTAATTATTTATAACATATATTGAATATATAAGTGTACTTTAATTACTTAGAATTCTCAGATTCTTGCCCCCATGTATGGCAAATAAATCTTCTTTAGATATTAGTAGCAGTTCTTTAAATTGTAAATTTACAAAAAAAGAAAATTTTTAAGAGTGTTGAGCTACCTCTAAATATTAAAATTTTAAGCTCAAACTTCATAATATTTATTTTTTAACTAAAATGAACAAATTAAGAGGATAGCACCAGTAAAAAACTTAAAAAAATAATAATCGACCTTTTTTGGACCACCCTAGTACAGGGAAACGATAAATTAGACAAGTTCTTTTAAAATACAGAAATGTTAATTTAAATGAATTAAAAGCAAAATGATTATGTGTAACAGAACGCTGTTACAGAGGCATCCATCTGATTTTGCTTAAAACGAATTGAAAAATACTTAATAATCTGTGTCTTCTTAATTTAATATAATTTTAATAGTAGATAAATTGCAGCATTCAAAAACAGGTGTCTTGATTAAAAAAGCAAGCTTTTTCTATAATTTCATGATTAAGGAGTGTCAATGACTGCGGAAATAGTTATCGTTGTAATTTAAAAACTTAATTAGAAAGCCGATAAGGAAACTTATCTTCAAATAGAAATTTTTAGCTGTCAGTCTCTTTTGACAGTTTCAAGACTTCACACTGATTTCTCAAAATAACGGATTTCTATGCTTGAAGGAAAATTATTGTGAGAGAAGTTGGGCTTAAAGAAAACGTTTAACCTATTTTTAGCAGAATGAATTTAATTTTGCTTAAGGGGGCTCAGGGCTTGATAGATACCGAAAAACATGTAAACAGAGCTCTCGCTTCGAGTCTATATAAAAACAAAAGTATTCAATGTAACTAATTTAAACCTTCTGATATTTTTAAGGTATGTTTGTAGTCTTATAAAATTATAAAATAAAGTACTTCAATGTAATAAAATTAAAAATATAGCAAAATTTATATAACACAATTTTCGAAAAAAAAAATTAGGTGTTATATCACTATCCGTAAGATATCTTAACGTTGAATTGACCCAACAACCTAATTCTTGCTTTAAAATTATCAAGAAACTTTAGTCTATAGAATGAATTAATATATTTTAGATATTTTAATATTTTGAGTATTTTTTGAAAACAAAATTGTATTTTTTTAAAGTTTTTAAAATTTTAAAATTTGAGAATTTTTTTAATAATGTTTCCTTTGAGTGGTGGTTATATCCTTAATTCATTCTATAGAGTAAAGTTTCTTGATCATTTTAAAGCAAAAATTATGTTGTTAGGTCAATTCAACGTTAAGATATCTTACGGATAGTGATATGACACTTAAATTTTTTTTTCGAAAATTGTGTTATATAAATATTGCTATATTTTTAATTTTATTACATTGAAGTACTTCATTTTATAATTTCATAAGACTACAAACATACCTTAAAAATATCAGAAAGTTTAAATTAGTTACATTGAATACTTTTGTTTTTATATGGACTTGAAGCGAGAGCACTGTTTACATGTTTTTCGGTATCAATCAAGCCCTGAGCCCCCTTAAAAGAATATAGAAATGTAAAATCATTTGTAGATTATTATTGTAATGGTAATGCAAAAGACAAATTATAACGTTAAAGAACAGATGAATAATAAAATATGCTTTTTGAATAATTGGATAATATTCTAAATGAAAATTTCAACAGTATCTGGTCGGAGAAAATCTTTCATTCATAGCAAGCTCATAAGCATTGAATTTCTTACCTAGTAGTAAAAGGAATAACATTAATTTCTCCCGAAATCAATGATATCCTCTTTTAAACCGAAATGTCATGTATGATTACTTTCGGTGGACAAATATGGCGAAAGAAACAAAGCTTGTTATTTGTTATAAAAAGTTAATTAGATAAAAACCTACATCGAAACTTAGAAACAAATAGAGATTTACAGTTGTCATTCCGTATTGACATTCACAAGCTTTCATCCTTATTTCACAAAAAAAAAAATGTGTTGGAAGTTTCTAACGGCACATTTTTGTAGGAGAAGTTTGGCTTAAATGAGATTTATTATGTAATATCATAAAAGTAAATGCTTTATTTATCCATAGCGGAATGACTCAGATTTTGTTTCAAAGGAATTAGAAAGCATAATAATTTTCAGTTTCGTATCATAATTTCATTGTAGCAAAAAGTGAATTCTAGCATTCAAGAACAGGTGTCTTGAATAACAAAGCAAGCGTTTTATTTAATTGAAAAACAAATGAGGACATTGGAGAACCAATATGGCGAAAATAGCTATCCTTGAACTTGCCATAAAAACTCAATTAGGTAGAAAGCTTACATCGAAACATTGATCCAAATAGTGATTTAACAGTTGCCAGTCCCTCTGAGCATTTACATGATTTCAGTCTGATTACACAAAAGAACGTGTTTTTATGTTTGAAGGAAAATTCTTTTAGCAGAAATATGGCTTAAATGCAGTGTGGCCAGTTCGCCATTAAAGAAAAAAAAAATCAGATTGTTTCGTTGCCACCACTTTTATCAAGTAGAAACATTTTATCTATTTAATAACATATTAAATAACGCAAAAATAAGGCAAATTATAATATTAAAAAAAAAGTGGTGGCAATCAACCCATCTGAATTGTTCAAAAGTTGTGAACTGTCATAACTGCTTAAGTGGAATTTATTATGTAACATCTGAGAAGAAAACACTTGATGAACTTACAGCGGAATCAACCTGATTTTGATTAAAAGGAAGTAGAAAGAATAATCATTTGTAACTTCTTACATTGATTTTATATCAGAAGATAAATTCCATTTGTCAAAAACTAGTGATTAAATAAATAAGCTTTTTACATTATTAAATAATACTCTTGATGAACCTGTTAAACGTAAGCTATGAAAAAAAATCTGTCGTTGATAGCTTGTTAATATGTATTGAGTCGTGTATTATGTATGAAAGTATATAAAGTTTGTAAAGTATGTAATTTGGCATGGAATTGATGGCGAAAAGTTCACACAGGTACTTCTGCTTGGAAAGAACGGCTAGGTATGATGAAATAATAATAATAATAATATAATTAATTTCTACAGGATTTATCATATCCTCATTTCAACAGAAATAAAATATCTAAATGTTTTTGGTAGAGAAAATGTGATGAAATAGCCAAGTCTATATTTGTAGAAAAAAAAATAATTAAATAGAAAGTCTACTTCGAAACTTAAACTCAAAACAGTTTATAGCTGTCAGTCCGTTTTTACATTTTCAAGATTTTACCTAAGTCACACAAAAGAATTTGTTACTGCTTCTTGAAGAAAATGCTTTTAGGAGAATTATAGCTTAAATGCAATTTATTAATAAATATGATAGGGGAAAACGCTAGACGTATTTTTACAGAGGAATGGATATGATTTTGCTTAAAACGAATTGAAAAAAGTACAATAATCTGTGACTTCTTAATTTAATTTAATTTTAATAGTAGATAAATTTCAGCATTCAAGAACAGGTGTCTTGATTAAAAAAATATAGCTTTTTCTATAGTTTTGTGATGAAGGAAGACACCGAGTTCCAAAAATTACAGAAATAGTTAATCTTGCACTAGTTATAAAAATAAATAATTAGAAAGCCGGCATCGAAACTTTTAGGTTCAAATAAAGATTTACAGCCTTTTGACATTTAAAATATTACTTCACCCGATTTCGTTAAAAAACGGGTTTCTATGTTTGGAAGAAAAATTACTGTGAGAGAAATTCGGCTTAAATGACATTTATTATTTAATGTCAAAGCAGAAAGCGTTTCATTTATTTATATTGGAATGAATTTAATTTTGCTTAAAAAAATATAGAAACGTAAAATAATTTGTATTTTCTTATTATATGGTAATGTAAAAGACAAATTACAACGTTAATGTAGAGGTGAATAAGGAAATATGCTCTTTACGTAATTTGATAATATTCTTAAAGAAAATCGCAACAGTATCTGGTGGAAGAAAACCTTTCAGTAATATCAAGCTGATACGCATTGAATTTCCTACATTGTACTACAGCGACTAGAATAAATAGTGTGGAAACCGGCTATAAAATAGTACTAAAAATTCAATCCGATAATTGTACAACGATGCTGAATGATAAGATCTCGATCACAGCGACACCTGCTAATGCGTTTCAACGTAAACTTTTTTTAATAATCAAACTGAGAAAACGTTTCGGCCAGTGGTAAGTATTTTAAATACTTATATTATATCCTGTTTCCTCTGACTTAGATAGCGATTTTCATAAGCTTTAAAATTATGAAAAATAGTGATCAGGGCTAAAAAACGATATTTACTAAATGATAATTTACTTAATTTTTTCTTACGTTGAAAAGATCATGCAGATATCGCTGCGATCACCCTGTTATTGTACAGCATCGTTGCACATTTATCGGCTACAATTTTTTAGCTATTTTTAAAGCATCACTGCTATAGCTGGTTTCCACACTATGTATTCTAGGCGCTGTACTTGTACGAAAAGGAATAATATGTAACATTAATTTCTGTCGAAGTTAATTATATTACTTTTTAAACAGAAATAACATGTATAATTACTGTCGGTGGACAAATATGGCGGAGGTAACAAAGCTTGAATTTGTTATAAAAAAGTTAATTAGATAAAAACCTACTTCGAAACTTAGAATCAAATAGAGATTTACAGTTGTCAGTCCCTTTCAGAAGCTTTCATTCTGACTACACAAACAAATGTGTTGGAAGTTTCTAACGGAATATTTTTGTGGGAGAAGTTTGGCTTAAATGGGATTTATTAAATAATATTATAGAATAAACCGCTTGATTTATTCATAGCGGAATGAATCAGATTTTGCTTCAAAGGAAATATTGGGTTGTTCGGAAGGTTCTTTCCGTTTGGTAAAGTCGTTCGTACCGAAAAATTCTATCATTTAATTATTAGACAGTAATTCCGATATCTATTGTCTAATAATTGATGAGCAGAATTTTCCGGTACGAAATGGTTTTCCCAAGTGGAAGGAACTTTTCGAATAACTCAATAGAAAGCGTCATAATTTTCAGTTTCTTATTATGATTTCATTGTAGAAAAAAGTGATTTCTAGCATTCAAGAACAGGTGTCTGGATTAAAAAAGCAAGTTTTTTCTATAGCTGAAAAACAAAGGAGGACATTAAAGAACAACGATGGCAAAAATAGCTAACCTTGCAATTGCCATGAAAACTCAATCAAATAGAAATCCTACATCGAAACATTGATGCAAATAGTGATTTACAGCTGTCAGTCCTCTTAGCATTTACAAAATTTTATCCTGATTACACAAAAGGACGTGTTGCTATACTTTGAAGGGAAATTATTGTAACAGACGTATGTCTTAAACATAATTTATTATGTTATATCTGAGAAGAAAACATTTGATTAACTTACAGCCGAATGAATCAGATTTTGCTTCAAAAGAAATAGAAAGCATAATAATTTTCAGTTTCTTACTGTAATATCATTGTAGCAAAAAGTTATTACTAGCATTCAAGAACAGGTGTCTGGATTAAGAAAGCAAGCTTTTTCTATAATTGATAAACAAAGGAGGACATTAAAGAACAACCATGCCAAAAATAGCTATCCTTGTACTTGCCGTAAAAATTTAATCAGATAGAAATCCTACATCGAAACATTGACCCAAATAGTGATTTACAGCTCTTATTAACTCTTAGCATTTACTAAATTTCATCCTGATTACACAAAAGGACGTGTTGCTATCTTTGAGGGGAAAATATTGTAACAGAGGTATGTCTTAAACAGAATTTATTATGTTATATCTGAGAAGAAAACATTTGATTATCTTGCAGCGGCATGAATATGATTTTACTTAAAAGGAAGTAGAAAAAATCATTTGTAGCTTATTCCTTTGATTTGATTTGATTGCAGAAGGCAAAATACATTAGTAGAAAACCAATGATTAAATAAATAGAAATTTTTACATAATTTAATATTATTTGCGGTGAATCTATTAAAAGTAACATGTGTGAGAAAAGCTTTCATTGATATCTTTTTTATATGCATTAACTTAGTTACCGTCTATGTAAAGTATAGATGACTAGACTTTAATGACGTAATGTTTATACAGGGATATTCTGCACCAAAGGAATGGATATGATAGTATGATGTGAGAATAATATATATGATTTATTTCTACAGAATTTTTCATATCATCATTTCAACAGAAATAATACATGTAATTGTTTTTGGTAGACAAATGTGGCTGAAATAACTATGGATGTATTTTCAGAAAAAAAAACTTAATTGCTGGTTATAATGTTTACATTGAAAATTAAACTCAAATGAGTTTTATAGTTGGCAGCTCCTTTTGGCGTTGTCGAGATATTACCCAGATTATACAAAAGAACTTGTTACTACGCCTCGAAGGAAATTCTTGTAGGAAAAGAATAGCATAAATGGGATTTATTAATATTTGTGAGAGAAGAAAAAGCTTGACATAAGTATAGAGCAGAATGAAACTAACTTTGCTTAAAAGGAAATGAAAAAGGATAATAATCTGTATTTTCTTATTTTAATTTCATTATAGTAGAAGATAAATTCCAGCATTCAAGAAAATGTGTTTTGATCACGAAAGCAAACTTTTTCTATAATTCCATGATAAAGGAGGACACCCGGTTTCAACTATTGCGGAAATAGAGAACCTTGCACGTATCATAAAAACTTAATTAGAAAGTCTACACTGAAACTTCGATTCAAATAGAGATTAACAGCTTTTAGTTCTTTTTGACATTAATAAGACTTCACCCTAATTTCGCAAAAAAAAGTTGTTCTTATATGCTTTAAAGAAAATTCTTGTGCGATATTATGACTGCGTTTCATATAGTTTCCCCTAGTCTAAAATTTATTCCCATGGGGTTTTGCCTGCAGCGGTATTTATTATGTAATGTTAGAGAAGAAAACACTTGATTTATTTACAGCGGAATGAATATTTTCTTTAAAATAAAATAAAAAAGAGTAATCATTCCTAACTCTGGTAGCATTTTCTTTTAATTTTGTATAGTAGAAGATAAATTCCATTGGTAAAGGACCTGTGATTTAGGAATGAAACTTTTTGTGTAATTGGATAATATTCTAGAAGAAATTGATAAAATAATCCTGAGTGAGAAAATCTTTTGTAGATATCTTGCTTATGCGTATTGATTATAATAAGGATTTACCGTAAAATCCTACGATTTGAGACTGCATTTTTCTATTTTTAGGTGTATTCGTCGTATAATGCGCACCCTTTTCTTTTCCAACAAACCTGAAATGCACGTACATATGCGATGATCTTATCTTTTATAGTCATTCATTTCAAGGATTTTTCTAGGCTTTCGAAAACATGGTATACTGAAGTGACAGGCGATAAGGGGAACAATATTTTCAAACACAAGCACTTTTTACTCATAATATGAAAAAAATATCATATTTTCCACTTATCTACTAAATCCTAATTGGATCAACTCATACAAGTAAAATTATTAAAGCTGTTACTCTTTTATTATACTTTTATGTACAGCTACAATACACTATTAACATAAAATTGTTGGATTATTGCTGTAATATAGTTTAATTATACCTAATCATTTTGACGGAGATGAAACTCCGTTCAACATTCGATACGAAAGCGAAAAACAGTCTGAAGGTTTTCAGTTCGTTTCAGTTCAAGGCGGGAACTAAAATATATGGTGGAAATAATAAAGATTGCTTTTATTATAAAAATTCCATTAGATAAAGAACCTACTTCAAAAAATAGAGATATACAGCTTCCAGCTCTTACTTATATTTACATGATTTAACCATGAATACACAAAAGAACGTGTTGCTATGCTTTGAAGGAAAATTTTTATAAGAGAAGTGGGTTAAAAGGGATTTATTACGTCATGGCAGAACACGCTTGATTTATTTTCTACGAAATGAATCTGATATTGCTAAAAAGGAAACATAAAAGCAAAATCATTTGTGGTTTCTTATTTTAATTTAATTGTAGTAGAATCAAATTCCAGTATTCGAGAACAGGTGTTTTGATAATGGAAGCAAGGTTTTCTATAATTACATAGCAAATGAGGATATTGGAGAACAAAAATGGCGAAATATCTAAGCTTGCATTTATCATAAAAAGTTAATTAGATAGGGAGCCCGCTTCGAAACTTTGACTGAAATAGAGATTGCCAGCCCCTTTTGGCATTTACAAGATTCCCCCCTAATTAGATAAAAGAATGTGTTGCTATTTTGTGAAGGAAAATCTTGTGGGAGAAGTAGAGCTTAAATGTGACTTATTCTGTAACATCAGAGATGAAAACGTTCCATTTATTTTGAGCAGAATAAATCTGATTTTACTTAAAAGGAAAACGAAAAGTATAAAAATTTGTAGTTTCTTCTTATAATTTCATTATAGTAGAAGGTAAATTGTGTTATTCAAGAACAAGTGTCTTGGTTATGGAATTCATCTTTTTGTCATGGTTGGATAATATTTTCGTTAGTATTCGGATATTCAGAAAGATTTTGATAAGAGTTCGATGGATATGTTAATAAAAATTATTGTTTTTATTCCCCAAATAAACGAAACTCACGATTTGTCTATAATTTGCACTGTGATATAATGATAAAAATGATTCTCTTTTCTTTCTTTTTACCTCGTCTTTTAATTGCAATAGATAGTTCAAATATTATTTGAAGATAATAAAAAATTATAAAGTTGTTTTTATTTTTTTTATTGTCTTATCTTCAACTTTTAAAACATGTTCTGCTATTTCTACACTGTAAAAATATGACCAATTTTTCTTAATTTATGAAAATATTCTATAACCACGAACGAAAATACAATAAAATCTTTTGAGTTTCCGAAAAGCGTGTTCCATTGTCTTTTGAATCCCCAGAAACCAATACATTTCCAAAATTTAAAGAATTATTTATTAAAGCAAAGTATTTTTTGCTGCCCGTATTTTTCGGAAAAGATTCCGAACAGTTTTTAAAGTGTATTAATCAGTTTCCTCAGCCTGGAATACCTGTTTTTCAAATGTCATCAATTCTCAAGTAAACGTTTTCAGCTGCATAAGTTAATTTATACGTGAAAGAGTAAAGAAATAATCTTAATTTTAATATTAATGTTAACGCTGTTTATTTTTCATGTTT
Organism: Maratus michaelseni; assembly: GCA_963931845.1. NCBI lineage: Eukaryota > Metazoa > Arthropoda > Arachnida > Araneae > Salticidae > Maratus > Maratus michaelseni. The sequence continues at coordinate 324,793,832 of OZ007591.1, forward strand.
GTCTGTTAAATATATTTGTTGAACATGAAAATGTTTACTTGAGAATTGATAGCATCGGAAAAGACTATATTCTTGGCTTAGAAAACTGATTAATTCACTTTAAAAGCTACTCCTAAACGTTTCGTAAATTACGAGCAGCAAGAGAAATTTTGTTTTTATAAATGATTCTTTAATTATCGAAATGCCATTGATGTCTGAGGTTTCTAAAGATAAAGAAACACTTTTCAGAATCATGGTTAACAAGGATGAGTTTATATTATAAATTTATTCGTGAATATATTATATTTTCGTAGATTAAGAAATATTTGTCATTTTTTACAGTGTATACAGTACTGCAATTCGAATTATTATTATTATTATTATTCCAATCTAGATGCTTATTATCCGATATTTTACTCACTTTGTAAAAAGGAGTAGTGTATTTCTTTGAGTTAAAAAAAAGGAAAAGTCAACTGTCGTTTAATCAGTTTGTTTCATTATGATGTTTTTCGATTTGGTTTGAAATAAGGTGAAACTAGAGAGATAAAAAGACAGAAAAATGGGACAATATTCATTCAAACTGAGAATGAGATTTAGTTGACTTCTATTTTGATTTATTTTTTATTCATTCAGTGAATTAAATTGGCAACATGAATATAAAATACTCTCGGAAAAAAAATCTTTACGAAAGATGTTTTTGTTACTATTGAAGCTAAATAAGCTTAAAAACCATAGATAGTCATTGAAGTGTTACAATTTCAAACTCATCAATGGCTACCAGTTGCAAATCGAGTGTTCAAATCAGTAATTGGAAAAAACTTCCTTGCGCTGTAAAAAAAGACATATGTGTTCGAAACTAATACGAATTTTAATACGGCTGGCGAATATATAATATAACCTCCCCCGAGTTGACCATGACTACGAAAAGCTTTTCGTTATATTTAGAAACATAAAAAACCAATAGATTTTCGAGATTTAAAGAAGCATATCTGAAATCCGCAATTTTCGGAAACATTACCGACAAAGTAGTGTTTTTTGCAGTGTTTTGCTATTTATTTTAAATATATTTATTTTTATTTGTTTTGTATCCAGTTTTCTCATAACGAAATATCGGTCTTTCGGAAGTTATCAATTCTCAAGTACATATTTTCAAGTTCAACACACATGTTAAACAGATAAACATGCTGAATTAACAGCATTAACATTTTTTTTGGTTACTCGTATAAATACAAATTCCGTTATGCAGCTGAAAACACCTTTTTGAGAATTTTTGGCATACGACTAACCGATATTTCGTTTTGAGAAAAGTGGTTAATACACTATAAAAGCTACTCGGAAACATTTCCAAAAATTATGAGCAGCAAAAGAATTTTTTGTTTCAGAAATGATTCATTTAAACATAAAGGAAAGCTCTTCGGATTCGTGGGTAATTTGCATAATGCTATATTATATTTTTATATTCTGTGCTGAATTTCGTAATGTTTTCGGAAACATTTGTCTTTTGTTTTTACAGTGTGGCTGAGATGTACGGGGGGAATGATCAGGAAGTGCTAATCTAAATATGCAATAGGTTTTACTAGGCAATCTTCTCTTGAGAACAGCTATATTTTAAGATACTCGAATCTGGCGACGTACCATGTCCTTTACCTATTTAATTGGTAGAAGCTCTAATCCGTACCTTGCTATCTAAGGCATAGCTTGACCAACACGAAGGCAATGCGATCCATATAAGACCTGGCATCATCTTAAAAAATGATCCTGGGTTAATACGCCATAAAGATTCTTACTTGTCATAAAAGTTAACACTAATGAATCCCGAGCATTCATCAACATATCGTTGAGCTGTTAAAGTTGCCTTCAGGAGTACTTGTGGATACCTGCTGTGGAAAGATATAGCAATAAACGGCAGAGGACCAGAAGTAATGAATGTCTGCTTTTTAAATGCAAAGTCTTATTGGAAATGCTGACCAGGCTTCCTCCACACACGGTTGTGACATCCTAATCTTAACCCTAACTTTTTTGTCTTCAAGCTTCTAGATTAAGGGACAAGCTCCCATTTATAATTTTAATGTTTTCAATGTTTTTAACTTCTCTTCATTGGGACCGCTCTTATGCTCAGCAACATCATCACTGGCGCTCAGTATTTTATATCAGCCTTCCTACAGTGCACGGGTTTCATCGCAAATTTGTGGCGCCCCTTGTCACGTGAAAATCCTGCACTGTCACCCCTTCAAAGGGCCGTCAGCTATGAACTGTACGAGTGGTGCAATCATACCACTGAACTGCTCATCCAGTCCTCACCATTCCTGAAGCGGACTGTACAACTGGTGCAGGCGCATCTTCTCCATCATCCTGCCTGTCGCGTAGGAACGCTGGTTCCAGCGACAGACCCTACTTTGTAATATTTTTGTGTGTGTGTGTGTGTGTGTGTGTTGTTATTGTCTTTAGTTCCTGCCACCTGTCGCGTGGGGCTTTGCCCGGCAGGACCAGCCATTTGGCGAAGTCTGTACTGCCATGTTTAATCCCTGCGTGCCAGGGAGCTAGCCGGGGAAGACATTAAACGCTCAACGGCTGGGTTCGCCCTCAGCCGAGTGGTCTTCCTCAGGCATTAAAATTAAAATTAAAATCATCTGTTCGAAGATTGAAACAGGTATATCAACTAAGCACTAAGCGATGCTAATCTGCGTTCAATCATTACGGCTGCTCATTGAACGAGTCAATGGCGTTGTTTTGTTGAAAGGACAATGGTAAACATCTCAAAGCGGAATGACCATATTCAAGTCTCATACAAGTGCCATGAAAAGCATGAAGGTACCATGGGTAATATTCAAGACGCCGCAGCATGTTGTATGGTGACTAATCTGCTGTATGAGTAGTTCCGGCTTGCCGCACGATAACATCGCTTCTGTTTGGCATTTATGCACATTGATCTTCCAAAGCTTTTGTATTACCGATTTCTATCTTGCATTAACCATAGCCACAGTCACCTTTGCGCAGGCAAGAAAATCTAGATTACCTAATTATCCTAATTTTACAATTCAAAGGGCATTTAAGAAGTTACTCTAATAGACCAATCGTTCAATGTAATGTTCCTATGAAATCCCAGTCACGAAGGTGAACAAACGGCTAATTTTATGCATTATAATTTTCAGGGGTCACAATGTGACTCCATTGTGAAGTTACTTTGACAGACACGGTAATAATTCGCAACTCGTTATACATAGAAATATATATCAACATAGCAATATAGAAATATATAATATCAACGTTGCAATGACGTTAATACGACCTATCTTTGACGACACTAAAGAAGAAATCACATTTTGGTCCACGTTTTTGTCATAATTTAGTTACAGTACTATTAATGTATTTTTATTTTATTTTGTTTTCTATTAGTAATTTAAACATTTGATTTCGTGGCATTCATGCATTATTGATTTAGTGGAACTTATATTCCTACATTTATTTTAAGATGAAAATACATAACAAAGTTGAAATTTTCTTTTTCAGCATTTTATTTATCAAAGAAATCAATCAATCAGACTACAAATACGCATATAAAACAGTTTTAGGCATAGAAAGAGAACTGATTGATTTTGAATCTTTTCTTTGACCAACGTAAATGGAAAAACGAAATTCCACACTTTTCCTCAAGCCAAATATAAATCTCATGCATCTTAAGTAGCACTGTGTCGATTCATCATTCTTAAAAAAGAAAATACATTCTCAACAGATCAGAGCATAATTTAAATACAGTATATATTTCAAGAATAGACTTTTAAAGAGTATCTCGATCGCATCTGTATTTAGTTTTGAATATTTTTTATTATTTCAAATACTGCATTGTATAAATAATGCATATTTTAAATCTCAAAATAAATATTTTTCATTTATTTTAAAACTTAGTTTTAAGGAAATAACATGGGATAAGAAATTAAAAGTACACACTGTTAAAAACGAATTCACCCAAAAATAAAAGTCTGAACCTTGTCATTTTTAGCACAATTGTGTTATATAAGAAGTCATACGCAGTTGAAAATAATGTTGTCCTTAATTTAATAACCTTGTTCCTCTAACTTTCTTCTCCCTTTTTATAAACCCCTAAATGATGATTTTATGAAACGAACTTATATAATGAATCTGTAAAACGTTTTTTTTTTAAACGCTTAAATGCGGGGTTTGTAGAATGCTGATAGCAATGTAATTTTAGTATGCTGTTGTAGTCACCTACATCATGTGTTTTCTTGAAGAGATTCTATACGGCATTTATAGTCATTTTTCAGGTCCTTACAAAAGACTTCCATTACACTACCGTCTATTTGTGGTAATTACTTCAAATCCAGTTTAGTGATATTATGTTATATTTGAAGCTCTGCAAAATTTGTAGATGATACTAAACTCGCATCCCACAAACCCGCTGAAATCTTCAGAATAAGCTTCCATCGTTGTCAAATTTATGTATTCAAAAAAAGTTTCACATTACAGTTTTTTTTACGCTGATAGCGCCCCTGGTAGGAAACTGCATAGCTAAAATTTTAAAATATCTTTTTTTCTGCTTTCTCCTACTGCAACCATACTCCAAGTTAAAATTAGAAATGACAAATTAAACTTTCTTTAAAGCCGATAACGTCCTCTAGTAAGAAATAGATTAATCAAACTAAGGAAAACATGCTTTTTGTAATGTTTCTCTAGATAACAACTGTACTCAAAATAAAATGGATTTTTGTGTGTTTTTACCTATGGTAACCTTTCTCCATGTTAAAATTAGATTGAACAGATTCAACTGAGTTTTTTTTTTTTTGCTGATAGCGCAATCTACGGAGAAAAAATAATCCAAATGTAAATAAAATTTATTTTTTATGTATCATTGTATGATAACCTTACTCAAGATAAAAATAGGTTGGACAGATTTAAGGCAATTTTCTTTTGCGCTTCTAGAAACCTCTGGTGAGAAATAGGCTAACTACATTTAAAATTGAATTTTTATCTTGTACTGCATCAAGACATTTACGGTGAGTACATTGAACTTAAACTCATTTATAATGCAAACAAAATTATAAATTGTTAATATGGAATTAACTACAAAATATTCAATTCATAACAGACACTAAGCTATCAACTAAGTTGTTACACAAAACAACCAAATGCAAGGTATATGCAATTAATATGTCTAACGGCCTGTCCGTCCATATACAATTTTAATTTCTTAAAATGATATTTTATTCATCTATATATTTAAAGCTAAAAGCGCATTTCTTAAGATTTTACATAAAAATTTTCACATAAAATTGATCTCAGTGCGCATGCTTCAACTATTTTTTAAAGCAGGAAAGAGAAATATCAAGGGGATTTTCTTCTTCTATAGTTTGAGAATGGACTGGCTCTGAACAAAAAGGAACAAACCCACACAATGAGAAACCCATTCATCTCTATCCCCACTTCTTTCTCTTTCATGGAAATGACAGCTTTTCCTTCAGATGAATTTTACAAGCCGACATTTTGTTGCCTGGAGCCTGGGTCAATTTTCGTTGAAGAGAGGCGCTTTATCCTTCGGATAAAAAATAAATCAACAATCACAGCTTTTAAAAATACATTTCTGCAGTTTCTGCAAAATTCTAAATGAAATTTTCGTTATTTGTTGTTTTTTATTTAACGTTAGATACGTTAGATATTATGTAAAATGAGATGAAGGAAACAAAATCACAAATTGCAATATTTTATATTTGGGACTATACACTGTTAAAAATTTGCAGCAAACTGTCCAGTCATTTGACCGTTTTTATAGAAAACGTGTACATAACAGTAATTTAACTCTAATCTGACCATATTATTACCCATATTATGGTCAGAATATAGGTAAATTACGGTTATGTAACCATTTTCTATAAAAACGGTCAAATGACTGGACAGTTTGCTAAAAATTTTTAACAGTGTAGTCAATAGATAGAAAATGACGATGAAATAAAAAAAAAAAAATTGTCTCATAATAGCCCCGATAGACCCTATTACATTTTCGTCACCGTTGTGATTGTGACAATTGTGCCCATTTGTGACGTCTCAGTGATGTTGTTAAATTGTTTTTAAATAAGGAAACATTAGCTGCATAATTACACAACATAAATAAATAAATATATATATGTGTGTGTGTGTGAAAGTTATTCCTTGCTTCTTTTCTGACTGTAGGATGTTAGATATTGTGTAAAGTGAGATAAAGAAAACAAAATCACAAATTGCAATATTTTATATTTGGGACTAGAGTCAAAAAATAGAAAGTGACGATGAAATTTTAAAATTTTGTCTCATAATAGCCCCGACTGGCCCTATTACATTTTCGCCAGCGTTGTGACTGAGACAATTGTGACCATTTATGACGTCTTAGTGACGTTGTCAAATTATTTTTAAATAACTATACTATAAAATACTATAAAATTTATATTTATACAATTTAAAATACTATATATATATTTTTTTTTAATTATATAAATATATATATATATATATATATATATATATATATATATATATACATATATATATATGGAAGATATCCCCTGCTTCCTGTTACAGAAAAGCTAAAAGCGTCGGTCCATTTATTATCCAATAAATTGCTTCCCCACATTCATTCTTTAATGGGAACGTGAAAATTTACTCATCCGTGTCTAAGTACGGCAAATAAGTCTCCATTATATGAAACAAAAATCTCGCCTCTCGACAAAATTTATGTGCTGGAAATAAATAATTCAGTTATGCTTCCGAACAAAAATGTGAAAAATACTTATGGATACCAATGAATGCTCTTGGTGGAAGATATTAAAAAATGTCATCTGCACCAAATTCACTTTACATACTGGTAATGAACGTAATTTATATATTTCCAAAAACAGTAGTAAGTAGATATTTATTAGGTATTATTTATTTAAAATTTTATAAATGAATGATGTTTTACCTTTTATATGCATGTTTTCTAATTAATAACTACGTTCACAAATTGATACAGTTATAAGATAAAGTAGGGAGCAGTTACCTTCAATAAAAGTGTATGTAATACATAATTTTTAAATTTTGTATCTTAAAATTATATTTCTTAAAATTTACATTATAATATATTTGTAATTAAACATATTTTTAATAAAATATATCAATAAAAAAGGAAAAAGCATATGAAATTTAGAGAATGTTTATTTTGAAATTAAATTAACAGTAATAAATAATAAATAATAATAACCTTAAGACATATCGTATATTCAGACTTTCATCAAACAAAATGTTTTGAAATTTTTCGTAATTTACGCTATTGTATCATAGTTATTGTATTTATTGATTATTGTATGAAAAAATGCTGAAATGTTGTACATGACCTCATTAGTGTATGGGTCCTATCTTACTCATTGGGAAATTTTTTCTACTACGGGGGTCGTATAAAAATTTTAATTTCGTATTTCTTCAAATTTAATACCCTGAAAATATTAATTGTTACACCCTGTATATATATATGTGACATATTATTTAGAATCCGGGGTGGAAACTATTTTAGCTACAAATTAAAACTTGATAACTTCTTCATTGACTAATAAATGTAATATTTACAACGTATTTACATGTTACTATTTACAAAATAACTCAGTTAATTTAACATTACGGCTTAGCTCAGATCCCTTGTCGACAACAAACTCTGTAAACATTCTTCTCTACTGGTAAAGTCTAATTTACTCAGCTTGTCAGTTCTTTTGAAAGAAAAAAAAGAAAAGGAGAGAAAATATGATGGAATGCGTATAGTTCGAGCGTTACACTCTTCCCCTCACACTGCATTACTGGTCCCTCAGATGCAGTATGCATTTCCTGGGTGGATTCCTTCGGGATGCTTTCTGGTGACTAAATACCTCAACTGTTCTCGTGTTTTTTGAACCTTTCGTAAATATTTCGTAAATTCGTCTGCCTCTTCCTCGAGCACCCATAGCACCACCACGGGCTAACCTAGGATCAGGTTTTGTAGTTGCTTTTTTCACATCACATTCTTTATTGCCTATCTTTTGTTTAGGTTGCTTACATACTTGGTCTACTGTCATTTCATCTTCAAAGGTAACAAAACAAAACTGCCTCCTTTGGTTTTTCACCTTGTCAAATGGAAGTTCAACACTTTCAACCTTTCCGTAATATTCAAAATAATTACGAATGTCAGCTTCAGTCATATCAGATTCAATACCACCAACAAAGATTTTTTTAATGCCAGGTCTAACTTTGGCTCTTTTAGCTTCAATTTGTTTTCCTTTAATTGTATGAGGACCACTACTTAAAACAGAATCCACTGAATCTCTACCTTCAAAAGCAACAAAAGCAAAACCTCGAGATCGTCCACTAGTTGGATCTGTTTTGCTATTAACTTCTGTCACCGCACCAAATTTGGAAAAATATTCCTTAAGATCCTTCTGATTAGTATCTCTGCTTATTCCACCAATAAAAAGTTTCTTGTCTTCTTCGGAAGAGGATTTAGATGAATTAGCGGTTCCGAATGGACAAATAAATGCAGTTTTGTCTCTATCAGCAGCATTTACTTCAATTTGGTGGTATCCAGACTTCAGGTCAATAGTGGTCATATAAGGTGTATGTTTAGCTTCATGGAGCAAATCATCTACCCGCTGTAATGGATAATTATCCGTATTTGTGATGGCATTTAATTTTCGATAATCGACGCAAAGGCGAATTTTTCCATTTGGTTTTGGGACCAATATTACGGGCGAGGCATAAGGAGATTCGCACTCTTCTATTATACCTTTAGAGAGTAATTCATCCAATTCTTTACGCAAAATTTCCTTTTTTGCAGGTGACATGCGGTAAGAGGGTACTGCTACAGGAGGATGTGATCCAGTATCAATATAATGTTTAACTTTAGGTGTAGCCTCTTCCCCTAGTTGGAAGCTACTTGTAAATTTTCCAAGCAGTTCATTCAACCTAACTCGTTGCTCTGAAGTGAGATGTCTACCTTCATCTTCTCTAATAAAAACAGTGTCTAATTCAACGGTTTTTATTGCTAATTCACTGGGAAGTCTATATGTATCTTTGGCGAATCTATACATACACCTGCATCTATCAGCAAAGAACCATTCTGATTTACTACATCCAAAACAATTTTTGCTTTGCGTAAAAAATAGATTCCCAAAATTGTACGATTATTTTTGGCATTCGGCAGAGCATAAAGTGTTGTTTTAACATCGCGTCCTTCAATTTTAACATGAACTTCTGTTTTATAAACTTCGGTAGTATTTTGTAGCCCATCCGCTAAGACTACGATCATTTGAGTTTTTTCAAACTTCACACCTTGGTCTTTTAATAAAGAATACAAAACTTCACCCACAACGCAATGTGTTGCGCCAGTGTCAGCACAAGCTGTGCCAGAGAGACCATTTATACTTATTTTTACCAATAATGTTGGTGATGTTTGCATATTACATGTACGAAATTCTAGAGATTGAAAGTGCGCCGATACATTTTTCGGAGAACAAGTTGGACACTTGGATTTAATAACTCCCTGGTTTCCACATCCATAGCAACTTAACATTGGCCGATTTAAATTTGAAGGATAATTAATTTTATTTCTCTTGGACTCATTTTGTTTGCCAAATTTACCAAACTCATTTCTTTTAAAATCTAAAGGCGTTTTTTCAAAGCTATTAGAATTCCCGACCTCACTGATTTTATTTGATCTCTTTATTTCTACTTTGTGTGACCTCAAATTATCATATAAATCTAACTTTTCAGCTAATTCAACAGGATCTGTTAAATTCTTCCATTGGTCTAAATAATGTTCTTTGCACTCAGGGGAAACCTTTTTCTTTAATTGATCAGCAATAATGAATTCCGATAGTTTTTCAAAGGAATTTATATTTAATTCGGATAGCCATCCCTCAAAATAGCTTCTAATTTCAAAGTAATATTCTTTCCAGCTAATATCGGTTCGCTTTGGATGTCGATTAAATAAAACTCTAAACCTTTCAGCAGTTAACTTGAACCTCTGCAACAATATATCTTTAATATAAGAATAATCATCAAATTTTTCTTCCGGTTCACGCGCTATTAATTTACCGATTTCATTTGGAAGGACTCCAATTAAATACGTAATCCGCAGTTCTTTAGAAACTTTTAAAAGTTTCATTTGCCTCTCAAAAGTTATTAAAAATAAATTCATATCATCCTTTTCAGGATTGAAATCGGGTAAAACCTTTTTCAAGTCAACGCGGATTGAAGAAGTTTCTAGAGGGTTGCTTGTATTTGCAACAACATCGCTTGTTCCTGCTTCTAACCTGAGCTTCTGTAGCTCAAATTCTCTTTCTTCGGCTAAACGCTTCTCTTCCTCAAGAGTCTTTCTTTCTTCTATGATATTTTCTAAAATTCCCTGTACAAAATCTATGTTATCTTTAAATGCCTCACTATTTACAATTTTATCACGTAATTCGAGGACTTTATCATCGCTACTTATTTGTACTTTTAACTCTGAAGCCAAAGTAATTAAATCAATTTTCTTACCCTTAGAAAGAAACGCCATCATTTTAATTAATTATGTTTTAGCTAACTTCAAACTTAATTTGTGTTACGAATAACTCTTAGCAAAATAATTTACTTTTATGTAATTTTTCATAACATATATGGAACATAAATGACATACAATATCTTTCAAAACTCAATATAATGACACCAACTACAGTAGGTGCCGCTTAATGTGATCACTTTGGGACCGATGCTATTTGATAACAATAACCAATTGATAACAATAAACGAAAAGTAACAGCAAACACAAAATTTTAATTTTACTACTAAGTAACATTTTTTTCTTTCTTTTTTCTTTTTTTTTTCAGCTACAAATTTAAAAGACAACGACGATTTAGCCAAACAACAAATCGTTAAAATAGGTCAATTAAAAAAAGTCATCCAAAGTTGCCTGCCTTGTTTTTGGTCTCTGCAAATTATTGATAAAACTTTCATACCTGTACTGTTCACGAAAATCCTCAGCAGTACCTCTGTGTTGCACTTCGAGTTGCAAAGCACGGAGAACTTCTCTCATTTCAGTAGCAGTTGGAGGATTCTCAACAAGGTTTCCAGCTTCGGCTTCATCTTCATCATTTTCTTCGATAGAACAAGATACAGCTCGGCATACATCTTCATCGGTCATTGCTGTAGCCACTTGGGTGTTCTCATCTATAGACAACCATTCCGCAAAGTCATTTTCAGTCATATCGGATGGTACGAGTACTGTTTCCTCGAATTCCGGTACGTCCATACCTTCGTCCACTTTAACGAACGCACCGTGCGAGAAACAGTTCTTAATTGTTTTTTAGGACACCCGGTCCCACGACATTGTCAAAAGATGCAGGGCTTGAAGGAGATTTGTCTTCTTTGCTAAAGCGTTTGCACTCAGTTTTTCCGTACCTTCCATATTTTCCAAAATTCTCATGCGCATTTCTCTACGGTAATATGCTTTCATCGCACGAATTATTCCTTGGTCACATGGTTGTATAAGAGCTGTTGTATTGGCAGGTAAGAAAGTGATTTTTATATGCTTTAATGTGACATTTACATCGTGGGCTTCGCAGTTATCTATGAGTACGACGATATTGTGATCTAATTCTTTGGCCCACTTTAGAAGCCATTAGCTAAATAGAGCACTTGTCATCCATGCTGTTTTATTTGCAGCATAATCAACAGGCAATTTTTTGACATCCTTAAAACATCTTGGTTTTTGGCTTTTTCCTATAATAAAAAGTTTCTTCTTTCCAGTCATGCTCGCACAACATAGAACAGTTATACGTTCTTTTGAATAGAAATCTCTCGTTTTTGAATAGATACGTGTGTTCTGGCAAGGCGTGGAAATAAAGTCCAGTCTCATCAGTATTGTAGATGTTTTCTGGTGAATAATCAGCGATTATTTTCGACCATTCCTCGGAAATCCATTTCTTTGCGGCTGGAAAATCAGCATCATTTTCTTCCCCATGGGTACGTTTGAACACAATGTTCTCTCTCTTTCTCCATCGATTAAACCACCCGTCAGATGCGACGAAATCTTCTTTGTCCATTTTAGAAGCAAGGTTTTCAGCTTTCTGCCGCATTAAAGGACCGAAGTATGCGTGCATCCTTTTCCCTAACATTGGCAAACCAAAGTTTCAAAGCAGCTTCGACTTCATCTTTTCCAGTACGTCTTCGCTGACAGTTCAAATTTTCATTCAACTTCGCTTCGTTTTCCTTCTCGTCGCGATTCTTTATAATTTTACAGAGTAATGGCTGAGAGATTTTTAGTTCAGCGGCAGCATTTCTTTGACTCATCTTGGGTACATTACCAAAGCGTTTTATGATGTCAATTTTGTCACTAATAGATAAATCATTGCGTTTTTTTTTTCCATTGCTGAAATATCTGCGTTAAAGTTTTAAGTAAAACTGGACAGAAAAAAAAATCCTACAGCTTGCAGCAGTCCAGGCGCCTTGCTGACCGATAAGGAGAGTAGAAACGCGCAGTCCCGTCAGCCCCCGCAGCGTTTTCGTCTGCCTTGCTATTCGGCCCCAAAATTTTCCTTGCTGGTACGACTTAGCTATTGGCAAAATAAATAAATAAAATAATAATAATCATAATAATAATAATAATAATTTCAGTGGTTCTAATTGTCTTCCCTCAAAATTCTCCCCTCTTTTTCAAGATAAGCCTAGTACCATAGTTTCGGCACTAAATTGTCCAGTACCATTCCAACTATCATGACGAGTATGTGGCGTGCGGCAACAGATCTCAGAATACTAAAACCTAGGAGTGATCAACCCAGTAAAATCCGGACTTTATTGGTCAGCCGACCTGGGTACTTGTCATTGTGGATCGCCACATGAGGTGATCAGGCGAATTTCGCCCCACTCTCCAGGCACTCAAACCCGTCAAACTGGGTCGAATCCCGGTAGGTAGGGGCCTGGTCAGCGGTCTCCAAGGAAAGAACTGAACGCTTTTCTAGCTGCCTCCCACTCCTCTCAAAGGGGAGGAAAATCAACACCTACGACAGAATGCACGTGCCAATGAAAGAGGCCCGCTTTTGGGGATTCCCCGTTTTCTTTTATAGTTTTTTTTTTTTTTTTTTTTTTTTTTTTTACTTGAATGAGAAAAAGAAACAAAATTTGAAATGGTACGTAGAAATGATAACAATAAACGAAGGAGCTGATTACAAAATCCGACTTTTTTAACATGTATTAATATACAAGCGTTCGGAACTTCACGATTCGATAACATTAAACGAATGATAACATTATCCGCGATCACATTAAGCGGCACCTACTGTATTTGCCTTTTTTTTCTACACAATAATATCAAACATTATTTGCAAATAATTTAAATCAATTCTTCATATAATAAATAAAATAATGCCAAGCACTCATTTATAATAATAACTTCAATAATAATATTAGATATATTTCTCTTATGAATATCTTCAATTAATTCAGATACTTGAAGCTGCAGACGATTTTTCGTATTTCAATTCCAAGGAAAATATCATTCAGGTTGAATAGAATAATTCCAAAATATTTCGATTCTGGACGAATCAAATACAATTTTCAAAAATCCCCAGATTCCGGATGAATCAAAAGAAATACTTTTTGTACTTTAGTATCTAAATTTTCTTATTAAAACAGTTTAACACAATTTTAAAAAAAATACTTATCTTCATATCATTCGGGCCCGACGTTGGGGAGCCACTTCTGTGACATATTATTTAGAATCCGGGGTGGAAACTATTTTAGTTACCTGACTAATAAATTTAATATTTACAACGTATTTACATGTTACTATTTACAAAATAACTCAGTTAAATTAACATTACGGCTTAGCTCAGATGCCTTGTCGGCAACAAACTCTGTAAACATTCTTCTCTACTGGTAAAGTCTAATTTACTCAGCTTGTCAGTTCTTTTGAAAGAAAAAAAAAAGAAAAGGAGAGAAAATATGATAAAGTGCGTTTAGTTCGAGCGTTACATATGTATATACAGGGTGTTCTAGAAAGGACTCCCCAACTTTGAAATGACATAACTTCGAAACAGTGAGAGATAAAAATGTGAAACAAGTTGAATGTTAGACAGATAGGTCTGGAATTTTTTATACATCAATTAAAAAAAATAATTCCAATATTGGACACGAGAGGGCGCTGCAATCACAAAGCTGTGTCTTTGAAATAGTTCCTGAAAGTGAGCTGTTTGAACTGAGATAAAAATCACATTACAATGGTTTCGATATGGTTACCTTTTTCAGCAACAACATGACGCAACCTACAGGTAACGTTCGAAATCACTTGTTGCAATACTTCTATTGAAATGGATGCACATGCCTCACAGATGAATTGTTAGATGAGCTGTTAGATGAGCTGTTCCAACGTTCGGAGATTCTTAGAATAAACAGCGCCCTTCAAGTAACCCCACAAAAAGAAGTCGCATGGATTCAGATCCGGGGAATATGGTGAATACGGCATGATAGTCTTGAATTCCGAATTATTCTCTAATTCTATACAACTTTTTTACACGTGTCAGCAATGAAACAGATGCACGAATGACATTTCTGTCCTTCTGAGTACCATTTAAAGTTTCATGTGCTTGTGCTGCCACCTATTATCCAATATTGGAACTATTTTTTCACATTCGTGTATAAAAAATTCCAGACCTATCTGTTTAACATTCAACTTGTTTCACATTTCTTTCTCTCACTGTTTCGAAGTTATGTCATTTAAAAGTTGGGGAATCCTTTCTAGAACACCCTGTATATATATATATATATATATGAAAATAAGTATGTATACAAGCATAAAGCATAAAAGTGCAGCAGATTTTTTTTTTCGTAGTTGCTTATAACATTTAGTAAAACATCAGGCTTTCTAAAATACGAATTGTGCCAAAAGCCTTTTAGAAAACGCCAATGTCTCTATAGTAAAGAAGTACGGAAATATCAGTGTCATTTCTGGTTATCTAATAGAGAAAGCTAAATGCGTCGGACTATTTGTTAACTGATAATTTGGATTCCTACATTCAATATTTAAAGAGAACGTATATATAAGTCTACTGATTCGTGTCTAAGTAACCGCAGATAAGTCTTCATTGCATAGAACAAAATCTCACCCCTTGACAAAATTTATGCCCTGTAAATAAATAATTCAGATATACTTAGGGAGGATAATTAAGGCTTCAACTGAATGCTTTTGGTGGAGTTATGGCTTTTTAAAAAAATGCCATCTACTGCATCCTTTTAGTTTCCATTACTGGTAAAAGCAGTTATCGTTTTTTTTTTCAAATTTTGTCATAATTAATATTTATTACATGATATTTATTTAACATTTTATAAATGAATGATGTTTCTCTTTTGATTTTTTTTCTACTTGCTTTTATAATAAATGATGTTTTTCTTTTCCTTGTTCCTTTTAATATATTTTATAATTAATATGTATGTGTACTTAAATTGGTGGAATCGTAAATTAAAGTGTGGTGCGGTCTTTCTTTTTTTTTTTTTAACTGTATTCGTTTTTGTATGTATGTGTTTAGTGTCTGCATAAATTAAAAGTATACCTTTTTAATATATAGTGCAAATGTTTATGCATAAAAATATTCCATGCATTAAGAGCCTACATCAGTCATGCGAAAAAACGCTCAAGCTAATGTTAAGTCTATGGAAAGGTTATAGCGCAATTTCTCACTCGTATTTTAATATTTTTAAATATTTTTTTTTTTTTTTTTTTTTTTTTTTTTTTTTTTTTTTTTGCATAGTATAGCTGAGGTCAATCTCCAACGTTGTTAGTTTTTACTTTTTCAATTTTGGTTCCAGTTTTTTTTTATATAAGTGTAATGTCACTTTCAGAACCGGTTCAAACCGGTTCCAAAATTGAAAATGCCCGCTTATAAAAAAACGGCGACAAAAATCGAAAAAGTAAAAACTAACAACGTTAGAGATTGATCTCATCTATCCTATGCCAAAAAAGTATTTGAAAATATTAAAACGTGAGCGAGAAATCGCGCTAGAACCTTCCCATAAACTTAACATTAGCTTGAGCGTTTCTTCCCGTGACTACTGTAGGCTCTTAAATATACGTCTAAATAAATTGAATTATACATGGTTCGTGTTTTTAAAGACTGGCGGTCCTGATGTTAGTCAGTGTAGATGTAATGCGTGGCACTTGGTCTTAAGATATACGATAATTCCTGTTCTAAACAGAGGACGTAAATGCACTAAAAAAAAGAACAAATAAGTATTTTCAATCTATCTTTTCATTTTGAAATAATAAAACCTTAGCTGCATAAATGCATAACATAAAAACAAAGAAAATGAATAAATTACTTATGATAAGATTTAAAAGAATGAAAAAAACTTTTATTAATATCTTATTAAGTTTTGATTCGATTTTCATAAAATTTTAAATGACTCGAAAAAATTCTGCAACGATATATTAAATTCCAAATCATTCAGTCGGGTAGTGTTTACGCTGTTATA
Organism: Maratus michaelseni; assembly: GCA_963931845.1. Lineage (NCBI taxonomy): Eukaryota > Metazoa > Arthropoda > Arachnida > Araneae > Salticidae > Maratus > Maratus michaelseni. The sequence continues at coordinate 324,810,296 of OZ007591.1, forward strand.
TGCGGACTTACGGACGAACCAGACGACGACTATATATGCTACATATTTATATAATTACGGACGCACGAAAAAATGAATTTGTAAGTTTAAAAAGCTAGTATACCATAACCAAATCTAAAGTGAAACCTCACATCATTGATAAGCAAAGAAACGATCATCTGGGATATCATTAAATGCTTATTTCATAAAAAAATAAAATAAAAAAATAAAAATAACCAGTGGGCCCGTGCGAGGATTTCGCACTACAATCTAATATTTTTTATTCATATGTAATATTTATTAGATGTAGGTTTAAACTTCTAAAGAAAAATTAAGGATAAAAATATCTGCAGCAACATTTAGTGTTTAGTCAAGCCAGAATATCATGTAATTTATTTCATCAAAGTTAGAGTCAAAATTGATTCAAGATTGCAAAAGGCAAAAGCGAGAAAAAAAAATAACAATCGTATTTTAACTGCATTAGAGGATAACGTCGTCCGCTTCGGGATAAACATGGGACATAGAAATATAAATCTAAACATTTCAATTTCGCTTTTTAATAAACGCATGCGGTGTTTTTTATAATCTGGGCATCATATAATGTGGTATTTTACTTTTTGGCAACAGTAATTTGAGGAAAACCTTTCATTTCTTTTATGAAAACAATCCCGATTTAATTTTTAATTATCAGCAAATTTAAATCAAAAAACATGTTTTAGGAAAATGTAAGTGTGCCATATCAGAAGCCTGTTCCAAATCCTTTCATATGGTATCTCATTTGTAGTTCTGCGTTTCGTATTTTCTAAGAAAAAGGATGTTGACGGGAAAAATTATATATATGATGATTACAACAATGCATGTCATTCTGTGCCAAACCGCATTACCTAAAATATGGCGGTTAGCAGTAGATACGTTTATGAAGATTTAATTGTGTGTTAGTTTTACAGTGTAAAAAATCATCCTTATTATTTCTGTGAAATGAATTATATCGTCTGCTATGAGCGAAATGAGCATATGCCTTAATTCCTCTTGTTACGTTTACAGATGCGATTTTTTTTCGACACCAGATAGCGCTGCAAAATTCACCATAGAGATCTTGCTTTACAAATGATTACCTCTATGGTTTAATATTTCTATAATCCAAGGTGAACGAATCTCTTGTGTTTATTTACTTTAATGGATATTGGGATAAATATCCATTGGGATTTATATTTTTATGGGCTGTTAACATAATTTCAACTGAAGTGATCTCAGAATCTATAAATTTTTAATGTAACTCATCTGTCAAATAAACATTTTTTTTTTTTTTTTTTAACGATCTTTCTAAAAATGTAACTTTTATGCAATTTTATTCGAAAAAGTAATTTTGAATAAAAATGGCCGCCTGGCATATGAAAAAAGAAGTGGTTAGCCCGTATTTATTTTACTCAGTCATATGACTTGCGCTTTTATTATATATATTATGTATGATAGGATTTAATAGAATGAAGAAAACTTTTATTTACTATATTTTTAAGTTTTGATTCGATTTTCATAAAATTTGAAAAGACTCTTCAAAATTCTGCAATGATTATATACATTAAATTTCAAACCATTTCGTTGAATAGTTCTTGCACTGTTATATGCGGACGGACAGACGGACCAAACGACGACTATAGGGGCAACGTATTTATATAATTACGAACTCACCTAAAAAGATAATAATAATTTTATGTCGACCCAATTTTTAGAATAAAACTTATTCATTTTAATTTTAAAACTGGATTAGTAACCATAAATAACTAATATTTAATTATCATATCCTCAGCCCATGTTGGTATCAGTGATAAGAAAGGAAATTATATGAAATTATCACATAGAATGCCACTAAATGTTTGTCTAAAAAAATAATAATAATAATAATAAAATCGTGTTTTCAACGGAATATTTAATTTTCTGTAAAAAGAGTCTGTTTAAAATAGGCTAATTGACAGTGGATACGATTACAGGGGAGCTATAAATGGTAATAATTATACAACGACAACAGAATTTATCATTCCAATATTAGAACTAAATTATTAATAAACATAATGAGTTACTACTCCCTGATGGGGTTTTCAGCCAAGGCTTTACGTAATTGATAAGGAAGAAAATGATCAACTAGGATAATTTTAATGCATAAAATAAATGACCCTTTTCAGAATCTATTATATAAAAATCTGACTGCGTATTTGTATTTCTCCCAGAACATGGAGCAATGCGCGATGAAACTGACATAAGTTATTCGCAGGGATCCGAGGAAATGATAATAACTTTTAAAATTTAAAATTTACATTTAATTTTAGAAATATTACTTTTTTGTAATTTTTAAAGCGTAATAGAGATTTAAAGTAATAAGGGGCAACTAAATTACTCCACCTTTAAAAATAAAATACAAAATTAAAGAAAATATAAATGAAAGTATTATTATATATTTTGTTGCCAATTTTTTATTAAAATTGAAAAGAAAGAATATTTTCAATTTACATAACTGATATATCCTATGTGACTTTTTCCAGATTTACTTAATTATTTTTAGAAAGATGAAATATTCCAATATTTTTTTTTCCGTATGAAATAACGTTTTCTTAATTTGAAGAAAATGTAGATGAATGAATCTTTTAAAATATAGAGCAATTGTAAATTATTTAGTTTGCAGTGTGGATATACTATAACGTCTAGAAGTAGGACGCTTGCATTCACCGCTACGTACGCCGAACGCGGAAGACTGTTAGGTAGTTACCTTGGCAATGGAAAATTTAAAATTCATCCCGGAAAAATTTAAAAGAAATTTTTGTTAAATAAAAGACATCAAACAGTTGACAGAACAGTGTTGTTAGTGGGCTACTTAAAAAAGAAATTCAGATTGCTTGATTCGTAGAACTTTTTTGAAATGGTATAATTTGCCCTTTTTTTTGCTTTTTTAATCTGACTATCTTGGAATAAGACAAATTTTACTTTCTCAAAAGACTAGTGGTAATCAAGAAACCTCAAATAAAACTAGTCGGATTCACTAATCCCAAAACTTCTATCTATCTCCCACAAGTTTCTCATACACTAAAAAGAATCATCACCAATTTATATTAAGGTATAAGTGAATCTAAAGTTTTATTAAATTCCGTGCATTAGTTCTTGAGATATGACTATGGCTAAAATCGTGTAAATCTTGCAAAATGTAGCACAGCAGTGCCAACTGTTGGTAGATTTAGACCAAAACGTAATCAACAACAACTTATGTCAAAGTCTAACTGAATCTGAAGTTTGATAAAAATCCGTGCATTAGTTCTTGATCGTGAACATTATGAAAAAAGTAGCATAGCAGCGCCATCTGTTGGACTATTTACACCAAAACGTAAGAAGCATCTATTTATGTCCATGCCTAACAGAATTTGAAGTTTGATGAAATTCCGTGCATTAGTTCTTGAAATATAGCTATTGTAAAAATCACGAAAAAGTGGCATAGCAGCTCCACCTGTTGGGATATCTACACCGAAACGCAATCAGCGTCTATTTATGTCAAGATCTAGCTGAATCTGAAGTTTGATGAAAATGAGTGCATTAGTTTTTGAGATATATCTATTGCGGAAATCATGAAAAATGCAGCATAGCAGCGTCACCTGTTAAGCGATTTACACCAAAAACTAATCAGCAACACTTTGTATCAGGGACTAACAGAATCTAACGTTTTGTTAAATTTTGTGCATTAGTTCTTGAGATACAGCGCCCAAAAATTTTTGTCACATACATACAGACAGACAAACAGATTCACAGCCAGACAGTTTCTAAAAACAGTCAAATCGTGTTCAGGACCTTCTAAAACGTATAAATCCGTCGAAAACCGGAAGTGGAAAATTTTCATGAATCCAATACTTTCTTCTTGTAAAGATAGAAGAAAGTAACAAGTAGTACACTGGCAACACTGGGACAGAGACGAACACTCATACGATCGGACCGAAGTGTCTTCGTGCTCAATCATTGCTCTCGGCGTTCCCTCTTTTAAACGTCATATCGATTAATGATACAAACAAATTAAGATACATAAAATTATTAGATGCCAGTTGTTATACCAAGTTTCTTGAATGAAGAAACCGCTTTGCTCAGATATAAATTACCCTTTATTTGATACGGATACCCTTTATTTGATAGACCAATCCCATCTGTCGGCTGTCATTTGCATACTACATATTGATTTTACTTTCAAGGATTGTCCACCAAGGTCATAAAAGTGGAATGCCTTACTTGATGAAAATGACATCTTATTTAATTCGAATCATATATTTTAATTATTAAAACTGAAATATTTTTTAGTATACATGATGTAATTTCCATACCACCAGATTCGAAAATTTTCAAAGAACAGGATATTTTTACAGATGTTTTCACCTTTAAAATAACGTCATTTAAATCGTACAATGAGCAAAGTTTCACTATAATTCAAAGTGACATTATAAGAGAGGGGTGAGATACGTACATAGAGCATTTTTTTTAAATCCAAAAGCCTTCACTATTATTTTTTGTTGTTATTTTGTTTACCCATACGTGTGGCCATTTATTTTTAAACTTACCTACTATAATGGCATCAAAATCCCAAAATTTACAAAACTTTATTTTTGTAATTATCAGTCAAATTATATTTTAAATATAATTTATTATTTATAATAAATTAAATAAAATAACATTATTTATATTTATTAAGTTTAGATAGTTTTTCCCCAAAAAATCGAATTGTGTCATACAATACAAATGCGATACATAAGTTGCTATTCCTTAAATAAAAAACTGAATGAAAATGAAATGGCATTGTGTTTCCGAAGTATTCTGAAAACAGACACCGGAATAAAAATAAGAAAATAATATTTAAAAAATAATAATAAATAATGATTATTTGCTATGCTTAATTTTAATTAATTGTAATCATGAAACCTGATTGTGTTTGTTAGACAATTAGGGTAGCCATATCAAAAGAGTATCATAGGCGACAGATACTAATAGATTTTTCCCGATTTTTCTATATTAATGTGGATCTTATTCCTTAATCGGTCTCTAGTCTACTTCACTAGTCTAGTCTGTCACATCTATTCCCTGTATTATTGCAACTATTTCCTAAAACGTTTTTCTAAAAATTATTTCTTAAAAAAGTGGTAATCCCTACGCCAGGCATTGAGTTCATTCCATGCGTCCCCGCAAGTAAATAAAGATTTTTGCATTTTATATTATACTGACTTTTGGAATAATTGTAGAACATGCTCCAAATTTAGCATCTTGTGCTAAAAAGATTTTGAGCATCTTTAGTTTACCATATTTATGTACACTAAAATAAATGACCAATGTTTCTTATTTTATGAAAATATGCTATAACCACGAACGAAAATATAATATAATCTTCTGAGTTATCCGAAATTTCAAATAGCGTGTTACATTGTCTTTTGAATCCCCAGAAACGAATACATTTTCAATATTTAAAGAATAATTTATAAAAACAAATTATTTTTAGCTGCCCGAATTTTTCAGAAACGTTTCCGAAGGGTTTTTATAGTGTATTAATGAGTGTCCTCAGCCTGGAATACCTGTTTTTCGAATGCTATCAATTCTGAAGTAAACATTTTCATGCTAAAAAAAAATGTTTAACAGACAAACATGCAAAATTAACAGCGTTAACAATAACATTAAAATTAAGATTATTTCTTTACTCTTTCATGTATAAATTAACTTATGCGGCTGAAAACGTGTACTTGAGAATGGGTAACATTCGAAAAACAGGTATTCCAGCCTGAGGACACTCATTAATACACTATAAAAACCCTTTGGAAACGTTTCTGAAAAATTCGGGCAGCTAAAAATAATTTGTTTTTATAAATTATTCTTTAAATTTTGAAAATGTATTCGTTTCGGGGAATTCAAAAGACAGTGTAACATGCTATTTGAAATTTCGGATAACTCAGAAGATTATATTATATTTTCGTTCGTGGTTATAGCATATTTTCATAAAATAAGAAACATTGGTCATTTTTTACAGTGTAAGATGGCGTTTGAGATTGGAAATGATCAAAAACAAATACAAGTCTTGCCTGACAAATGAAAGTCTTGAAATTTTTCTTCGAATAGCTATTGCCAAGAGACATGCATCAATTAAAAAAATTATAGAAAGCCGACAGATTTTGAGCGCCAATTACAAAAAAGATACAACACAGAAAAATTATTAAAGTTTAAAATTTATAAAAATCCTACATACTACAATTATTAACATAGTACAAATATTATCTATCGCTAATATTTACAATAATGAAATTATTAATATCGCATTTAGCATTAAATTGCGAACATTGGTAAAAAATAATAATTACGTATCAATATAAATAGTATATATTAATAAATTAACATAATAAGTAGATATATGACTGCAAAGTGTGGCAGTATCGCTAGAATTTTTACCTATCTTGAAATAAAAGAGTACAATTGATGAAAATGAACTTTTGGGTTCTCCATCCTTAGCACTGCACTGAAGCAAAAATTATGCTACAATACAAGCAAGAATTATGTAGCACAAGCAGAAAAACAGAATGTACATATCTGAGTCACTCAAGGTCACTCCTTATTACCAATAACAAAATAACTAGACGAAAGCGCACTCCTATTTGAAAAACCGCCGAACTTTCGGGATGACCCAATAAATAATAAAAAAATGTAAACACACACACTCAAATAAAAAAAAAAATTATACGTCAAGCGTAGATTAGGAAATACTTTTCAATGCATTCAGAATACTAACAAAGCGTCACCTTTTAACATGGTAAAGATGATGTCTAAATAGTAGATTTATAAAACGAATAACACATTTGAAAACTCAATTTCAGCAATTACCATGTATAGTCGAAAAAATATCCGCACTCTTTTTGCGTAACCCTGTATATCAGCGCTTCCCAACCTTTTTTCTTTCACATACCCCTTGCTTAGGCTTTTCATTTCGAAGTACCCCCATTTATCATACCCCCCCCCCCCCCCCCGACACACACACATTATTAAATTTTCATCTCCCGTGAATGCTGAATCCATATTTTAAGAATTATTCATTATTACATTTTCTATTCATTGATGGAGCACTGATGTTTTCAGTATTATTTAAAGTATTATAAATTATAAAGTATTATTATTCAGCATTTATGAGTTATGAGAACATGCCTATTAACAGCTGCATTCAGGTTCTCTTGTATTTCAAAATAATCAGATTGTTTGGAAGAACTCGTAGTTCCCGAATCATCAGATTGAATTTCAATCGCAGTTTCAGTAATTTTAAAAATCCCAGATTTCAACTAACTATCCATTTTAAATATAAAACCAAGTCATTCGAATAATAAGTAAACCCTTCAAATACCTATTAAAAGAAAGGAAATTTTCCGATTAGTATACCTTTACGATATAACTCCGCCTATTCGAAAACGAAAATAAGGTCCTGCTTTTCAATACCTTTTAAAATAAAACATTAAAACCACAAACTCTGCCGTAATTTAGGCGTTTTGTAATTATATTAAAAACGGGGATAAAAAGTAAGGCGGGTGAAAAGAACATTGTATCACAATATATATTTATGTATAATCAATAGTAGTTTTCGAAAAAATTTGAAAAATATATAAGTACTCATGCAATAAGATTAGCAGTGGGCGGAGCTAAAGACATTGAATCTAATGGGCTTTTACGCTCATTTTCAGTGTAACATATTGGAGTTAAAGTGACATATTGGAGTTACACCTGAGACTAACTTTGTAATCTAAAACTATCAACATTCTTTATGTGTTTTCAGTAAGACCCTTTTAATGATATCCGCCATTACCGATATTATTTTCACGTACCCCCCGCAGGCCCGCCACGTACCCCCAGGGGTACACGTACCCCAGGTTGGGAACCGCTGCTGTATATGATCGGTAGATTTGTATATATACTACATAGAATGCTTAAAATTTAGTTCTGTTAGGAAGCGCATAAAACAGTGTTATATTCCCCTTCAGCAATTTTCGTCAATAAGCGGAAATGTACTCAAACGCTTTTCTGCAACCCTGTGTATGATGTTTGGAATTTATACCCACCAAGTAACATGTAAAAACAATAGTTAAACTTAAAAGCGCATACCACATTTGTAAACGCAATTCCAGCAATGATTGCTCATAGACAGTTCTGTAACCGAATCCTTTGGAGTATCCCTGAAATGAATGATAGATTCTATGCAGACCATACTGTATAGTATGAATTCTGTAATGCACGTCAATGATGTATATCAATTTTAATATGTCAAAAATAGTGTAACATGATTAATATACAATGCAAATGTTTTTTCCCCATAGATTAACGGAATTCGTTTGAGTGCCACTGTAAATGAAGTATAAATGCTACACACTTCATTTTGAAATACCTATCATGCCATGGTAAACCTCAAAAACATTTATCAAATATGTGGTAACCTGAGTCTATTTACCCGATTTAGAAAACGGAAAGACAGACGGCCAGTCAAACCGAATTCATAAACAGTTTTTAACTGTTGGAAATCGTTAAGAAGAATTTAACGAAAATAAATGAGGAAAAAACAGAAATGAAACAAAAAATCATACTTCTCTAAAGATCGAAATAATTGTACTATATCATTAATTGACCCGCCCAGCGTTGCCCGGGACCGTGATAACACCTTAAATAAACCCCAAATTTGTATTATTTTGTATATTTTACCCGATTTTGTGTGAGAAAATCGCAAAATCATAAAAAAAAAAAATTACTTGTTTTTTCAAATAGGGTCGTTATACAGTTTAAAAAAAAAGCTTTTGTTGTCCAAATCCTTTGAAATTTTCAATGTTCATAAATATAACGGTTTTACAGCCCGTGTAAAAATTACGTCATAAATATTGTTATCTGGTTGTAAAATAAATATATTTTCTTTTCATGCCGGGTCAATTAACATAAAAAAATTGTATTCTTCGTCCGATCTCTCTGAAATTTCAGCCGTTTATAAATATAACTGTTTCCATAGTCTTCTATAAAATTATGTGAAAATATATGTATTGTAAATAGTGAAACCGTACGCCGAAGCCGAGCGTGACAGCGGAAAACATCCCGTTATTATGGGTTTCGCCAAAAATATCTCAGATTTTTTTTTTTTTTTTAAATACTTGTCCTCACCCAAACACTTCGAAATTGTTGTAGGTGATGTATATCTGGTCTACAAGAGATGTTCTAAAAGGTTAGTAACTTTTAGCGTAAGAAAAAAAAATCTTCTCGTGAGGCGTGAAATGACATGCGTTCGCTTGTGTTTTTGAAAGAGTTAAAATCCGTATTTAAAAAAACAAAAACAAAAACAAAACCGTCTATTAGAAGAAGGTTTCAGCTCTAAGAGTATATGTTTGGTTTGTCTGTATCTCTAAAATTGTGCTGTTGAGGGGCGTTGGCGTAAGGGAGAAACCATAAACCAAGGAAAACGACCCTTTTTAAAAAATGTTTTTCAAAGAGTTAACATAATTCTTTTTTTTTCGAATTGATTACGGCATTGGAGACCTAAGAGCGCAATCTCTCAGAATATGCTTTTCGTTTTTAAATAAACCAAACAGTTAAGTCGATATAATTTAAAACAGAATTGCAAAATAAACGCATTCTTTATGTAAATGGTTCTTTATTCCTGTGCACTGTGGTAAATCGGGTTCTGGGCATGCGCGAGTTTTGAAAGCCGGCTCGCAAAAAAAGAGATGAGTTATTGATCAATTTTTAATTAATATTTTTGTAATTTTCAAAGTATTAAAATTCTGAGACTTTGGTGCACCAGGCCTTGGACTTCCACACCTGAACTTTCAGATTTATAGGTGGGCTTAGATTTTTCTAGCCATCGCAGACAAACACACACACACACACACACACAAAGCGAAAATTTCTTTGATTAGTATAGATATAAATAGAATGTGTATCTCATTTCGTTTGTTTTCGTTCAATTTGGTGTCATGTGACCTTTTTCGCACCTTTTATTAAAATTAATAAAAGTTGTTACTTATTGTTCGAAAATTGTCATTGTTTTCTTCTTGATTTGTGTTGTAATGCCCTTTGGGACGCTAATGACCTTCGTGTCTTAATGCAAACTCTCACAGTGCTTATACATATCAAACACAAATTTCTACTTTTGACTATAAAAATAGTTCAATTCCTATTTTTTTTAAATCTCAAATATTGTTCATCAGTTACTCGTATCTTCTGTACACCGGTGGAAGGCTGTAACTGGATTTTTTTATAAATTATTGATAAATTACAAAAGAACTACCAGAGTTACAATCATGAATATGGTGTTTAGGTATAGTAAAATAGCTATACGCTAAACAAAGTGCCCCGTAGTGGTAAATTCCAGAGTTATCGCGAAAACTGTTGGAGGTACGTGCAAAAGTTCAATAACAAAGTTAAAAGACATCAACTATTTTGTCAAAAAAGTGAACACGATAACGAATCTAGTTGACATGACAGGTGAACACGATAAAGTTACCGGTATAGACGAAAATATCCTTAATGTAAGACACATTAAGAAGTCAAATAATGACAGAAGATAAATCAATTTTGCGATTTTAAATACTAACGTTTGAAGAGAAAAAGGCCTGCACTCTAAAAAATAACATTTATTTAAAAATCAAAAGTAACAGAGGGTTCTGTTTTTTTATTGCTTGTCCTACGCAACGATTTTTGTTTCAGTATTCCTCACAGCTACATTCTGATTTGATAAAACTTTATATACGTTTAAAAAATAGCAATGAGTTTTAGGGAAAATCCGTGTCTTTCGCTAAGAAATAATCTCGTATAAGTGTCAGATATTTTGGTCTATACAGACAAATATTTATCGTAACCATGTACAGTATCGTAATATACAGTAAAATCTGTAAATAAAATTTAAAAAAAAATCCAAAAAAAAAAAAAAAAAAAAAAAAAAAGAACAGAGGTTTTTGTTTTTTCTTGCTTGTCCTACGCAACGGGTTTAATTTCATTATTCCTCATGGTCACATTCTGATTTGATAAACATTTAAATACACTATATGGCCATTAATGACCGGCAACTTTCAATTTTAGACATTTTGTCGAATAATTAAAAATTATACTTGTCAGAGTCTTCTGCAATTTTAGGATCCAAAAGAACAGGTTTGACTTCATATTTATCATTGTTGATTTGATAAGGAGGACAAATAGGGGACCAAAAAAAGTAAAGAAAAAAAATAATACTTGGGATCACTCTGTAAAATAAAATGCACCAAATGATCTATCGCTACAGAATATGCATAGGCAGACATTGTACAATATGTGTATTCATTTGTGTAAGAATAGCATGTATAGTAATATAAATATACCGATTTTTTTTAAAAATTAAAAAAATTCTTGCATGTTTTTTGCTTATAACATACAGGGTTTTAAACCAAATTTAACGCCAGTTTCAGAAAAATTGACAAAATGTAGTAGAAACAATGTAGTGCAATTGAAATATAAATATATTAAATATTTAAGGAAATATGGGCAGTTGTATAAAATAATTCTTATCTGCGCATGCGCGAACGATAACAAGGAACTTTTTGCATAATTTAATAATCAACTCTATGGAGCAACTTATTAAACAAAATCAGTCAAATATCGTAAAAATTCAAAGAGATATCGGCGTTAGAGTGAGCTGTTTTTTAGTTTCTCACTAAAACTAGCTGAATGATAAAGGATTTTCCACAAATTGTCATTTTTTATTTTATACTATTTTCCATTTTTTAATGATACTTTAGTTCTCTTTGAAAAACTACCCTAACGAGCTTATTCGAACAAAAAAAAGAATTATTAAAATCAAAGGATCCATTCCAAAAGTATTATAACCTGGTGCAATAAAGTTTTCCAAGGCGAACTAAAGTATCAATAAAAAATGAAATACAGTATAAAAATTAAACATGACAATTTGCGGACAATCCCTTATCATTTAGCGAGTTTTATTGAGAAACTGAAAAACAGCTCACTCTAACGCCGATATCTCTCTGAATTTTTACGATATTTGACTGATTTTTTTTAATAAGTTGCTCCATAGAGATGACTATTAAATTATGCAAAATGTTCCTTGTTATCGTTCGCGCATGCGCAGATAAAACATATTTTATACAACTGCCTATATTTCCTTAAATATTTAATATATTTACATTTACATTGCACAATATTGTTTCTACTATATTTTGTCAATTTTTCTGAAACTGGCGTTAAATTTGGTTAAAAACCCTGTATGTTATAAGCAAAAAACATGCAAGATTTTTTTTAATTTAAAAAAAAAATCGCTATATCTCTATTAATATACATGCTATTCTTACACAAATGAATACACATATTGTACAATGTCTGCCTATGTAGATTCTGCAGAGATAGATCATTTCGTGCATTTTATTTTACAGGGTGATCCCAAGTGTTATTATTATTTTTTAATTATTTTTTGGCCCCCTAATTATACTCCTTATCAAATCGACGTTGATAAATATGAAGTCAAACCTGTTCTTTTTAATTCTAAAATTCCAGAAGAATTTGACAAGTACATTTTTAACTATTCCACAAAATGTCTAAAATTGAAAGTTGCCGGTCATTAATGGCCATATAGTGTATGTTTAAAAAATATCATTAAGATTTCAAGGAAAATCCGTGCCTTTCAGAAAAATAAGTCTCGCAGATATTTTGGTCTATACAGACAACTATTTATCGTAACCATGTGCACAATGTACACTGTAAAAAAATTGCAGTAAAATTACGGGGAGGGGCCGGCAGCAGAGATTCCAGTCATACCCCGTAAAAAAAAAATCGATGCCCATCATTCTGTGCAGCCCGTAATTTTACGGGGCAAAGTAATATAGCATTATAATGCACAGGATATAATGCACTTTAAAACACAATAACACTTTGCTTACTGTTCCGTAGCACGTAGCACGTTAGATAATCATCACAAAATCGCTGTTTTGGCAAGTTAAAATTTTCGAACCACGAGTAACATGAAGGGTTACACCCTAGCGGAGGACAATGTATGGGGTCGTACCGTATTTTTGCTAACATATGGGCTAGAACTGTAAGAATATGTGGATTGCTCTTAATTTTCTAAGTATCTAAGTGATAAAGCTGCTTATTTAGTGGATCAGACCGTTTTTCATCAAATAAGGCTGTTGCCCGTGAAAATTGAAAGGCAAACGCTCATAAATTTACATTTTTTCTGAGAGTGTGGAGCAAAATCTCTAAATAGCGAACAGTTCGTAATAGAGGAATTCGTCTATTATTCGAAGATCCACGCTACTCAGGGATTAAAACGTACAATAATATTGAAAATGTGCATTTAATAGATGTGTCTGCTATTCTAAAGTGTCCGTTAAGGAGAGTCAACTGTATATTTTCTTAGTAAACGGGTGATTCTCTACAACTTTGTCATCGAAATTTTGGTCTTATCTCCAATAGTTTTTAATATACAATGTCTAACTCAGGAATTTACCGCTAGCGAGAGCTGACAGGCATTTCAAATTGTTGCCAAAGCGCTTTTTTACTATATTGAGACACCACATTTGTGGCTCTAACTAATATGTTAATCAATTTTTTAAAGCGAAAGGGACATAATGAATCATCTTGCATAGAAGATATTTTCTTCTAAAATATTCAATATCAAAGTAAAGTAACATCGTATCGTAATCATCACACCGGAAATATCGGCCATGTTTCTTGTTTTGTTAGATGTTTATTAACCTACAAATTAAAAGACATTTTTATTACGCATTTTTAGGGTTTCATTCATCTCACGAAACCCTATTACTCCCGCTTCGTTGTACGAAACATTTCGCCCTACCATAAATACTTTTTCATTACTGTTCCATTAACCGGGCACAGATATCCTAACTAGCAATTTTTTTTTCTCTACAGATAACAGCTTTTATCACGCTAATTTCATGACAGCAATTCATGTTCTTCCAAAATAAAATTCGTTACAATACGTTCATTTGACGCTGGCCCGATTATGAGAAATTTATCACTTGGATTTATGAAACCACGAACTACTGAATTTATTTTAAAAATTATATTTTCATTCATTGTCTTTTTAAAATATGGGAATAGGAAAGTAGAAAAAGCCTTATTTAAACTATCTATTCAAGGTTTCTAAATTGATTTTTCAACGTATAATCATAACTTAATTAACATTATATTACATTTAAATGATTAAAGCATACTAAAAAAAATATATATCACACTCTTTATTTTTTATTAGGGTTTCGTTCATCTCACGAAACCCTATTACTTTAGCTTCGTTGTCTGTCCGTCACAGAGCCGGTTCTCAGAAACTATGTAACTTATAATCATGAAAGTTTGTTTAGTTATAACTGAATTAAAAAAATACGAAATCTAACAGCCGTTTCTCATTAAATTTAAACAGTTTTCGGTATAGCAGTTGCCAACAATTAAAAATCTACAATAAAATTCTTTCTACAATAGCTAATTTTCTATTAAAAGATTTCAAGGTGAAAAATGAAAATGAAATAAAAAGTTTCACCAATTGAAAAAAAGATTAATATGACGTCATATTGGTAATAAAACGGAAATTTTCAAACATTTCTCAATAATACAAGGAGTATAAATACGTGTAAATACAGAAAGCAGCTTAATATGATGTCATTAGAGAATAAAAAAGAAAATTAATCTGATGTCAAACATTTTGAAGGTCTCTATACAACAGGTTTAATTTTGAAATTTATTTTTTTTTTTAATATCGCATTTAATCCACATGACAGATATTATTATGACAGAGTATAATAGCGGCCTTCACCCGCTATCGGACCGGTTCAGATTTTCGAAAAAACGAGAAAAATATACTGGTAAATTTTTAATTTATAAATAACATGACTTTTTTTTTTTGATTTATTAAAAAAAGAATAAAGTGTTTTGAAAGGAATATTAAACGAAACCCTTTGTGCGATCTTCGATCACACTTACCCGCTTGTTATTATATTTCTTTTAAAAATGCGTTTCATATATTTAGCTGATACAAGTTTAAAGAATAAATATAAAAAAGCGTATTTCTTATAATTATATATGATACACTCTTTATTTTTTAGTTTTATTTTATTTTATACTTTTTAGAGTTTAAAATATTTTATGGTTGCAGTTTCACATTCAATTGACCTATTTTAGCGAACGTAGTTTGGTGCCTAATAAATTGCACGTTGTTGAAGCTTGTATGCAATTGTTACCTTAAAGAATATTTGTCGAATCTTCATCTATGTCCGTCTAACGGACATATAATTTTTAATTAATTTTTTAATTTAAAATGAAGTTCTAAAAATATTAAAATATAGTATTGTCAACGGAAACAGACTTGTGTAGATATTTTGTACAATTTTAGCACACCAGAATTTTAAAAATCAATTACAAAATACCATCTTCAGGTACATGAACCAGGTTAAGTTAAATTAAATGGTGTAATAAAGCGCACATACTAAAATTAAATAATTATTTTCAAGCAAAAGATAACATTATTTTTTAAAAGAAGAAAGAGTATTTTCTTCGTAAGAAATAACAATATAAAAACCCTTAGAAATATTTCTTGAAATTTCTTTACAGTTAAATCAAATAGCATTCTTTTATTTGTAGAATTAAGTGTAAATGCGTTTAAGAAACCAAAAATTCAAGTAAAAGTTTTAATAAAAGAAAACTGCCCAGTTAAACTGACGGCATTGAGCTCACAGGCTATTCACACTAACTGTAAATTATATTCTTATTTCAAAGAATTTGAAATAAGCCCTCGAAAAATGAAGAAATCGACAATATATTAAGAGGGGGAACCATCCCCCGTTTCTCCTTCTTATAATTAACTAATGAACCCATAAAACTAATCAGAGAAGCGCCTTACCACAATGAACCTATATACAAAATTTGAAAAAATCGGATAATTCTGCATGAAAAATCAATTTATCTAAATTAAGGGGGGGGGGGTTAGCCCCCCGTCCCCCCTTTATACTTAACCAAAGAACCCCCAAAACTAATCAGAGAAGTGCCTTATCACAATGAACATATATATAAAATTTGAAGAAAATCGGATAATTCTGCTTAAAAAACCCATTTATCTATATCAAGGGGGGTTAGTCCCCCCCGTTACCCCCTTTATACTTTACCAGTGAACCCCCAAAACTAATCAGGGAAGTGCCTTACCACAATGAGCCTATATACAAAATTTGGAGTAAATTGGATAATTCTGCATGAAAAACCCATTTATCAAAATTAAGGGGGGGTAGCCCCCGTTTCCCTCCTTTACACTTCACCAATGAACCCCCAAAACTAATCAGGGAAGCCCCTTACCACAATGAGCCCATATAGAAAGTTTGAAGAAATTCGGATAACTCTGCATGAAAAAAATCATTTATCTAAAATAAGGGGGGAGGATTAACCCCCCCCCGTTACCCCCTTTATACTTAACCTATGAACCCCCAAAACTAATCAGGAAAGAACCTTATCACAATGAACCTATATACAAAATTTGAAGAAAATCGGATAACTCTGCATGAAAAAAATAATTTATCTAAAATAAGGGGGGAGGATTAACCCCCCCGTTACCCCCTTTATACTTAACCTATGAACCCCCAAAACTAATCAGGAAAGAACCTTATCACAATGAACCTATATACAAAATTTGAAGAAAATTGGATAATTCTGCATGAAAAAACCATTTATCCAAATTAAGGGGGGTTAGCCCCCCGTTCCCCCCCTTTATAGTTAACCAATCAATCCCCAAAACTAATCAGGGAAGCGCCTTATCACAAGGAACCTATAAACAAAAGTGGAAGAAAATCGGATAACTCTGCATGAAAAATTCATTTATCTAAATTAAGGGGGAGGATTCCCCACCCCCCGTTAGCCCCTTTATACTTAACCTATGAACCCCCAAAACTAATCAGGAAAGAACCTTATCACAATGAACCTATATACAAAATTTGAAGAAAATTGGACAATTCTGCATGAAAAAACCATTTATCTTAATTAAGAGGGGTTAGCCCCCCCGTTCCCCCCTTTATAGTTAAACAATCAATCCCCAAAACTAATCAGGGAAGCGCCTTATCACAAGGAACCTATAAACAAAATTGGAAGCAAAACGGTTATTTCTGTCAAGAGTTATCGCGTTACGTACGTACATACGAACATACATACATACAGAACGGGCGGGCACATAAGCTCTCAGGCTTTGATAGCCTGTGAGCTAAAAACTAATAATGAAAAATTTAACTTCGCTTGCTTTATGCTGGTTAATTGCAAGTCTTATTTTTCTTGAAAGTGGATAAAAGCACTTAAAGTGACTTTGGTGTTTTATGTGACAGTAAAAGTGCATCTTCTAGCAAGCAATTGCAAGTTTATTTTCTTTACGGTGTTGTAAAAACAGAAAAGCTGTCTGAGTCTGATACACTTTTAATAGCATTTTCACATCAATAAAAGCAAGGGGGAGAAAAGGCTTAACGAATTTTTCAATTGCAAAAATTATGGAAAAAAATGTGTATACTCTAAAAAAAAGGACAAATGTTCCTTAATCTAGGAAAATATAGAACAATATCTGCCGAGTTGCCCACGATCCCAAAAAGGGTGCTTTATTTTTAGAAACTCTTGAAACGAATCTATTTTTCAGATTAAAAGTAGCAAGGTGAAAGTTTCTTTTGATGCAATAAATTTTCGGAAACGTTTCCAAGTAAATAGACCACACGAACGGGGTGGAGCACGCAATGCTTGTGGGAAATTACCCGTATATGATTGGCTCATTTCGAACACTTGTGGGGGAAATCGACGCTGATTAGATTTATAAAAGAAAAGCGTCATCGTGACGTTGAATGACGTCAGTAATGCTTGTGGTCCACTGTATATTGCATTAATCAGTTTTCTCAAACCGGAATATCGGATTTTAAGATGCATTCTCAATTAAACATTTTCAGCTGCGTAACTGAATTTATACATCCAAGACTAAGAGGATAATATTGATTATATTGTTAATGGTAATGCTGCTAACTTATCATGCTTGTCTGTAAAATATATATGTTGCACATGAAAATTGTTGAACATCTAAATTCATGTGTTTATTGTGCATATTTTTCACGAGGATTTGATTGCTTTCGTTTTGGTTCTTAGTCTTGAGATTATTTGTTTTAAAAAATGGCGTAGTTGTCTTTATTGGACCAATTTGAGTTTCTTAAATTGGACCAGGTATACGATCATAAACTGGAAAAGTAAGTAATGAATTTCGAGGGCTGTACGCTTTGGACACTATTTTTTGGAAACAGAGTCAGTAATCATGAAACCTACCAAAACTAAGAGAGTAAAAAAATGATGAAAACGACTGAGACAAACAGGGGGATGACCACCTCAGGAAACCCGGCCTAAGCCTTAGAGTTTGTGTGCAATCCTGAGGGGCTGACACGCCTCTATCACCAGCGAGATCACAGTTACAGAATTATGTATGTAATTTTTACAATATAATATTACACATGGATTTTGTCTGATAATACAGTTATTGCTTTCATACATACGATTATTATTATTACTAGATGGTACCCGTCAAAATTTGACGGTAAATAACTTGAAAGCTCCTTTAGAAATATACTTTTATTTTTAATTAGCTGCTTTTAAATTGATTAAATGTTGAAAATTTTCTGAACTGTTATATTGTGTAAGCGATTTCTATAGATGTAAAACGATAGATTGTGTTGTCAGTCCAGCCTACTCAACTAATGAAGTGAAATAATTTTAAGCTTGTAATTTACATCCTTTTATACTTGAATTAATTTAGCAAGAATCTAACTAAAAATATTAATTGAATGATTTGTTTTGACTTAGTACAGTCTCAAAAATTAAAAATGTATATATATCAATATTTAGTATTTTCTATTTTTTTTTTTTTAAATCACGCGGCCTTTAAAATTTTTGATTAATTTTACTTTTATCAGCCTGATTCTAAAACCCAGATAAACCATGATACCAAGCTCTCTTTAAAATTTTGCAAAAAAAGATGCATATTTAGTATTGAAAACATAAGTTCTTTAAAGGAAAAAAAAAGAAAAAAAAACAGCCTTTCAATCTTTTTCAATCTCAGAGCAAAAATATATTAGAAGGTCTTTAAATCAACCCTTTTCAACTCCCCTAGGCTCAACAGGCTAATCAATCAGTCTTATCGTTTCTGAGGGGAGAATCCTTCAAAAAAAGTTGACGCATGCGTAAAGAGACGATATTTTGTGGAATTTGACAGAATGCTTCTTTAGCTTTAAATATATAGATTTCAATGTATGCAGAATATATAATTTCCTGATGAGCTATTTACAAATACTGTGCTGGCACCATGCCTAAAATTATTATTGGTTAAATATGATGGGTTATTCTTGGCTAGCATATTTTATACAAATACTTTACTACAATTGATGTATATGGAAAAATATGATGCATACATACAGTTATTATAATTAATTCGATTATACAATTATACAGTTTAGACCATTTCCAGAATATGACTATATACAAGTACTGTGCAGACAAACAGTCTGGAAGAAAACATCAGTGACAGCAAAAGTCGTTACTGTGCAGACAAACAGTCTGGAAGAAAACATCAGTGACAGCAAAAGTCGTTACTGTGCAGACAAACAGTCTGGAAGAAAACATCAGTGACAGCAAAAGGCGTTAAAGGCATAGGAAATGAAAAGGAAAGAGTGAGTTGTGAAGAGATTGACCTGCAGGAAGGCTGCAGCTACAACATCCGCAAAAGAAAAAAACGAAAAAAAAAAAAAACGACAAATGAAAGTATTTGCTTAATACTTCACTGTGCATCGCTAAGTAGATGGTAGCACTCACGTAGAACGTGATAATTTAAATTAAAAATGGCAACAATGAGAGAGGGAAAAAATCCCGGATCTTAGCCATGTGAGATCTTGTTTATTAAACACCATTGCAGAAAATCACGCAAATAACTTAAAGCACGGATCAGTGTTGCATTAGGAACCGTTGCCAGTGCAAAAATGTAAAATGTGTAGAACGAACTTGATTACAGATTAAATGTTTGTCGTGTTACGGAAGATTCACACAACGAACATTTGTAATCGAAAACAAGTTGGAAATTGTACGTCAAACGTGACAAATCAGGTGCGTTCGTACTATAGCTAGTTACATAAATATTCAGATCTTTTCTGATTTTTAATTCTGTGAAATGAATTATATCGTCTGCAGATTAATTTCTGTAATAAAATAAGTATCTCGGTCGCTTGACGATTAAACTTCGGAAGCTATAACAAAAAAGCACCGATTTAAAAAAAAAAATTCGAATTTCTTAATAAATATTTTTATTAATATCTCCTAAAGTTTTGATTCGATTTTAATAAAATTTGAAATGTCTCGACAAAATTCTGCAAAGATAATATATTTTAAATTGCAAACCATTCGGTTGGGTAGTTTTTGCGTTGTTATATGCGGACGGACGGACAGACAGACGGACGGACCAAGCGACGACAATAGGTGCTACGTATTTATATAATTACGAACGCACCTAAAAAGCGTGGAATGTTTGCTTTATTTTTACATATAACTTATTATGATACGTATAACAGTTTTCAATATATATATATATATATATATATATATATATATATATATATATATATATATATATATATATATATATATTTATATTTATATTAATCCGGTCATTCATTTATGCTAACGCTGCTCATTCAAATAGAGAACTTATGTGTTATAGGGAATGTCCTGCAATTTTTGGTGACAATACTAACTCACAAATAAAAATAATAGTTATATAAGTTATTAACATATTATATATTTCTTTGTTAAGAGATCTTAGTATTTTCTATTACAAGAGTTGAGAGAAAATTAGTTTAACCCTTAATTGCATAGCGGTGAAAATTTCCATCACTGTTTATTTAACTTTTAATAAATAAATCAACTTCTTCGCCACCACTATATTTATATAGAAATATTAATCAAGTAAATTTCCCGTGAACTATGTTGCTGAACAAAGTTAAAAATCTATCTTAAAATTTCTGGTGTCTAATATTTAATATATGTATTAAAAAACATAATTGTAAAAGAAAAAGTCATCCAAAGAAGGGTTAACATACAAAAGATTATGCAAAATTTTTTGAAAATAATAATAAGAAAATTAAACTTAGCTTGTTTTACGCGCGCTAAAATGCATGTTTCCTTAGTAGTGGATAAAATACAGTGACTTTAGTATTTTATGTGTCACTAAAGATGCAACTGCCTGCAAGTAATCGTAAGTTCATTTTCTTAACGATGCTGTAGAAACGTAAAAGTCTTCTTAGTTTTACACATTTAATTTTCACATCAATATCAGCAAAGGGGAGTAACGGCTTAGTTTATTTTTTCTTATAATGATTTGATTTAAGTATAATAATTTTCTTTTCATATCGCTGATGCAATTGTAAACATTTGATCAGTTAACTTCATTTCCTTAAATCAGCGTTTCCCAACGGGGGGCGTACGCCCCACAGGGGGGCAATTTGACTTTTCAGGGGGGCAATTTAACTTTTCAAGGGGACAGTTCGAAATTTCTGTGAACCCATACCTTCTGAATTGTTTTTCTAATAGTAATGTTGTAGACTGAAAATGAAAGTTACACATTGAAATTTCAAAATCAAAATTTAAAAAAATAAGTTTTTTATTCAGTTTTTAAAAAGTATCCATTCAAAAGTTTTAAATACAATTCTACCAAAATAATTATAGAAAAAACTTTTAAAGATATTTAAATATTTTTATATATTTAAAAATTCTTTATAATTTTTCTGATTTAGAAGTATTTTAGAATTTTAAACAATTTTTTCGATTATTTATTGAATGAGTCGCACTGCAATATGTCACATAAAAATCAATTTTACACATGACACTATTCAAGTGTATATTTAACAATTACTTGACGACCTTCATTTACAGAATCTTTTATCACGTTTTATTCTGATTAGAAATTGTTGCGTAATTTAATCGCAGAAATGCTGTGATTAAATAAGAAAAAAAATTGTTTTATTCAAAATTATTGATTTTTCTAATCAAGGATTCTGAGCACTCTATGCATCACGCATAGTGTGCCAGTAAACTACGAGGAGTATCAGATGATTAAAAAATATATTTGATTCATCCATTACCTTCGGCACGTTTCAGGTTCAATGTTAAATGCTTTTTACTCTATCAGGAGTAAATTCTTTAAAAATTTCTAAGAATTATATGTTATGGGGGGGGGGGGGGGGGCATCATCATTTTAGAGATGTTTTGGTGGGGCGCGGCTAAAAAAAGGTTGGGAACCACTGCCTTAGATAGAGGGTTTAACTTAATATAAAAGTGTTATAAATCTTTTACATTATTTATTTAATGACGTGCGTACAATTTTCATTTCACTCTTTCTTGATCTGATGCAATCGTTAATTACTTTTTACAAGCTCTCATAGATGTAAATAGATAATAAACATGTTAGATTTAAATTCATTGTAGTTATTTAACGACTCTTTCGAATGATATATTTTTGATTACTTACAGGGTTTCCATACAATCATTTTATTTTATGGAAATGATAAATAACGTTTGATAGTAAACCTTCTAATTCAAAAATTTCCATTTACCTCAATCTAACTGTTTTTTTTTTTTTTTTTTTTTTTTTTTTTTTAAATTGGCGACTTGGTTCTATCATCATCTGAGCCAAGAAAATGTTGGCGTCAAAATGAGAAGATTTTTTGACACACTTGGATTGTATCTTTATTACGAACAACACCTACATCTAAGGGGGCCATCCCATCTGTTTAACTATTAACTTTTCGTACATCATGCTTCAAAAATAAACAGACTTCTGCTATCAAAACTAAGTCTCCTGATGTTTTATGTTTCTTTAAATTTGCTTCCTCGGCAACGTACTTGTCGTTCTTGCATCACAATGTATCCATTATATTATACGGCTATAGACAAGAAAAATAACAATACCATAATGAAAACATATAAATAATCTGAAACTTTATTTATAAGTGACATTCTGCAGAGAAACAATGAAAACTATGAGCAAACATAAAAAAAAAACTGCCTTCTTTTAGATTATCGGGTTTTTTTTTCTTCCTAATAAGTGGCTTTGAAAATATATCTTTTAAAATTAAAATTTGAAAAAAGAATATTAAAAATTAGTTACGACATATTTTTTTTAAATAAAAAATATATTACATTCAAAAACCATTACTCCTAGAATATTTTTTATTCTAAAATATCCTAATTCAACAAAATATATATGCATTTAAATCGAGGAATATTCCATGGTCGGGGATATCTTGTAATTTTTAACGTCAATGGCTTTTCACAAAACGAAAATAATGGCGAAAATGATCTATTATATTTATTTATTTATTTCTTTATTAGACGATATTATTATTTTTTTTTACTAGAATTGAGTCCATGAAACAAGAAAATATTTAACTTGAAGCAAGTAATGAAAATTCGTCTTTTCTATGGAACCAAACTACATGTCTTCCTTCCATTAAAAGTGTATAAAAGTTCTTGAGTGATTTTCGTGTTTTATGTGTCTTTAACGATGCAACTATCTGCAAGTAGTAATTGCAAGTTTATTTACTTAACGATGTTGTAAAACCAGCCAAGTCTTCCTTAGTCTTACACTTTTAATAGCATTTGCATATCTATAAAAACAAGGGGAGAAAAGACTTAATGGAAATTATTCTTTGAATTAATATTGAAGATAATAATATTTTATTTTCAAATTTATATAAAAGTAACATACTACATGATGAAAATGAAAGTAATATTGGCTTATTACAGATTTATTACGAATTATTTACGACATTTTTTTTAAATAAAAAAATCATTACATTCAAAATTTTAGAATAATTTTTATTCTAAAACATCGAAATTCAACAAAATAAATATACATTTACATCGAGGAATCTTCCATGGTCGGGGATATCTTATAATTTTTTATGACAATGGCTTTTCACAAAACTAAATAATGGCGAAAATGATCTATTATATTTCTTTATTTCCTTATTAGACGATATTATTATTTTTAGTAGAATAAAGTTCATGAAATAAGAAAATATTTAACTTGAAGTAAGTAATAAAAATTCGCCTTTTCTATGGAGTGAAACTACAGATCTTCCTTTCATTAAAAGTGTATAAAAGCTCTTAAATGATTTTCGTATTTTATGTGTCTTTAACGTTGCAACTGCCTGCATGTAGTAATTGCCAGTTTATTTTCTTAACGATGTTGTAAAACCAGCCAAGTCTTCCTTAGTTTTACACTTTTAATAGCATTTGTAGATCTGTAAAAGAAAGGGGAGAAATGAATTAATGGAAATTATTCTTTGAATTAATAATGAAGAAAATAATATTTCATCTTCAAATTTACATAAAAGTAACATGCTACATGGAAGTGGTGAAAATTAAAGTAATATTGGCTTATTGCAGATTTATTACAGATTAAATACGAGACTTGATTAAAATAGTAAATAATTTTTAAACGTTTATTTTAAAGATATGTTTTGCCCAGTCGTTGTGTAAATGAAATCTGGCGAAGAAATGTATTTTTAATGTTTGAAATTGGCAATCTCTTTGTAATTTTTTTTTTTTTTTTTTTTTGTATTCTTTCCAAAATTGTTTTCCTTTTTGCTCTTAATCTCAAAATAGAAGCACGTCTTATTACACATGATGAAAAAAAGACTAACCATTTTTGAAAAGCACTGTATTTTCTTATTTTTATATTATTATAGAGATGTTATTTCCTTTGTTTTCAATTTTACACTAGTATATATAACTTCTGTTGTAATTTGTTACATTACTATGTATGTATGTGGATTCTTTTTAAGGCGTAACTCACTAGTGTAGAACACTTAGCTAGTAAAACAGATCTCAAGAATCTGTCGAATATGAAAAGTTAATATTATTAAAATTGTACTTTATTATTATTTACTTTATTGTTATATAAATTGTACCGCCGCAGAACTCGCGGAGCGCGGCGGTACTAATGTTAGCTCTAAATATTAGAAAGTTACGCATTTTTAGTGAAATGTATTTCGAAATGTATAATGATTTTTAGGTTTAGCTTTCATATTTTTATAAATTTCAAATCTAACTCTTAGAAAACTTTTTCAAAATTAACTATTATTTAAATATTTCTCTGTAAATATCTGCAAATATAATGAATTATAAGTAAATGTTATAATTCATTATATTTGCGTATGCTGTATATTAAACTACTATACAGCACATTTTATGTTTCGAATGTTTCAATGCTTATCAACTATGCTCTACTTTATTCGAAAAAAAAAAGAAAAGAAATGTACACATAGTGCATTCGCACTTAAACATAAATACTGCCTATTTTCAAGTTTGAAAGATTTAAAAGATACGTCTAACGAATTCTAAATAATTCATACTAAGATAAAACAAAATTTATCTCATCTATTATACAAATGCTACAATGTGCTTGAAATTGTTTGAAAAAATAAATACATAAATTGTGAAAAATGAGAAATAATGAACGAACAGATAATTGTGGATATTTATCAAATATATAGATTAATCATCTTTCAAATTATAAGTGATAAGAAAACATTAAAAAGTTAAACAAACAAAAAGTTAATTTTAATGCAACTTGAAATTCTCAGAGTTGAATATTAATTTTATGGTAATATTTCAGTTTTACATAAGTTATTAGCGAATAATTTGGATCCTTGCCAAATGCAGTATTTTTGTTTTACAACATGTACCATATAAATTCTTTGATCTTTTCATTATCCAGAACACAGCTGCCAAGCCTTCCAACTTGCAAACAAAAATGTTCAAACAGAAATTTAGAATTTAATAAAACAAACATTACTATTTTTAAATAACAGTACTCGGAAATTGGAAAGTGTGTCAGCTATGTCAGACTATTCAAACAAATTTGACATTTAGCATATTATTTTTCTTTAAAAAGTTTTTTGGTAATTTAGGTCTCCGCTACATAAATCCCAGAAATCGTAGTAAGGATTTATAAATAGTCAAAGGACAAACACTGTTAATCGAAAGCCTTCAAAATTTGAAATTTGATCATACAACTAGGATTTTATCTGATTAGGTATATGACTTTTTATGACTTTTAACGCACGAAATATCATATACACTAAGCATCATTAGGAGATAAATGTGATCAATTGCAATTCAACTACAAGAATAAACATTTAAATTGAGAACTCTTTCAACACCGGAGTGCCATATAATTTTTAGCAACAGTACTTTTTCAAATACGAAATTAGAATATATATTGTCATTAAAAAAAATTATAATAAACCTCAAAAAATATTAAAAACAATTTTTGCAATCCCCAAATTAATGCACGGCTATATATACAGTATGCCCACTAAAGTCCCTTGCCACGACTGCTGCTATATTCATAAAAGTAGTGTCTAGATATAGTAAAATAGCCATGCGCTACTCAATGAAACCGTCTCCGGCGTCACCTGGTGGAATGTTTCGGAGTTAGCATCCCTATCTCGAAAACGGAAAGAGATACAGAAAAAAATGATTTACAAAGTTGTAGGGCATCATCGATTTAGTACGAAAAGACACATTGTGGACATTAATGCGAAGAATAGAACGGTTAAAACACGCATTTGTCTTTTCGTGATTTCCTACACTGTGACTTGATAAAACGATCATAAAAAGAAACAAAAGCAACTAGTTATAATAATATACCTTTATTTTAGATTTTCAAACTTCTCACCGTCAGCTGCAATGCATATTTGGATGTTTGTTTGAATTTCACGTTGCACACGTTGGAGCATAGATGGTGACACGTTTGCACAAGCGTCCGTAATAGCGTCGTTTAATGTCCTGCAATGTTTGTGGAGGAGTCGCACAGACCTGCTGTTTCATAACTGGTTGTTTCTTTCTTTCTAAGATGGTTTTGTCACGTCACAGTGTAGGAAATCACAAAAAAACAAATGCGCGTTTTAACCGTTCTATTCTTCGCATTAATGTCCACAAGGTGTCTTTTCGCACTTAATCGGCGATACTCTACAACTTTGTAAATCAATTTTTTTCTCTATCTTTTTCCGTTTTCGAGATAGGAATGCTAACTCCACAGCATTCCACCAGGTAGCGCTGTAGGCGGTATCATTGTGTAGCACATGGCAACTTTTCTGTACCTAGACACCACTTTTATGAATATAGCAGCAGCCGTTCTGAAGTTAAGAGGGTGGCAAGGAACTTTAGTGGGCATACTGTATGGTTTTAATAGTGTAAAATCTCTTTTTGTATTTTGTTGAAAACACTTCCATAATTTGAACAAAAGCTTAAAGTTTCTGTTTTTTTAATTGATGCCTTAAAAAGGTGAATAAATGTTTGAATTGCCGATATGCCATACTTTAATCCATAACAAAAAAAAATCATAATATTGCATTAAGATAATGTATTGTTAAAAGTATTGATTCCAAACATATAAATATTACTTTTCTTCAATACACGAAACAGGCAATTTTTTTTTATATCTTTTTCGTAATCGATGACAAACCATAGATAATACCAAACGTAAAACAATAACGAAGCATTTCAGAAATATTCGGTAAACTGTTCAAAATATGTTCGTGTTTATTTATTTATACATTCATTTGTGCCAGAGACGAATACACTACTTTACTACCAAAAATTATCGCCAAGAAAGGGAAAATCATTAGTATACAGCAAAAGCGAACCAATCTCAAAAAGCGAAGAATAATTGCCTGAGGTAACTCGATCAAAAAATTATTCAAATACAGTGGTAAACAACGAATTTCCCCTAACGTGGGATAATCTCCCGAAATAACTCGGACATGCGCAAAAGCGAGATATGTTTCCATTCATATACTGACGAGGAATAATTAGTTCAATGAATGGGCTCGGGCATGCTCAAAAGCATAGCTGCCAACTATCTTATTTTTTTTTAATCAACTGAAAGCAGAAATTTTGTAAGAAAGAAGAAATGATAATACCATGTAACACAACTTTTGTTTCTGGGTAATCAATATCATAAAAAATATGAAACAACTTTACTTCCCAGCAAAAACTTTGCTCTTGTGGTTAGGACAACAAAACGTTGAAATTTGCGTACTGTTATTAAGGAAACGTACAAATTTTCGGGTTTATCTTTATTTGAAGAAAAAAGGGAACATTATATTTCAAATAAATAGTATATTTTAACCAAAATTCTACAAATTGATGACAAGGAACCTAGAAATGCGAGATTTGCGAGCGTATGTCATATCACTTTCACGAATAAGTCCCCAGATATAGTTCTCATTCATAGCCCTCTTTTCCCCTCTGTACCATCCTTCCAGAATGTCCTCACAGGTTTCACAAATTGTATATGGAGCCCAGGATTTGTCATGGTCTCCAACAGGCATCCCGATCCCGAAGTAAGCCTTGTACTCTTCACATATCTTACCGAGGCTAACGAAAAAGACAGGCTGCTGCGGTGCATTCCACTTATCTTTTTTTACAGACCGCTAGAGTGACGGGATGCTCTTTTTGTACACCTGCATTGGTGCATTCGAGCATCACGTGACTCCGGCGGTCTGTAAAAAAAGATACGCGTAAAGCACCGTGGTAGCCTTTCTGTTTCGTTAGCCTCGCATCTTACCATCTAATGACGGAATGGAAAATTTTTTTCCTCTCGTTTTAATAAATTTCCCACAAATAAAACAGAAGACATATGTTGATGCTTGCAACTTCTTGAAGCCATACCTGAGTTGAATACACAGTCAAACAGTTATGGGATATATCTAACTGTTTGTGGATACCTTGAAAATTGAGAAGAAATCTTTATTACTATTAGAATAGGCAGAAATATTCATTTAAATAGGACTTTTCAACAATTAGAAAAAATTCTATTAAAAAGTGGTACCAACAGAATAAAAAAAATGTAAAAGTCGGCAGATATTAGTGCTGTAAATAGCACTGTGACAACCACAAAAGCGATGTTTCAGGGGTATAACTACTCTTTTCTACATATTTGCTGCTCAATTAAACCTATACTGTCAAACCAGAAACAGAACTTTTGTGAAAATTTGTTACATAGTTTAATAATAGATATATTCTAACAAAAATAAATAAGTTTATACTGCATCGTTTTAACTTGGGAGGGAGTGAAAGGAAGTTAAGTCATCATTCGAGGCAATTATCGGTGAAGCGATTGTTTCGAGTTAACCAATCGTTTGAGATATTCACTCGAATGATGGCACAACATTATGAAGATATCCACGAAGATAATAGTTTGGAAATAGTGGTAGCAAATATATAAAAACGCTTCGATCCTTCGGTCATTTGTACCCCAAAAGCGAAATGTTGTGAGAATTTTTTTACCTCACTATACCGTAAAAGATAATTACTGTGCTGATAACAAAATTTTCTCACAAACACACACACATATATATTTACAGGGTGTTTAAAAAATGACCGGTATATTTGAAAAATCAATAAAAACTAAACGGGCAGCGATAGAAATACACCGTTTGTTGCAATATGCTTGGGACAACAGTAAATTTTCAGACAGACAAACTTTCGAAATTAGTTACAATGTCCAACAACTTATGGCGCTGCAGGCGATTTGAAAGATATAGAAGAAAACGCAGTCTGCGAGTTCGCCATTCTGTAAGTCTTTCTGCTGTAAGTGTATGCTGTTCACAGATTGCAAGTTTGCTGTGAAAAAATGGTTTATTCCTTAGAACAGAGGATTTTTCTGGTGTTGGCATTCCACCGCCTAGAACACAGTGTTGTAGCAACAAGACGAAGTTTTCAACGGAAGTTTAATGTAACCAAAGGACCGAAAAGCGATACAATAAAGGATCTTTATTTCGTTCAGAGACTACGCCATATTATTGCTGTGCATGGTGGATATGTGGAAAATATCGTGGTTTAGATTTTTCCAGACTGCAGCGCCATTTGTTGTTTAAAATTGTAACTAATTTCGAAAGTTTGTCTGCCTGAAAATTTACTGTTGTCCTAAGCATATTGCAACAAACGGTATATTTCTATCGCTGCCCGTTTAGTTTTTATTGATTTTTCAAATATACCGGTCATTTTTTAAACACCCTGTACATATGTTATAAATTATTGAAATTCGGGATCAATTAACTTTCGGGTTATGGTTAGTTGGACCAAATGCATTTTTGTTTATTAAATCACTCATTTAAACAGGTGAAGGGATAAAGCAGAACCTAGGATTTGGAAATAACATACGCCGAATCATTTTAATTATAAGGATGTTTATTTAAAATAAGAATTAAATTGGAAATGACATTGAGAGGGAAAATGTATCGTTAATTTGTGTGATACTGACTGAGATTTTTTTAGCAGCATTTTATGTCTTGCGTCTTAATGAATCCTAATAAGAAATAATAATACATGAAAAAAAATTATACTGGAGCTGAAAAAAAAATACTTTTCATGAGTGTCGGTTAAGATTTTTCCTTTTTTTTTTCACACCACTTATACTGCAGAGTATCCACAGACCTACTATAAAAGTATACGATGTATCTCTCAACGAATTTCCCCTGGCCTTGTAGCATTTAACCCTTTAACGGACATTGGCTTCCCTATGAAACCACAAAACTTTAATTACGAAATTCAACAGTGACAGCAGAATTTTAATAGAAATGTTTTCCATTTATTGTGTATATGCAATATCGCTTTTTTATTATATAAAAGTAAATTTGTTCATAATTTCTGGTGTCATTCATTTATTTCAACATTTTGGAAATTGAAGTGTTTTATCTGTTAAAGGGTTAACCTAAAGACGCGGACGGTTTCTAATAACATAGGTGTCCTAGTGTAGGCACCGAGGTATTTAAAGGCCTAAATAACAACTTTTAATGATATCTTTGGTTAATGCAATGTTTAATGCAGTAGAAGTGTAAAAGCAATAAACATGAAATTGTTAAAAAGGGACTAATTTAATTGAAATTAATATAACCCGGACGGTTTACAGTTGCATAAAGACACGGGCGGCATAGTATTATATGTGCCAACATTTTTTAATACCTAAATATCAACTTTTGATGCTAAATAAGAATAGTTTCTAATGTATAGTAATATGATAAAAGTAATAAACACCACATTTCCAAAATAAATAATTTAATTAAGAAAGAAGATATAATAAAGTATATAAATAGATGGGCGGTGTGTTCCGTACGGCAATGATGGCACACTAATAAAAATAATGAAAGATAACATAAAAAAACGGCGTACTTAAACTTTAAATATTTACTTTAAATAGTTTAATAAATTGAATAAAACTTCAAGTTAGAGAATATTTTGACTCAGCTCAAATGTGGGTCCAAGTAATCCCATTTTTAAATTACCACTACTGCATTCATTACTTCTAATCTTTATAATTTTAAGTAATTGTTTTTCTAGCTAACGCTGTTGTTATTTTCTTAAAGACTGAATACGAAATGTAATTCTTTCTTTATCTTATGTGTAAATACAGTGAGCAAAGATGTGGAGGTAGAAGTTATACGGTCACAGAATTTTGTGTTTTAACTGTTTCGAGTGCTGAAAATTCGGCCTATAATCCACGGAACAAACAATTGTGTTTCAACCCAGAAATTTTATCTTATAAAATGTAACTCACTAGATCGCTGTAAATACTGCAACTGTTGAATAAAAATTAAATTATTTCAATTATTGAATACAATTTCTGGGTTGAAACAAAATTTGTTTGATCCGCAGATATATTGCGGGGCTATCGCGCTTCATAGCACTCAAACGGTTAATCACTAAGCAACGTACCCTCAACTAGAAGAAGGCGAGAAGAGCTGCAAAGTAATTGTGTGCCTAGTGCTACTAACTGTTAGAATATTGTTGAATCACGTCAATATTCTCAACATAGTAGATCCTGGACTAATTTGAAACATTTTGGGGGGTCAAAGTTAACGCCGGTTTTCAAGGAACCCCAAATTAAGGTACATTTATAAGAGATATTTCCATTCAGTGGCTGGCGACCTTTTGTCTGAGACCAGAAACTTACGAAGTTTCCTTCTTTATATCGGACATTTTCCTTTCTTGTCTGTTCGTAGCTCATAGTTCAGGTACAACAATACAAATGATGTTCAAAAAGCTGCTAGTATCTAAAACCAACAAGCTTTTAACAAAATATGAAATAGAATAGTTCATATTCTATCTGAATTATAAAATCGGATTTTTACATCAGAGACTGAACAATATAGTCGGTAATAAAACGAGTGCATACACATTTCCTATTTTTGTAAGTTAATTTTTAAAGGAAAAAAATTAGATTTATACCGGAAAAAAATAGACATTTATTTTAATTTTTAAAAAAAAGAGCTTTTATTATTATACAATATGAAAGTTTAATACTTTTAATCAAGTAATCTAACTGTGCCTTTTAGGTAGTTAGAATGTACGGAATTGTAAAATAAAGTGATATTTTCTTGGCATTAGGGAGCACAAAATATTCATTTCACGTAGTGATGGGAGTATTCGAATTCAAAATGTCTGAGGTCTCGATTCAGCCATGTTCTCGAATGATCTCGATTCGGACAAAAGTACTCGAATACAAGCCACTTGGCATTTGTGTCGGCCACGAAAATAGACCAGGAGGCGACAGCACAGACAATCACCTCATCGAGTTCACGGCTGAAATTCCAGAAATAGTTAAAACTTGATTCGCATATTAAAACGCAATCGGTCTGCCAAGTCATATCTTGGTGGGAAACACCCGAAAACCCGATTTTAGCGGTTGGCTCGTAGGTTTACCATTGTGTTTTCCTGCTCTCAGTCCTCCATGTTTTCATACCTTTGGGTACAGGAAAACACAATGGTAAACCTACGAGTCAACCGCTAAAATCGGGTTTTCGGGTGTTTTCCACCAAGGTATGACTTGGCAGATCGATTGCGTTTTAATATGCGAATCGAGTTTTAACTATTTCTGGAATTTCAGCCGTGAACTCGATGAGGTGGTTGTCTGTGCTGCCGCCTCCCGGTCTAAAACGAAAACTGCGGTTTTCGACTGTATTCAGTTCTCATTGCTCGAGTTTTCTATGTTTTCATAAGCTGCGCAGCTGAATGTTAGTATTCAAATAGTAGACTACTCGGCGCTGTTTGAGACTTTTCTCCGGAATCTTGATGTTAGTAGGATGGTCGGCGATGTTTAATTTTTATTTTCTCAAGTGTGAATAGCTAAGGTACACTTTTTTTTTTTTAACTTACATAAAATTCTGTAAATTTGTATTTAAACATCATAAATATAAGATTTTATGATTTTTTAACATGTAACAGAAAATAATTACTCATAGTGGAAAAATAATTTGTACAATTCAAAAAAGATTTTCTTTCTTGATTATGAAGATTAAACCTTTTTAACTCAACAACTCCGATTTGAAAACTATTTATTTAGATGTTATAAAACATCATTTTAAACATGTAAAAAATGATTGAAAAACATTTAGAACATAAAAATATAAATGTATTGACTGAAAGGTGTTTTTATTTATATCTGGAACAAACAGAGAATTACATTTTTCTCATAAATATTGTCAATTTTTTATTACAAAATTGTAAAGTATTTATTACAAAATTGTAAAAAATCTATTCTTGAACGTTTCCACCATTTTTTATTTTTAAAATTTACGATGTAAATTATAGAAATAACGATAACTGCTTCATTGGAAGATAGCCAAGTGTGCTTTAAGAAAAAATAAATAAACTATAATAATAAAAACAGAAGTTTGTGCGTCTGTTTCTCTGCCTGTGTGCTGTATTCTAAAGAAACCGCTACATCCAGTGTAATAAAATTTTGCAGGATGGTACCTGAATATATGAAATTCTGCTGACCTAAACCAGTTTTTGAATTTTTTGTCAGATTTTTTTTTAGCGTTTTCTATCGAATTTCGCCGCGATTTTTCCACATTAATAAAAGGAATTCGGTTTCAAGCTTTTACTCTGATTTAGTAAATGTTGTCCTCTTTATAATAAAGTTTATTCGGAATTCCTACAGCGATTTTTTAACCCCAAACTCTAGGTACGTTTAAATGAATTTTCGTTTAAAAATTCGTTTTGATACATTTTTAAAAATATATAAAACCCAAGCAGACAAGAGCGTGCATAGCCGTAACCTTCGAACGGCATAGCACACCCAGTGTACACTGATCCCGCAACTGTATGTTCGTTTGGAGGTGTATCTTCGTTTAAAAGTATAATATCATACAGATTCCTGGTTCGTTTTGTCTAAAGACTGGCCGCAGTGGCTTCCACGTTTGGTATTCGCGCGCGAAGATAGTGGGTTGGACAACTCGTTGTACGTTTGGATTTATTTTCTTTAAAATATATATCTCATTAAACTTTGATGTTACGTAAATTTAAGGCTGCTATCACGGACCCGGCCAGCTAGTACAAAATAATAATAATAATAATAATAATAATAATAATAATAATAAACATGAAAATATCCGGATTTTTTTTTTTTTTTTTTTTTTTTTTTTTTTTTTTTTTTTTTTTGTCAGAACTTATCGTAAAAGACAATTTTTACTTATCAACATAAAAATCAATATATAAATTTACCAATTAGGAAATACTAAATATACAAAAATAAATATTTCAAAATAGAGAAATGAAACAATTATTTACTTTTTTTCATTCCGTTCTCAATTCCCGTGTAAGATAAGTTTGAAACGTATAAACGTTAAAAGGAAAACAAAATTACAAATTGTCTTGCACGAGTTGGGGGTGGGGGAATTATTTAGGGGATGAGTCCTTCTGACGAAAAATTCGTAGTTCTTTCTTCTTTTAGTGTTAATTATTCTAAAATTTTTCTGGAAAATAATTTCGATTAAAATTATTAGACTAATTTTCTTTCTTTTTTTTAAAATTAATCAGATACAGAAAATTTAATTAAATTTCCATATATCTGAACCCTTGCCGGCACTTATGATAAAATAATGTACCAACCACCACCCCAAAAAACAACGAAATTCTGGTTACGCCCATACTGACTTTTCTAGAATATCCATACTTAAGGTTATCAAGTATCAGGTATATTAAGTATTAAATAACAAGGCTTATTACATAGTTCCCACAATTCTTCAATTTCAGGTACTATTATTACTGAATCATAACCGTCGCGTTATTTAATCGCAGAATTTTTGCCATTAAATAAGGAAGTTTGGAAATAGTGGAGCTCAATGGCACCTATTTGAACCCTTTATGGTACCCATATGAACGCAATATGGTATCCATTTGAATACTGTACTTTTTTTTTGTATTGAAATACAACATTTAAAATATAAACAATAAAAAAACAAACGATTTCTCATGCTGGAAAGTAAAATTGTAAATTTGAAAAAAAGAAATTTTTTCTTGATTTTATCAAAAACAAAAATTGCTTTTTGTCAATTTTCCTCCGAACTCTAAAACATGAAAAAAAAAAAAAAAGGTGCGGTAACGGACACGTGATCATTAAAAAATAAATAAATAAATAAATAAATAAAGAGAGAGAAAGAGGAGCGATTTTACGTAGACAAAACCTTTGAAGTGTAAGACAGACGATATGTCGCCCCTCATCTAGTTTCAATTGAACAATGTCTGGAGTAGTTTTCAGTGCTACAACATTCGAATACAAAGTATTCGAATGTTGGTTTCGATTCTCAAAAGTTTTCGAAAACTAAGGTATCTATTCTTAAAAGATCTCGAATCGGCCCATCACTAATTTCACGGTTAAATTGCCATATTATTTTAATCTATCGTTAGAAATTAATATTATATGAAACAGAGTTGTTGTCAAAGACGCCAAAATGCCTAGAAGTCGGCATTGGGGTTTAACCACCGTAATGATAGAATAACATATATAAATTATTAAACTAAATATTGACAGTTTTTAAATATTATAATTGTGTTAACGGGACAATGTCCATGGAAATTGTTATTCCGAAAATAATTACGTTGATGAGGAAGGAATATAAAGAAAAGCTGCGTTAATAAAAAATTTTAGCCAGAGAACTGAAAACGATAATATTGGAATCGAAACAAATAAACAAGCAACAAATGTGGTTTCTAAATAGCTCACTTTGTAAACAGTGTTGTCAATTTAGTATTATAAAAAACTATGAATCTACCAGTATTTCTGTAGAGAAATTTTCATTTTAATTAGGGGATGTCTGTCATTATATAAAACAAAAATTACTATGCTGAAATTGTAACACTGCTTGTTATAGCGCCACCAACGGAATACACAGCCGATTCGTGACTTTTAAAACGTCACACGGAGTGGATCATTTTTAAATGGCGATTGGCATAAATCAATGACGAACGTACGAACATAAATTAACATTAAAGAAACACATATAACCTAACACTTCAAATATATACTTTCTTAAATTGTTTTTTTTTTTTTTTTTTTTTTTTTTTTTTGTGTGTGTGTAATTCTTTTTATCAATTTTTGATTCACAAAAAGTTTAGAAATAAAATAAGATAAGTGTAATAAAAGAATAATTGCGGATATTTAATGATTACAAAGACGTAATAGTAATGTTTTATTAAATCTTTTTATTAATTGTTTTATTAAACATATTTCACCATTTAGGGAAAAAAATAGGAGTCACCGAAACTCGTTCAGTGTAAATTAACCTTGTAAATTCAAAAAAAAAAAAAAAAAAAAAAAGTCACCGGAACTCATTTGCTGCAACTTTACACTACAAAGATAATCGTTGTAATTTTTAGAAGCATACATTATTTGCAACGTATTGTAACTCGTATCTAGAACTTGCCCATAAGGCGTAAGCTACAAAACTGTTAAATCAGGTTTTCCAGATTCATTCTAAGTGCCAATATTTGAAGTACTTTAGCTAAATTTCAATGAGATCAGATAAGTCTGGATAAAATTCTATGTTACGGATAGTGATTATCT
This sequence comes from Maratus michaelseni, assembly GCA_963931845.1. Lineage (NCBI taxonomy): Eukaryota > Metazoa > Arthropoda > Arachnida > Araneae > Salticidae > Maratus > Maratus michaelseni. The sequence continues at coordinate 324,847,245 of OZ007591.1, forward strand.
TATTCCTTTTTTAAATGTTAATTGTTATACACTAATTGAATATGAATAAAACATCAAATACGTCCGAACAATTTCAATTTTTAGAATAATTAGCAAAATGTTTATAAAACCGCAAAAGTATATTTTCCTGATTATTTACTGTTTTGTTTTAATCTTTCTATATTATTTAAAATCTGAAAAACAACATAATAATACATTAACATAATATAATATTAATATATAAAAATATTAGCATAATTTTATTAATTAATTCATAACTACTAATTGCTTCTAATGCATAAAGAGTGAACGTTCATATTCTCAACTTCTTCTAACTCTTAACTCCTAATATGTGTATTACACTAATTAAATTTCGATAAAATCAGAAAGCACTGAATACAGTTTAACATGTTCGTAGAGCTGGTAACTATGGTATTACACCAATTGAATATTTGTATTTCATTTATTAAATTTTAATAATATCAGAAAACACTTAATGTATCTCCCAATTTCCAAATATCTCGTAACTGCGATATTACACTAACTAAATATTTGTATTTATACAAATATTTATACAATTAATATCTGTATTACGCTAATAAAATTTGAATAAAATCAGAAAATTCTTATTAAAGGTCAACATTTTGGTACAGCTAGTAACTGTCGTTTTTTTTTATATATATATTTCAATAAATATCAAGTGTTAGAAATTTGTCTTCCTAATTTCTTATTTCCAACATTTTCCTCTGTAATTGAAAAGTCAAACAAAACCACCCTCTCGAAAAGCAAACAAGGCCTCTTATAATACCGGAAAACAACGCCTGTTATGCTTGTTCTTTCCGAGGAAAGAGGAGTAGGATCGTATTTAGATGAAAAGTGGTTTAGTACTCTTCTATTAATAGTTTGATATTAGACTAATGTATATTATATAAAAATAATGTGTATTACACTAATTAAATTTGAATAAAATCAGAAAGCACTGAATACAGTTCAAAATATTCGTATAGCTGGTAACTACGGTATTACACTAATTAAAATATTTGTATTACATTAATTAAATTTTAACGAGGAGGGAAGACCGAGCTATGTTCGGTCAAAATTAGCTTTAAGCGATATTTGTTTCATTTGGCGCCAAGCAAGTGTTTTGGCATTAGTAATCTAAAAAGACGATTTTCCCTATCATATGTACCCTGATTGGTTGAATTCTGTTTTCGAGACCGTTCTACGGACTCTGATTGGTTGAATCATGTATCTTGGCTCCTATTTAGAATTTCTAGAAAATTCCTTCAGATTCTGAAAGCCAATGTTTTCGCTAAACTTGGCGATATTTTTTCATTTGGCGCCAAGCGTTTTGGCATTGGAAATCTTAAAAGTCAATTTCCCGCCAAATCTCGCCAACACTTTTTAAGATAAAAATAGCTTGACTCATAATGAAACATGACCAAAATGACCCACTAATCGAATTTCCTTGAGCATGTGACCTAGCCCAATCATTTTTTCTTGCCCCAAAACCGTGGGATACAAAATTTAATTCAAATCGTCTGAGTGGTTCTTAAAAAAAAAAATAGCTTGACCCATAATGACCCATGACCAAAATGACCCACTAATGGAAATTTCTCGAACATGTGATGTAGCCCAATAGTCTTCTCGTTTCCTAACACTGTAGGATACTAAATTTAGTTCGAATCCTCTGAGCCGTTTTTAAGATAAAAATTGCTTGACCCATAATGACACATGACCAAAATGACCCATTCATCGAATTTTTTTTTTAATATGTGACCTAGCCCAACAGTCCTCTCGTGCCCGAAAACCAAAGGATGCAAAATTTAGTTCAAATAGTCTGAGCCGTTTTTTAGATAAAATTAGCTTGACTCGCAGTGACCCAAAAATAACCCACTAATCGAATTTTCTTGGACATATGACATAGCCCAATGATTTTCTCGTGCCCGAAACTCATAGGATACAAAATTTAATCAAAATCGTTAGAGCCGTTTTTTAGATAAAATTAACTTAACCCGCGTTGATCCAAAAATGACCCCCTAATCGAAAGTTCTCGAACATGTGACCCAGCCCAATAGTATTCTCGTGCCGGAAAATGGTAAAATACAAAATTTAGTCAAAATCTTTTGAACCGTTTTTTAGATACAATTAGCTTGACCCTGACCCAAAATGACCCGAAATGACCCACTAATCGAATTTTCTCGAACATGTGACCTAGCCCAATGTTTTTCTGGTGCCCCAAAACGGTAGGATACAAAATTTCGTCAAAATCGTTAGAGCCGTTTTGAAGATTAAATTTGCATATATATATGTACGTACATATAACCACACACACACAAGATTTGCTCGTATTAGAATATATGATAACATCAGATAACACTTAATAAATATCCGAATTTTTGTATATCTAGTAACTGTGTTGTTACACTAATTAAATATTTGTATTAATACAAATAGTTATACAATTAATATTTGTATTACACTAATTAAATTTGCATAAAATAATTTAAAAAAAAAAACTTTTTAAAGCTCAACATTTTGGTACAGACAGTAACTGTCACTTTTTTATATTGCAATAAATATAAATTGTTAGAAATTTGTCTTCCTAATTTCTTATTTTCTACCGTAATTGAAAAGTCAAACATAACCCCTCTCTTGAACAGCAAACAAGGCCTCTTATAAAACAGGAAAGCAACGTCTGTCATGCATGTTCCTTCCGTGGGAAGAGGATTAGGATTGCGTTCAGATGAAAAGTGGCGTAGTACTCTTCTGTTAGTATTTTTCCTTTATATTTTCTCCTCCCTTTTCCTTTTCTCTTTTTTCGGCTTAGTGTTTGTCATTTTATTTTCTGCAAAGCAGAATTTAGATATTTCGTCGTACGCAATTTAGATCGTACGTCGCTAGGGACTTATATGGGCGTTCTTAACAGAATGAAGTAATAAGTAATATTTTAGTGCCGTCAGGAATGAGTAAAACATCAGATTTAAATGTAGTAAAAGTCAATCATTTAAAGCAGTGGTTCTGAAACTGTGATACGTGGATCCCAAGGGGTCCAAAGTACATCTTCAGAGGGCTCGTAAATATCAAGTGTTCAGTTTTTTATTCTTTATTACTTATGCAGAACCTGAAAAAAAGTCTTACGATTAAAATCAAAGAATAACTAAGAATAGAGTTTATAGTTATTACTATTTTAATATAATATCATTAATTTATACAGTAAATGTGAAAACGTAATTGTTAGACACCTGAAAAAAATTCTATTTCAGCCATGTTTCATTCTAATTAGGTATCATGTTTTTTTTTTCCGTTTAAGACTGATTTTTCTTATAGACAGGTTCTATTTTCCCATGTTTTACTGTAATCATTATTAATGTATGCATCATATATTCACTATTCAGAATTTCAATTTTAAATCCTATTAAATCTGCGGAGATAGAGAAATTTTTTTTGTAGGAAACATATCAGAGTAGTTTTATAGTGCATTAATCCTTTTACTCAACCCGGAATATAGGCTTCTGAGTAGCTCTCCATTTTCAAATAAATATTTTCATATGCAACAAACATGTTTTACAGACGAACACGATAAATCAACAGCATTAACATCAACATTAAAGTTTATATTATTTTGTTACTCGTGCATGTTTAAATTTAATTAAGCTGGTGAAAATGTTTAATTCAGAAATGATAGCATACTAAAAACGAATTTTCCGTTTTGAGAAAACGGATTATTACACTATAAAAACTACTCAGAAACTTTTCTGAAAATCAATAGAAGCAAAAGAAATATATATATATATATTTTAATTCTTCTTTAAAGCTTGTAAATATGCTGGTTTCTTAGTTTTCTAAACACAAAGAACGCATAATCACAAAATAAGATCACTAAATATCATTAAAATCTAGAGAAATCCTTAAGTGATACTTAAAGAAACAACAAAAGGTTTATAAAAAACCTTTTTAATGATCAACATACGTTTCAACGCTCCTACGGCGTCATTTTCAAGAAGTATAATGATAATCAAAGTATTCTTGCAAATTTTGAAAAACAACCTTGAAAACACGAATCACGAGATCCAAATATGTAAAAAAGAGAAAAACAGGTGCTTGAAGTAGCCAACTGTAATCGTGAAAATTAATATTTCGTTATTGCTTTTTAAAACGGAAAAGTACCTCGTGCCAAATTTTAGGCAATTCAAATGAGGCGGATTCATTGCAAATGTTTACGTTACATAACAAGATAAAGAACGCTTTTCGAAATTAGAAGAAAGTCCGAACAGATAATTGTACATGATCGTTCATTGTTAGATTATATTTTCGCAGATAAAGAAACATTTGAGGTGATTAAAATGAGAGTGGAATAATTCAAAAATTTTGAAAATCAAGATAGTCATATTTTCACTGAACGTATGTTAATTTCTGTTCAAGGTGCCAGTCAACTAAGTCATAGTTCACCTAGGGAGTTACTTGAGAGCAAAACAAGTTGGACCACTCAATGCAACGAAAATACAACAAGTTTCACAAAATCATATATTACTCAAATCACTAAATTTTGACTTACTCCACTGTCATTCTAACCCCTTCATTTGTCTTGTCCAGGGGTCGGAAAAACTACTTTTTTATTGTAACGAACTACAACTACAACTACTTTGTCGAAAGTGTAGTTAACTACAACTACAACTACTTGTTTTAAAAAGTAGCGACTACAAACTACTTTTCAAAAGTAGTCACTACTTCGCTACTTTCAAATATTGTCAAAGGTCAAAGTGTTCAATTTACACTAGAAATTGAAGACACGGATTAAATAATAAATTGTCGCCTCGTTATATCGCGTCTGCCGACATACAATTAAATAAATGCCACATAACCGAGGGCATTCAAAAATTAAGAAAGATAACATACAAGAAAATGTTTTATATTCGTCTCTAAAACGTTAGTTTATACACACTTAACAAATTTAGTAGCAAAATTTAAGAGGGATATTATAATCTAGAAAATTACAGAAAAGCAACCCTAAATGCAAACAATAAATAAATCTATAAATAGAGCAATTCCGAATAATAAGAAACCCGACGTTAAAACACGAAGACCTAATAACGAGTAAATAGACAAGTATTGCCAACAAGAAAATTAATTATTTTGGTGGGTTAGTACTTGATTTCAGCAGCAAGTGTCAATGGAAAAAATCTATGACTACATGTGATGCGTTGCTATACACTGCAGCTGAGATTTGCCAGTGCGATTCGGAAATTGTTGAGCAGAACAAATTCTGCACAAAAGCAGGAATTTTCGACCACGTGATTTGCAGAATGGCAACTTTTTTTTTCTTCCTGAAGTAGCGTTAAATGTAGCTTCGGTTCTCGCTACAAACTACTGATTTTTTGTATCGCACTACACGCTACACTACATTGTTCAAAATATAGCGCGCTACACTACAAACTACTGTAAAAAGTAGCGACTACAGTAGTTTCGCTACTTGTAGCGAGTTACTTCCGACCCCTGGTCTTGTCTTATAACGTACATTAAGTAACATTTATATAATATTCATATATAACATTACATATTATGTTTAATTACGGAACCTTACTTTAAAAGACAATTTGTCATAGTTTCTCCTCGTTTTCATGAGAACCGGTGCTTTAAGTAGAGATTATTCTTCTTTAAAAATCCACTCAAAGGAATTACACTAGAATTTCAACAGCTGCATTATGTTCTATATTTATACATTTCCATCCAAAATTACTTTTTTTAGGAGTAATATTACTGCAATGTACCATTATAAAATTAACAACATACGAAGAATGAAAACTGTTAATTTATTGCCCGTTTTAAACATCTAAATATGATTAGTGTTCAAATCGGAGTTTTATGTGTTGTTTGTTAATGGTACAATTAACTTAAAAAATGTTATACTTTCATTTTTACGATGCAAAATACCTCTTTTATTATAAAATGTTGTCGCTATTAAATTCAACTTTTGCTCTATAGAAGCAAAATTTTCTTACACTAGAAAACAAATAAAATTGCAAAATTAAAAATTTGGAACGATGGAGAAATGTTTAATGTTTGATATTAATTATCTGTTTCATCATAATTTTAATATTTTTAATTAACATCATTACAAGGTACTTTTTATATTGCGTAAACATTATTTTTCAACAATGTTCCCATGCTGCTCTTTCAGACTGTATACACATACACATTATATATTTAAAGATTGCGAAGATTTTATGTATTTTGTTATCATAATAAAATATTAAAATAAAATTTACCTTGCAGTTTTAAAAATACCTTTAAAAATACCTTGCAGTTTTACGTGAATGGAAATACATATGTGAAAGGGATTATCTTTTTAATAGTCGCCTATTTTTACAAATTTTATTAAAATAAAATTACAGTTTATTATAAATGTACTGCGTTGGTTACTAAAAACCAAATTTAAAAATACCTCGCAACGCCTTATCTTGTTTTTCTGCTAAGACAGTAATTTTTTCATACGGTTATTTATGTAAATAATAAAAGAAATGAAAAATGAAAACCTTTGTAATTTCTAATATAACCATAAAGAAATTATTGTCCTCTATTGTAAAGACGTTTTCTCAAAATGTTTTTCAAGGAACTTGGTTAACCTTTAATATACCCAGCCTACCTGGTCAACGTACTTTACAAATCTAGGTGTTCAGAAGACCCCAGATAAAACTAAACACCCTCCATGTTTACAGCTAAATTATAACTGTTTGACGGGTAAATTGCCAAAATTATTTTATGTCGGTTATCTGAAGTTCAGTAGTACACTAAAAAAAAAAGCTCTTATTGCAACAGGATCTACATTTGTCCAAATTCTTATTCTGTTCGGAGCAGCATTTGCATTCAAATCTTGAAAAACACGTGATGCTTCAGCATTGGTGAATGAGCAATTTTTATCATCAAGAAAGAAGCTGAAAACTTCGAATATTGTGATCGCACCCTCAGTTGAGTGCGTTGGACCAGGTATGCCTCTGACAATTTTACACTATTGACGACGAGAGGAACGGAACGTCTCTCCACTATTCCTGATTTTGCAATGAAGTGTTCATCTTCATCCGATTTATCATCAGATGATGCGCTGGCAATGTCACTTTCTTCAGGATTCACTTCAAGATTGCCTTCAGATGCTGACACATCTACTGGTGGAAATTATTCGTCATCAGCAGATTTGCTCAAGACATCTTCCACTCAAATCACTGCCATTCATCAGTTCACGAATTTCATCTTCTGACAGTCCTTTAAGGTTGTTTTCAAATGACCCGCTCAAAAACGCGAAACTTTCTGAGACAATTTCAGACTCATTTTTTAAACGCAAAGGCATACATACAATTGGCAGGCCTGTCTATTGAAGCGATTTAGAATGGAAATGAGTTTTCCCTTTTCTGATAAATATATTACTTAACGAATTATAAGCGATTCGTATCACGTGATAACGCGTTTTCCCCCTCACCGTCGTTGGCGAGGCGAGAATTCGGTTCAAAACATCGACTTTGTCAGTATTTTTTGAAATATCTTCTGCTTTTATAAAAAAAAAATGGAAAACGTGTTTCGATTACATAGTTTAAGCATAACAACACTTGTCAATTTCATGCGTTTTCGAACAAAAGTGCATTAAAAAATATGTCCTAAAGTAGCCAGTTTGGATTTGAGAACAGCATTAAGGGTCATTTTTCAAAATTTATAACCTTCAAAATTTGCAAAGAACAAGTATAACAACATTCAGAATTTGTAACATTGAATACCAAGCGGAGTTCTGGTGGGTCCTACTGTTATTTTACGCGTTAATTTTATAGTACATTTAATAAGCGAAATTACACATTATTTATGTTAATCGATTCTAGACACATAGAAAAATCAGGAGTAAGATACAGTGGGTTGCCAAATTATTAGGGACAGTCATGAAGTATAGGTTTTATGTACAATATTAGGATATAATTTGAAAATAAACACTGTTTTTAAGTTTAAAAAGCTTTATTGTTATAGCTTAAGTATTTACGCAATATTATATGAAAAAAAACCAACAAAAATATAATACAGTCAATTTACCAATGTTAAGTAAAGAATATTAATATTTGGTGACATTTCATTTGGCTTCGAGGAGTGCTTCGATGCGTCTCGGCATGCTTTCTATGCAATTTCTGGCACTTTCTTTTATTTTAGGGTTGTGATGCCATACATTTATTAGTTTTTCGATGAGCTGTACCTTGATTGCAATCATATCTTTGGCGATTTCCGCCTTGGTGATCTTCCATAAGTTTTCTATGGGGCTCATGTCAGGAGACTTGCCAGGCCAAGCTAAAACTGGGATATTGTGGTCTGCCAAAAACTGTGTAACGCTTCTAGCTTTATGACAAGGCGCTGAATCATGCATAAACATGAACTCTTTACCACCTGGGAACCAGTCTTCAATTTGCGGCAGCAGCCGAGTTTCCAGAACTTGCCTGTGCTGGTCTTGTCTCATGGTTCCCTGGACAATGTAAAGGCGTCCAACCCCTTTAGCGCTTATGACACACCACACCATTATTTTATCAGGGTGTTTAACACTCTCCAAGATGCAGTCAGGGTGGTATTTTTCGCCTCGGCGTCGCCTGACAAAGCTACTTTTATAGGCTAAAATATCAAAGGTTGATTCATCTGAGAAACACACCTAAAAAATTTTAAATATGTTAATAATTTAGAAATAAATGATTTTAAATGACATAACTAATAATTATCTTAACAACTGACCTTACTCCAGTCATCAACTGTCTGCTGGCGGTGTTCACGAGCCCAGGCAAGGCGCTTCTTCTTCATCGCTTCTGTCAACCAGGGTTTCTTGGCTGGACAATGACCTGTTAACCCTTCCTCCGCTAATCTCCGCTGCACAGTTCTCTTAGAAACTAGTATTCCAGATTCTTGAACGATCTGAGTAAGCAGTCCCACACTTTTCTTTCTGTTTCCTAAACAGATATCCCGGATTTTCCTATCGGTACGTGGAGTTGTTATGCGTTTTCTTCCACTTTTACCTTTTCGTTTGGGCGAAAGTGACTGTTTTTTGACCAGATTTATTTTTATCCTGTTGACTATTGAATTAGAAACTCCAGCAAGTTCTGCTATCTACCTTTGGGAATGACTCGTATGCAGAAAAAGGGTTTTTACCTCATATTTTTTTCTAGGGGACAAATAAACCCCTCGACCCATACTGAAATCAATAAAAATAAAAAATAAATTAAAATCATAAATAATTTTGCAAAAAACAAATATTTAATCAATAATAGAAAGATAATAGTGACATATAATTCTTAACTTTTCCAAAAAAAACCCCAAAGAATTTTGTTTAAATTAAAGAAAAGCGTCTTCCCCTATTGCGTGTGTAAAAGACTCAGCGTCTCTCCCGTTATTAAAATATTTATAGAAAGCAAACAAACCATTTAACATACCAAAAATACTTAAAAGTTGAATTATAGAGATATTTAAAATGGTAAAATACATTCCTGCAATACTTAAACCACTTAGAGCCGCAATCAAGTGCACCCAAAGTATAAAACTAGCAAAAAATATGACTGTCCCTAATAATTTGGCAACCCACTGTAGTTGTTATATGTACCGCAGGATCACGAAAAATAACATTCTGGGGTCTTCCGTACACGGTATATTAAGATTTTATGTAATTTTTCGATTACAATTTCCAGTAATGTAAAAATTTCAAAATAAGAATAAATCCTTATAGCTTCTTATGCAACATTAAATAAAGTTACATAACATTTATTTTTGCTTTTTAAATATTTTCTCGCCTTGTGCAAACGTAGTAAATACAAGTTTCTTCAAATTTATCTTTATTCTTTTGAGAATGCGTGCTTTAAGAAATATTTATTCTCCTTTTAAAATCCACGTAGACGGTTTACATTAGAAATTTAAAATCTGCATTAAGTTCTATGTTTATACACTTTCATATAAAAATTACTCTTTTGAAAGAACTGACTCATTACTGTAATCTAACATTACGTATTATTAATATATATATATATAAATTGTTATATTAGTGATTAAGATAAATAACATTATCATTGAAATATGAGTTTTATGTGCTGTTTGTTTATGAAATAATTATGTTTAGAAATATTATTCTTTCATTTTAACGATGCATCATAACTGTTATTTTAAAATGTAATCAGTATTAAATTTAATTTTGCAACATAGTTGTAAGATTTTGCTGCAGGACAAAAAAAAAAAAAAAAAATTGTATTTCAAAATGAAAACTGTGAAGATTTGTTTATTGTTTAACATTAATTATCTCATTTGCCATAAGTGTATTTTACTATTTTTAGTTTAAACATTTATCTAGAACATTTTTTTTCTTTAATTACATTCCAAGAAATTTAACTTCTGCTTTATAGTATATGTATATACAACAGAATTTCATTATATGCAGTAGAAGAGAAGTGCACTTTGATATAGATAGCAACAATTATTACAGTCTTCTTGTTATGTTTTAAGGGTATCTCCAGTCAAAAATTTTGGAAAAATCGATTTTAGGCAAATGTAACCATGGAAAAGTATAGTCCGCAGACTATAAAATTCCAAATTTTTAAGTCGATCTGATAGTGAGAATTTATTCCAGCCCCCCTGAAACCCCCAAAAATGCAAAAATAAAAATTTACTAAACTGTAGCAAAAAGCATATTTTATAAAAGCTGACTAACTGATGCGTCGATCTATGTATATATTTAAGCAGCATGAGTCATATTCTGCGGCTTCTAGCCTCAGTTGAAGAGAAGGATTGTGAGAAAACGCGAATTTTTTTACGGTTCAGCTTTGTTATTAATTTCAAATATATATTTTTATATGTGTATTTAAATAGTCTTATTTTTTATATAATAAAAGTAATTAAAATTTAAAATGGGTTTTTTTTTAAGCATTTATAGCTCTAATGGAAAGCTTTTTAAATGCGTGTTAGGGTTTGTCAGACCCTTTTTGAATTATAATAGTATTGGTTATAATTTTAAACAACAATTTTTATAAAAATGTTTCGCATATAGTTGCCATTTTTACATATAATTTTTTGGGGGGTCCTAGTAATCTAATAAAGACGCTCAAAACCAGATCATCTCTATACTATAGAGCAGTGTCACCAATTATTTTTCCGGTTATAAGTCCGTTTAAAAACCTTGTCTAACTTTTTAGTTCCAGACAACGTAAACCTCCCTACCACAACTGTCTCAACCACGCTACCTTACTCTACTAATCTAGGCCGCTTTGCTTTGTACATTTTTCTTTGAAATTAGTTATTATCTTACGTAGAAAACACAATGGATAACAGTGAAATTAAGAGCATAAATACCAAATCAATATTTTTTTTTATTATGAATGATGTTTTAGAATACAAGAAAATCAATACAAAGTACTTATAAATTCAAACAGAGCACACACTGAAGTTGATTGTGGTTAATGTTCGATGTAAAAAATTGCATGATTTATTTTGCACAACCTGCTTGGAATTTGGAGTCAAGTTGGTGCAGCTGATTCTCTTCAAGCTGTTACGGTGGTCATCTGTGAGTTGAGATGTGTACCAGTTCTTAATGAAGTTCATTGTTGAGCCAAACATGCTATAAAATTTTAGTGGTAAATCATTTAGTTCGGAATCCTTTTTTTCACACACATTTGTAATCAAAATTTTTCACTCCAAAGGGTTTTTGGAACATAAGTATAAATGTCCTTCAAAACAGCATCTTCTCGGAACTCGATATTTCCAACTGCAGGGCAGCTTTGTTGCTCTTGAAAACATCTGCCACTTCACTGGTCCATCCACGATTACCGTCTGTACAGTTCGCATTGTACGCTGAAGCATTATTTTTCTGTTATTCACAATTTTGTCGCGGTGTCCTTACAAAACCTTCTTGCGGTCGGGATGCGGACCGCGGTCCGCTATTTGGTGACCACTGCTATAGAGGCTCATCTTTGCTAAATACTAAATGCAAATAATACATATTATATGCATTGGTTTATATAAATAATTAAACTTTTATATATAGTTAAATTAACTCCATTCAATTAAATATTACTTGTAAATATAACAAATCTATCAACAATTACTTTCCTCTTATAAATAGGAAACAATTAAGTAAACTTTGTATTATATATGTACTTTTTAAATAAATGCATACACTTATGTATGTATAACACTGATTACGTGTATTTACTAATAGTAAGTCAACAGCAATGGTTTTAGCTTTAAAACTCACCTCAAAACTGACCTTTGCCTCAAATACTCCACTATGCATCAAAGGGATTGCTGCTCCCCGTTGCGCGGCGACAGTAGTCGGCGTGTCAGCTGCTCTTTCCCTTTTCTTGCATGCAAGCAAGCTGGCGTGTTTAAAATATGAAACATGCGTTATATTGCATTGTTTTTTAAGATTGATATATACATTTTATTTCATGTTAAAACTTTAAAGTTATTTTTCTCGAAACGATATTTTTAAGTCGATGAACACGCTTACAAAGCTCTTAATGGATTTCAGTGAATGTTTGTGAAATTGTAGCTATTAGAGATATCTTGCCTTAGGACGAAATAATGTAATGATCACTGTTGTATCACCATTTATACCATGAACAGTATCACCACAATCCTGATGAAAGTTAATATGTTTTACGCTCGTATTCACGAATAACTTCGACCGAGAGTTGAACCGAGGGTCCAGTAACCCCAAGTTGAGGTTTTCAACCGAGAGTTGAAAACTCGTATTCACCGTCTACTTCGGACGAAAAGTTACCCAACTCAGAGTTACTCGACCCCGGTTGAATAAAGCGTGCTAATTGGTTAAAAAAATCAGATGACGTTTTCGGTTTCGCGTTGAAGCTTTGTTTGTTTATATTATGGAAGAAAAGTGCGGAAAAAAAGGAAATTAAATGTAGTACTTATTTTATTTTTTACAAAATATATGCACAAAATAAAAACTTGTAATTACTAAATATGGCGATTAACTTATTTTAATTTCTTACAAAGTTTAATATTTTTTTAACAATTTATTCAAATTTTATGTATTATTATTATTACTTTTAAACATATATGTGAGTTAAGAAAGGGATATGAAATGTGTTAATTGCTAAAGTAAATTTTATAAGTTTATTTTTCAAATAAAATTTGTCTTAGTAGCTAAACGAAAACTTGATTTGATCAAAACGAAAATTTTATTTCAACAGCAATTATGTTGATTTCTACTATTAATAGCTATAATTAGTAATTAATTAAATAATTTCTAATTAAGAAAATATTAAAATGGAGAAAAAGAAAAAAATTCCAGAAAGTAGCCTCTAGTACGATTTTTATTTTGTCGAATCAATTTATATATTAAATGATATCAGATGTATTGATTTGATTTTTTTTATTTTCAGCAATCTAATTAAAATGATTAATTCTAATACAATTAGATAGTAATTAATATGCACATTGACAAAAACAACAACAACAAAAGAGTGGAAATAATATCAACAGAGCTTCAAAGAGTGCTTAAAAGGTGGTGTTTGTGGTTCTAACAGTGCCCTGGCACCAGGCACCCAAGTTTTTCAGGAGCTCCAACGGCGCATTCAATTATCGCTTCCGATCGGTTAACAAACATTTTATTTTAACTAGTCGCTAAATAATAAACTCCAAACTTGTTTTTAGTTTAAACTGTCAACCATGGATATATTGCTATTTTATTAGATGTTATTTTAATGAACACTAATATTTTAAACCTTTTAAGGCTACTATATAAATTTTCATTCAACACAGAATCGAGTAAAGTCTTTTCTAAATAATGATAAATGAATTCTGGTGATACATTCTGGACATAAAACTGTGAAATATTACAAAAAGGTGATTTTTTTTTTTTTTTTTATTGTAGCTTTTAGAAGCCCCTTTACCCCTTTTGTATAAGAATTTTTCCATTATCAGATTTACAAGTTCAAAGGTATTCACTTGACTGCCTTTGAATATTTTTTAATAAATCAGCCTAAGTAATTACAAAATATTTTTACATGCGTAGACATCTATTTTTAGATCCAGTGCATCATTGAAAAAGATGTATTTATATAGAAAATTATACTTCATTTTCTATATTCTTTCTAGTTCTTAAATTTTATTTTTTTCACTCATTTAGATGTTACTTCATAGATTCAATTACAATTTTATTTATGAGAGAGAGAGAGAAAAAAAAAAAGATTTTTAAATATTTTTTTATGAATGAATGGCGATAGATTTCTAGACTAGATAGGGAAAATAATGATAGTTCGTAATCTGATAAAACAATCTGAATTTATTAACGATAATTTCAGATAATTTTATAGTACTGAATTTTAAGGAATATAATTTTTTTTAATGTGATTTAGTGGAGAAGAATAAGTGCCCCATTTGCCCCACCCTACCCATGCATCACTCTATCTTTCTTTCTTTCTTTCTTTCTTTCTTTCTTTTTTTTTTTTTTTTTTTTTTTTTTTTTGTCAGTGTTATAAGTTAATTAAAGTAAATTAAAACGTGACTCAAGATTCTATGTAAGATATAGAAATAAAAAGAAAGTTTAAAGTATTAAAAATAGAATGTATGTAATCTCATACATATATATATATATGTTATCTGCAAACTTTTTAGCTGGTTTGTTTATATTTATACATACAACTCATATATTATATGTTTAATTATTTGCTTACATAAATATTCAAGATCATGAAGAGTAGAGTTTATTTGCCTTAAAAAATTTTCAACATTACCTAAAGGGCTAATAAAACATTACTAAAATAACATATTTTTCATTTAAGGTTATTTATTTTTTTTAAATTTTCATTTAAAAAAAAAAAAATTAGGAATAACGAATGTATTTTAACAGTAGCGAAATGACTCCTGTTTACATAAATGAAATTTCAGATATCAAACTAATTAGTATTTTTGATTTACCAACTAAAGTAAAAAAATTCAAGGTTTTTTTTTTTTTTTTTTTTTTTTGGGGGGGGGGGGGGGGACATTTTTGTGAAAAGTAAAAGAAGTTATTTTTGTGAAATGTATTAGATTTTTGCGAAAAAAAACATTTTGTAACAAAAGAGGAAATTCAGTTATTCAAATTCAACCAAGCATTTATTAAAAATAACTTCTTTAAGTCCTGGTAAAGTTTTACTTTTTGGTGAATTTGTTTTGTTAGTAGATTACACATTTTAAAAGCTAACACAATAAAAATAATTAATGAAGAGTTTTTGTGGAATTGAATTTTGTGAAGGGTCCTGTTTTATTAAAAGGAGTTTTGTGAAGGACTTGTTTTATTAAAAGCAATTTTATGAAGGACACTGTTTTATTAAAAGCAATTTTATGAAGGGCTCTGTTTTATTAAAAGCAATTTTATGAAGGGCTCTATTTTATGACATGGATTTTTGTGAAGGGGCCCTAAATAGGCCCCAAATTTTGTCTGGATTGATCCTTAGTATGTGTATAGGTGAAAACATGATGGGAAAAGGGGGAGGGGATAAGTTTGGTTCTGTAAGTTTATTATGTACAGCTGTTATAACTTTTTATATACCGTACAATCAATGGTTTAGGTCATATCAATTCTGTCATGATAGACAAAATTGGAAGTGACAAAACGTTTATTTGAAGAGAAGCATTATTTTAAAACAAAGGTGTTTCTGGATTTTTTGCCTGGTGTTATTTTAAAAATGAACAATTTTTTATCAATGTATTTCAGCCCTTTACTTCTATTGTAATATTTTAAATTATATATAATTTTGAAATTAAAACACAGTTGAAACTTAAATGTAATTAAATAAATATTTCAAATTTCTCAAAAATTGGGAAATATAACGTAAAGCTCAAAAACAGAAATAACAATAGTATAGTGTTAATCAATGATAGAGTTGTTTAATTAATATAAACATATTTGTGATTTAAACAAAGAATAAACCTACTAAAAATATTCAATAGATAAATACAACTCGGATGATATATTGTTTAGTTTAAAACCACAATATCTAATTTATAGAGCTAATCTTATATTTATATACCAGATCGTACATAAATAATAATAGTGTATCTTTCACACAAGACACAAAATTTTAACTTTCACCCATAATCTATACGAGTACCAAAATCGAAAACCTACATTGAGTCGATGGATACTTGAACATAATCTAAGTTTTTTTTTACTTATAGAAAAATGCAAATTAGTCTGATGTCTCAAATTTTAATTAGAACTTACGTACGACATTTATTTCGCTACTATTAAAATACATTCATAAATTCTTTTTAAGATCAAAATTGCAAAAACAAATAACCTTAAATGCAACAATTTTTATTTTAATAGCAATTTATCTACCATTAATGTAATGTTGACTATTTTTTATGGCAAATAAAATTCTTCGCGACCATGCTTATTTATATAAACAAACAATTGAACATAAAATATAGAGGATTTATATATAAATATAAACAAACCAGATAAAAAAATTGAAGCTAATACATATATATGAGATCACATACCTTTGCATATTGTTCTTTTGTTTTATAATAGTAATAAATTTCTATTATATCTTATACACAGACACTTGATACAGTACGTAAGCTCGTAAGCCGCCATTATTGTAAAATTTGACTAGACTTGTTCTCTCGTCTTGTTTTTTGTTAACTACGCATGCTCGGTTGAAAAACTTGAACTTCAACCCTCTGTAAAGCCAGGTCCAGTAACTGACAGTAACTGAACCCAGCGTTAGATTTCGCCTTCAAACCGGTCCAGTCAGGTAGACGATGAATACCATTTTAGCTTTCGACCCGGGTTTTCGGCTTAACTCGGGGTCGAAGTTATTCGTGAATACGAGCGTTATGCACGTTAAAGAGCAAAATATTTGGCCTAGAAATAGCCTTCTCCTTCAAACAGTTGCCATTATGTTTTCAATCAGTATAAATTAATTTTCTTTGTTCAAGGGTAAATTTAGTATATTATTAAAATCGATTGGTTTCGCTTGTTTCAGAAAAGCCATTTCTGTGTTATCCGGTCCACTGTACATCACTTCCGTTGAGCGGTACTCCCGAAGCCGAGCCATAATCCTGCCATTATTCATTATTTTTGTACAATGCTTGTTTTGTTGTTCTGAAGTTCTCGAACGTACTAATTGTTGTTTTCTATTGTATACTTTTGGACGGAAAATGCCAAAAATAATCTTCATCGGAGGTCGTGACCACAAATGATTTTTGTAAAAAGTTCAATCAACATTTCTGTAGCAAAAATATGAACAAATTACAGTTTCATTTAACTTATCCTCAAAACTACACAAAACTACACATTCAAACATTAATAATTGTTGAATGTGTAGTTTTGTTAATTTTTTAGTATCAAAATTGATTGTAGAGAATGAATTATCCCCTTTTTTCTCTTCAACTGGTCTAAATTCATCTGTCACCTCTGGGTTTCATTTCAAGTCTGAGGTTCCCTTCCTTAAAACGTTTGCATTCGTTTTGAACTTTTCGGAAACTACTCTTGTCCTAGCCTCCAACTGCACGAGTTTTACGACCTAGTTTAAAATCATGCTTTAAAATGCCTAAAATCTCAACATTTGTATCACTCATTATGTGACCGAAAAGTGAAAGAAAAAAGCTTATATGATTATATTATATAGAGGTACATGTATCCTCTTAAATAACATTTTATGTTCAACAATAGGGATGAGAAAGTGCCAACTACAAGTTTTGGTATAAAAGCATTCGCAAAACGAAAATACTTTTGACAAAGCCTTATTTTAACCCCAGTTAGTATTTTATAAATTACCCAATAGCATAAATTACCCGGCATTTTCCAATATTTCCCTGTATTTCCAAGTATTACCCAATACTAGTCAGTATTACCACAGTATTAGCCAGTAGTATTTAATAAATTACCCAATTCGTAATTACTCAGTAAATATTTAATAAGTACTAACTTCAGTTAGTATTAATTAAATAGTAACTCAATTCTTATTATTAGCTTGTTCGTGAAGAAAATTAAGAAAAGATAAAAAGATAAAAACGTTTTGGTTGGCGCCGCATCGTTAGGTAAAATATGCTATATACGCATTGACGTATTTAAGGAAATGTGCTATAGTGCAAGCACGTTTTTGATAATAATGCATGATATTCTCATTTGATTTAAAGACCAGCGTATCTATGATGGCAAACGGTGGCGGTATGAATTAATTTAATCGCTATTTTTGAATATGAAGACATTCTGATTTTTGTAAATAAAGTTGTTTTATATTTTTTCCAAAAATTTCACTCAATACAATTAACACTATATAAGGACAAACGTAGGAAAATACCCCAAAAATTATTTCTAATGTGTTCAAGATGATACAATGATAATGCCGTAATAAGCTGAATTTTGTTCCACTAGATTCACAAAATCTTACTCTTTGTACGGCGGTCAGCAACCTCTTCTGACATCCGACCACGGTGTAGAAACACTTTAAATTCCTCCAAATTGACCCTATTTGTAATGCAAACATATATAATATTATATATAACTGTTATATATATAACATATAGTACATATATGGTCTGAATTATTTCTTAAGTGTATAACTAATACATACTATGAATAGTAACATAGAAAATAAAGAATTACAGTATAAGAAGATGTTTAAAGATTATCTTATTGCAGCATTACATGTAAATGGACTTATTTTAAAGGGGAATTTACACAAATGTTTAGCTGGTTACATGTTATGTTCCATACCAACGTCAAAATATCTCAGGAATTTCTAACGACACACAGTGGGGCGTTTTGAGGATCTAGGTGGACAAAGTTATTGCGTTGAAGTTTAATTAGGTTTTGCTGGGTTTTTGAATGTATCAGTAATAAAATAACCAAACAGTGATAAATATTTGACTTATTTAATTATTTATATTATTATTATTATTATATTATTACTTATATTATTATTTTTTTTTTAATTATAATATTGTATTGTCATTGAAACTACACATGTATTCAAAGTTCCAGCTCAATCGGATAATTAAAAGTGGTGAAAATTGACTTGCAAGATTTGAATTAAACGCTCAGACGCACACTTCAAGTTAATATAACTTAATGATTCGCAAACTTTCGCAGGACCTGTCTTAAGTTTTCAATACTTTAGGAATGGCACTTTGATTTAAAAAATGCTTAATGCTTAAAAATGCTTAATACTGTATTAAAAGTCAAGATGAAGTTTGAAAATAAGATGGCGCTTATTTTCAAACAACAATAGGTTAAATCGTGTGACATATGTCCAGTAAACTCCTGCTTTCAAATAAAACAGAAAAGTCACGACTTGCTTTCGAACTTACAGAAAAATAATGCAACTGTTGAAAGTCTCTCAAATCAACTGCCTTCTTTACGGTCGTAGTTAATCGACACATCGGGTTTTTTCGACAAAACTCGTACGGATCTCGACAAAAGAGACATTCAGCTACCAGTATACGCGGTCTTGTTAAATTCCGAGATAATCGGAAAAATGAATTTTGTCCACCTAGATCATCCAAATGCCCCACTGTGCGACAGGGAAAAAAGAGTAAACATTCTGGCTTCAGTTAAATTTTGGACGCAGCCTAATATCAAATTATGAGCATGCTTTTTAGGTGCGTTCGTAATTATATAAATACGTAGCACCTATAGTCGTCGTTTGGTCCGTTCGTCTGTCCGTCCGTCCGTCTGTCCGTCCGTCTGTCTGTCTGTCCGTCTGTCTGTCTGTCCGCATATAACAACGCAAAAACTACCCAACCAAATGGTTTGCAATTTAAAATATATTATCTTTGCATAAATTTGTCGAGACATTTCAAATTTTATCAAAATCGAATCAAAACTTTAGGAGATATTAATAAAAATATTTATTAAGAAATTTGATTTTTTTTTTAAATCGGTGCTTTTTTGTTATAGGAGCTTCCGATGGATGTTAAATCGTCAAGCGACCGAGATACTTATTTTATTACAGAAATTAATCTGCAGACGATATAATCCATTTCACAGAATTAAAAATCATCAAGATCTGAATATTTATATAACTAGCTGATACATATATATCTGAATATTTATATAACTAGTTAAGATATTTGTATGAACAGTGTCATAAAATATATACTTAACTAGCTGTTTAACCCGTTCTACGCACGGGATATCATGAATTTAATTCTAAAACGTACGTTTGACGTACAATTTCCAACTTGTTTAATATTCAAGCAACTCTACCTGCCTCACGGTCATAGGTAGGTAGGTAGCTAGATTTCAGACATATGAAGCACAAGAATCTAAATTTATTAACTTGTTTTAAATATTTTTAAAACTTACTACTATATTTTTTCCGGTGTCTGTTTTTTAATATAATTCTTTCTTTACTACAATTTCCAGTTTATATTTTCTAATAGGGATTAAAACCAAATGATTACCTCTCTCTTTTTTATCGAATATTATTAGAAGGGTCTCAAGAAGGGGTGGGGAATTGGCTCATTCCGTCAAGGTGTCCTGTTTTTTTAGATAAAATAGTAAAAATGTCGAATGAAGTATCCTTTTTCTGTAAAATTTTCAAGTTACTAAAAGGTAAGAAAATTAAAATATTATTATATGTATCGCATGATTTGTGTAAAATATTTTTTTCAGAAAGTCATATTCATATCAGTCTTTTTTATTTACTAATAAATGATTTATTTAATCATTACTACTTATTAATAATTTATTAATAAGCAGCGGTGGTGAAACCAGAGATTCCAGCATTACAGCATTGATGTAATTTTATTATATTGCGGATGTAATTTCTCTATTTGTTAATATCGGGATATTTAAATTTTAAACAATATGCATTACTTCTTAAAAAACAAGTTTTAACAAGTATATTTACTGACTAGATGACCCATCCCACTGTGCACGGGGTCTCGATCATAACCTTAAATATACCAGAAACCGATGTTGAATAATTTTATAATTCTAAATGAAAATCTTTCCAAACGAACTTTTTTTTTTGAGGCCCCCACTGTTTTCGTTAGCTCACACACTCTAATTTGTACTATTTTATATTTGAAAACGAAAATTTCTCCAAACGAATCCTAGAATTGTGGTTCTCACTGCCTTCGATTTCGTACAACGGGCGTGCTCCTTCTTATAAGTTTTTCAAACGAATCTTGAATTTGTACGATTTTATCCTTTAAAAATGAAAATCTTTTCAAACGCGTTGCGTCCTTCAGCAGCGTACACCGAGAGTTTTTCGCTTGCTCTAATCTGTTTTTACTTTTAATTTTTAAACGAAAATCTTTCCAAACGAACCTAATGTTATTAGTCCGACTTCCTTCGGCAGCTCTGATCTTACAATTTGTATGATTTTATATTTCTAAACAAAAATCTACCCCAACGAACGTAGAGTTGTGAGCCCCACTGCCATTGGTAGCGTACGCCAGAAGTGCTACGCACCCATGTTTTCACAAAAGTACCTATAATATGTAGGATTTTATTTTTAATAGATAAAAATATTTCTAAATTAAGAAAGGGGCCGCCGTTATAGTGATTGTCGATTTAATTTTTGACATTCCCCTATATTACACTTTGAATAAGAACCAAAAGTTCCTGAGAAAACTAGTATTAGGTATTCGACAACGATAAGAGTGGAGACCTTGTAAACCGTATCAGTCCAAATTTTAAGTGAGATTTTTTACACCTAGGTGGAACTTTCAAACCTTCAAAGTATGAAAAAAGTTGGAGCCTACCACCCACTTAACACCCCTTGGCAGATATGCATTGGAGATACGAGAAAACACTTTAAAATTCCTTTTTGAATGCCCTTTTTGTTTTAAATTATGATTCGAAGATTTGAAATTACATTTGTTTCTTTTCATGAGCTCTGCTTATGTAATGCTATATTTAAATGTATTAATGATGCAACTTTTGTGATGCATTTGTTTCACACTTGCAGGCATAATTTTGATCTAAAGAACGCCATTGACAATCTGTGAGTGGTTCTAGAGTCCTGCATCGGATTGGGTAACCCGGTTTTACCCAAACCCGAGGTTGATACTTCTTTTATTCGTTGAGAGTCGGATTGACTTTAAATGTTTATGAAGCTTTCGGATCGGGTGCGGGTTAACTCTGTATACAAAAAAATATAAAACTGATATTACAGATATAATTGTAGATTACTTTCTAATAATTTTATTAAAATATAAATTAATTTTCTTTCAGTGCGTGTTCAAGTTTGAATATTTCGGGTTCCAGTCGTTTTCGGACTAACGTATGTCGGTTTCGAGTCGGGTTTTGGGTTGACGAAATTTCTATTGTCGGATTCAAGTTGACGAAATTTCTACTGTCGGATTCAAGTTGACGAAATTTCTTCTGTCAATTTTTCATTATAATTTAGTTAATTTTTTGTGATACAGGTATGCAGTTTTCTGTAGTGAACTTATAGGAGCAAACGGAAAAAAAAATTAATTGCACAATTTTGTCTGGGAGGGTTGTATAAAAATTTAATAAGTGGTAACTTTTTAAAATTAATGGGATGATTATTTCATTAACATAATTTTATTTTCTACCTTTTTTGAACACTTTTGCAGTTTGCATTGCCTACTTATCTGTAATCATTTTTCTTAACTCTAGTAGTTAAAACATAAATACGCGTTTAAGAATTTTTGGGGCACCCTGCATACATACATAATATAAATTAAAAAATTGATTAGGTAATAATGTATTCTGTCATAATTCACTATCTAAATAAAATTTTCAAAAATCTCTTGTAGTTTTACTTGAATGGAAATACATGTAATAAAGGGATCATCATTTTAAAGGAAAGTTGCTTATTTGTAGAAATTTTATTAAAATATAATTACAGTTTGCCATAAACGTAATACGTCGATTAATTAAAATAAAATCAAACTATGTGTAATCTTATCCCGTTATTCGGTTAAAATAGTAATTTCTTAATATGTATATTTATCAAAATAATAGCATTAATGAAAAACAAAAAATAACTGCATAATCTAAATTATTCCTAAAGAACCCATTATCTCTTATTATTATTATATTGTAGAGATAAACACTTTTATCTTGAAAATGTTTTCAGGAAAACTCGGTTGGCTAAATTTTCGATTATAATTGTTTGTAACGCGTATTTTTAAAGTTAAATATAATTAATTTTTGCTCTTTCTGTATTATTGCACACCATTACATAACAGGATTTTTTGCTTCTAATATTATTTTCACGAGTTACGTAACCGGAATAGACGGTATATTTGTTATAGTTTATATCTGTTCTCTAGGGAATATGGTGGTTTAAGGAATGTTTTTTCTTCTTGAAACATTCATTTAAATAATTTACATTAAAAATTTAACAACTGCGTTGTGTGTTTATACACGTTCATCTAAAATTATCCTTTTAAAAAGAGCTTACTTAATACTCTAATCTAACATTATGTATTATAACATAGAAAAAATTAAAAAAGGATTACTTGTTAGCCATTAAGAAAAATAACATCAATCTTTAAATATGATCTTTACGTGTTGTTCGTTTATAGCATAATTATCTTTAGAAATGTTAGTGTTCCCTTTTTACGATGCAACATTATTGTTATTTAAAAATATAATCACATTTAAATTTAATTTTTGCACAACTGCTCCAAAATTTTCTTACGAAAGAAAAAAAAAATGTATTTGCGAAAATAATATTAAAATGTTAGATAATTGTTTAACGTTTGATATTAATTATCTGTTTTGCAAAAATTAATTTTAATGTATCAATAAAATATTTTCAGATAAAATTTTATTATAATATTTATATTTAATATCATTACGAAGCACATTTTAAGCCTAAACATTATTTTTACACAATAATTACAAACAGTTATGTGTTTGACTAGAGGTGTGCACGGTACGAAATTTCTGGGCCCGGCCGGACCCATACGAAAAAAATTAGGTTCCGTCTGAGCCCGGTATAAAAGTTAAGTTCGCACCGAACACGGGATGGCCAGTACAAAGAGGTTTTTGGCCCAGCCAGTCCCGGCGTGGAAGCTAAAATCTCGACCCGAGCCCGAACGGTCCCGACCCAACTGAATTTCTGCAAAACATGCCGATATTTCTGAAGCAACATTATTCTAGAATTTAAATTATTCAAAAAGCACTTTACTTATGCATAGATTTTATTTTCAGGTTATGTTCAAAATGCATGGAATACAAAACTAATCAACAATACTAATGACCACTTAGACAATTAAGTACATAAGCTCTGATTAAAAAAATTGACTTAGACAATTACATTCAAATGAAGACTTAATAGGGGAAGAAAAATACGTTACAGAAGGCTTACATTCTTAGCAGATACATAGTCTGTTAACAGACTATGTATCTAAGTTAATTTTTTAAAGCAGAACTTTACTAATTGTCTAGTACTTAATTGTCTAAGTGGTCATTAGTATAGTTGACTAGTTTTGTATTCCATGCAACGCACGGATTATTCTATTCATTTTACACGAATGAAGACTTTTTTCGTTTAAAACAGGTTTTTGTCATAGACAGGTTCTATTTCACAGATTTTACTGTACCTTCACTTTTTCCCTAGAAATATATGTATTATTCTTTAAAAAGAGATTAAGTTGTAGAATAACGGCCATTTAATAATGTATGCATTTTTTGAAAAAATTTTGTGCCGCGCCTCATCTTACTGATTTTTGCTGGGGATAGACCGGGCTAATGTTTTTCATATGGACTGGGTCGGTACCGGGCCTGAAAATTATGGCCCGCGAGGACCTCTAGAAAAGAATGAAGTCCAAGCTTGGCACGGAAAAATGAAGTCTTTCCTGTCCCGTCCCGAGTCTACATAAAAATTTAGGCCGGACCCGACCTTGCAGAAAAAATTATGGCCCGGGTCTTGACCCGGCCCGGCCCGAGTATCGTGAATGAAAATTGTTTCGAGGCTTCGGCCCAGGCCCGGGACTGTTCAGGCTATATACATACATAAATTCGCGCATATATACATACTACATGCAGACTATATACATACATAAAATATATTTATTGGTTATAAAGGTTTTACGAAATATATTCTGCCATAATGTAATATTAAAACGAAATTTCCAGAAGTCTGTTTGTTACAGCTTTACAGGAATCAGAAAATGCGTGAGAAAACGATTATCTTTAGCCAAGTCGCATTTTTTTTTTTAGAATTTTTATCAAAAAGAAGTTACAATTTTCAGAAAATATATTACGTTCATTAATTCAAACAAAAACTAAAAACAAATATCATAACACATTATCTCGCCTATTCGGCTAAGACGGTTTTTTTTATACGTTTTTTAATCTAAATGGTAACGAAAATTAAACAAAATATCTTGGAATATTCCAAAATACCCCTAATGTATTCACTATCCCCTATTGTAAATATAAACACTTTATCTCGAAAATATTTTCAAGGAAAGTCAGTTCAGTAAATTTTCTATTGAAATTTCCTGCAATGTGTAATTTTGAAATTCAGAATAATTCATTTTCTTTCTTATGTAACATTAAACAATATTATATAACAGTCATTTTTGCATCTTCGATATTTTCTCGAGTAACGCAAGTTTAACAGACATATATTTGTCAAAGTTTATTTTTGTTATCTTTGAAGTAAGACATGTTTATTCTCCCTGAAAAATCCACTCAAATTAAATGTACTAGAGATTTAACGTTTGCATTATATTCTATGTTTATATACTTTCATCCAAGCTTTATTTTCTAAGAACGTACTAATTACTATAATGGAACGTTATGAATAATAAAAATTGTTGATTCATTCACCATTAAGTAAAATAACATTATTTTTTAATTATGTGCTCTTCGTTTATGGTACAATTACGGTGCATCATAATGTTTATTTAAAAATATATTCGCTATTAAATTTAACTTTTGGGAAATAGATGCAAAATTTACTTTCAAGAGAAAAGAAAACGGAATTTCGAAATTAAAATTTGAAATGCTTAGAAGTTGTTTAATCCCTGATATTAATTATATGTTTTGCTATAAATGAATTTAAATATTTTTATTCAACATCTCTACAAAGTTGCTTTTATTATGGGTAAATATTTTTATTAACGTTTACACATTGTTTTCTTTTCTGATTATATATACATACATAGTATGTTTTTAATGTTTACAAAGGTTTTACGTAATGTGTTCTGTTCTAATTCAATATTAAAACGAATTTTGGAATATATCTTGTAGTTCTAACGTGAATAGAAATGCGTGTGAGAAAGAATAATCGTTCCAGTGTCAAATCTCATATATTTAGAATTTTTATCAAAATTAAAGTAGAGTTTACTACACACTTAGTATATTAAGTAAATTAAAACTAAAACTGAAAGTAAATCTTGTATGCATTATCCCACTATTCGGCTTAAACAGTAATTTTCTAATACGCTTGCTTATCTAAATAACAATACAGGCATCCCCCAACTTACGTATTACGCGACTTACGTAAATTCGCAGATATATATATATATAACCATAAATGAAATATTATCATAACACCAACTGATACAATGAAATAATAATTAAGTATGTAATAATTAGATGACTATGAAAGATTCCCCAGCACACTGAATATGGAAACAAAAACATATATAAAGAATAAGAAATTAAATTAAAAATTGAATAAATGGAATTAAATGAATGAAATGAAATGAAATTTGTGGAATTTAGACAGAATTATCAAGTCCGAAATGCCTAAATACCACAAAATCTTTTTTCTTATACATTATGGTATCGTATATATATTTAAAATATATATATATATAGATCTATATACGTAATAAATCTCAAAAATTAGATTTGTGAACATACTAGCATGTTTGATACGCATTAGCATACTTTTTATAATTATTTTATTATATTACTATTTATTTTATTAATTATATATTAATCCGTATTTTGTATATAATTATATATAAATTAATTATATATAATTATATACAAAATATTTTTTATTTGAAAAATCTTCTTTCAGTTTGTTTTTATATTTTTTTATTATTTTTATAGTTTATATCCGAGTAAGTACTGCTGTATAATTCTTTATTTACAAAATAATACTGTATAAATTATATATTTATATGAGGATGTCTTACTCACTTAAAATTTTTATTATGTTAATTAAATTCATTTTCTTGTCTTATAATGTACGATAGCCCAAATCATGTATTATTTTAACTAATTATAGTTCATGGATGAAATTGTAAATTTTTTTTGTGGTATTTGTAGTAATTTGTACCTGAAGATTCTGCTACAGTGCCACAAATATTTCATTAATGCATATTTTTTTTTCTTTTCTTTTTCTCCCTCCAATATGTTTTATATAATCTTGGCTCTATATTCTATTTTTATTTTCATTCAACATTTTTCTGGATATTATTCTAACAGGTGTGTTCATTTTTCAAATTTATTTTTATTCCGCAATTGCTCTATGATGTTTGTGTTTTATCTTTAACAGTTTTACATATATATAATAAATATTGCAGTTTCTTACGAAATTATACATAAGCAATTTACAAATTCGACGTAAAATTCAAGTTACGTAAAAGTTTATGGGACGCATTACTTACGTAAGTCGTGGGATGACTGTCCAAATAAAACAGGTATGTGTTAATTTTTCAAATTTATTTTTATTCCGCAATTGCTGTATGATGTTTGTCTTTTGTGTTTAACAGTTTTACATACATATAATAAATATTGCAGTTTCTTACGAAATTATACTTAGACAATTTACAAATTCGACTTAAGTAAAATTCAAGTTACGTAAAAGTTTACGGAACGCATTACTTACGTAAGTCGTGGGATGCCTATACAAATAAAAACAGGTATATGTTCATTTTTCAAATTAATTTTTATTCCGCATTTGCTGTATGATGTTTCCCTTTTGTCTTTACCAGTTTTACATATATAATACATATATATAATAAATATTGCAGTTTCTTACGAAATTGTAAGCCATTTACAAATTCGACTTAAGTAAAATTCAAGTTACTTAAAAGTTTACGAAACGCATTACTTACGTAAGTCGTGGGATGCCTGTACAAATAAAAACAGGTATATGTTCATTTTTCAAATTTATTTTTATTCCGCATTTGCTATATGATGTTTCCCTTTTGTCTTTACCAGTTTTACATATATAATACATATATATAATAAATATTGCAGTGTCTTACGAAATTGTAAGCCATTTACAAATTCGACTTAAGAAAAATTCAAGTTACGTAAAAGTTTACGGAACGCATTACTTACGTAAGTCGTGGGATGCCTGTACAAATAAAAACAGGTATATGTTCATTTTTCAAATTTATTTTTATTCCGCATTTGCTGTATGATGTTTCCCTTTTGCCTTTACCAGTTTTACATATATAATACATATATATAATAAATATTGCAGTTTCTTACGAAATTGTAAGCCATTTACAATTTCGATTTAAGTAAAATTCATGTTATGTAAAAGTTTACGGAACGCATTACTTAGGTAAGTCGTGGGATGCCTGTACAAATAAAAACATGTTCATTTTTTAAATTTATTTTTATTCCGCATTTGCTGTATGATGTTTCCCTTTTGTCTTTACCAGTTTTATATATATAATACATATATATAATAAATATTGCAGTTTTTTACGAAATTGTAAGCCATTTACAATTTTGACTTAAGTAAAATTCAAGTTACGTAAAAGTTTACGGAACGCATTACTTACGTAAGTCGTGGGATGCCTGTACAAATAAAAACAGGTATATGTTCATTTTTCAAATTTATTTTTATTCCGCATTTGCTATATGAAGTTTCCCTTTTGTCTTTACCAGTTTTACATATATAATATATATATATAATAAATATTACAGTTTCTTACGAAATTGTAAGTCATTTACAATTCGACTTAAGAAAAATTCAAGTTACGTAGTCGGGGGATGCCTGTACAAATAAAAACAGGTATATGTTCATTTTTCAAATTTATTTTTATTCCGCATTTGCTATATGAAGTTTCCCTTTTGTCTTTACCAGTTTTACATATATAATATATATATATAATAAATATTACAGTTTCTTACGAAATTGTAAGTCATTTACAATTCGACTTAAGAAAAATTCAAGTTACGTAGTCGGGGGATGCCTGTACAAATAAAAAACAAAAATAATTGCACTATCTAAAATATCTCTAAAGAAATGACTAGTCCTTATTTAAAAAAAAAAAAAAAACATTTTATCTCGAAAATATTTTCATGAAAACTCAGTTTAGTAAACTTTCTATTACAATTATTTGTAATGCCTAATTTTTAAATTAAGAATACTTCATTTTGGCTCCTTATTTATTATTACAGAATATTACAAGAGTTATTTCGTCATCAAATGAGATATTTTCGTGAGCAACGTAAACTTAGTAAACATATATTTGTTTTAATTTACATATAATCTCGTGGGAATGTGTGCTTGGAGAAGTGTTTATTCTCTTTCAAAATTCCATTAAAATAATTTACTCTAGAAATTTAACATCTGCATTATGTTCTATGTTTATAGACTTTCATCTAAAATTACTTTTTTTGCAAGAGCATACTTGTTACTATAATCTAACATTACGTTATTATCAACATATTAAAAATGAAAGTAAAATTACATTACTGTTTAAATAATAGTTTTACGTGCCATTTGTTTATGGCATAATTATCTTTAGAAATATTATTCTTTCATGTTTACGTTGTGTTATAATTGCTATTTTAAAATGTAAATAGCTATTACATTTAATATTGCAACATAATTTCAAGATTTTGTTGCACGAGAAAAAGATTAGAATTACGCAAAGAAAGTAGAATTGCAGATTTGTTTATTGTTTGCTATAAATTATATCTTGTGCCATAAACTCATTTTAATACTTTTTTTTTTAATTAAATACCACTACTAAGTGGTTCTTAAGTTTTTAAACTATATTTTTACATAAGGTTTACACGTTAATATTTTTTATTTAATACCACTACTAAGTACCTCTTACAGTGTGTAAACATTTTTTTTTTTTTTTTTGCATAATTTTTTCTGTTTTATTGCACTGTATATAATTTAATAGTAATACTATATGTATTTAATGGTTACAAATGTTTTACATGATTTATTTTGTTAGAATTCACTATCAAAATGAAATTTCGGTATTTCTCTTTCACGATTGCGCGAATTTTAAATAAATATGAGAAAAAACTTGTTTTACCAAAGTCAAACTGCATAATTGTGGAAATTTTATTACAATAAAAATACAACTTGCTATAAAGTTATTTTGAAATAAAATCGTTGTAATTCACATTTTTTTAACTTTCTTTTCACGAAAAAGCTTAAGCTCAATTATTAACGTCTAATAGAGAGAAGAAATGAGCAAGAAAGTTATTGCTGCAGTCTATATCACTATAAATGTTTTCTTTTAAAAAGTTAAGGGGACAGTGGATGTTCAAAACCCTTTTTTTCATTTTTCACTCAATTGTACTGAAATTTTGCACACATAGTAATTCATACATTTTATAAGTAAACTAAGCAATTTTATTCAAAAATGTGTATAATTAATTATTTTATTAATTAAAATATATTAATTAATCACTCCAATTAAAAATTCTCCATGCGCATTAAATTTGGCTTCAGGAACATGGTGTTTTGTTAAATGGTAGCTTTATATTATTGCAACAAAATTTGGTATGGGTTTTAAAATTGTACCAATATATTGAGAAAAATTAATAAAAAACTTCCAATATTTACATTTTTTTTTTTAATTTCACGGAAAAAAAGTTATATAAATACGAAATTTTCCTTTTATGTACAGTAATGCATGCATATTAATACCAAGTTTAAAATATAGAACACTGCTAACAATAATACTTAATATTATGACAATTGGATAAAACATAAGACGCCTGGAACATTTTGAATATTTTAACTCGGCGAAAATTCTCATTTATAGAAAACGCGATTTAAAGTTTTATTTTTTAGTGTAACTCAATTACGATGTCAAATTTGAAATGCTCGTAACTTTGATAGGAATCATTGCAATTGCATACGGTTTTTTGTAAATGTTGCAGTTAAGATTGAAATATAGTAATAAACCAAAATAAGAAACACGATTTATTAATCGAGTTTAACCCAACTGAATGTCCACGGTCCACTTAAATCAATGTTTGTAGTAAGTACTTAAACAGCAATGCAGCTTCATTAGTCTTTTATCCTATATGATTTTCTATCAAATCTCTTATAAGGCAGTTTTAATGTAGTTCAGCATCTTTGGAACATTAAGAATTTTATGAGAACAGTGAAAATAATATAATAATTCAATTTTGCTTTCTATGTAAAATTCCACAGGAGCCACGACTGTATCTTATGTAATATTAGTAATTGTATTCAGTAATGGACATTTTATATACATAGATTATTATTAATTATGTTTGTTCAATCTGAAGTTCTCTGTTTTTTTCTCCCTTTAAAAATTCACTCATTTCAATTATACTAGATTTTAACAACCGCATTATGTTCTATGTTTATACATTTTCATGTAAAATGACTTTTTGCTAAGAGTGAAAAAATTACCGCAATATTATATTATTAACATATGCAAAATTTAAAACTATGATTAATTAGCTATTAAATTAAATAACATTATTCTTTAAATTCAAGCTTTAAATGCGATTATTTTATTCTACAGTAATCCTTTGAAATGGTATTCTTCCGTGTTTTATATACATTAAACTAGTTATTAAAAAAAAACACTGACCGGAAAAAATAAAGGTAGAATTACTAAAGGTACTTTAATTGTTACTTTATTATATTCCTGTTTTTTTCTACCAGTCCATTTTCAGAGCGCTAAGGGGCTGTAAATATATAAATGTTATCAACTTTTCGGTAATTTTATACCCTCCCCTCTCCCACTTACAATATCATACGTTATCATCCATAGAACCCCCTCCCGCCGCCATATTGATATCGTTATCAGTGTCTCATTTTTTTTTTCTTTTCAATTCTTTTCTTTCATTTTCAGTTATATATATATATATATATATATATATATATATATATATATATATATATATATATATATATATATATACAGGGTCATTCATAATTCCCTCCGGGGTTTCGAAACGTTATAGTAAAAAAACGAAGACGAATATGAAAAAAATAAACATATGAAATTATTCCGAAACTATTCAAGTTTTACTTACATACATTACAGGTGTTCTATGTGTGAACCCTTGGTCACACGGCATACATCCATGCGATAGTCCAGTTCCTGCCATACTCCGCTTCTTTAAATCTGAATCAGTGGTGTCAGTTCAACGGGCCTTTCGTAATAAATATCGAAAACAGGGACCAACTGACAAAACAATTCATGTGTGGTACCGGAAATTTAAAGAAACGGAGTATGGCAGGAACTGGACTATCGCATGGATGTATGCCGTGTGACCAAGGGTTCACACATAGAACACCTGTAATGTATGTAAGTAAAACTTGAATAGTTTCGGAATAATTTCATATGTTTCTTTTTTTCATATTCGTCTTCGTTTTTTTTACTATAACGTTTCGAAACCCCGGAGGGAATTATGAATGACCCTGTATATATATGATGATACTTTTTTTATTTGCTTACTTTACTGAATCAAATGCAGAGTAGAAGTCAACAAAATATCACTGTTATATATGAAATAACATTATATCAAACAACATTTAAAAAATAAATAGTTACTATTTCAAAGTATTTAATAATATGTGTTTGTTACATAATGCATTCAACAATGGAAACGTCTTTTGCACTCCTCCCTGCACAGGGAGGGATCAAGCAGAACTTCTTATCAATAAAACAGGTGGACAGCATTCCTTTGTTTTCTTTATTTGTAAACATAAGTATAATTTCAAGTATATTTTCCAGCTGGTTTCTCCAACAGCGCATTATATACGCAATGCATACACATATGGCAGACGAACAGGTATGCCAAACGTTGGGATATTCCATATTTTTAAATGAAACACATGTAATAATCGTTTAATGATTTTAATAATAACTTTGTATTTTCATAAAAATAGATCATAGGCAAAAAAAAAAAAAAGGTAGCAGACTATTTTGATGTAAAGAAAAAGTTACATAAAAAACAGAGAAATATTTCCTTGGATAAAAATTGATAACGATATCAAAATCAAGAACCCCAGAGCTTTCTTAAGAGCCTACACTAGTCACGCGAAGAAACGCTCACGCTAATGTTAAGTTTATGGGAAGGTTATCGCGCGATTTCTAGCTCGCATTTTAATTTTTTTTAAATATTTTTTCTTTCATAGGATAGCTGAGACCAATCTCCAACGTTGTTAGTTTTTACTTTTTCGATTTCTGTTGTAGTTTATTTCTGAGGACCATCTGAATGGTTGGATCCGGTAAAAATCGAGTTGTCGTGCCTTTTAAACTCTTATAAAATCGATATCAGCAAAATTAAAAAAAAATTAAAAACTAACAACGATAGCTCAGTGTTTAAGCTTTCCAAAAATATGCTTTTTATAACTCTACTCCAATTACAGCGAGTATAATCACGCGACAACTTTGAGCAAAATTGAGAAAAACACCTGAATTAATTATATGCGGTCCGCCTCCACTCGCGTACACCCAGAGGTATTCTGTGATTGGACAAAGTCACTCCTGGACAAAATCACTGTGATTGGACACTCTGAACTCTGTAGATCTGTAGATACGCCTCTCGGAAAAAACCTCACCACGATAATGGCTATATGTTTTTCTGATATATATTTTTTTTTCTGTATGTATATCCACGCAAAACTTTGGAAGGGATACTCCCAATTTAATACTTTTTTTTCTTCTTCTTTTGATGGAAAAGTATCTTTCCAGCAGACTGTAAGCAATAATAAGCTTAACTGTCTGAATATTTAGATGCTTTTTTTTACTTTATGAATTTTAACATTCATAACAATTGAATAATAGCCCCAGAGTGGACTTGGGGAGACTCCAGGGGAGGAGGGGGGTGTTCATTAGTTAAGTATAAAAAGCCCCCCCCCCCCATTGAATTTGATAAATGAGCTTTTCATACAGAATTATTCAATTTTCTTCAAATTTTGTACATAGGTTCATCGTAATAAGGTACTTTTCTGATTAGTTTTGGGGGTTCATTGGTTAAGCATAAAGGGGGGGACGGGGGGCTAACTCCATTTAATTTAGATAAATGTGTTTTTCATGCAGAATTATCCGATTTTCTTCAAGTTTTGTAAATAGGTTCGTTGTGATAAGGCGCCTCACTGATTAGATTTGTGGTTCATTGATTAAGTATAAAAAAGGGGGGGTTAGCCCCCTTGAATTTAACAAATAAGTTTTTCATGCTGAATTATCCGATTTTTTTCAAATGTTGTACATAAGTTCATCGTGATAAAGCGCTTTTCTGATTAGTTTTGGGGTTCATTGGTTAAGTATAAAGGGGGTAACGGGGGGGGGCTAATCCTCCCCCCTTAATTTAGATAAGAATTTTTCATGCAGAATTATCCGATTTTCTTCAAATTTTATATATAGGTTCATTCTGATAAAGCTGTTCACTGATTAGTTTTGGGGGTTCATTGGTTAACTATAAGGGGGAGGGGTATGATTCCCCCTTAATATATTGTCGATTTCTTTATTTTTCGAGGGGCTAATTTCAAATTCTTTGAAATAAGAGTATAATATACAATTAGTGTGAATAGCCTGTGAGCTCAATGCCCTCAGTTTAACTGGGCAGTTTTCCTTTTTTATTTCTTTCATTATCAGTGCCACACAAAAGTATTCTTTTACATGATGATCTACGGGTGAAAAACTATTTGCAGCATATTTTAATTATGTTACGCCATTTCAAATATAATGAAATGGATATGTATTATTGAGGTTTACTACAAGACACTTGTTATGCGAAAAGCATTTATCATTCATTTACAGAGACACACAAAATATTTCGGGTACAGTACTGTGTCCGAAGTATTGTTTATAAGCCATAATTGGAAGTAGGATTTTAGTTAGGTATGCGTTTAACTAAATTTTTGAATGCTTTGAGTTATGTATAAATGCTACAGATCATATACAGGGCTAAACAAAACAATTTGTAAGCATTACGGTGCAGCAACGTAAATTGATTAAAATGGGTTTTTAATCGAGCTATGCATTTTGAAAGTGAAATATATTTAGTATACCAAGAAAGGTTTGTGGAATATAAATAAAATCATATACAGGACCACGCAAAGAACTGAATACATGGCTGACTATGTATGATAATTCTTGGAAGTGTGATTTCAGTGTGTATTTGCCTGAATTAAACTATAGCTTAATATGTGGCGTGTACAAAAAGCTTATGTAATATACAGGGTGTACAAAATAATTCAAATATGTTTCCATCTATTGGTAGAAACTGCTGAAGATGAATTTTCAACTGTGTTATTTGTTTTATTGCTAAACTAAATTGCAGCATACTATAGAGTATATACAAATATATACAGGGCTGCAGAAAAGAATTGGAGTACTTTTCCGGCTGTGGATGGTAATTGCTGAAATCTGGTTGTCAAATGTGTTTTGTGTTTTTCTGAAATGTTTACTTAGATAACTTATTTACCTTATTAAACAGCGATGGTTTGTTAAAGTATTCTGTTAGTGTTTCATAATCTATGCTTGGTACAGAATTTTACTAATTTTACTAATTTTACTAATGAACAAAAATTTAGATAAATTATTACGATATAGATTTGAAATTGAGGATGGTAAGGGATGTCATCTGCCGACTATTATAGCGTAGTGTCTTCGTTATGCTCTAATTATTAAAAAAAAATTAATTTTTTTTTAATGATCAAGTTAATGTATGTGAAGGTGGTTTTCTTAAACAAATTATATTGCGGATATGGGGAGGGAGGGAGTTAACGCCTTGCTCTGATTTACACAAAACAAATTCCCAAGAAATTTAACATTTTTAGCTTCTGACTTAGAGTTTTTTAAATGTTATGTATAGAGAATACAGGAAATTTTAAAAAACGTTTTCGTAAATGTTTAATTTATGTTCCTAATACACAACCCGTATATACCTGATGGATACCAACAATCAAAGTAAATGAATTGTTGTTGAGCACTTAACTAAGTGCCCTAAAAGCAATCCTACGAGTTTCTAAATGTGCATTCTTATCTCGGGTTCTACGGGTTCCCAATCACAACGGCTTTTACATGATTCGACTTGGTTTTCGTTCGTGTTACAGATTTTAGTTCCACCTTCCACCGCCAAGGGGCACATTATTTTCTAGAGTTTTATGGGCCTGATTTCGACGAACATTGGTTCATTCAACTCCTCTATACAACACGTACCCGTGTTGGATGTTCGTATGGGACAAATTGCGCCCCCTGGCGTTGGAATGCGGTACTAAAGGATTATGAGCGCGTGCGCAGCACGCTTGCTATTCGATGCTGGAGGCAGCGAGGACACGATTTGGAGTTTTGTTCGGAAGGTGGTTTCTTTGGAACAGGGTGCGTCCCCTGGCGGATGAAAGTGGAACTAAAAGAGTTTGCAGTGCGTGTGCTTCATGCATACTATACGGTGCGGCAGGCAGTGGGAACACGTGTCGGTGGTTCGTTTTAACAGAATGCCTCCGTATTTGCGGAAAGTGGAGATAAAGGATTTTCAGTCGACGTGCAAAGCACTTTTAAATAAATAATTTAATACAAAATCAGGTTAAAGATATAAAATCATACAAACTTTAGGTTTGTTTAATTTTATTATCATGGGCCTGAGCAACGCCGGGCGGGTCAGCTAGTATATATATATATATATATATACCAGGTGCGTCATAAATTCGTGCAAACTTGAAATATTCATAATAAAAGAAGTAATGCTCAGAAAAATTTTTGGTGTGCGCGAGTATGATCAGAAGGTTTTTGGATTTTTTTTCCATGTATAATAAAAAAATATTCCAAAAGTAACCGATAATACTGAGGCGTTTTATGCAAATCAGGCAAACAAAAACAGACAATAAAACAAATCACAATAACATGATACTGTGCATTTATTTTAAAGTAAAAGATGCTCAACATGACCACCATCAACAGGTATTAGGGAAGTGAGGTGCGTCAAGCCTGTTACAGCTGAGAGTAGCATGTCGACACCGATGCCACCGCCGGTCTGTTGAATGGCATCTTTCAGTTCCACCAAAGTTTCTGGGGAGCCCCGGTGTACACGAGACTTTAAGTATTCCCACAACCAAAAACCTGCCGGAGTGATGTCTGGAGATCGTGCGGGATACTCAAACTTACAACCTCGACTTATCACTCGGTCATCAGAGAAAGTGTTCAACAGGAACGTCTTGATTTCACGTGCAACCTGGGGTGGGGCACCATCCTGCATGCAGGCTTTCCTGCAATGCAGGCACAACGTGGTCACGCAAAAGCGTAACATACCGTTCTGCAGTGACTGTACAGGTTTTCCAGCCGGATTTAGTACCAGACTCTTCAAAAAAGAAAGGACCCTGAACGAAAAAGGCGGTGAAACCACACAAAACAGTGAAATGAGGACCATGCAGTGGCTTGGTCAGGTACTAGGGTACGAGGGTTTGACGTTGTCCAGATACGACTGTTTTGCGTATTGACGTCATCATGCAGTGAAAAGTGTGCTTCATCCGTCCAGTTGACGTTCAACAACCATTGTGGGTCCCGCTCCATTTTTGCCAGTGCCCATGTAGCAAATTTTAGTCTTTTATCTGTATCAGCCAGTAATAACTGGTGAAGTGCCTGTATCTTGTACGGATACAGATCCAAGATTCCGTGCAGAATACGTCGACGTTATTCTCCCAGCTTCACGAGCACTGCTACTCCCCATTGATGTCTCGGCTGCCAATTCTTCCATGACACTTTTTACAACATGGACGCGATCCGTGCTCGAGGATGGACTGCCACTACGTGGACGATCCTCCAAACTCCCCCTTCTCAAAACGTCGTACTAAATTGAGTATCCCATTCAATGAAATAGGGTTTTTTTCGCATTAAGTTCATTCTCCGTGCGAAACTTTCGCAATGCAATAGTTGTCGATTCACCATTCTTGTAGAAAAGTTTAATCACAAGCGCTCGATCTGGTAACGATAGCATGCTGCCGAGATCGAATGACGAATCCATTTCCAGCCAGGTGTTTAAATGCGAGCCGTATTTGCATAAAACGCCTCAGTATGACGTGTGAGCCCCCTCTATTGGTTACTTTTGGAATCATTTTTTCTTATGCATGGAAAAAAAATCCAAATTCCTTCTGATCATACTCGTGTAAAACGAAAATATTTTCGAGCATTACTTCTTTTCTTATGAATTTTTAAATTTTGCACGAATTTATGACGCAACCAGTATACACTATATTGCCAAAGGTGACCGGTCACTTGCGATTTTAGACCTTTTGTTAACTATCTAGAAAAATACATGAGGAATTAACCTGAAACTGCAGGTGTTTAAACAGTATAGTATCCAACTAATAGAAAAATGTTTGGCCACTGTAGGCGACATTGCCAAACTCAATCGTTGGCCAACGGCGCTAGAAAACAATGCACTAATGTTATCCTAACAATTCTGGCTTGAGTAACAAAAAAAATGTATAAAAAAGGGAAGAATAGTAACTCACAGCAAGATGACGGTAAAAAAATCATAAATATGGCTAAGCTTGTAATAAAATCTGAAATTGCTAAAAAGGTAAAGCAATATATTATATACAGATGAATGACAAAATAATACGAACGCCCATGAAAAAGAGTAAAAGGGCAATATCTAGAAAAATATATGAAGAACTATCCTGAAACTTCAGGCATGTAAAGAGCACTGTTGGTGTCATATATTTCCGTGAAATTTTTTCCCAAAAACCCCATTAGGGACCGTCAACAAATTGTAGAAAAACGAATATCTTTTGGATAACCCTGTAAAAAGTAATGTCACTTACGCTTTGAAACTTTAGCACATGATTAAGAGGCGTATTGTGATAAACTGTGTCTATTTTCATGAGTACAACATATATATCCGAAGAGAAATTAATGTTTTTATAAAAACAATCCCGAATTTTACCAAGTGTTTTGCTTATAATTCGCAGAGTTCTTAATATAAAGGAATGTTTTTTTCAGAAAGTATGACTAACAACATTGTCCACAATACCCCGCAATCAGAAATAAAAAATAATAAATATTGGATGAAAAACAAGCAGGTTTATTAAATAATGTTTCCCTGCACATGCGCGAATGTTAGCAAAATATAATGTGCATAAAATTTTACCCAAGTGTATGGAGCAACTTTTGTGAATGTCTCAAAAACATAGCTTGAAAATTCTGAAAGTGGTCATCCATAGAATAAGCTCGAAATTCGTTATTCCCAAAAAGAAGCAAAAAGATCAGGGGCTGTATCCAAATGAGGACAAGTTGACAAGTATTTCTTAAGAAATACTTCTGTACTTGTCGTATTTTTGATCCAACCCCTTATA
Organism: Maratus michaelseni; assembly: GCA_963931845.1. Taxonomy (NCBI): domain Eukaryota; kingdom Metazoa; phylum Arthropoda; class Arachnida; order Araneae; family Salticidae; genus Maratus; species Maratus michaelseni. The sequence goes on from OZ007591.1 coordinate 324,886,682, forward strand.
ATTTTGCTTCATTTTGGTAATAACGGATTTCGAACCTATTCTATAGACGATCACTTTCAGAATTTTGAAGTATTGTTTTCGAGACTTTTGTAAAAGTTGCTGTATACATTTGGGTAAAATATTATACACATTATATTTTGATAACATTCGCGCATGCGCAGTGAAACATTATTTAATAAACCTGCTCGTTTTTCATCCAATATTTATTATTTTTTATTTCTGATTGCAGGGTATTGTGCACTATGTTGTTAGTCATATTTTCTGAAAAAAAAACATTATTTTATATTAAGAACTCTGCAAATTTATTTAAAAAAACATGGCAAAATTTGGGACTGTTTTTATAAAAACCTTAATTTCTCTACGAGTATACATGCTATCCTCATAAAAATGAACACAGTATATTACAATAAGCCACTTATAATTAATCTCGAGTTTGAACGCTTTTGCTATATTAGTTTTTTAAAGGGTTATCGAGATGATATTTGTTTTTTTTTTCAATTTGTTCACAGTCCCCTATGGGGTTTCGGGAAAAAATCTTCACTGAAATATATAACCTTTACTATACTGTTTACACACCTGCAGTTTCAGGTTAATTCCTCATGCATTTTTCTAGATATTGCTTTTTTCACCATTTTTCATGAGTCTTTGTATTATTTTGTCACCCATCTGTATATATATATATATATTGTGTTAATGGACACAACTATGGATATACCAAGTTGGACTAATGTGTTAATTTACACTCCTGGACAAAAAAAAAGTTATCAAGTTAGACTAATGTGTTAATTTACAGTCCTTGACAAAACAAATGATCACCTCCTACTAATTCCTCTAAAAATATTTTATAAAACATTTATAGGTATCAATCGATTGGAAATAATGTCTACTAATTAATGCTATGCATAAATAATGTTTCACGAGTCATCCACACATTAAATATTATACAAACTTTTTAAAAGCCATAACACTCATTTTTAACCCCATTTGAGTTCTTTGGATCGAGACAGCTAGGGAAAAGATATAGTTTATTTACACTAGTGTGCAACAGACACAAAATGCTAATTTCTGAACACGTGAGTACTCAAAAGGAAATTCTATGAAGAGCAAGTTTAAAACAGAGGTACTACCATAACAGCATAGCCAGTCGATGTGAAGTCCCCTTGACGTCACACATGGTTACAAGTGTCACAATTGCTACGGTGAATCAAACTATGGGAGCTTTCCCTCGTCTCATTATTACTCGCATATGATTGTTATCACTGACACGGCCAAACTCGATCGTTCTCCTTCCTCTTATACGGCCGTAACAAAAAGTCATTTTCCCTTTGTTCAAAAGGAATAAGAGTTTCTCCCTGGAGGAACGTAGATGGCGCTATTACTTACCATGACCAATGGAGAATTTCCTTTTCTTCGCGTTTCGTTCGTCAAAACTATTTGTGAATTGATATATCCGAGACTAATAAAAAACTCTTTATGGGAATGTGACTTAAATGAGCATAAAATAAATATATGTTCATTAATATGTGCAAAATTCTTGCCCATCATTTAAAAAAAAAAATATGGCAAGGAATTTTACAAATGAAGCCAATTTATCTGCATATAAGAACTATTTATCAAGAAATTTTTTAAAGTATACTAATTTTAATTTTATAATATTTAATGTGTATTTCACTGTAAAAATTATCAATGTTTAAAGTCTAATCAAGAAATAGAATTTGCATATACCTATAGATACATATATATATATACAAGTAGGGTGGATAGATTTATGAATTAATATTTTAAAAATCTGAAAAAATATTCTGTAATTTCTGTAACCACACAATATTCTAAAATTTCCACAAAAACTATTCTCTCATAAATGGTGCACATAATGCTGGAGCAAAAAAACTTGTTCATTCTCTAAAATAATAAAATCTGTAAAAATTATTATGAATTTGTTAAATAATCCATCTTTTGAGAGGAAAAAAAAAAGCGATATGACGTGATTGCCGGATATTGGCGAAATAGGTTGTCTTATTCTGTTGATATTATGAAACATGAAAGTATATTTTTATTTTTATCATATACATACTTTTATACCATGACTTTCCAGAATTAGAATATAATATTTAATTTGATATGTAATTCTATCATATTTCTATATGCTTATATATTTCTGATCAGCACCTATAATGGTTAAATTTATTGAAAATTGTTTTGAACGTACACATATATACTTATATTTTAAATAATTAAGAATTGTGTAAAAATAATCCATGTTTTGAGAAAAAAAAAAATTTCGGTATGAGTTCATTGCCGGATATTGGCGAAGTAACTTAATTTTCTTACTATTGTGAAACTAGTAAATCTTTTTAAAAATTTTACAGTGTATTTTACGCTCAGAATTATCAATGTTTCAAGTAATCCAGAATTGAAATGTATATAAATATAAAAAAATATTTATAATGTTTGTTTTACATTTTATAGTAGGGTGTTATTTAAACTATTTTTAATTGCTTAAAGCATTGTATTTATTTATTTTATCTCAAATCTTTTAGTTTTTCCTGTTTGTAGCAAAGAAAACGCCGAAGCAAAATATAGATATGTTATATATAATGCTTATATATTTCAGATCAGTACCTATAATGATTAAATTTATTGAAAATTGTTTTTAATATACATATATATACATATTTTAAATAATTAAGAATAGTGTACAAATAATACATGTTTTGAGAGAAAAAAAACGATATGAGTTCATTGCCGGATATTGGCGAACTTGCTTAATTTTCTTACTACTACATATTATGAAACTAGTAATTATTTTTTTTATTTTTTACTGTGTATTTTACGCTTAGAATTATCAATATTTCAAGTAATCAAGAATTTAAATGTATACAAATATATAAAATTTACTTATAATGTTTGTTTTGCACTTTATAGTAGCGTGTTATTTAAACTATTTTAATTGCTAAAAGCATTGTATTTATTTATTTTATCTCTAAATCTTTTAGTTTTTCCTGTTTGTAGTAAAGAAAACGCCGAAACAAAAGATACATGTGTTATACATATCTTTTATAATGAACATATTGCAAAGATTTTTGTATTTTTATGTATAGAAGTAACCTTTAGTAAGCATTATTTATGGTAAGTATAGCGCGCCACCTACCGGCGAAAGTAGCCCTTTAACGATTCCGAAACTAAGGGGTGATTGTGAAGGCCGTATGAGGGGAAGGAGAAAGATCGAGTTTGGCCGTGTCACTGAAAAGGCACTGTAACTCTCGCTTTGTGATGGGTCACCAGGTGACATTACAATGAAGTCACTTGAGATTCTCAAGTCACTGTCAATTGAAGACTGAACTTTGTGAGCATTGCATTGTGATGCGTCGACAAATAATGTCACAATGAAGTCGCATGGTAACTTTTCGATGACCGACACTCTATTGTAAAGTCATCATTGCACTCCTTTGTGAAAAGCCACCAGATGATTTCACTTTCTGTCACTTGGGAACTCGTCACAGAACAGCTATCATGATGACTTTACAATGGAGTGTTAAAATGACAGTCACATGATAGTCACAAGATGACTTCGTTCTGAAGTCACTTGGTGACTCGTCAAAAAGCAGCAGTCATGGTGACTGTTCAGTGGAGTGACCAAATGAGACGAATGACAGACTTCACATTTCTGTTCATTGTAGTAACTGTGACAACTGTGACCATTTGTGATGTCATGAAGACTTCACATCGACTGGCTTTGCTGTTAGGGTAGTACTTATTTTCTACACTTGCTGTTTATAGAACTTCCTTTTGAGTACCCAAAAGTGTTCAGAAATTAGCATTTTGTGTTCGTTGCTTAAGTTTTGCCCACTAGTGTATTTATCTTAAATATTCATAGAATTAGAAGAGTTAAAATTTTGAGGATGCTAATGTTAAATACATTTGACAAACTTATAAAAATCATCCGATTGAATTTTTATTAATTTTTTAATGAAATAAACTTAATAGACCCAAACATATTGCAGGATTTTTTGTATTCAAATACATTTTTTATGAAAGTTATTAATAAATTCATATTAAAAAATTATAAATCATGACTTGCATTAATTTTTGTATAAAAAATCACAGTCATCAAAAACATTAGTGTGTGAATTTACATCACATTTGAATAATTAGTTTTAGAGATATAGAGAACCTTCCCCTGTTTTCAAAAGATCCACAGAAAATAAATCATAGTATATTACCTGAAACATTTTGCAGTATTTACTTTTATATAAAGAAAGTTAATTACAAATTTAAAATTCCTCTAGAATTTAGTGGTGTCTAAATGAATGTTTTCATTACTTTTTCGTGTAGGATTTTAATTTTATTTTCCGAAATTTTTAGATAAACCCCTAACACATTTTCTTTTATAACTGAATGAGGATTTTAAGAGAAATATTTTCCCAGGTTACCTTGATCCAGGGAACTCAAATAGAGCGTCAAAAGTAGGTTTTACCATTTGAAAAGTCATCGTTCGTGCATTTTTTAATATGTAGACAATCCCCGAAACAAAATTTATAAATAGAATCTAACAGCAGACATTATTTCCAATAAGTTGGTATCTATGTTCTTTTATATCTTATTTGCAAAATAATTCCATAATGTTGCCACTTTTTTCCATGACTTTCTAAGGTATCTATTGACAAAGGCGCTAAAGTAGGAAAGTCCTAACCTATCTATAATCAATCTACTACAAGGTAATCTGTGTTTAACTTTCTAGAATTTTTTAACATTATATAACATGTTTTGGAAAATTGTGTTGCATTGGGAAGATTTTATGGAACATCAAACTTACACGGGCAATATAGCGAAGTCGTTTATCTAGACTTAAAAATATATTGGGTTGATTCCGGAAAGTTCGTGTCGGTTGGGAAAATCAAATCGTACTAGAAAATTCTATCATTAGCCATTAAATCCGATATCAAATGCCTAATAATTAACGGGCAGAATTTTCCGGTACGAATTGATTTTCCCAACCAGCACGAACTTTCCAGACAACACAATAATATTAAACCATTTTCTTACTCAGTGCTAAGCGAATGTTTTAAACCTTGTCAAGTCAGACACAGAAAAAGTAAGTAAAATTGACTAAGTTATTTAAAATTTTTGCGCCCTCTGAAAATCCAAGGTCTGCGCCCTTTCCCCTGGCCCAGTCCCACCCTGATCTCAGGTTGGAAATTGTGCTTCAAACATGACATATGAGGTGCATTCGTACTGACATTATGTGTCAGTGAAATGAATTATATCGTCTGTTATATGATATGATTAATTTCCGTAATAAAATAAGTACATTTTAATTTGGTAACATTTTATCTTTTGTTGACATTGACAGAACATGAGAAACATAAAAAACCTACGCCTATGAGAAACCACATGAGAAACCTAAGCCTAGCTTTGAAAATTTTATAACTTGAAATCCATATTTAGACTCTTTTTCCATTTAATATCTATTTTTCCGGAAACATCTATCCAAAATACAGTCGGTAGATTGTAGGATTGCTATAATTAAATAATTAAACAATTTTAGTATACAAATTCTGTTTTTAAATTAAATAATACGGAAATAATAGGACTCCATCTTAAATAAGACGTAATCACCAAGGCAACCTAGAATCATTAACTACCATGGGATATCATTGAATTAATTACGTTTGATAGCATTGAATAGAATGAAGAAGTGACTATAACTTGGTCATAGATGTTATAAAATGTCATATACGTCATATATGACTATAACGTGATACACGTCAGATATGACTATAACGTGATACACGTCAGATAACGTGGCGATACATCTCGGTCGCATGACGATTAATCCTCGGAAGCTGCTATAACAAGGAAGTACCGATTTTAAAAAAAAAAATCAAATTACTTAATAAGTATTTTTATGAATATCTTTTAAAGTTTGGATTCCATTTTCATAAAATTTGAAATGACTCAGCAAAATTCTGCAAGGATTATATATATTAAATTTCAAACTATTCAGTTGGGTAATTTTTGCGCTGTTATATGCGGACAAACGGGCAGACCAGACGACAACTAAAGGTGCTACGTATTTATAAAATTAGGAACGCACCTAAAAATCGTGTGTTCTAGCAAATTTATTGAAAATTACATAAATAAACGACTTGCCATTTTCTTTTAGCATTTAATTTTTACTTGTACATGAAAAACTTCGAAGGATTACGGCTAAATAACTGTTTATTTCAAGAAAAAGTGTTAACTCCTTTTTTCTATCTATACAAGAAGAAAGTATTGGATTCATGAAAAATTTCGACTTTCGGTTTTGGAGGGACTTAGGAAGATCCTGAACATGATTTGACTGTTTTTTGAAAATTTATGTCCTTGAGTTTGTCTGTCTGTCTGTGACACATATATTGTGGGCGCTCTATCTTAAGAAGTAATTTATGGAATTTAATCAAACTTCGGATTCAGTTAGCCCTTGACATGAATGGTTGCTGATTAAATTTTGGTGTACATTGCACAACAGGTGGCTCTGCTATGATGCATTGTTGTGGCAGTGTGTTATTCGCCTCCCCCCCCATTTTATTTAAATAAAAGAGAATAAATAAATAAAATTTGTGTAAATAAATAAAATTAGTTAATATTTCTTCGTAGGGTTTGATTCGTCCCCCTCCTCCTTTCTTTATGAGAAGTAACATCATTATTTAAGGAAGGTAATTTAATTGTTATTATTCTTAAGTGTTCATAGCAAAACCCCCTTTTTTCGCCTTGGAGACGAAGGCAATCCTACGATTTATTTAAACTGATTTTATTTATTTATTTTATGGTGGGGGAGAGAGGGTGAGTCACACACTGCCACAACAGTATTTTTCACGATTTCCGCGATAACTATATTCCAAGAATTAATGCACGGAATTTCACCCGTACACCTATTTATAACCTCTCTAAATATCTTGCGTCCTCGTTAAAACCATTGTTGTCAACCTCTTCTTACAGTTTAAACTCCCCACTTACCTTTCTTGAGGACATTAAAAGCTTTAAATTCCCCCTTGATTGTGTGATGGCTTCATTGGATGTCGTTAGCCTCTTTACATCCATTCCAATAGATTATGCCTGTTCAGTTATTAATGAAATCTGGCCTGTTGACAGCTCAAGTTTGGCCGTGGATAAAGAAACTTTTTTAGCCCTCTTTCATTTCTGCATGTCATCTAATTGTTTTACATTCAATGGAAAATATTTTAAACAGATAAATGGTACTCCAATGGGGTCACGATTATCGGTGATCATCGCCGAAATTGTTATGCAATATATCGAAGTAAAAAGGTTCCAAGATACAGATCATTCAATTAAATTCTGGCGTAGATATGTAGACGATGTTTTTATCGTTGCTGAGCATAATAAGCTTCATATTATTTTAAATCATGCAAACTCAATATGTTCGTCAATACAACTTACTATAGAATATGAAACAGATAACCGACTGCCATTCCTCGATATCCTTATCGAGAGATGCGAAGGATCCGAGTCTCAAACCATTGTTGCTTCAGTATACAGAAAAACAACTTTCTCTGGTCAATATCTCAATTTTAATTCGAATCTCCTAAATCCCAGAAGTTCGCAGTTATTAAGACCTTACTCACTAGAGCTTTACGCTACTGTAGCACTGAGAAGCTTTTTAATATTGAAAAAAAGAGAATTTTATCGGATCTGAAATTGAATGGCTACCCTACAATATTTTGTAAACGGGTAATCTCGGAACATATAAAAGCACACATGAATACTCCTCCCCCCTTTCCAACGTGCTAAGATGAACCAGTTCGCAGCAATTCCATATTACAAATGTATTTCAGAAAAGATTTCGCATCTCTTGAAACCACTCGGTATCCATACAGCTTTCATCTCACAGAAACCTTTAAATAGTTTTTTTAACCGTTTGAGTGCTAGCGCGATTGTGCCGCAATGTATCTGCGGATCAAACAAATTTTGTTTCAACCCAGAAATTTTATTCAATAATTGTAATGATTTAATTTTTATTCAACAGTGAAGTATTTACAGTGATCTAGTGAGTTACATTTTATAAGATAAAATTTCTGGGTTGAAACACAATTTGTTTGATCCGCAGATACATTGCGACGCGGCGCTATCGCGCTTCATAGCACTCAAACGGTTAAGCAACTTCAAACATAAATATCCCAGTTCTCAGTTTAAAGATGTAGTTTATGGTATTCCATGCCAACAATGCAATGCGATCTTTATGGGGGAGACAGGTCGAACATTTGAGATAGGACTAAAGGAGCACAGATGTGCATTTCAAAATAAAAATGTAAATTCCAAAATAGTGGATCATGCAATAAAAACCGACCCTTCTCCAGATTTTGCTAAATCTTTTGTAATCAGACCGAGGTGCAGCGACTACAGAACTCGTACTTTCTTAGAAGCATGGTGTATACGAAAATTACAGATTTACCTCTTAATGAAGCAGGTGCAATCCCGAATGAATACTCCGTGTTATTATAACTGTAACTTTGGACTCGACATTTTGATACGTTGCATTTTCTATGTATTAATATTTTTGAACTGTGACTTACGTTAAGAAAAATGTTTGTTGATGAGGGATTTTCATGTAAATCCGAAACGTCCAATTTTAATATGTTTTTAATGTTTTATGTAATTGTAATGTAATGTCTGTAATTTTAATGATTTTAATATAAATATAAATATTATAAAATGACCACCAAAACTATTTTTCCGAAACAAATATTATATCTTATGGTTGGAGTATCATAGTTGAGGTTATTTCCAACAGAGTGAAAATATGCCGGGACCAGACTCGACCCCGGGTACTTTGGTTTGCCGTACCAACGCTCTCCCTACTGAGCTATTCCGACGATATCCTGGGCTGTCATACTTCACTCTTACAGTTAAATCCAGTATACATTTCCATAAGTACTTTTTGTACATGCAATTTTGTTCAACTTCTTCATCAGATGAAGATGTTTCGGGGTTGGCAAGTACTATTTGTACATTAGGATAACATGAAATCCCTGTCCAAATTTGTGCTTATTCTAATCAAATCACACTGTAAATAAAACCCAGGATATACTATAATCATGATATACCACAATCAATAGAAAATTGGAAAGTTAAATTAATAAGACTACGGGAGGTTCGGAGGGGGTGGGAGCTCTGTCCCCCTGAAGAAATATATATATATATATATATATATATATATATATATATTTGGCTTGAAAAAATACAAGGGTAATCAGTTTACCAGAATATCATTATATATAGCAGTTTTTAATTTGACCCTTCCAATTTCCGGAAACATTGAGAGATCTTATATGCTTATAAATATATATAGTATTATATATAATTTAAAACATTTATATTGTGAATGGCAGGATGTTAAATATTGTGCAAAATGAGATTTAAAAACAATGGCTTCCAGAGTTGGCGTTCAGGCGCATGCTCTGCAGATTTACTTGTTTGTAGGATCATTTGTAGCGTTATTTGTACATTTTAAAGTTACGAACATTTAGTTTTTATATCCAAATTATTCCGACAGGGAAAACATAGTTGCATTTAAATAATCAATTATCGACAAATGAGCATTAATTGTATTTTTTTTCATACAACTTTATATATTTGTTTATTTTAAATATTGGCTTGAATAATTAAATTTTCAAAACAACTTACAAGAAAAAATAATACAAATAAAGAATCCTATGTAATCAATAATTTGATATATTTGTTGTAACTTGTAACTATTAAATAAATGTAACAATCATATCAAAATGTGTGTTTGCAGAAACCTAAATAAAAACTCCAATCTCTTCAGAATTGAGAGGAATTATTGCAAATGTTTCTTCAATAATTTTTTATTTCACATTTTATTAATTAGTCAGAACATCCGAGGCAACATTTAATTTGCTGATTTTTTTTAATCAATAAATAGCCATCAAATAATATTTAAATCATTAAATCATCAAATAATATTTAAATCATTAAATCATCAAATAATTCTTTAAATCTATTTAACTTAATAGTTTGTAATATCCGAGGGAAAAAAAACTATTTATTTTTCTTTTTATCAGATTATTCATGTATTTGTATATGATAATTCGTATATGAAGAGAATCGACAATATTCATGTGAGGTCGCAATGGGAATCGCCTGGCGTAAAAATAGTGGCTAGCGCGTTTGCTTACATATTTCATCACTTGATGCAGCATAAATACAGGTAAATGCATGCGCAAAATACTTTAGATTTATTTTGTACGAATCACTAAATAGAAAATTCATCTATACTTATTAATTAAAATAAGCAATTTTTATTTTATAAATAACATGGTAAAATATGCACGTAGTTGCAATAAAATATAGAAAATAGTTCATGTATATATATAGCCTATGCCTGTTCCTGAAAATATCTAAAACTTGACATAAAGATAAAATATAAATGTAAATTTTCTAAACACAATGCTTTTCAATGGCGCGGTTCAGAAGGTTATTCCCAAGGAGACAAATTTTTGTAGCCTCGAACCCAAAGGGAAATATTGATCATAGCGTCGTTATAAGTGTCCGATTTTATTTCTTAATCAATTTATACAAGCTGATTTTTCAATGTGTAGTTGACCTTAATTATCAAAACAAAAACAGCCGTCAGCTGTCGAGACAGTGGTGGGTAATGCCATGGGAACAGAAAAATGCTCCAGTCAAACGGAAAAGCATGACAATCCGATTACAGAAAATCGTCGCCTTTCATGATAATACCATTCAATCTTCCGTAACCGGGTAATCATTTTAAAACAAAGCACATTAACATGCTTTTAGAGGCTGCGGAGTCTGAGCAGGGGTTGGCGAACGTGGCTCGCAGGGGGCAGAATCCTAAAAAAAATATAAAGTTTGGTGAATCTTAAAAAAATAATAATAAGTGTACATCTGGAAAGTATATATTTAATTATTCAAATATATAGAGTAGCTAAGATGTTTGTGATTGTTTTATTTAAAAATTTATGTAAATAACAATTTTTGGCACCTAATTTTAATTTAAAGGCGAACATAATTGGAAGTATAACTCTAACATGTTAATTTTCCGAAGGAATGCTGTGTCGATTGAGTGTTAAAAATAATCCAAAGTAAGAGCAGCTCCTGCCTAAGTAAAATTTGATAAAGAAATCTCAAATTTATAAAAATCCATCCGAATTATCGTAAAATGATAATCGCGGAATCACTTAATCGCAATGTATTGATACATAAAAACGAACACAATTTTTCAGTATTTATCACACATAATACTGTTATTTCTAAATTTTAGTTCCCTATCTCATTTGGATGTATCTGTCTTAATTGAGTTAGCTCATGGGCCGACATATCTTCGCTGTAATTGTTTATTTTTGGTTTTACATGCCTTTTTTTAAAAGTATTATATCCCGGAATTACATTTTTACACGTTTTTCCACATTTCTACGCCGGCTTTTACTCTTTTATTACATTTAAACTGCACCCATCGCTAGTAGTATACGCTTTCATTTATAAAGAAAACAAAATAATTAAGAAAAAAGTTAGCAATATAAAGTGGCGTAACAATGTTTCCATTTCTGCTATATGCTGGTATAAAATGTAAGAAATGCAATCTCTAAAAAGTATGTCAAGTAATGGTAATGTATGGCATTCACAATTTTTGCGGGGGCCCTGTTTACGACGTTCGCGCCAAATTAGGTACTATGATTTTACTCAGTTTGCAAACTCATAGTATCATCGAACACACATTTTAAAACATCGCTCAAAGACAATAATGTATCTTGTGTCCTATAAGTTTTACATACAATAAATAAATAAATACAAGTGTGGATGATTTAAAATTGTATAAAGTTATGAAAAACTACTACAAAAAATTTACAATTGTAGATCAAAGAAAAGCCAATGTTTTGAGCAGAGTTTCTTCATCTTTCAAATTGCGGATTTAAGTAGCTCCGCCCCAAATTTCGTTTTTTTAAATGGTTTTTATGGTACATATATTTGTAAATATTAATGCGGATACCAAAAACATAATTTTATGGTATATTTTGAAAATGCGAACATGTTCAATATTTAATTAAAAACTGGCGATTTCTTTCAGAATATATATTTTTAATATTTTAAATATAGCATCATTATTTGTCACCTTTGTTATTGAAAGAAAGCTGCGAAAATACACCAATTATTAGTCTTTAGTAATTGTACAGCATACTTTAATTTTATTCTACATTTATTCTAAATTTCCATGCAATTTAGATTTTAAAAGTGGAATAAAAATTATTTTTTTATCCAAGATTTTTGGAAAATATTTCCTTTTTTTTTTTTTTTTTTTAAATTTGGGAACACTGATTAATAGTTACTTATTTAGGGACATTGTTAAAAGTTGAGTAATAATATTCTTTAATATCAAAGCAGAATACATTGCATATCCAGCTTTGATAAAACTACATTTATCTTTCACACCGCCAGTCCCGGAGGACAGCGGTCAATCTTGAACAATATTTCATGAATAAAAATCGGACAAATCACTTACGACGATTTTCAATAAAATTTTAAGTATATAATATTTATGGTGTAAGCTATATTTTTTTCAAACAGTCTGATATATTACTTTCAAAAAAGGTTTTGCTTTTACTTCTTCATAAAACATCATCTTTCTAAAATAAATAAGACTTTCACGTATCATTAGAAGTGTGAAAAATGCAAGAGAAATATGATATTCAGCTGATTAATGCAATCTTCCTTGCAATAGTCATCCATTTCTCATTTTTAAAATCACGAACAAATCACATTGTACAGATGTGTTACACTCACGCACCGATGTTTCGCGTGATTTTCAAGCCTGAGCCAAACTAATAACTTAATACAATAGCTAGGTTGCCATTAAAGAAAAAAATCCCCTAAATTTGGCGACTTTTTCCGCTTTTATAACCGATTAAAAAAAAATAAAAGAAAAACTGTGCGTGAGTGTATGACATCATAGCCTATATTACATTTCAGGCATTGATTAACCTACGTTTATCTTTGCACCGCCAGTCGCGGAGGACAGCGGGTACCTTGGATTAATCACCTAAACTTACTTGTGATCAGCTATTAGTGTACGCCGATTTAAAATAACATCTTAAATATATAATATTTATGGTGTAAGTTATAATTTTTCAAACAGTCTGATATTTTATTTCATGAAAGGTTTTGCTTTTTCTTCTTCATAAAATATCATCTTTCTAAAATAAATGACACTTTCACGTATCATTAGAAGTGTGAAAATTGCGAGAGAAATATGATATTCAGCTGATTAATGCAATGTTCCTTGCAATGGTCATCTATTTCTCATTTTTAATATCACGAACAAATCACATTGTAAGGAAACGCTTTAATTTTTTTAATCAGCCTGAAGACAGGGACTCCAGCATACATGCAGAAAGGGGCAAAAACGTTCAATGAAGTTTACAAAGATAATTAAATATTTTTTTTCTGGAAAATAAATAATTTTAAATTATGCCATTGATTATTCATACTAATAAAACAAAAGTTCGCTTTGTGTATCTGTGTCTGTGATGGCTAGCGAAATCTACCGCGCGTATTAGTCTGAAAATTTCGTTGAGGATAGTCCAAGGCATGTACACATGCACCTGAGGCACAGAATTTAAATATTTTAATAATTATCCGATATATTAATTAAAAACTCATTAAACATGGCAAAAATGCGATCTTTTTTATCATAAAATGGCGCTAAAGAAATATCAAAACCACAAAAGAAATAAATGATTTGATAATTGCAGATGCAGATGGAGAAATTTTCTCATTTTCACTTATTCTTAAATATTAAGAAAACTATCGGGGGAATCGATTCGAAACTCACAGCGTATACGTATTTTATTTTTGATTCAAAAATGCAAATTTTGTGAATACCGGACCGTAACTTTTCGTAAAAAAACTAACTTAACGAATAAAAATGACCCAGACAGAAGAAGGGGTCGTATTGAATTTACTTATGCTTCGGGCATGTTCCTCCATTTACTTTCCGAAACGAAAAGTCAGAAATTATACGTTATAAGATTGACAATGCATAGTAATTAATAAAGAAAACTTAATTTTACAGATTATTTGTTGTATTTGCTAAGAAGCGGGGTGGATGGGTTAAACGTTCTTTTTTATTATTAATTATTGCGTTCATGTTAAAAGCTTGACCCTTTTTATTCCATTTTTGGACCCGATTTAATAGGTTTTTTTCCTAATAACTTCTTTGGTACTCCAGGTACTATATGCAGTACAATATATATATATATATATATATATATATACTTAGATTCGGGCTACCACCTTTTCAAATAATAATCTCCTTTTTCGACATTTCTTTCTTTCTTGTTCTTTTTTTTTTTCTTTTTTTCTTTTCACAGTAATAATTATCAGATTTTCCTAAGAATTGGTAAATAACTGTCTCACAATATTTCAATTCTATTCCTGCACTTTTTGTCGCCAGCAGATACAGTGTATTAGGTTGTCCGAAAAAGTCATGCCAGTTGGTTGGGAAAATCAATTTATACCGGAAAATTCTACCTTTTAATTATTAGAGATTGATTCCGATATCTAATGTCTAATAATTAACGGGCAGAATTTTCCGGTACAAATTGATTTTCCCAACCGGCACGAACTTCCGGTCAACCCAATATCACCAGCATTTCCGAATATAATTAAATTTTCGTACAGATGGTCCTATAGCTGCCTGGTTTGATTTTCGTGTTCTGGGTTTCTTGAAAATTCTAAAAATTAATTTACGTTTATCTCTTAGTAACTCTAAAACCGGTATTTCTGAATAATGCATTTTTGAGAGTCTTTTGCTGTATCCTTTTCCCTAATGGTACGATTTCTGTAATTCTTTTTTTGTTGCTTAGAGTTTTTTAAAAAGTTTTTTCACCAGATATCTTTTAATTTTAGTACTACTCTTTCACCACTAGAGGGCGCTTTTAATTTCAGTTTCATGCTTTTTTCTCAGTAATAATTCTTGGATTTTCCAAAGAATTGATACATAACTACATTATAATATTCCCATTCCATTTCAGCACTTTTGGTCGTTCACAGATAAGCTGTATCACCACCATTTACTAATAAAATCCAATTTTTCTACAACTTGTCCCACAGATTTCCGATTTTATTTTCGTGTTTTGAGGTCTAAAAATTTAATAATTTTTAAAGCCTAAAAATTTAATAATCTTCGTCACTTATTATCTCTATACGGTGCCGTAGGCAGAAGAGATCCGTGCCAGAATTTCGTTCGGAAACAGGTTTGTTTAGAGCAGAATGTGCCTCCTGGCGGTAGGAAGTTGTTAGCGTGCAGTTAATCGTAAAACTTTTTGATTATTTATAGCAACATTTGTTATTCTGATTATTTCAGTGTTTACCTGCTTAGTTCGATTACATATCTGTTAAATTTGTGTTTTATTTATTTATTTATTTGTGAAGTTTTAACCACGTTTGACAATTTAGTTATGGAATGTTACATGGAAACAAACAAAGTCTGAATTATATGCATTGATTTATACATTGGTTTTGATGATACAATAATGAAAATGGAACAAAAATTTTTATCACAGCAAAAATGTGTGAATCCGTTGAAAACTGGAAGTCGAAAAAAATTTCGGTTACAATACATTCTTCTATCTGTAATCGAAGAAAGTAAAAATGAAATATACATTTTTTGCTTTTAATTTCAATAAATATCAATATAGATGAAGAAAGTAAAAATTAAGTATCCATTTAATTGCTTTTAATTTCAATAAATATTAAATTGCAAGCAATTATTTTGTTTTCTTTGTGCAACACAGTGACACTAAGAATGATATTTTGCTTATTGTTTGTTTTTCTAAATTTTGAGAAAATAAAAAATGGAAAATCATATATGCGCCATTTTGGTTCTTTTAGTAAGAATTCTGAGATTTAAGGGGAAATGTTTCGTTTTCAGACAGTCATAGTAAAATGCTTCAACTTCATGTATGAAAATGCACGTTTTTTTTTTTTTTTAAATAGTTGTTTCAATGATGGATTTTCGCCATTTAAATTGTTTAAATGTTTTACTGCTTGGTTTATCCGTGGAAAATAAAAACCTCTAATTTTGTGATGTGGAACTTTTATCTTAGTCTAGGCTGAAAATAAATGTGTAAATTTAAGCTTTTTAAAACAATCTATGTAATATGTTCCTTTTTTATTAATGAAATTCCGTATATTACACGTATGTCATATTCATGGATGTATGCGATGCGTATTGGTATGTTTAGGGTTGATGAGTACATTTTTTAGGGTTTCGTTCATCTCACGAAACCCTATTACTCCCGCTTCGTTGTCTGTCCGTCACAGAGCCGGTTCTCAGAAACTATTTAACTTACAGGCATAAAATTTTGCTGATAGCTGAATACCTGCTAAGAAGCTCAAAATCACAAAATTTGAAAAAATCGTATTATTTTAATATATAGAGATAAAAAAAAACAAAAATCTAACAGCCTTTTCCTATTAAATTTAAACATTTTTCGTTATAGCAGTTGCCAACAATTAAAAATCCACAATAAAATTCTTTCTACAATAATTAATTTTATATTGAAAGATTTCCACGTGAAAAATTAAAAAGAAATAAAAAGTTTCACCAATTGAAAATAATAATAATAATATGACGTCATATTGGTAATAAAAAGGAAATTTTCAAACATTTCTCAATAATGCAAGGAGTATGAGTAAGTGTAAATACAGAAAGCAGCTTAAAAGTACGTCATTAGAGGATTAAAAAGAAAATTAATCTGACGTCATAACGGATTTTTCAAATGTTTGAGAATAATACAAAGGGAGTATCAATATGAGTAATAGAGAATAGTAAATATATAAGTTTGAGGAACGTATTGAATCACGATAAAAACCCGATTAAGGGAATATTGGCATATTTTAACATTTTGAAGGTCTCTATCAACATGTTTAATTTTGAAATTGATTTTTTTTAAATATCGCATTTAGTACACATGACAGATATTATTATGACAGAGTATAATAGCGGGTTTCGCCCGCTATCGGATCGATTCAGATTTTTGAAAAAACGAGAAAAATAGGCCGGAAATTTTTTTACTTTATATAAAACATGACTTTCTTTTTTTTATTGCAAAATGAAATTTATTTGGATTTATTAAAGAAAGGATAAAGTGTTTTGAAAGGAATATTAAACGAAATTCTTTGTGCGATCAGGGTGGCTAGTGGTCAGGGAAAAATACAGTAATTGACTATTTGATCGAATAATCAACATAAATTTTTCTATAAGAATATACTGGTGTTTATTACTTTTTTTGACTGTATTTTTCCCTGACCACTAGCCACCCTGGCTATCTTCGATCACACTTACCCACTTGTTCTTTTCTCCCTATTGCTTTTTATAACGAAATTATTGTTATTTGTTTTTAAGACAATCTTTTTGAATCTCTCTGTTATTTAAATGTAAAATTATCGGAATTTTTTTTAATAACGTAATAAAAAAATATCAAACTAAACAGTTACGACAAATTGATTAATGCTTCTGAAAAAAGAAAAAAACTTTTAATGTTGCTGTGGAATTTTTTTATGAATATGCAACCGCATAAGTTTGTCATTTCCAGCTATGCACCCCGAAGTCATGAAGAGATAAAAAATGGTATATTGCGCTGCATAAAATGATACCGACGGTGATTTACGCTTTAGAACAGGGGTCGGCAAGTAATTTTAAGAAGGGTTCGAATACTTTTGAAAATTTTTATCGAGGTCCAGAGAAAAAACACTTAAGTAATATTAGTACTTATTAATGTTAAATTGTTATTTTATACATACACTATAGAATAGAAAAATCAGGTATTTGTTATGAAAAATTACTATATATACAAGTATACGTTCTGAAAAAATTTATATACGCATTATAAAATAGAAAAAGCAGATAATTGTTGAAAAATTAGTGCGAAATATTACACTTGCGGTCTTGGGCTAGTTTTTTATAATTTGGTTCACGTGGTGAACAGCTAATTCGCAGAATGTCTTCAAGGTATGCGTCCGTTAACCTCGAACGATATTTGTTCTTCAAAAAATTCATTTTGGAGAAAGTTGTTTCACATAGATATGTAGACAGTTTTTTACAATTTTCATATTTATCTGAAACATGTTTACCCCAAAATTCTTCAGGGGATGCAGTTTTGTACATTTGCAAGGAAATATCTTCTTGCAAATCAGTTATTTCCATTTGAAGTAAAGGTTTTTCAAGGTTGAATAATTTTTCAGCCACATCAGTCCATTCTGCAGCTCGAGCAACTTCAAACGGCGATTTAAGGAACTGTGACAACTTACTTACCTCTGCAAAATCTTGGAATCTTGCTTCAAATGCCTTTATAACATCTAACATAAAACTTGGGAACACTGCGGTGTCTATTTCGGAATTCTTCATTTTGTGTTCAAGGATTGGAAAATGAATAAATTCTTCATTTGCAATATCTTTTTCAAAGATATCCAACTTCCGACGAAAAGCAGACACACTTTGTAACAAATCACATATTAATTTCTCATTTCCTTGTAACTCTGTGTTGAGCGTATTTAAATATTTCAGAATGTCTTTCAGGAAAACCACAGCTGCCATATTGCCCTCGTTTGATAGAAACTCCCAGTGCTCCTTGCCCTGTGTATCCAAGTTGACTAAGAAGGAGGTTACTTGTTCAATTTATTTGCCAGAAACGTTCAATAACTTGACCTTTGCTTAGCCAACGAACATTGTTGTGTTGCAGTAAGTCATAATAAGCTGAATCACACTCAGATATAAACTCCTTGAACTGTCGGTGCTGAAGAGCAGAACAAGACCTCATAAAATTGATCAACTTGATTAAGTTGTTCATTACTTCTTTCAGAGTAGAAGTAAGTTTTCCACAAAGAAATGTCTGCTGAATTATTCATTGATAAGATAGTAGCCCAGCATTTTTATCCTTGATTCTCTTTACTAATCATTTTTCTTTGCCCATCATCGCCGGGGCTCCGTCAGTTGAAAGGGACATCATTTTATCATGATTGATGTTTGATTTTGTCATGAAATCGTCAACATTCTTGAATAAATCTTCTTCGCGAGTCTTGCCTTTATATGACAAAATTGTTAGCAGTTCTTCCCTGAATAATTTACTTTCAATGTCAAAAAATCTCACAAAAATAGATATTTGTTCATCATCAACAATATCGAATGATTCATCAAGTGTAAGTAGCAAGGTGCCTTCTTCAGAAATTCAACCAAACTTTTTTTAATGTCAGAAGCCAAAATTTCGGTTCTTCTTGTATTGCTTCTTGCCGACAATGGAATACCTTGAATTGTGATTACAACGTCCTTCTTCTCTTCAAAAAGTGCCGTGGCCACTTTCAAACATTCTTTTACTATTTCAGAGTCTGAATTTGGCTTCTGGTGTCTATTAAGCGTCCAGCAGACACACAACACTGCTTCTGATGATTTTTCTTGTTTGCTCATACAGCGAACTAGTAAGACCGTGCTTTTTTTTGTAAGAAGTAAGCTATGCCTGGAGTTTTTACTGACGAGCTTCACTTCCAAGAGGAATTTTTTTATGGAAATGCTAATGACTTGTTTCGTATTGTCGCTTTAAGTTGGAACTTTTAATAATAGCGACAGTTTTGTTGCATATGAGGCAAACTGGAACCGGTTCAGATCTATCAGGCAGTGTAAAACAATACTGTTATGTGCACTCAGGCAGAAACTTCCTATTTTCACTGTCAACTTTGCCTTTTTTAGAATACATATTCATTCACTTATTTTAGCACACAGCAATAACAACGCAAATGAATGAAAGATTCGCACAAAAGATTTCAATCTTCGACTGACAAGGTGAATTCTCGTGCATGCGTACCAACGCAGCCGGTCAGTTCACTTCTAAGAGTAAAAACAGTAATAGTGTGCCGATTTTATTGTTGTTTGGTCGAAGTGTTGTTTTGTATCCCCCACCCCCCTCCTCTCACCACGATTAAAAGATTGTTTAATTTCTGGATGGATTTTATTTAAATGTTATAAAATGGCTTGGGAGCATGCATTGCACACCTCCTTTTTAATAAACATTATTTTAAAAATATCTTTTTTTTTATTAGCGATATAAGATCCAAAATATTTCGAGATTTCTGTTTGGAAAGCTTCAATTTGACAGAATTATCTCATGAAATGTAACAATGTTAATGCCATATTTTTTTTTTTTTTTAAATTCTAAAAATGCATTAAATTTTGCAGTCATTATTAAAATAACAGGAAATCAAACAACATTTCTTTCTCTCTCTTTTTTTTTAAATAAAAGTGAAGTTAGCACTAAAATGTTATCTAATATTCTTTGATTTGATAATATATTTCATAGCTTTTGAAAACTTCAAACCACATAATGTCTTTTTTAACAATACATTCGATTATAAAACATATTTTGGCTGCAATCCAGAATTTTTTATTTTGCTTTTAATATTTCTACCTAAAGGCTTTTTTTTTTTTTTTCTTTTTTTTTTTCTTTTTTTTTTTTTTTTTTTTTTTTTTTTTTTTAGAATTATTGAAAAGAATAAGGTAAAGCTAGGATAGTCTGCGCACAATTCAGCAGAATAATAAAAATACATATAAATATTATTTTTTTGCTAAACTATGCATGATTAATTTTGACTTTATTTGTTTTTTATGCATTTCCATTGTTATTTTGTTGCTATGTTGCAATTTAATAGAACAGTTGTAATAAAACCAAGAAAACTATTTTGCGCAATCTGTCCTTACAGGGTTGGTGTGATTGCGCACATGGGTAGGAGAGATTGTTATTAATAATAACTACAATTTAATCGTTAACAATAGCAATTACACTTAAATGGCATTAATGTAAGGCTTTTGCGAATAAATATTATTGTATTATGAGTGAATATTTCAACTTAATGGTACAATTCCAGACATTCAGTTCACCCATCCTCATTGCCCAGTATTTTTTTAACAAAAGAATTTATTGCAAAATTTACTTTCGATAATTATGTGTTTTTTAAAATTATTTCAAAATTGATTCATTCACATGTTTTACATGTAATTTGTAATATATGCAAATTTACCATTAAGCTGCGTAATCTATCCTAGCATGAAAACTAATGAGAAACAATGCGCCATCTCTCCTAAGTAGCAGATGCGCAAACTCTCCAATTTAGGTAGGGGAGATTGCGCGGCCTTTTATTTAATAATGACCGCTACTAAAACGAACTAGTGGTGTTCGCACCGTTAGTCTATGTTAGTAGCTTATGGGAAATCGTTTAAATTTAAAATATTTTGTAATACTGATACTATATAGAAATTCTGACGAATAGTTATGAAAATTCAAGCACTTACTTTCGGAAAACAAAACAAAATATAATTCTTTATCCTAGACGCTCGAAACAATCGACGTGCACATTCAAGTAGACACTACTCTACTGCTGTTGTACAACTACCTGAAGTCGTTGCGCGCTGACTCTACCCCTTCCCTCTGAACCTCTTTGTGCGCAATCTCTCCGACCGCGTCATCTCTCCTGGCTTTACCTTAACCAGCTGCCATGAACTGTTTTAAATTAAAAGACACAAAAAATTAAAAGGCAAATGAAAAGCGCAGTCAAAGCCAGAGGAAAGCAGGCGAAATAAATTTCAGTGGGGATTCAGAATTTGCAAGCAGATTTTGGCGGGAAAAAACCGTTTGGCTTGGCGATGTTGTACTGGACATCACGTGATGGTGGGCTGGTTATGTTAGCGTTAAGAAGTCTATTTCTCATTTTCTGACTCAAGTTTATTAGAAATCTGTTATTCTCTCCCTCCCTCTGCCGCCTGCACCCCAACGCAGTATTTTGCATTTAACTTAAGAGCGTCTATGTATCATTATTAAAAAAATCAAATTAATAGTGCTATTTATTGTAAAATATAAGAAACATTGATAAAGCTATCGTTCAAACGTATCTATTATACGTAAATTTTAATAAACTATTTATTCAAATTGAAAATTTTTGGCGGTCCACGATTTGATCTTCCGCTGTCCGGATGTGGTCCGCGGTCCGCCAGTTGCTGACCGTTGCTTTAGAATAATTAAATTCTCCATTTTTCGAAAGTAATCATATTGGTTTATGCAGTCGAATTTACTGAAGCTTAACATTGCGCATAAATTACTAAGTGACGGATAAATTGCCGAATATTTTTTTTTTTTGCTAAGTGTAACCTGCGGCATGGATAATGGATAAAAAGATAACTACTATTTATAGTTATTTTACTCTACGTTTTAGTGAAGATCTATACATGTGAGATCTATAGATGATTTTCGAAAAAACGAGAAAAATATACCGGTAAATTTTTACTTTATAAAAAACGTGACTTTTTTTTTTTGAAAATGAAATTTACTTGGATTTATTAAAGAAAGAATAAAGTGTTTCGAAAGGAATATTAAACGAAACCCTTTGTGCGATCTTCGATCACACTTACCCATCTTCTCTGCGCGAAGGACGAGTTTATTATTATTATAACATCTATACCAATATATATATATTTTGCGTGTGTGTATATGTCTCTCTAAAATGGCTAACGTAATCTACCACACGCCGAAATCTAAAAATTTGGATGAGGATAGCCCAAGGCAGGTCCTGATGCACCTGGGGTTCAGATTTCTAATTCTTTGATAATTAGTCGAAATTATAATTAAAAATCAAAACTACCGTTCATCGAAAAACATTTTGTTTCAAGTGTGCAGACACTGTTTAAGTGAGACACTTTCGCAAATCTCCCAGAAAAGAAAGCCCGAACGGCTTTTATTTCCGCCCCGTCTTTGCAAACGCACATCCGCTGAACCATTTAAAAGTAGATTAAAGTAAAAACATATTATTAAATTTCGTCCTTTTTACTATTGCTGGTCGGAATTCGGATAAAAAAATTCACATTTTAAAAAACCTTTAAAAAATTATTATTTTTTGTTAAAGTTCTATTTCGCTGTTTTTTTCCCTTGCCTTTTTAAAAGCTTGCATCGGGCTTAGTTTTAGAGATACGGAAAAAGAAAAAATACTCACATAATTCGGACATTTTCTGCTCTACGACGATGCAATTCATTTTTTCAAATACTAAAATTAACCTTTCATAAAAAAATCGCGACTGGAAGTCCCTTCGCACCTCACGAAACAACTCTTTTATCTATACTAAAAGTATATCAGTATTTTCAGTACAATATTTTAAAAACTCTTTGTACATTTGATTTACATCTCGTATAAAAACCTCAAAATATTCGGGCGATTAGAAATATTTGTAAAAAAAAAAAAAAAGAAATCTGTAATATTTTCGCCTAGAACGTCAATACGCGGGTGGTTCTTGCTCATGTTTTTACAATTAAATATCCGTATTTTTGCACGAAAATTATACGCAGGCTTCAAAAACATTATATTTATAACTCATAAAATTTTCAAAGAGTTTGGACGATAAGAACTATTTTGTTTTCAATCCTGAACGACCCGATGCGAAAAATGTTTTCAGAAGGAAATACAGCCCTTTTACAACTAAATATCAGTATTTTATCATGATTTTTTTTTTTTACACAGGCTTCAAAACCATTATATTTATAACTGGTAACTACTTCGAAGAGTTTGGCCCATAAGAATTATTTTCTTTAACTATTAAATGATATGATGTGGAAGCAAAAGTCTTCTTACGAGTGCCTTTACCACTAAATATGAATATTTTTCACGAATATTTTACACAGGCTTCGAAAACATTATATTTATGACACATAAAAACTTCAAAGAGTTTGGAGAAAGAAATATTTTTTTTATATTATTTGATCCTATGAGAAAAAACAAGTTGGAAATTGTACGTTAAGCCTGACATAGGTGGTGAGTTCATTTTATAACTAGTTTCACAATCTAAAAAAATTCATCCTTATTATTTCAGTGAAATGGATTTTATCGTCTGCTATGAGCGAAATAAGCATACCTTTTTTTTTCTTTTTACGTATGCCACGTATACAGATGCGATTTTTTTTTCTACATTAGCTAGAACTGTAAAATTCACCATGGAAATCTTGCTTTGCGAATGATTACGTCTATGGTTTAATATTTTTATGACTCATAAAGAACGAATCTCCTGTGTTTATTTACTCTAATGGATTGAGAAATTCGGCTGTTAACGTAATTTCCACTGAAGTTATCTCAGAATCTATACATTTTTTTTATGTAATTCATCTCTCAAACAAACAATTTTTTTTTAACTATCTTTCTAAAAATGTAACTTTTATGCAATTTTATTTGAAAAAATAATTTTGGATAAAAATGGCCACCTGGCATATGGAAAAAGAAGTGGTTTGCCAGTATTTGTTTTCCTCAGTCACATGACTGGCGCTTTTATTATATAGATTACGTACGATAGGATTTAATAGAATAAAGAAAACTTTTATTAATACTAGATGGAACCCGTCAAAACTTGACAAAAAAAAATTATTATAACGATATCAGTAAAATAAGCTTCTTTATTACATAAGAAGGGATGCGTATGAAACAGTCTTTCAAATATTTTATTTTAAAAGTTTTCTCCTCAGTGAATTACAGTACTATTTCCGATGCAAACTCCAAACAAACAATCCGTAAACAATTGTGTAATGCAAATCAGTTTGACATTACCGCCATATTCCCCACAGCAAGAAAGAAAATTTCCTGGACCTATGAAGTATCATACAAATAGTATATCCCTACGTTCATCTCATATTCAGTCAATAAAAGAACATAGTAAATAAAGCACACATCCCCCCCCCCTGTGATAATGCAACCAATGAGCTCCTATACGCATGTGCATTGCATCACCTCAAACGCACCGTCGAAATTCGACGTTAAAAGAAAAGTTTTAAAATGTCTTCTTTAATCATTGTTCGTTGCAAATCCATATCTTCTGAAACGCATACATTGTTTTAAGCTAATCAATTTTTTGACATCGAAAGAGAAATTCACAGTGAAATAAATAAAACTTTGCCGCTAATAAGGAAATGTTAAATGAACCAAAATAACTTCTATCATATATTAGCCTTACATTGTTTATTCTAACTAAAAATACAATCATTATTTCAAGGTTTTTTTTTTCTAACATACCACTACTTTTAATAAATTTAAAGTTTCTGAAATCCTTTACTTTTGTGAATTTTTTTATTAAAAAATGAAATCTTCTAACCTATAATTAAAAAAAAAAGTAATTGGTAACATGCAATCAAGATAAAGCAATCAAAAAAGGCTCGAATTCTATTCTTTATAATTAAGAATGGAAAAATCAGTTAAAATTAAGTCATGTTGACACAATCATATAAATTTTTCTCTTTAGTTTTATCAATGTTAAAATGCATTTCAAGCCAAGCATAACGTCATTTTCAGCGGCGCAAACTTTTCACACGTACTTTATATACGTTACTTTTATGCTTAAACACTGTATATAGAAATAAAAATATATGTTGTATTTAATTGTAATGAAAAAATAGCATCAACAAAGTTATAATGCATAATGATAAAATAAACCCAAAGCACAATATTCCCGTGACGTGACGATAAATATTAATTTTTATTCGCTTATAAATGTAAAGTGCACGCGAAAAAATATTTTCACCAAACTTTAACTTGCAAATTAAAAAATTCGGCCTAAAGCCCCGTGCTTTTAATATTTCTTATTTTTCTTTTATCAACGCAACCACAGAGTTTCTCGTTACTCCGTGCCTCGCCACAGTGGGAGTTATTGCCAACTTTATGACGTCATACGCAGAAGTAAAAATAATTTAAAATTACGGCTAATTAATTAAATTTTCGAACAAACGGATGTACGATAACAAATCTGTGTCCAAATATGTTTTATTTAAAAAAAGAATGATGTAATTTGATGCAGTAGTTTGTTCGCACGGACTGTCGAAAGAAAACGCTTAGCGTTTTAAATATATAGATGTTTTTATGTTTTGATTCGATTTTCATAAAATTTGAAATGACTCGACAAAATTCTACAACGATAATATATATTAAATTTCAAACCATTCGGTTGGGTAGTTTTTGCGCTGCTGTATGCGGACAGACGGACAGACAGACAGATGGACGGACGGATCTGACGACGACTATAGGTGCTGCGTATTTATATAATTCGAACGCACCTAAAAAAATGCCACACACTTTAAAATTCTGAATCTGCTATTTTTTGTCGAAATACGGAAAAACATCTAACACCCACTTAAAGAACATAATTTTACTTTAAAACGACGGTTAAAAAAAAAAAAAAAAAAAAGATAAATATTGCGGTTCGCCCTATATACGAGGTTCATTTGGAATAATTTTCGTTTAAAAGTACAAATTCTTACAAAATCGGGTTAAAGGTATAAAGTCAGACAAATTTGAAGTAATAAGGGTGTTATCACGGGCCCTTGCAACGTCGGGCAGGTCAGGTACTATATCTATATCAGAGAAAAAATGCTTGAATATTCTTTACACAAAATACAATTTTAATCGATTTGGACTAAACTTGGTATACAGTTTGTATATAGCTCCTAGTTTCAGCGATGAAATAGCATTTTCAATGATGCGAAAAATAGGTATAAATGAGCTTTTTATCTTCATTCTAATTCAGTTAATTTTTAAATACAGTTTCGCTTTTTGTTATAATAATCTTGTTTCAGCAAAAGAGAAAAAAAAATCTAATTAACCAATATTGTCTTTTAAAAATGAAAAAAAAAAAAAAAACGTAGCCTTTAGAAAATTAATGACAGGAATATATCATAAAGATCATTTCCTATCTTATTTTCGACACTTTTACATTTTGCATTGCTTACTTATCTCCAGTATGTAGAACAGTTAAAAAAATCTAATTAACCAATTTTGTCTTTTAAAAATGAAAAAAAACGCAGCTTTTAGAAAATTAATGACAGGAATATTTCATTAAGATAATTTCCTATCTTATTTTGAACACTTTTACATTTTGCATTGCCGACTTATCTCCAGTATGTAAAACAAAACAAAAAAAATCTAATTAACCAATTTTGACTATGATTATCTTTTAAAAATTAAAAAAGCGTAGCTTTTTGAAAATGAATGACAAGAATATTTCATTAAGATATTGCCTATCTTATTTTGAACATTTTTACATTTTACATTGCCTACTTATCTCCAGGATTTAGAACATTAAAGTACGTTTGAACCACTTTGGAACATTTAGAATACATAAAAGGTGATTCAAAAGTCCTTAGGTAAACTATAAGGGTAGGTCAAGCTTACAGAAACAACATTAAAATATTGAATAAACTGGTATGATACTTTAAAAGCATAAAAAAAACTTCATAATCATACGCTAGGCCTTTCGAAAGAACTTTGTCTTTCTTCGTCAGGCGCAAAAAAGACGTGCAACCACTTTGAAAGCAGGAGCTAGACAAAATTGAGTCTTGATAATTGAGTCTTGCTCCTGCCTTTAAAGTGGTTGCATATCTTCTTTGAGCCTGATGAAGAAAGACAAAGTTCTTTAGATTGGCCTAGCGTATACTTTATTTTTATGGTGTTATTAATACGTGTGTTTATGCTTTTACAAAAACAAGTTATTTTTACAGTAGGATAAGGCTGCGTTTAGTGCGTAAACTTGCAAGTCAGTCTGATATACCAATCTTCCCAGTTCCACTAAAAGAGGGAACGTGACTACCTCTGTAGGTTTTCACACCCCTCGAGTTGTGGTAAAGCAAGAGCCGTCGTGAAGCCTAGCATACTACCTAGAAACCGGCTCCCCTTCTGGGGTTTCGGCGACGAAGTCGCTGGGTATTCTCGGCGGTTCATCAAGTGTCCATCCCTACGGAAGTTTCCTCCGAGATGTGGGGTTACTGTCGTAGCGACCTGTGTCAGCGACACTTGGTAAATTGGCTTGGGGGTCCGCAGTGGGGAGCGGCCCCAGGCCGATCGCAGCGCCGTGGCGATACAAAGCTGCTGGCGCGATATAAGTCCTATAGAGACTTGGGCGCGATGGTCGGAACGCGAGCCGGTGCCCCCATGGGCCCCAGGCGCCGCTAGCTCATACCAATCTTCCCATTCTTCTCAAATCAATTTTTGGTCATAAGCAAAATAAAGGGAATATGCAACAAAAGAAAGGGGTGGTGTCAACGGCTGTCAACTGCTTCCGCTTTGACCTTTGAACTTTAGACATCCTAGCATAAAACATCAAAGGTACCGAAAAACCACAAAAGAATACCCGCGTGTAAATCTACTCACTGTTCGAGCTTTAACTGTACACTGTCTAAGTAAAAAAATGAAATGAAATCACCCTCTCGTGGAGATCCAGCCGTTAAGCATAGGGATTTTTCTCCACGAGGGGAAATGTTTACTGAAAATTCATATTTTAGAATACAAATGTTGAATATTACATTAGAGATTAAAATAAAATTAGTACAAAGTTAGTTTTTACAGTACTGGTTCAGATCACAACATTTCTTAACATTAAAAAAATGTTATAAGAAAAAGTATAAAAGAAAGTAATTAGAAAATTTCTGAAAATAATACTTAACCATAACACAACTAGTCATTTTGAATGGTTCAAACAGTAAGCTGAAATAGGAACAGCATGAGTACAAAAATGTGCTAAGTATGAGAACTATCCCTCTATATTAAAAAAAAGTAACCACCGCCACCGCAGCCGCTGTCCATCAAGATTTTGTGCCTTGAAGTCTTTCTGGACTAATATCCAGAAAACTATTGCATTTACAAATTTAAAAATTGGTAGTTTTACAAAGAAATGTTCGATAAACACGCTGAAGCAGACAGTTCTTAAATCGAAGAATTATTTTAAGAGATATTTAATATTAAAGTTGGTCAAAATAGTTTTCTAAAAAAGGTTTCATAGGAACGAAAACTATGCACAGGAATCTAACCAAAATTCATAAGGATATAGTTGATAAGATTGTGGTGTGCAAACTGCAATTATTTTTTTTATTTGAGTAATTTTTTGAGGTTATATTTCAATTTTTTATTCAAAATTTTCATTATTTTTATAAAGATTTATTTTATATTTCATAAAATCCATTATTTGAATTGTTGCCAATTTGTAAAACAGCGCACATAATAATATTCCCTTTCAATTAAGAAATGTATTTACACGTGATATAGGTTATATATTTCCGCGAAGATTTTTTTACGAAACCCCATAGGAGCTGTCAACAAATTGAAAAAGGACGAATATCTTTTGCGTAGCCCTGTAAAAACTAAAGTAGCAAAGGCGTTCAAACTCGAGATTATTAATAAGTGACTTATTATAATATACTGTGTTCATTTTTATGAGGATAGCATGTATACTCGAAGAGAAATTAAGGATTTTATAAAAACAGTCCCAAATTTCACCAAGTTTTTTGCTTATAATTTGAAGAGTTCTTAATATAAAAAAAAAGTTATTTTGAGAAAATATGTCCAACAAATTTACATAATACTCTGCAATCGGAATTAAAAAATAATATAAATTGGATGAAAAATGAGCAGGTTTACTAAAAAATGTTTCACTACGCATGCGCGAATGCAATTCAAATATAATGTGCATAATGTATTAGCTAAGTATATAGAGCAACTTTTGTGAAAGTCTCAAAATCATAGCTTGAAAATTCTGAAAATTATCGTCGATAGATTAAGATCGAAATCCATTGTTCCCAAAATGAAGCAAAAATATGAGGGATCCAAATATAGTACGCGCAATATTGTGTACGCTATCTTGACACTAATCAACAGATATTTGATACAACCCCTCATCTTTTTGCTTTTTTTGGGGGAACAACGGATTTCGAGCTTATTCTATCGACGATAATTTTCAGAATTTTCAAGCTATGATATTGAGATTTTCACAAAAGTTGCTCTATATGCTTAGCTAATGCATTATGCATATTATATTTCGATTGCATTCGCGCATGGGCAATGAAAAATTTTTTAGTAAACCTGCTCATTTTTCATCCAATTTTTATTGTTTTTTTATTCTGATTGCATAGTATTATGTACAATGTTGTTTGACATATTTCCTCAAAATAACTTTTTTTTTTATATTAAGAACTCTGCAAATTATAAGCAAAAAACTAGGCGAAATTTGGGACTGTTTTTATAAAAACCTTAATTTCTCTACGAGTATACATGCTATCCTCATAAAAATGAACACAGTATATTACAATAAGCCACTTATTAAAAATCTAGAGATTGAACGCCTTTGCTACATTAGTTTTTACAGGGTTATCTAAAAGATATTCGTTCTTTTTCAATTTGTTGACAGTTCCCTATGGGGTTTCGTGCAAAAATTCTTCACGGGAATATATAACTTATACCTTACTGTTTACACACCTGCAGTTTCAGGTTAATTCCTCATGTATTTTTCTAGATAGTTAACAAAACGTCTAAAATCGCAAGTGACCGGTCACCTTTGGCAATATAGTGTATATATATATATACCGGTTGCGTCATATATATTTGTATATATATATATATATATATTTGTCATATAAAATTTTATATAAGACGTTATCAGTATGATCAGGCTGAATCCTGTTTTAACTGCAGCATTGGTTAAGAGATCAATGAAAGTTGTTTTCAAAACAAGCGCTGACTGTGTCACAAAACGTGTACTAAATGGCTGATATAAATCACACTCTTAGTGTAAGCAACAGTCGAAATATTTAGATTATTTACAGTAGTACAATCGAGCTGAGTAGTGACAACAGTTCCCAAAGGTGTTTCTCTAAATCATTTAGGAGACTGGGTTTCAGACAAACAGTTTATTCCATACTAAATCATACTAATGCACAATTCTACATAAACACAACATTAATAGGCTTGTCCCCAATGGGACCATGTGCCATTAAACCTTATACAACCAACCAACCAACCACAACTTTAATAGAAGCTTCAGACCCGATTAGATCTATTAAAATTTATTGAAGAAAATGTATCGACGCATAGAGGAAGGACTTCTCAAGTGACGAGGTTATTTGGACCCTTCGGAATGCGTAAAAATTTGCCTTCCAAGCCAGTGTATGCGGTATAAGTATAAAAAAGATTTAGCTCAAAGTTACATGGCGTTCTCTAAGAAACCAACGAAATCTATGTTAGGAGGGAAAAAGGGGTAGTAAGAGGTGCTATCTTGAAAATCCTGAATAACCAGCATACAATGCCACCTCTTGGGCGTTATACACCAAAATATAATCAGTAACAACTTATGTCCATGTCTAACTGAATCTGAAGTTTGATGAAATTCTGTTCATTAGTTTTTTAGATATAGCTATCGTGAAAATCAGATAAAAGTAGCATAGCAACGCCATCTTTTGGGCTATTTACACCAAAGCGTCATCACTGTCTATTTATGTCAGAGTCAAACAGAATCTGAAATTTGATTAAATTCTGTGCATTAGTTCTTGAGATATAGCAATCTTGAAAATCGTGAAAAATGTAGCATAGCAGCGCAACTTGTTGAGCGATTTATACCAAACTCTAATCAGCACCAATTTATATGAAGGTCATAACTGAATAAAAAGATTTATTAAATTCCTTTCTTTTTTTTAGATTGAGCTGTCTTGAAAATCGTGAATAACGCAACATACAGTACCACATGTTGGGAGATTTACACCAAAATCAATTAAGCAATAACTTATGTAAACATCTAACTGAATCTGTAATTTAATGAAAATCTGTGTATTAGTTCGTCAGATATATCTATCTTGAATATCATGAATAATACAGCATAGCAGCACTAAATTTTGGGCGGTATACACCAAAACCTAATCAGCAAAAACCTATGTCAAAGTCTAACTGAATCTGAAATTTGTTGAAAATCCCTGCGTTAGTTCTTCAGATACAGCTATTGCGGAAATGGAGAAAAAAACTGCGTAGCAACGCCATGCAGTATGTTGGGCTATTTACACCAAAAACGGATCAGCAGCAATTTATATAAAAGTCTAACTCAATTTCAAGATTCATTAAATTCCATGCATTAGTTCTTGAGATATGACTATCGCTAAAATCGTGTAATCCTGAAAAATGCAGCTCAGCAGCGTCACCTGTTGGGAAATTTACATTAAGAACTAATAAGCAACAACTTATGCCAACATCTAAATGAATCTGAAGTTTGATGAAATTCTGTGCATTAGTTTTTGAGATATAGCTATCGTGAAAATCATGAAAGAAGCAGCATACCAGAGCCATCTGTCGGGCTATTTACATCGAAACATAATCAGCGTCTATATATGTCAGGGTCAAACAGAATCTGAAATTTGATGAAATTCTGTGCATTAGTTATTGAGATATATCTATCGTGATAATTTTGAAAAGAGTAGTATAGTAGCGCAGCATGTTGAGTGATTGAGACCAAACACTAATCAGCATCAATTTATATGAATGTCTAGCTGAATATAAAGTTATTAAAATCCGTGCATTATTTCTTGCGATATAGCTATCTTGAAAATGGTGAATAATGCCGCATACAGCTCCACCTGTTGGGCGGTATACACCAAACGTGCAACAATTTATGTCCATGTCTAACTGAATCTGAAATTTGATGACAATCAGTACATTACTTATTGGGATAGAGCTATTGCGGAAACCCTGAAAAAAAAACAGCATAGCAGCGTCAACTGTTGAACGATTTACACCAAAACCTAATAAGTAACAACTTATGTCAACGTCTAACTGAATCTGCAATGTAATGAAAATCCGTGCATTAGTCCTTGAAATATAGCTATCTAGAAATATAGCTATCTTAGCTTTTATACCATGCGGATCCCGAATCTGGATATTTCAGCCGGTGCACACCTCTAGGAAGAATGAATTCCACTCCAGGCTCGACCCAAAAAAGAAGTCTAGAGCGGTCCGGCACGAGTCTGCAGAGAAAAGTAATGTCCGACCCGGCCGAGTGAGGAAAGTGTGGAGACCAAGCCGGACCCGAGTTTCATCAATAAAATTTACTTGGCCAGCTGACCAGTCTTTGGCCTGTGCCTTTTAGGTACAGTCCTTAATGATAGTTTGTAGACACTTTATTAGCCCAAGGGGTGGGGACGATCGCCTCATCACCCTGCGTTAGACTTCATTTCTCCCCCTCCCTCTGGTAGAAAACATACAATGTTTAAAATCTGCATATCTGTTTAACATTTTTTTTCTAATTTCATGAAGATGCTATTTAACATGTAATGTTATTGTATCTTACTTGAGTCTTGCAGGAAATTGCGAATTCTAAAAAAAAAGTTACCAAAATAGTTATTTCAACTTATTTATACCTGATATTTTATTCTTTTTAAGTACTCCGATTTTTGTAATTGCACTACATGAAATAAAGTAGTTTTTTATATTATACCAATATCAATATTTTGTTGTAAAAAGTGTAAAATAAACGAAAAACTAGAAAAAAAAATCTGTCAAAAAATATATTAATTTATTTTCGAAAATTCAAAACGTCTTATTTTTTGGACGCTAATCATGAACGGGTTAAAATCATTCATTTTTGTAGACTTTTAAAATCTTGGCAATTTCCACAGAGTAATAGCAGCAAGAAAATGTTACAGATCATTGGTTGAATTTATCCTTTTTCGAATTCTTTTTCATTGGAGGATTTCCTTTTCAATCATTTGAAGTTAGACAGTCTTCTTGTCGGCTTGAAATCACCGGCCGACATCTCGTTGCGAGAAAAAGTATGACTTTTGTAGGCTCTTAAAAGTGTCTCTGGGATAGAATATTCAACTTGATTGCATCAAAATATATCATTTTCACTCTATTTTGTAGGAGAAACTTAAAACGGAAAATCTGTCATTTCCATTCTTCTGAAACTGAATTACTCAGAGTAATCTTCACCGTCCGATTTTCACAAAATTTGCATTTTCGGAATCGGAAAATGAACTACTTTAAAATTGCGTATTTCGAACCTCTAACGGTTTATTTAATACTAGCTTACCCGCCCGGCGTTGCCCGTGCCAACAACCTTAAATGTACCTGAAATCAGTGTTGAACAATTTTTTATTTTTAAACAAATCTAATGTTGGAGGCCCCGCTATCTTAGACAGCAAACACTGGGCGTACCATACACACTCCCATACATTACCGTAAGTTGAATGGAAAGAGCCATACTCTTCATGATCCAGCCCATAGAACCAGAGATAGAAAAGCGCCCCTGATGGTGAAAATCGATAAGCTCTATCTATGTCGAGTTGAATGAGCCATACCCCGTCGTGATCCAGCCCATAGAACCAGATATAGGAAAGCACCCCTAAAGGTGAAAATCCGAACTAAAATCAGTCAGCTCTATCGATGTCAAGTGGAAAGAGCCATACCCCATTGTGATCCAGCCCATAGAAACAGAGATAGGAAAGCGCCCCTTGGTGGTAAGCTCAGAACTAAAATAGGTAAGCTCTATTGATGTTGTGTCGAATGAGCCAAACCATGTCGTGATGTGACCCATAGAACCCGAGTTAGCTGCAAAATCCTTTAGATACACCTTCCACCACCAGCGGGCCCAATATGTTCTATACGAACATAACTGAAATCATTAAGGTTATTGATGTCGAGTCGAATGAGGCATACCACGTCATGATCCAGCCCATAGAACCAGAGATACAATAATGCCCCTTGGTGGTGAAACTTGGAACTAAAATCAGTAAGCTCTATTGATGTCGAGTCGAATGAGCCAAACCGTGTCGTGATGTGACCCATAGAACCAGAGTTAGCTTCAAAATCCTTTAGTTACACCTTTCACTGCCAAGGGGCACAATATGTTCTATACGAACATAACTGAAATCATTAAGGTTGTCGATGTCGAGTCGAATGAGGCATACCCCGTCGTGATCCAGCCCATAGAACCAGAGATATGAAAGCACCCCCTGTGGTGAAAATCCGAACTAAAATCGGTAATCTCTATTGATGTCGAGTGGAAAGAGCCATACCCCGTCGTGATCCAGCCCATAGAAACAGATATCAAAGCGCCCCCTGGTGGTGAGAGGATGTTGATGTAGAATAAATACGATATTAAATAAAAAGTCGTTCCTTCCCCCCCCCCTTTATCTATTCCCTATCCAACTATTCTAATCCGCTTTTCCCTATCATAGTAGAAAAAAGCATGTTTTATCAAAGAATCGCTGGCAAACGCGAATTTCGTCAACGGTTCGCAAGGAAAACACGAATTTCATCAAATTATTGCTGAAAAAACACTAATTTTGTAAAAGGATCGCTAAAAAAACATGAATCTCATCAAAAGGCAGCAGAGAAAACACGAATATTGTAAAAGGATCATTATAAAAGCAAATTTCGTCAAAGGATCACGGAAAAATGCGAATTTCATCAAAGGATCGCGGGAAAAAAACGCAAATTTCGACAAAGGATCAAATATTTATTTTATGTTTTAGCTATAAACCAAAATCCTTTCTTTTAGGCATTAAAAAAAATTTGCCTGCGCTAACTACATGTATCATTCCATATATTGTGAAATTTATTGTTTTTATTAATTTAAGTTTCCGTAAGTTAGTTTATTTACTTCCTGTTCAGTGAAGTGTAAGATGAAATAGACCTAAACCTAGTGACAGAACTATCTTCGTGTGTCTGCAACTCACAATTGAAATAATATTTCAAAAATAGTTTGAAATATGCAATATATATCATATTAAGTTCCCATTAGTTAGTTCTGTCACTGGGGTTTAGGCCCATTTCATCTTACACTTCACTGAACAGAAAGTATATCTTCATGTATCTGCAGCGCTAATAATATTTCAAAAATGGTCTGAAATACGCAATATATATATCATATAAATCTATTATTGCTACAGTTGTAGTGCTAATTAATTATGACATCAGTATTTACGTGTTACATGGAACCCGTTGTTTATTTACTTTTTTGTAAATAACATTAAATACTCAAAATTTTCGCTTAATTGAAATAGGCCTAAACCCCTGTGACAGAACTATCTTCATGTGTCTGCAATGCTAATAACGTGTATCAATATTTATTATTTCAAACTATCATTTACTTATTTTTATTTCCTTTTTAAAAATAATAGAAGCTATTTCATTTTGTATGTTATTTTATTTTGATAAAAACATAAATCTTCCACAAAATTTTTGAGTATTTATTCATTGTCATTTACAATCTGTCTTCCTATTACTGTTTTTGACTGTATTTTTAGACAGTTTGTTTCATTTTTAGTCACCCAAGAATCAAATGATTTTCTTGAAATTTACTTTCTATAAAAGGAAAACATTCAATTATATAAACATTCATAATAATTTGAGTTCTTGGGCGATTAGGAGTCCATTGTGATTTATTTTTTACCTCATACCTACAAATTAAATAGTTTTGTTTTGATGAAAACATACATCTTACATTAAATTTTTGAGTATTTATTTATTTGCAAGGGGGAAAAAAATAGCCGGATTTTCTTCATGTTGTTTATTTACATTTTTATAAATTACAATAAATACTCAAAAATTTCGCTTAATTGAAATAGGCCTAAACCCCTGTGATAGAACTCTGCAAATTGTCTCGGTTAATAAATCGCAAAATTTGTCAGATGAGAAAAAATCACAAAATTCATGAAATGACCACACAAAAAAAAAATTGTCAAGGAATCATGGAAATAAATAGCAGAATTTGTCAATCAATCTTGAAAAATATAGCGAATTTCGCAAAATTATTACAGGAAAAGAATTTTTTTGTCAAATTGTCGTAAAAAAAAAAAAAAAAAAAAAAAAAAAAAAAATTGAGAAATCCGTCATATAGTCTCAGAAAACAATATCAAAATTCATCAAATAATCACGTGAGAAAAATTGCAAAATTCATCTAATAATTGCAGAACAGAATTGCAAAATTCGTCGAACGACAATGGAAATAAAGTGCGCAATTCGAACGTCAGCGGAAAGAACGTGTGCGATTTGTTGAACGTTCATGGAAAAAAAAGCTTGAAATTCGTTAATAAAGAGTCGATAAATAACAAAAATCATCAATCGATAGCGGAAAAATATAAAAATTCATCAACTGATAACGGAAAAATCAAAATTCATCAACCGATAGTGGAAAAATCACAAAATTCATCAACCGATAGGGAAAAATCACAAAATTCATCAACTGATAGCAGAAAAATCACAAAATTCATCAACTGATAACAGAAAAACCGCAAAATTCATCAATTGATAGCAGAAAAATAACAAAAATCATCAATCGATAGTTGAAAAATTGCAAAATTCATCATTTGATAGTTGAAAAATCTCAAAATTCATCAAATGGTCTCAGGGGAAAAAAAAGCAAATGGTTTCGAAAAAAAAAAAGTCACAATTTGTCAAATAATTTTTTTTTATGGGGGGGGGGGGGGGGGTAATGTGAAATTTACCAAATGGTTTTGAAATACATCAAAAGATAGCAGGGGAAAACAATTGGCGAGTGTGACTAATAAGATTGCCAGTGGTGGCAAAACAGTCAATCGACAAATTTTCAGTATTATTCGCCGATTGGCGAGTGCTAATTTTGTCCTATATGTTAGTTTTATCAAAAAGTAAAACATTAAGTAAATATTGTTTCTATATATGAAGTCATAAACATCACTCAAAAACGCCCCAACGAAAAAATAATGAATACATAGAAACAGCTCAGCAAATCTGTTTCATTAAAGAATATTTTCAGTCGCCCAAGAATCGACTGCTTTTCTTGAACTTTACTTCCAAAAAAATGAAAACATTCAGCAAATAATTTCCGTTCTCAGGTGATTAAGAGTCCATTCATGTGTGATTTTTATGAAACTCATGTCACAAAATGCAAATCATAAATATTTCACGCATTTGGAATTTCCAATCAGTTCATCAAAACAATTTAATAATTATTTACTGAATGTTTTCATTTTATTCTAAGTAAAGTTTAAGAAAAACATTAGATTCTTGGGCGACTAAAAAAGTTCTTAAATGAAACTTCTTAAATGGAGTTAAAAATGGTTCTTAAATGGAGTTCAATAACAAATCTTAATGAGAACATACATCTTAACAATTTATCGCATGTTATGAATTCACCATTCTTGGGAACTAAAAATGTAGTCCAAAACAATTACAGGAAAAAATTGTAAACAATAAATAAATACTCAAAAATTTAATGTAAATTGTTTCTTTCCATCAAAAATATTTAATTTGTAAGTATGAGGTAAAAAATAAATCACAATGGATTCCTAACCGCCCAAAAACTCAAATTATTTACTGAATATTTTCATACTAAAAATGTTAAAAAATGAAACAAACTAACTAAAAATACAGTCAAAAACAGTTTTTTTTAAATATTTTAAGCATTGCACAAATTATTTACTGAATATTTTCATACTAAAAATGTTAAAAAATGAAACAAACTAACTAAAAATACAGTCAAGAATAGTTTTTTTAAATATTATAAGCGTTGCAGATACATGAAGATATACTTTTTGTTCAGTGAAGTGTAAGATGAAATAGGCCTAAACCCCAGTGACAAAACTAACTATCGGGAACTTAATATGATATATATTGCATATTTCAAACTATTTTTGAAATATTATTAACGTTGCAGACACACGAAAATAGTTCTGTCACTGGGTTTAGGCCTATTTCATCTTACACTTCACTGAACAGAAAGTAAATAAACTATAACTTTCGGAAACTTAAAATAAATATATAAAAAGGAACAGAAACTAAAGAAAGTAACTTACGGGAATTTAAATTAGTAAAAAATATATTTTACAATACTAAAATGTTTAAAAATAGAAAACTATAGCTCAACAGTAAAAACTGCTGTTTGATCTTGTTAGCCAAGCTAAAAGCTCCGAGCAGTGAATGTTTGGTCAATGGACAGACATTTCGCCTGCTTTCATTGGCGGATACGCTCCGAGCAGTGAATGTTTGGGGCTATGGACAGACCTTTCGCCTGCTCGCATTGGCGGATTGTAAATAGCCTCAAACCAGAATGTCATATGCACATTTGCTGTCGCTTCGCTGGGAGAGCTTGAAATAGCCTCGAACCCAAAATTCCATATACACGTTTTAATTTTTAAACAAAAATCTAAATTAAAATTTAAAAATCCGGCCCCGAGGTATACTGTCCGGTGACAACATCTACACATGACAAAAATTTTAGAGTCCTAGGTGTTATAATTAAGGAGAAATCCACGGGCAGGCAGGCAGACAGACACTTACTCTTTAATAGAGATAGAGATTAAAGGATGAGCAAAAATGAGAATATTTTGTTGCCAGGGATTATCAAATCGGTAATTTTCTTTTGTCGTTTCCATTAAAATAGCCATTTTGTCGCATGGGCAGGAAAATCTTTTTGTTCCACCTCCTGGGAGCGCATTATGTTCTAAGCGAACCTCCGACATGTGTCCCCGCTGTCTATGGTAACGTATAGCAGGCGTGCTGCGCACACGCTAGAGAATCTTTCAATTACATTTTCCACCGCCAAGAAGCACCAAATCTATATCTTAATTAGTTATCTATATCTTAGTTATTTTATGTTAATTTGAATGAACTATTTCCCATTGATATTGGTCCCATAGAACCCGAGAAAATAAATCCTCCCACTGGAGATTAAAATTTAGAAATGG
Organism: Maratus michaelseni; assembly: GCA_963931845.1. Lineage (NCBI taxonomy): Eukaryota > Metazoa > Arthropoda > Arachnida > Araneae > Salticidae > Maratus > Maratus michaelseni. The sequence continues at coordinate 324,926,260 of OZ007591.1, forward strand.
TGGTAACCAATGCAAAATCTTTTAGTTCCACTTCCCACCGCCAGAGAAAGTACTTTGTTTTAAACAATCCTCTTTCAGAACGAAACTCCGGAAAGTGTCCCACTGCGTATGGCACCATATAGCAGGCGTGCTGCGTACGCGCTGAAAATCTTTTAGTTCCCCTTTCCAAGAAAATACCCCTCCCCCCTGGAGATAATATGCGGAAATGATGGTAACCAAAGGCTGAGAAAATGATACCAAAGTTTATGTACTACCTGAGGGACCTGGAAAGAATGTTAGAAAATATTTCGTTTGAATCAGTTTAATATAAAAAGTTCTGAATGGGAAGGGGGAGTTTCGATCAGAGCATTAACGCAATGTTTAAATTACGTCCGGACACCTCTTGTCCCCTCATAATTAAACCAAGGACATTAACAATTATCGTTAACGTTTGACACAGAAACAAAATGCCGCTTTTTTTGTTTGACTTCCAAATACAGTAAGTTATCGTTGCAAATTTCTAAAATCAAATACATAAATGACATGAAAAAACTCTAAAAAATTGCATAAAACATATCGCGAAAAACTCAAGAATCGATGTTCGGTTACTTTATGGAATAACTTTTTCTGAAAAGAGGAAAAAAATACTATATTGGGCTAAAAGATTAAAATTGGATTCATTTCAATAATGTAAAGAAATCGCCGCAAAACGTGAAAAAAACGCATACAAAATATAAAAAGTCTAATCAAAAAAATCCAAATTGGAATAATTAATGACTCTCCCTTCCATTTAAAATCTTGGTTTGTTATCTTTAAAGAATTATCAACACACTCCAAGCTAAAAATGGGAAAAAAATCATGATTATGGACATAACTGGGGGCGAAATGGAATCAATCAAAAATTCAATCAATTAATCTGGAGAAAATGTCTTAGTGGCAAAGTAAAAAAATCGCCAAAAATTTCAAAATATTTGTACGAATAAACTTTATTGAAAAGAGTACGAAATTTATTATATTGGGCTAAAGGATTGGAACCGGATTCTTATTACTAATGTGAAAAAAATCCCTTCAAACGGAAAAAGAACACTAAAAATCGCACAAAAAAATAAATTAAAAAAAAAACTAATCAAAAATTCCATATTCCGGCTTCGAGGTTCAAAACTGCATACAGAGGTACCTTGCTACCAAATTTTGTAGCTCTGCGTGCAGCGGTGTCTTCAGAACACAGCGAAAAAACACACAGATACTCACACAAACTTCTGTTTTCTTTATTTTAGATATAAATTTAATTACATCGTCCTTCTTTTTTGGTATTCTAGATTGCCTTTTTAGTCCTGGTTATATTTTTTTATATTATTACTACAAATGACTACAGAGGTATTAGATCTATCCCCCCCCCTCCCCCAACCTTCTCACCGGAATTTATGCTTGTCGTTTGCCTCCTTTCCTAATACAGAAAGTACAATGATTAAAATAATTCTGTTTAACTTTTTTTCTTCTAATTTCATGAAGAAGCTATTTGAATCTTCAATGTTATTGAGCTTATTTAATTCTCTTAACACATTGCGAATTCTAAACAGAATCTACCAAGATATTGTTATTTTAATTCATTTGTATCTGATATTTTTTAGTCTTTCAATACTCCGGTTTTTGTAACTGCATTACATATAATAAAGTAGTTCCTATATTATACTAATCTCAATATTTTGTTGTAAGAGGTGTAAAATGAACGGCTAAAAAAATCTGTAGAAAAATCTATTCTGAAAATCAAAACAAACGTTTTGAAATAGAATTTTTGGATTCATGAAACTGATAAAACTCTTTCTACTTTTAAAATCTTGGCAATTACCAAGATTGATAACACCAATGCTTTCGAGGGGCGTTGTTTCGAGTCGGAGGGAAGAAATTACCGTTCGCTTGCTAATTGGAGAAATTCCTTGTCAGTCATTTGAAGTTAGACAATCCTCTTGCTTGCCTTTAAATCATAGGCAGCCATCTTGATGCGATTTTTCGCGTGACTGATGTAGGCTCTTAAGATATCAATATTCAGACCACCACCACCACTCCTCCCTAAAGTGATAACGTACAGCCCCTAATTCAGCCGTACTCAACCTTTTTTTTCTCGCGGGCCGCAAACAAATATTTGGGACGTTAGGCGGGCCGCAACACACTTGTATAATAATGTAAAAACATATAGATTTCTATTGCAAATGCCGCAAAGATAGTTATTTTGAAATTGTGGTATAAAACTTTTGGCAGCCAATTTTTTCTTCGACAAATATTTAACCCTAATAAGCCTTATTAGCTGTATAAAACGTAAAAATATAACAATGCAACAATTCAAATTCTGAAAAATATATATATATTAAGGGATTTTTTTTTAATAAATCAGTTTTTTTCTCAATGCAAAAACTTTCTTTTTTTAATTTAAATGTCGAAATATATAGTGCAAATTAAATTAATTTGGAATAATGTTTGTTTAGTGTTCAGGATTAAGAAATGTATACACTACTATAGCACAAGTAAAACCACATGCAAAAAGAACTTTGACTAAGGAAACGTCATTTACGATATTTTAAGGTAATGTTAAATTAGTAATTATAAAAAACAGCAAATTGTCTTCCCATGAAAATATATAAAAGAGCAGTGAAAATATTTTAAAAAAAAATTATACACATCTCAATAAATTTTATAAATAGGGATTAATGGTGTGTCTTGGGCCGCACATGGAAGGTCGCCGGGCCACATGCGGCTCGCGGGCCGCAGGTTGAGTATGGCTGCCCTAATTAGTTATTTTTTCTTCACTTGTCATGCCTCGCGGATGTGTGGTGGTGTCCACAAACTCCTTGGATAAAGTCTCTTCGAAATCTATCAAATAAAATCCAACAAAAAGTAGCTCAAGGTCAACGGTTATCACATAGCCAACACTGTAAAAAAAAAAAAAAAAATCCGTGAAAAGACAGAAAATACACGGACAACAACTTTGTCGTCTGTTCTACGTTCCTTTTGCAAAACTTCCGTTTTCGTATTTCTCCGTTTTCTGGACAGAAAGAGTAAAAGAGTAAATTTCTGTTTCGAAATTAAATGTGAGCAATAGCGCAATATTTAAAAAGAATCTAAATAATAATTATACAGAGTGTCTCAAAAGGTCGTTTACAAACTTAACATGCTGGTCTGTCATATCATGATAAACAAGATTTACATAGGAACTTGTGTTCGAAAATGCAAACTACGAACGCTAGAGGGCGATGAGCGCAGGCTTACGGGAGAGTGGGAAGCGTAATCATTTCAGGCGAGGACGTTGCAGGAAAAGGATAAATCGGTTTAGTAACGCAAAATTGGCCGATATGCATTATGTGTATGACGCCGGGGATGGAAATGCACGAGCCGTGGTACGGATGTACCTTGAGCGCTTCCCAAGCAGACGTCAGCCAAGTCATGTTTTGTTTGGACAATTGCACCACAGATTGCGTGCAGCAGGAGCTTTCCAAGTACGTAGCCACATCGGTCGAGAACGCACTACACGCACACATGTCGTAGATGAAACCGTGCTACTGGAATTTGACAAAAACCCGCAAACAAGTCTATGAGCAAGCGAACGCGTCTTGGGTGTACATCGTTCCAGCATTATGCGCATACTGCATGAGGAGACGCAACATCCCTACCATTTACAAAGAGTACAGGCATTGTGCGTTGACGATTATCCCCAACGCGTTGCATTCGCAAGCTGGTATTTGCAATAGCGGGTCGCACAGCCGGATTTTCCATCGTGGATTTTGTTTTTGGATGAAACCTGTTTTACACAGGACGGTGTCCTGAACCTGCACAACATGCACATATGGGTGCATGAAAACCCAAGGTGTACACGTGCCCATGCATGTCAACAACGTTTCGCCGTAAACGTTTGGGCTGGTATTATCGGTGACATGAAAATCGCCCTCTAGCGGTCGCAGTTTGCATTTTCGAACACAAGTTCCTATGTAAATCTTGTTTATCATGATATGACAGACCAGCATGTTAAGTTTGTAAACGACCTTTTGAGACACCCTGTATATATTGACGCATATTTACACGGAATGGGTATTTGTATTGAATATCATCACACCCGTTTTTATCGCCTTGTTTTCCTCCAGATTCGAACCGCGGGACTCGTTATTAGAGGATTAATACTCTTCACTCTACACCAACTGGCCACATCCAATGACTTCGTTAAAAGCCAAATCAGCAGTTACGAAAATTTAACTGGAGTTTTTTCCGTTTTCTCTCTATTTTAAAGGAACATTTCCGTCTTCCTGTCGAAAGGAATTGTTCCGTTTTTATTAAAAATGATGGATTCAATAAGTAAAGATAAAAAGGAAATTTTCCGTTTATTCCCAGAAATTTTACGACTTCCGCTTAAAACGGAATGTTTCCGTTAACAGACAGACGTTTCACATAAAACCCCCCGTATTAATACCACACCGTCACCGTATTAATATCACATAACCACCCGTGTTTCACATAAAATCACCCGTATAAATATCACACCGTCACCGTATTAATATCCCATAATCACTCATATTTCACATAAAATCTCCCGTACGGGGCTTTTTTACAGTTTAGAACAATAGTTTTTCCTCAAAATAGCAAAAGAATAAAATAATTATTATTAATTATGTTGTAAAGTTGAGATTACAATTTGTTTCTCTTATTTATTAAGTCGATTGGATTTGGTTAAATATCAAACTTTTTTCATAAAGATATGAAAGGAATATGAAATTTCTCTGTCGGTGGTGTTTCTTTCCGTATATATACGGAACTTTTCTTACAGTAAATTGGTATTCACCTTCGTTATACAGAAATATGCAAATTCGATGACATTTTCGCGTGTGGAAGGTAGAAGATGTCATTGTGATTGCATTTGATAGACTGGGAGAAATGTTGCTCACTTGCGAGAATAACAGAGGGAGAGTAAGCTCTTAAACCTGTAAAGCTTGCTTATTGGTTAGGGGAGTCCATACATCTTATACATTTTCCCTACATATCTCTAAAATGTTAGAAAAATGTAACACAAACTTTTCCCTGACCCACTTTATATCAAATTTCCTATATTCTTATTTAAATTTATTTCCTGCAGAAATAGAACAGTCTTCATTTTAAAGATATGTCAGGCATGACTAAAAGACAAAAAGAAAAAAAAAAGAAATTGCGCATTTTTCATGTTTTTAATTCCACAATCATTCAACTTAAGTGAGTTTTTACACTTGTTCCTTTATTTTTTCTTGCCGGCGTAAAATCGCTATTAAATTTATTCTTTACAGCTCAGTTGCAAGATTTTGTCATACGAGAATAAAAGGGATCTGTGAAATCTAAATTTCATTCACTGAACAGTTGTTTAATGTCCAACAATAATTATCTTGCTTTGCTATAAATTATTTTTAATATTTTATTAAATACCATTATCAAGTAGTTCTTACAGTACGTAAATATTATTTTTATATATTAGCATTTACACATCGTTTCGTGTTTAGGCTGTATATACAAATTTCGATTAAAAGTCATATTTCAATATCTTCGTATAATGCTTTTTTAAATAATTATATACATATTACTATTCAGAAAAACATATATATAAAAGTAAAAAATATATATTTATAATATTTGAGTTTACGCGATTTCCGCGGGTTTTGAAGCTCGTCCTCTATTACGCTTTCAGGGTTCGTACGGGTCCTGGAATTTTAAGACCGGGAAATTATTTGGTACCAGTATTTTCTTATATATAATCTCTTCTGAAGTAAGGTGAAATTTCGCACGTTTGAGCTTCATGTATTTTTTTAGAAAAATATACTGGTATGTCACCTGGAAAAGTAACGGTACCCGTACGAACCCTGGCTTTACGTGAATATTGCGGGCAAAGGCTTGACAGAGGCAATTTATTTTTAATATTTTGTCTACTACTGTTTCCAAACAATAATTATGTCACATATTTGGACTACAATTTTACGTCGAAGATTATTTATTGGATATAGTGGTGGATAAAATAAAAAATACAAAAAAGAGCGCAGAGATGACTGCAATAAATCATACCGTAATAATACTAATAAAGTGCGAGTCGTGTTATATGTATATTTAAAAGACAAAAACTATTATATTTTTTGTGTTGTGTTAAAACTCGTGGATTCGAGCGAAGATTTCACACTGCAATCTTTGAGATTATTTTCCGACACGTTTTTCTATTAATTTTTAATTAACTACAATTTTTAATAACACAATGTGTTTTAACGAAAGCTAGTATGACGTATCTCAAAAGTTTGATAAAAACCCTTTCATTTGAAGAGTTGTTCATTTTGTATTTGCATAGAAAATGGGATGTTAACATCAGAAATAATGCGTATGATTGTTGTCAAAGATGTGAATAGTTATATATGTAGATAGAGAAAATATGAAATAAAATGTTCTTTATTTTAGGACCGGAAAGTTTATAAATCGATCCGTATGCTGAGTCTTAAAATACAAATATTTCGGTATTTATATAAAGCTAAGCAATTTTGATGTCACAGGCGGTATTAAAAAAAAAAAAAAAATTTCCACGCTCAACAACTCAAAATTTTGAGACACATTTACAGACTCATTTTTAAAAGTAAAAACATGAAACTTGGCGGCGTGATTTATGAAGAGATTTATAAGGGACCTGCGTTTTTACTTTTCGTTCAATTAATTAGAAATTGATTTACAAACAATTATTTTCACAGTACTATAATTTTTTTTTGTTTCCAGCGCTATCGCTTCGAGAAATTCGGTTCAAAATGTCCACTTTGACAGCATTTTTTGAAATATATTCTGCCTTTATAAAAAAATCGACCAATTTCGGACATTATAAAGTTTCTGAGTAAGAGAACCTGCCAATTGGATGCATTTTAGAGCAAAAATGAATTTCAAAATGTGTCTCAAAATAAGCAGTTTGGATTTGAATACACCCTTAAGCAAACTTTAATTTGAAAAATAAATAAATAAACGTAACAGGTAAGTTTTTAAAATATACATTAAAATATGCTTAAAAGGTGATACAATACAAATATAAATATTTATTTATTTACATCCCGAGACTTTCGAACACTAACGTGATCATCTTCAGTGGGGAAATGTTGACTGAGTTGAGATGAATGTCGCTTTCACTGGGCAAATATGTAACGGGGTTTTAACGGGGCCAGCCTATTATTTTGTAGGGGTGTATCAGGAAAAATCCATTAGCTCCGGCGCTGGGGTTCTTGATAATTTCAAAATATTAAACCAGATTTTAGGTATATTTTAAGTTAAGCAATCATAACAGACTCTATTTCCTTTACATAAAATCTCCAAAGACTCTCTGATTTTAGCTGTAAACTCGTTATTTGCAGGAACTATAATTTTTGCGTTTTGAAAATCAATATTTATAATCTGTCGCTGATACAATCTCGATAAAGCTGTGGATGGACGGTTAAATTTAATGTCAGAAATGTGTTCTTTTAATCTTTCTTTAAATTTCCAGGTGGTCATCCCTATATAGGATAAACCAGTTTGTGTTTCTGTGCTAAATGGGATAGAGTATATTCCTGCGATTTCGTTATTGGGTATGGGATCAATTTTATTATGAACTAAAACTTTCAATTTTTGCGGGGGGTTTGCAACCAAATTGATATCAAATTTCTTTAATGTATATCTTAATCTTTCGTATAACTGTGGTATGTAATCGAATTTGCATAATTTAAGAGACCTCTTGTGTGTAATATCCTTAGGGATTTTCTTCTCTGCTTCATAAATTAACTTATTTATGCAATGGGGGGGGGGGGAACGATTTTCTGCTGCAATATATCTAATTTTATTCAACTCTTTATATAAGTACTGTTCTGTACAAATGTCGAAAGCACGCTTTATATAGAATCTGTAAGCTGCAATTTTATATTTAAACGGAGAATTGCTGTCATAAGCGATGGTATTATTTGACCTGCATTGTTTTCTGTATACTTTTCTTTCTATCGTTCCTTTGTTTATGTTTCTTATTAGAATTATTACATCTAGAAAAGGCAAAATCTTGTCCTTCTCTAATTCCAACGTGAATTTAATATTCATGTCAATTTCATTAACTTTTTTAACAAAATCGTTTAGAGATTGGATGCCATGGTCCCAGATTACGAAAATGTCGTCCACATAGCGTAGCCATAGCGTAGGTTTCAAATCAAAATTTTCCATAATATGCTTTTCAAAGGGTCTAAGTTTCAGCTCTGCCATTAAACCGGAGATGGGTGATCCCATTGGGGCCCCCATTGTTTGCCTGTAAAACTTTTGGTTGAATATAAATACATTATTATGTGTGATAAGATTAATAGCTGATTTAAGCGTGATCCGTGTGTCATGATTAAAAGTATGGTTGTTATCGATGGCTTCTTCTATTACTTGAACTATTTCATTAACATCTATTGATGGGTAGAGGGATACAACGTCTAAACTTGCAAGTATACTGTTCTGATTTATGGTAATATCTTTAATTTTCCTTATAAATTCAGATGTGGAATCTATTACGTAATCCTAGGGTGGGAGAATGGTTTTAAGAAAAGGTACAAATGCTTTTTCGATTCCATAGGTGGGTGCTAACTGTTTCGATACAATTGGTCTAAGGGGGTAGTCCATTTTGTGATCTTTGAGACGACCAATTAACCTGGGTGTAATCGCAGTTTTATTGATCTTTATGTTATCTTTCATCCCTGTTGGCCATTTACCATTCTTGATTAATTCCTGTGTTTTTCGATTTATGTTTTTATTAGGGTCTTTATTCAGTTCAATACATCTCATACTATTAATGCATAATACTATTAATGCATAATTTTAATCATGACACACGGATCACGCTTAAATCAGCTATTAATCTTATCACACATAATAATGTATTTATATTCAACCAAAAGTTTTACAGGCAAACAATGGGGGCCCCAATGGGATCACCCATCTCCGGTTTAATGGCAGAGCTGAAACTTAGACCCTTTGAAAAGCATATTATGGAAAATTTTGATTTGAAACCTACGCTATGGCTACGCTATGTGGACGACATTTTCGTAATCTGGGACCATGGCATCCAATCTCTAAACGATTTTGTTAAAAAAGTTAATGAAATTGAAATGAATATTAAATTCACGTTGGAATTAGAAAAGGACAAGATTTTGCCTTTTCTAGATATTGAACTAATAAGAAACATAAACAAAGGAACGATAGAAAGAAAAGTATACAGAAAACAATGCAGGTCAAATAATACCATCGCTTACGACAGCAATTCTCCGTTTAAATATAAAATTGCAGCTTACAGATTCTATATAAAGCGTGCTTTCGACATTTGTACAGAACAGTACTTATATAAAGAGTTGAATAAAATTAGATGAAAATCCCTAAGGATATTACACACAAGAGGTCTCTTAAATTATGCAAATTCGATTACATACCACAGTTATACGAAAGATTAAGATATACATTAAAGAAATTTGATATCAATTTGGTTGCAAAACCCCCTCAAAAATTGAAAGTTTTAGTTCATAATAAAATTGATTCCATACCCAATAACGAAATCGCAGGATTATACTCTATCCCATTTAGCACAGAAACACAAACTGGTTTATCCTATGTAGGGATGACCACCCGGAAATTTAAAGAAAGATTAAAAGAACACATTTCTGACATTAAATTTAACCGTCCATCCACAGCTTTATCAAGATTGTATCAGCGACAGATTATAAATATTGATTTTCAAAACGCAAAAATTATAGTTCCTGCAAATAACGAGTTTACAGCTAAAATCAGAGAGTCTTTGGAGATTTTATGTAAAGGAAATAGAGTCTGTAATGATTGCTTATCTTATAATATACCTAAAATCTGGTTTAATATTTTGTAATTATCAAGAATCCCAGCGCCGGAGCTAATGGACTTTTCCTGATACACCCCTACAAAATAATAGGCTGGCCCCGTTAAAACCCCGTTACATATTTGCACAGTGAAAGCGACATTCATCTCAACTCAGTCAACATTTCCCCACTGAAGATGATCACGTTAGTGTTCGAAAGTCTCGGGATGTAAATAAATAAATATTTATATTTGTATTTTGTCACCTTTTAAGCATATTTTAATGTATATTTTATAAACTTTAAATAGAAGGTGAATATTTTCATTCCACTTCAATTTCGTTTTTATTTCGAAACTTTCTGTTGTAACAGGTAATTTTTATATTTTATATCTCTGTGTAATATTTTACAACTAATCGTTTGCAGTCACTTTGAAATGATATGCACGAGTTGTAGTTATTTTTTAATTATAAAGTTTTATAATACAGGGAGATTACTTTATGTAATTCTTGTTACTAGACGAATAACATTACCAAATTGTTATCCAGTTACACATCGTTATAGAGATAAGAAATATGGTAATTTAATGTAATCAAATTTAAGGCAATTACCTAAAGTATATTACAAAAATTTCGTAAGCGTAACAAAATTTACATAAAATTAATAGATAACACGAAAGTATGGATTATAAAGCACTTTCCAACACTTCCAGAATACTTTAACAAGTCATTGCCGTTTAATAAGGTAAAGAAGATACCTATGTAAAAATTTTAGAAAATACGTAACACATTTGAATATCAGATTTTAGTAATAACTGCCAATAGCCTGCAAGGCACTCGAATTTATTTGTGCAGCCCTGTTCATGATATAGATTTATATATAGTCTGCATGATGTGCAAAAAAAATTTAGTTTAGTAGAAAAAAAAAATGCATAACACATATGAAAATTTGGCTTCAGCAATTTCTACCAATACACGGAAACATATTTCAATTCGTTTGTACACACATAACACATATCAAAACTTTCAAAACAAGAATTTTAGAGTTACTTTCCATATCCGAAAATGTACTGGAATTCGTTTGTGCTGCCTTGTATGTGTTCTATAGATTTATTAATATTCTGAATACTATGTTAAAAATTAGTTTAGTAAGAAAACACATAACACAGTTGAAAATTCAACTTCAATAATTTCTACCAATAGTCGGAAACGTACTTGAAATCTTTTGTACAACCCTGTATCTTTTCTACAGAATTTGTACAGGTCAAATAATACACTAAAATTTAATTCAGGAACAAACGCTTTCAAATTTAATATTTTCCAGAATTATGTAGAGATGATGGGTTACTGAATGAATTTGATGCTAAAAAGAAGAAAAAAGGTTTATTGACACATTTGATTTATGCACTTGGTTGATAATTAAGTTTAAGAAACGGGCGAATAACTCTAGAAATATACATCGGATTGGAAAATGGAAAAATGTATTTTCAATATTGGGGATACATGGGCAACTTTGAAATCTTAAATGATGACCCTCCTTTTTTTGTTGCAGATTTGGATTCGACGGGAAAAAATACTGAACATTTGTATTTAACATTTCTTCGGAAAATCGTAGATGGCGCTGTACTCAAGTAAAATTTTGTGAGAATCGTTTACAATGAAAAGTCTGGAAACGGTCAAATAACTCGGGAAATATACATCGGATTGAAAAACGAAAAAATATGTGTTGTCTCTGTTCCTTAACAATTGTCAAACAATGTACATTTTACTTCTTTTCATAAGTTTAGCTCATTTCAGATAAGAAACTGTAAACTGTCTCAAAACTTCTGGATGTGTTTAATATGCAATATTCCCAAAAATCTAATTTCTTAATCATAGATTATTTTCTATCAGGCACCTTAAAAATATTCAAGAAATTGGTCTGTAATCCTAAATTAAGTTTATTTATTTCCGAAAAAATATCAGATAAGCAGGCAAGTGTTTGAACCATTCACTTTCATGAAATTTAGAGCTCAGCTCAAAGGGATGGTCTAAAAATGTCATGCCTCAATTCAAACAGTCTTGCAAGTTTTTTTCGCGTGAAAACCCCCGCACTTCTGTGTGCAAAAGCAATGTAGTATGGAGGCTGTCCATCTCTTCACACAAAGATTTGAATTGTCTAGAGTTTGTTCAATTACCCTTAATAAAATTAATAACTTAAAAAAATTGTTGCAGTACTTCCTTCAATGAATCTGACAGGTGTTTGACTGCTATGTTGTCTCTGCGTATAGGTACACAGCAGTGATTCGAAGCTACATGGGGTGCAACTTTTTTTATGAGACAGCTTAATCCTGTATAACACCCAGACATAGATTTCCCACCAACAGTGCAAACACCATAGTAATAAGTCTGTGCAGTTTTTTTTTTTGTACAGAAATAATAGTGAACTACAGTAAGTATGTCCTTTCCTGTATATATTTCTGTCAGAGGATAGCAGAGTAACATATTTTCTTCAAGCGTATTATCATTCGAATGTCTTGCTCAATCAAATAATGAAACATTTCAAAGTAAAGACTCATTTAAAAGAACGAAGCTCTTCTATTATTATACTTTCTTGACATAATTCTTCCTATTCGAAAACCAAAATAAGGGCCCGCTTTACAGCACGTTTTCAAATAAAACATTGAAACTAGAAGCTCTAAGATAATTAAAGTGCTCTGCAATTATTATTAAAAACCGAACAATAAAAAAAATGGAGGAAAAGAATATTGTATAGTGATCAGTGGCAGTTTTGACGAAGAGGTGAGGGGGGGGGGAGGATATATAAGTATTCATGCAATATGATTAAGGTGGGTGGAATGACATTGAATTGCAATTAATTACTACATCAAGTTGGTATTTTCCCTCATTTTGAGAATAACATATTGAACTTACACGGGAGACTAACTTTGTAATCTAAAACTATCAACTTTGTTTTAGTATTTTCAGTTGAATCAATTTTAGGATTTCTACCATTAACCATATTATTTTCACGTACCCCCTTACAGGCCCACCACGTTTCTCCAAGGGTACCCGTACCCAGGTTGGGAACCGCTGCACAGTGGGGCAAAATCCCGAAAAGCTGGCCAAAATATGAAAATATTTTTCAAATTGGACGAAACTTCGTACACAGGTGTTTTTCAGGATGCTGATTATGATTCCGTAGAAAAAATTAATAAAAAATAAAATGGGAGATTCAATATGGCGGACTAAAAATTTAAATGTTTTGAAAGGTATTCAATTTGTATGAAATTTCGTATACAGGTGCTTTGAAGAATGCTAATTACGATTCAAAAATTAAAATTAAAATCAAAAATGGTGAATTAGTATAGATACCGAAAGCATGCAGTAGAAAATTGTTAATAACATTGTTAACTTGTTTGAAGAATAATTTCCTCATTTAAAAATAACTTCATATGTAGAAATGGTATTTATTGTAAACATTCCCTCATGACAACGTTTCGTGATTTTCATGTCCCTGTAAATCGGTTTAAATTGGCAACTTTTTTAATTATACCCAACCACTGGCAGAAATTTGACAAAACTCAAAATTCTTATTCTTTTAAAATATCATTGTACAACTGTGGCAGAAAGACATGAACACTTTCTCCCGGTGTAATTCTGGAAAAGCATGTCAAATAAAAAGCGAGGATAGATAAGGGATAGCCCACGATTTCTTTATATTAATAATATCGACCATGCAAAGGCTTAGGAATCACACAGAATATTTATCTTTATATTCTTATCAATAACAACTCATTCCCGTGCCAAACTGATTTTCAAAGGATTGTAAAACATTTTAAGAAACTTAGACTACAACCTTGTTTTTCAAAAAGCATGTTTTTTTATTTTTTATTTTTCAATTTGTTAATAAACAAAATTTTTACTTTGAGACCGAGCCCTACATAGAGAAAAAAAGAACTGTATCACACTTTAATTAAACGCCTTTTTTTTTTTTTTTTTTTTTTTTTTAAACAAAACTCTTGTTTAGAATATAGTTCGTCAATAACACAAAAACGCTGCCATTTTCGGAAAAATAACTTTGCACAAAGAACTGCTGGCACTCAGCTTTGTAAAAAGAACACAGCAACTTTGTCAATACAGATACAGACATACAGATACACAGACGGACGGCAATTTTTTTTCTAAAAATATGTTTTTCGGAATCTCCATTGTCTGAAACGTGCAAATCCGTCATCTTTTTTTTTTTTTTTCGATTTTTAAAACGATTACAAGACTTACCCTATACTACGTATGATGGGTAAGTAAACAGTGACATTTCTACTTGTTGTTGCAAAAATCTGCACGAAATGTAAAATGGCAGTTTTTGGCAGCTGGTTTTTTTTATTATTCATTAAATAATAGTTCAGGATATTATCTCCTTAAATTTCGTCGCGGAACACTGTGGAACTTATAAACTTTCTAATGTTTGAAAAGAAAAAAATAATATTTTTTAAAACTATTTTAATCAAAAATAATCATAACACTATTAATTTTTTATGCACTTAATATAATTTTTCTAATGCATGCTAATAATTTACGTAGCATCATCGTGTGAATCCAATTTACAGAATTAAAATTGGATGATATGGAAAAATGTAGCACGTGTTTAGAGGAACCGTGTTTTGCTCTCTTTGTTCACCTCAGATGATAGTTCTTCAAGCGTCACTTTTGAAATTATGCATGTTGTTAAGGAAACGCGAAAACTTTTTTCTAAATACAGATTCTGACCCTCCAAACATTATTCTAGCCAACTGTATAATCAAAAGTACCAAAATAGTAACTTTATTTTTCGACTTTTGGCCAGTTTTTCGGGATTTTGCCCCACTGTGCGCTGGTTTGGACGTATTGATTAATGCCACACAGAAAAACGCAATGAACACGAAAACAGTTGCTTCAGCCTAAATAACGTTTTAAATGACTTTTCAAAACTCAATTAACACTTTGCGGTAATTACTTGAACACAATGTAGCTTGGTAAGTCTTATGCTCTTATCTTTTCAGAAATCCAGTGTGGAATGTTCTCTCTGGAAGTAATTTAGAAAAAAAGTCTGAGCCATTGAAACAAAGGTTTGAAAATGCAACGAGAATAAATAAATAAATCCGATTTCCTTTAATTTATGAAGCGTAAGTTTTTAATTAACACTAGAACGGCGGTGAGGGGTCATTTTGACCCCTATCAAATGAAAAATTGCCAATTTGAACCGGATATTTCTTCATAAAATAACTTAAATATATACCGCACAAAAATAAGTTAAGTAAATAACTTAAAAGTCTTAAATAAAAATTCTGGTGTGAAATATTTTTATGAAACTTGAGTAAAATTTTCCCGCCGTTCTAGTGTTAATATATGTATATTTTTTTTTATTTAAAGATAATCATGACTAATTTAAAATAGTAAATAAGCCTTTTTTATTATTTTTTTACATAATATATTAGTGTCACAATCCAATATCAAACTAATTTTTTGAAAAGTTTCTTGTACATTTACATGATTTGAACTACGTATAAGAACGAAGTGACCTTTACAGAGTCAAGCGACATATTTATAAACATTTTCTTCAAATAAAATTACAACTTTCTACAAAGAAATGTGTACTTGCCTATAACATTTCAGTAGTAATTATAATGTGTTGCAAATGTTATTTTCAAACCAAATCTTCTTAATTCACAGTTCTTCATATTCTTTTCATATATATATATTTTTTTACCTGAGAACGTATTGATTAATTCTTCAAAGATAAATAGAACTAACCCGAAAACAATTATTTCAACCTGCTCCAGTCCTTAAATACTTTTTGAAAAAGCTGAATCAACATTTTGTAGTAAATACTCGAACACAATGTAGCTTCATTATTCTTATCCTCTCTTTTTTTTTCAGAAATCCAGTGTATATTTTTTTATTAAATATCTTACACTGCAGTTCTCATATATATCAGTGCCTTTGGAACAATTGTTTAAGAATATAATAAACATAAATAAACAAATTCTATTTGATTGAATTCAGTAAGCGTATGTTTTTAAATAACCCGTTTAGTTCGATTTTTTAGGAGGGGGGGGGAGGGGATGACTTTTAGGTTAAAAAAATAAATTAGCCAAATTTCAATCCATAATCCAAATTAAAAAAAATAAGGTTGACTGAAATCTATCATTTACAGATATCTAACTTTTATAATTATTTTGCTTTCTAATTGATATGCCAATAAGCTATCGTTTAATTTTTGAATACGTTTAGAAAATGTGCTATTATAACAGGAATAAATAAATATAACAATTTTCTCATATATTTTTAGGGTTTCGTTCGTCTCACGAAACCCTATTACTCCCGCTTCGTTGTCTGTCTGTCATAGAGCCATTCTCAAAAACTATATAACTTACAGAGTTGAAACTTTGTGTATATAGCTGAAAACCAACTATGAAGAGCTCAAAATATTAAAATTTAAAAAATTCGTATTATTTTAATAAATAGAGATAAAAAAAACCAAAATTCTAACAACCTTTTCCTATTAAATTAAAAAAATTTTCGTTATAGCAGATGCCAAAAATTAAAAATGCACGATGAAATTCTTTCCACAATAATTAATTTTCTATCAGACGATTTCCACATAAAAAATGAAAATGGGGTAAAAAGTTTCACCAATTGAAAAAAAGATTATTATGAAATAAAATTGATTGACGTCATAGTGGTAATAAAACGGAAAATGTCTAAGATTTCTCAATAATACAAGGAGTATGAGTATGTGTATGTAAACAAAGCAGATTAATATCACGTCATTAGAGAATTAAAAAGAAAATCTGACGTCATATTGGAAGTTTAACAAATTGTTTTCAGATGTTTGAGAATAATACAAAGCGAGTATCAATATGAGTAATAGAGAATAGTAAATATATCAGTTTGGGAAACATATTGAATCGTGAAAAAAATCCGATTATGGGAATATTTGCATATTTTAACATTTTGAAGGTGTACAATTTGTTTAATTTTGAAATTATTTTTTTAAATATCGCATTTAGTCCGCATGATGGATATTATTATGACAGAATATAATAGCGGGCTTCGCTCGCTATCGGGCTGGTTTAGATATTCCAAAAAAAAAAAAAAAAAAAAAAAAAAAAAAATAGACCGGTAAATTTTTACTTTATAAAAAACATGACTTTTTTTTTTTTTTTTTGGCTAAATGACCGTTTTTAAAGGAATGTTAAAAAAGGACTGTTTTGAAACTAACTGTTTTGAAAGGAATATTAAACGAAACCCTTTGAGCGATCTTCGATCACACTTACCTACTTGTTTTACTTTCTTCTTCCTTTATCAGAAGAAAATATTGGATTCGTGAAACTTTTTGACTTCCAGTTTTCGCCCGATTTTAGAAAATGTCTGTCAGGGAATCTGTGTGTCTGCCTGTCTGTCAATCAATGTGTCACACACATTTTTGGTTGCTCTATCTGAAGAACTTATGAGCGGAGTTTAATAAAATTTGAGATTCAGTTAGACCTTGACATAAATTGGAGCTGATTAGATTTTAGTGTAAATCGGACATCAGGTGGCACTGTTAATGCTGCATTTTTCAAGATTTGCGCGATAACTATATATCAAAAACTAATGCACAGAATTTCATTAAACTTCCCTTTCTCTTAGAGGTTGTCATAATTTGATGCGGTTCGGTGTTAAGTTTCGTTTAAGTTTTGGTGTAAAAAGCTCAACAGGTGGCGCTGATATTCTGCTTTTTACCCGATTTGCGCGATACCTAAACCTTATGCACTAACGCACAAAATTTTCCTCAAACTTCATATTCTGTTAGACTTTGTCATAAACAGTAGCTGATTGATTTTGGGTGTAAATCACCCAATAGGCGCAGTTTCTATGCTGTGTTTATCCCGATTTACGCGATAGCTATACCTTAAGCACTAATGCTCGAAATTTCACCAACCTTCATATTCTGTTATACCTTGACAGAAATATATCTTTATTATTAGGTTTGGATGTATACCGTCCAACAGTTATCTATGCTATGCTCTTTTTTCACGATTTCCTCGATAGCTATATCCCAAAAAACAGTAGTTTGTCATTTAACTTTGCTTGTAGACGATTTGATTTATATAGAAGAAAGTTTTACAATGTCTACAGCATATACTTGTATTTCCATGATATATTTTACGTTTCGACTAGTAACCTTTATTTTTAAATTTATAGAATGAAACATATGTTTGAAATAAAATCTTTAGAAACGATTTATAGAGCTTAAATTCAAGCCCTTTATTTTATTGCTGTATGTTAAATCAAAAATTAAGTCAAAACTGTCAATGTAAAGGCATAACTATCATTACTACATGCATATAATAACAAAAGTGCGGCAAAATATTAGTAAATTTAAGAAGTGCCAGTCGGTTAATATAATTTTAAAGATGACTGTCATGACAACCATGACTTTAATATATTGACGTCATACAGGGTGTTTAAAAAATGACCGGTATATTTGAAAAATCAATAAAAACTAAACGGGCAGCGATAGAAATACACCGTTTGTTGCAATATGCTTGGGACAACAGTAAATTTTCTGGCAGACAAACCTTCGAGATTAGTTACAATTTTCAACAACAGATGGTGTTGCAGTCTGAAAAAATCTAAACCACGATATTTTCCACATATCCACCATGCGCAGCAGTAATATGGCGTAGTCTCTGAACGAAATTACTAGAAACATTTGTAAACATGTGACTTCTTTCTGTGAGGACATTTGAAAGACCAGGTGTACCGCCACAATCCAGAAACAATTGAACAACTGAAGCAGTACATCTCTTCTGACACGTTTACAAAGGTTTCTGGTAATTTCGTTCAGAGACTTCGCCATATTATTGCTGCGCATGGTGGATATGTGGAAAATATCGTGGTTTAGATTTTTTCAAACTGCAGCGCCATCTGTTGTTGAAAATTGTAACTAATTTCGAAAGTTTGTCTGCCTGAAAATTTACTGTTGTCCCAAACATATTGTAACATCGGTGTATTTCTATCGCTGCCCGTTTAGTTTTTATTGAATTTTCAAATATACCGGTCATTTTTTAAACACCCTGTACATACATATGAAAATACATATGAAAAATACATATGAATACGAAATACGAAATACATATGAATATGAAATAATATATAAATACATATGAAAAAGGGTTATATTAGAAAAGGCAAACGAAATATTAATACAAATTTTATTGAAATAATTTCACAAGTTACTACAAAGAAATGTCTTCTTGCCTATTACTACTTACCATGTGCAATCAGTGTTGCCAATTTAGCAGATTTTTTTAATTCAGAAATTCCGAATAGTAAATTTTTGCGTTATTTAATGACATGCACTACGTGATAAAATAAAACAAAGAATAATATTCGGAATTTCTGCTATAAATAACGGATATTCTGCATTAAAAAAATCTGCTAAATTGGCACACTGCATGCTACAAATGTATTCCAAAAAAAATCTTTATAACTCATATTTCTTTATTTGCTTTTGAGATTTTATTTTTGTAAAACGTATTGATTAACACATCATTAAAAGACGGAATAGTCCGAAAACAATTGCTTCATAATACATAACTTCTTTAAATGAAATTTGAAAAAGTTGAATCAACACTTTGTACAATATATAATTGAACACAATGTATATTAGTCCTACCCTTTCATCTTTTTCGAAATCAAGTGTAGAATTTGCTATCAAATCTCTTACAAATATGTTTTGTTATAAATCAATGCTTTGGGGAAAAGAATTAAAGATGTATAGAAAATAAATAAATAAATCATTATTGGTTTGATTTTACGAAATACTTTTGTTTTTGTTGTTTTATATCAATTTTATATTTTAAAATGATTTAAAGATAACTATGAATCATTTGAAATGTTCCAAAACATTTTATATTGAAGTTTTACTTTATTCACGTCATAATCTACTGAATGCTTGATAATTTTATTATTATTACTTTAAGTGAATTGAAATACATGTGAGTAAAAAATTACCTTTCCAAAGACAAGTTTTATATTTAAAAGTCTTTCATTGAAATCCAAATACAATTTTATACCCAGAAATAACAATTTACATAATACAAACTTGTATGACGTATTACTTACTGGCTATACACGAATTTTGAAGTAAAATCTTTCTCATTCACATTTCGATTTCATAAGAAAATCTTTCCTTAAAACGTGTTGATTAAAGCTTGACAGAGAGATGGATTTGAACCCGAAAACATTTGCTTCAACTTATATAACTTCTTAAATTATTTTTACTTTCCAAACAAATAGTTTAAGACTGCTCGCCAGTAAACTTCCCTATTCCCTTCGCTAATGATAAACCTATGGGCGTAGGATGCATTACACCCAGAAAAAGGAATTGATTAAAACAACAAAACATGTTTTGTTGAGTACATTTTGGTTGTTTTAGCAAAATTTTTAGTTGAAGTAAAAAAATTGGTTTTGTTGCTTGGAGAAAAAAATATTATTAACACTCTTACAAAATTTTAACAAAATTTCATCAATTTTACTTGAATTAACAAAATCTGTTTTTTTAATTTTACAATAATTTTATAATTCCAGCAAAATTTTGTTGTTTTTGCAAAATTTAAATTGTTGTGTAGTAGCCATAACTCCCTCACGTAACTCGATTTATTTGACTTATCTAGCTATATAATTAAAGGATTAACATAATTTTTGGATAATTAAAACTTTTTTTCATTGGGACGGACCAAGGTAGTTTTAAAAATCCCCCTGTCCCATTTATTACTTTCTTCTATCTTTACAAGAAAAAAGTATTGGAATCATGAAAATATTAGACTTCCGGTTTCCGACGGATTTTAGAAGGTCCTGAACACGATTTGACTGTTTTTAGAAAATGACTGTCTATGATTCTGTCTGTCTGTCTGTGACAAAAATTTTGTGGGCGCTCTATCTCAAGAATTAATGCACGGAATTTAATAAAACTTTATATTCAGTTACATACTGATATAAATTGTTGCTGATTAGTTTTTGGTGTAAATCGCGCAATCTGATGTGTTGCATTTTTCGCGATTTCTGCAATAGCTCTATCTCATTTTCAGCAGTGAATTACGCCTGTAATCTTTGAAAGTAATTCGATTTATTTGAATTATATAGCTATATAATTAAAGGATTAACATAATTTTTGGATAATTAAGGTATCTGACTACGTTTAAAAAGTGGTTTCGACCAAAATTGTCATTACGATTTTATTACATTTTATTAAAGCCCAGCTTTTTAACTTTCAAAAACTGTTTTTATTTTTATTGTACGATAAGTAGAACCGGAGTTGTAGCGGTTTTTAAATACTCAACAGCTGTCACTCAAACCGGAAGTACTGTTTAAAGGACCGGAAGTACTATTTAAAGGTAGTAACTCTGACAGGCAAGCAAAACTATGGCTTTCTGGAAATAAACAAAGGCTCGGTACTTAAAAAAATGTGTATGGCTCATAAACACGGTGAAGTTTAGATGCATATTACTGTGTAAATTCTTGTAGTAAAACATAAATCTAAACTTTAAATGCATTTTTTGGAAAATGTATTTTTTGGTGAAAATTCCATACGCAAAACATGATTTCTCAAAAAGTTATTAGAATATCACTATGAAATTTTAATTGCATGTTGTTTACACTATTGTGAAGGCAATGAACTAACGATTTAATTTTAGAATAAATATTTTTTGTTGTATGGATGTTTTCGTAGAAAGGCATCGATGAATTTTATGAAAATCAGCATGTAAAAAGGTGCGATATGCTATAAATTTTGAAGCATTTAAAATATCTCTTAACTTTTAGTTCATTGCCTTCACCAATGTCATAAGTATGAAGTGCGCAAAGGAAATTAAGATACATACAATGTATTTTTCTGTAGAGAGTTTTGCGTATTGGGCCATATTTCGCTAAATTTTACCATAAAATGCCCTATTTACCAAAATTTCATCAATGATTGAAATATTTTTTTGTCTTTTTTCACAGTTTCTAGTCATAATCTTAATAAAAATAAGTTCAACAAATAATTAAATAGCTTTTTTGGAAAATATTGCTCCGTACGTAGTCAGGCACCTTAAAACTTTTTTTCATTGGGACGGACCAAGGTAGTTTTAAAAATCCCCCTGTCCCATTTATTACTTTCTTCTATCTTTACAAGAAGAAAGTACTCTGGTACATAAGTACTCTGGTACTGGAAGAAAGTACTCTGGTACATAAGTACTCTAGTACTGGAAGAAAGTACTCTGGTACATAAGTACTCTGGTACTGGAAGAAAGTACTCTGGTACATAAGTACTCTGGTACTGGAAGAAAGTACACTGGTAAAATATAACAGTGAATTTTTATCCTGCTTTTTTCATATCGTAATTTACTGCAGAAAATGAATTAAAAATGAACTATGTGTTGCCGTATGCTGGGCTTGTATTGTCGTCTCATGTTTGCCGCAGAAAGTTGGGTGCTCCTGATGACATTTCCATCTTGTGCTGCGGTTGCAGCCGTTCCGACATATATAAGAATGAGAAATGCCGATCTTAGATATCGTTCCTTGTAGCTCAGTGGTAGACCCAGAGCGCTGTTCTGAGGACCCTGTATCGGCTCGGGCAAATTTCGCTCCCTCAGTTTTCGCTTGGAAGAAAAGCAGGATAAAAATTCACTTGTTATTATTCAAGGTTTACAGACGTAATTCACTGCTGAAAATGAATTAAAAAATAGTTAAAATTGCATATTTAGATTGGTTAATTTAACAAAATGTTGTGTAGTATAAACAAAACAAGTTCGTAATATAACATATTTTATTATTTAAACAAACAAAATATATTTTGTTGAAAAAAGAAAATAGATTGTTAAAATAACACATAGTATATATCTATGTAACAAAAAGAATTTTGTTAATTTAAGTAAAATTGAACCATTTTACTTGAATTAACAAAACATTTTTTGCTGACGATACAAAAATTTTTTTTGGAATTGCAAAAAAAAATCAACAATATCTTTTTTGTTGATTCAAACAAAATTTCCATTGACCCATATTTAAACGAAAAGTTTTGTTGGGTCAACCAAATTTTTGTTGATTCAACAAAACTTTTTTCTGTGTGTAGTATATTTAAAATATCTCCTCAGGAAATTAATATGTTTAACTCCTTTTTTTCTTTGTACTGTTCTTAAAGGATGTCTCTTTTTCCCTTAGTTATCAAAATATTTCTAAAATATGTGCTTAATTTGTAATTTTATGTGTTAAAATCTTAGCGAAAGTGAATCAGATTTTAACACTTCACATAAAATTAAATATATATTGTAGGCAAATATTGACAACGAAGAAAAAAAAAACATCCTTTAAGAACAGAACAAATAAAACAGAAGTTCAAAATATTAATTTCTTGAGGAGATATTTTAAATATACGAATGCATCCAGGATTAACATTAGTGAGGAGAATGCGAAAGTTTACTGACAAGCAGCCTTAAGAGCCTACACTAGTTACGAGAAGAAACGCTCAAGCTAATGTTAAGTCCACCAGAAGGTTATTTTGAAGGTTATCCCTCGCATATTAATATTTTTAAATGATTT
The DNA here is from genome assembly GCA_963931845.1 of Maratus michaelseni. Classification (NCBI taxonomy): domain Eukaryota; kingdom Metazoa; phylum Arthropoda; class Arachnida; order Araneae; family Salticidae; genus Maratus; species Maratus michaelseni. The sequence goes on from OZ007591.1 coordinate 324,949,670, forward strand.
TTTCCTTATAGGATAAGTGAGGCCAATCTCTAATGTTATTAGTTTTTAATTTTTCGATTTTTGTTACAGTTTTATTATAAGCGAGCATTTTCCATTTTGGAACCGGTTCTGAAAGTGAAAGCAAATATATAACAAAAACTTAGCCTTATATAAAGCCTTATATAACAAAAACTGGAACCAAAATCGAAAAAGTAAAAACTAACAATGTTAGCGATCAACCTCAGCTACCCTATGCAAAAAAAAAAAAAAATTAAATGGGAGCGAGAAATTTGAAAATAACATTCCCATAAACTTAACATAAGCTTGAGCGTTTCTTCACATGACTAGTGTAGGCTCTTAAGGAAAATATTGCAATCAAGATGCATGTGTGTGTGTTAGTGAATACAATAGTTTTCAAATGGTACTTTCGATTGAGCACCCATTTGGCGAATATGTTATAGACCATTGTCGCAAGAATTGTATAGATTTTCGTACAAATCGGCCGAAGGATTCGGTATGTAAACCATTTCTAGACAATTGTCCGACCAATTCTATACAGGAAAAACCTCCAAGGAAATGTGACTAACAATGCAGCTACCCTATGAAAAAAAATCATTTAAAAATATTAAAATGGGAGCGAGAAATTTGAAAATAACATTCCCATAGACTTAACATTAGCTTGCGCGTTTCTTCGCATGACTAGTATAGGCTCTTAGGGAAAGTATTGCAATCATGATGTATGTGTGTGTGTGTGAATATAATAGTTTTCAAACGGTACTGCCGATTGAGCTCCCATTTGGCGAAAATGTCACAGACCATTGTCGCAAGAATTGTATAGATTTCCGTACAAATCGGCCGAAGGATTCGGTATTTAAACCATTTCTAGACAATTTTACGACCAATTCTATACAGGAAAAACCTCCAAGGAAATGTGACTAACAATGCAGCTACCCTATGAAAAAAAAATCATTTAAAAATATTAAAATGGGAGCGAGAAATTTGAAAAGAACATTCCCATAGACTTAACATTAGCGTGCGCGTTTCTTCGCACAGTGTTAAAAATTTGCAGCAAACTGTCCAGTCATTTGACCGTTTTTATAGAAAACGATTACATAACCGTAATTTAACTCTATTATGACCAGAATATGGGAAATAATATGGTTAGACTAGTGTTAAATTACGGTTATGTAACCGTTTTCTATAAAAACGGTCGAATGATTGGACAATTTGCTGCAAATTTTCAACAGTGCATGCATAGTATAGGCTCTTAGGGAAAGTATTGCAATCATGATGTATGTGTGTGTGGGTGAATATAATAGTTTTCAAACGGTACTTCCGATTGAGCTCCCATTTGGCGAAAATGTCACAGACCATTGTTGCAAGAAGTGTATAGATTTCCGTACAAATCGGCCGAAGGATTCGGTATTTAAACCATTTCTAGACAATTTTACGACCAATTCTATACAGGAAAAACCTCCAAGGAAATGTGACTAACAATGTAGCTATAATATGAAAAAAAAATCATTTAAAAATATTAAAATGGGAGCGAGAAATTTGAAAATAACATTCCCATAGACTTAACATTAGCTTGCGCGTTTCTTCGCATGACTAGTATAGGCTCTTAGGGAAAGTATTGCAATCAGGAAGTATGTGTGTGTGTGTGTGTGAATACAATAGTTTTCAAACGGTACTTCCGATTGAGCTCCCATTTGGCGAAAATGTCACAGACCATTGTTGCAAGAAGTGTATAGATTTCCGTACAAATCGGCCGAAGGATTCGGTATTTAAACCATTTCTAGACAATTTTACGACCAATTCTATACAGGAAAAACCTCCAAGGAAATGTGACTAACAATGTAGCTATAATATGAAAAAAAATCATTTAAAAATATTAAAATGGGAGCGAGAAATTTGAAAATAACATTCCCATAGACTTAACATTAGCTTGCGCGTTTCTTCGCATGACTAGTATAGGCTCTTAGGGAAAGTATTGCAATCAGGAAGTATGTGTGTGTGTGTGTGTGAATACAATAGTTTTCAAACGGTACTTCCGATTGAGCTCCCATTTGGCGAAAATGTCACAGACCATTGTTGCAAGAAGTGTATAGATTTCCGTACAAATCGGCCGAAGGATTCGGTATTTAAACCATTTCTAGACAATTTTACGACCAATTCTATACAGGAAAAACCTCCAAGGAAATGTGACTAACAATGTAGCTATAATATGAAAAAAAATCATTTAAAAATATTAAAATGGGAGCGAGAAATTTGAAAATAACATTCCCATAGACTTAACATTAGCTTGCGCGTTTCTTCGCATGACTAGTATAGGCTTTTAAGGAATGTATTGCAATCATGATGTATGTGTGTGTGAATACAATAGTTTTCAAACGGTATTTCTGATTGGGCTCACATTTGGCGAATATGTTACAGACCATTGTCGCAAGAATTGTATAGATTTTAGTACAAATTGGCTGAAGGATTCAGTATTTAAACCATTTTCAGAACATTTTGCGACTAATTCTTATTCGACTAATCTTAGTAAAAACCTCCAAGAAGATGTGAAATACTATAAGTAATAAATATTGTGGCAATGTAGTCAAAAATTTCAGATGTAACGTCACGAATTTTGAAACGTTAAGTCCGGCGTTCTAATCTAGATGATTTAATTGCATCAGAAATTTACTTTTCATAGAGGGTTGACTCAATATTCCGCTCTTGCTCCCATGTCGGAGCCGGACGGATTTGTTGTCGGGGAGGAATTTGATATCAGAGCTATTTTCAGGTGAGGCACATGCTTCGTCTCTGAAATTTTAACCCTCTGAGCGTCTGAGGGCTTTCCTTCATTTTCATAAAAATATTTGTAAAACTTAAAATAATTAAAATTTTCTTTCCCCGTTGGTTTCTAAAATACACTTCATATCTCTTTATTTTACATATATCTTAAAATACAATTTTGTTAAAATTTTTTTGTCTAGAACCAATTTAAGTTGTTTTTGGAAAACGGAAAAATACGGGCAAAACGCTTAGAGGGTTTTAAAGGGCCCCAAAATAACTGTGAAGAAGGCTCTCTAACTCCCATTTTCATTGTTTTACAGGATTGAGGATATCCACGCACTACTTCACGAAACTTTTTTTAACATAAAAATATGTATGTCATTAATAGAATGTTAATTAATCATATAGCATCCTGACGTTCCTATTAGAAACCACCCGGGAAATTGAACATACGCTATATGTACTATACATATCTGAAGTATATACAGGGAACATATGAAAGCTGTTTAAGGAAATTTATGTGACCTCGGCTAAGCTACTCCAGAGAATAATATTAGTATCATTAGTGTGTTTTTTCAATGATGTTTTAAGAAGACTTTTGCCAAATGAAAGGGGGGGGGACAAAATGATACCTTACTTACCCTAGCCTCAAAGGCTAATCGGGCCCTGCCCAATCTCTTGATTGTGGCCCGCAGTTAGTTATTTACCTACTTGCAAGGCTATAACTGAGCACATTTTTCTTAGGCTGCCCTGTTCACCCAGAAAAAAGTTTTGTTGAATCAACAAAAATTTGGTTGGCCCAACAAAACTTTTTGTTTAAATATAGGTCAATGGAAATTTTGTTTGAATCAACAATTTTTTTTTTTTTTTTTTTTTTTTTTTTTTTTTTTTTTTTTTTTTTTTGCAATTCCAAAAAAAAAAAAAAAAAAAAAAAATTGTATCGTCAGCAAAACAAGTTTTGTTAATTCAAGTAAAATGGTTCAATTTTACTTGAATTTTGCTAAAACAACCAACATGTACTCAACAAAATATGTTTTGTAGTTTTAATCAATTCCTTTTTCGGGGTGTTCAGAAACGTGCCAGAAATTTATCTGAATCCACGGTATACTATACATTTTTTGGAAAGTCGATTGGAGACATTTCATATTTTTTAATGAAGCTGAATCATCATTTTGAGGAATATACTGGATCACAATAATTAGTCATTAGTCTTATACTCCCATTTTTTCAGATATCCACTGTATGATTTTGTGTCACATGTGTTACTAAGCAGTTTTGATATAAATCCGGGTTATCGTAATAAATGCTTAAAAATGTAATAACCAGAATAAATTAAAAAAAAACTATTTCTTTAAATTTATGAACCGTATATTTTTATTTAAGATATATATATATTTACAATTAAAAAGTGCTACATAAAAACAATAATAATAATATTAAACAGTAGATAAACTTTTACTGAAGTCTTACTTAATGTATTGATTTTATTATCCAATATGTAGCAAACTTTTTGTAAAGTTTTTTTATTATATTTATTATCTTAATATGTATAGAAATACATATGAGAAATGATTTACTTTTACCAAGTCAAGTGACATATTTATACAAATTTTATTTAAATAAAGTTAGACGTTACTACAAAATGTCTACTTGCCTATTACATGCTCTTAATGTACAATGTGTCCGAGAAAGCTCTTTACCAATCTAAACATTAATAACAAAAATATTAACAGGTGAAATGAAATGCAGTTTTTTAGAAAAGAATAAAGAAATCTAAGAGTTTTTTTCTGGTATCAATTGCCTGAGGTATGAAATGACAAATCATGTAACCATCACTCATCAATCCTCATTGTTACACCGCAAATGTTAAAAAACACTTGGGGGGAAATCGGGCGCTGGCTCGACATTCTAAGTTACATTAAAGGTACTGAAAAAAAAAAAAAAAACTCTCAGATTTCTTTATTCTTTTGCAGCGAATTGCATTTCATTTCACCTGTCAATATTTTTGTTAGTAATGTTTAGATTGATAAAGATATTTTTCGGACACGCTATATATTTACTACATACAACAAATGTATTTTGAAGTAAAATCTTTATAACTTACTTTTTTTTCTTTACAGAAAATCTTTTGTTCAAACATATTGATTAATGCCTCATAGAGAGTCACAGAGAGACGAAATCATCCCGAAAACAGTTCTTTCATCCTACACAACTCCTTAAATGATTCTTTTTAGATAGCTGAATCGACACTTTGTATCAAATACTTTAACACAATGTAGCTTCGTTAGTCTTATCCTCCCGTCGTTTCAGAAATCAAGTGCGGGATTTTCCATCAAATCTCTTACTAAGCAGTTTTGATGTAAGTCAAAGTCTTTGGAATATAATTTTTTTTAAATGCAATGGAAAATAAATAAACAAATCCTTTTTATTTGAATTTGTGAAGCGTATGATTTTAATTAATGTAAGATTTTAATAAGATGGTTATTTTTTAAGTAAGTTTTGCATTGGAGTTAAAAAAAATATTAAGTACATTTTGAAAATGTATTTTTTACAAGATTCTTCATGCCCTTTTACTTATCCATCATACGCATAGGGTAAAACTTGTAATCGTTTTAAAAATCGGAAAAAAAATTAGCAGTTTTACACGTTTCGAGACACTGGAGATACCGAAAAACATATTTTTAGGAAAAAAATGTTTGCCGTCCGCCTGTCTGTGTGTCTGTATGTCTGTAAACGCTCTATCTCCGGAACAAATTGAGATAGAGACTTGAAATTTGGTATGTACTTAGTATGTAACAGTGGGAAGAAGCTTATTGAATTTCAGCAACCTCGATTACTGTGAACTACTTTTTTCGGACTTTCGAAATATTCGTTCTGATAAAAGGTACACAAAAATTTTCGAAATTGTTTATTTTAAGGAGTTAATATAAAGGAGAATTAAAAAACATAAATTTTGCATAAAGAATGAAGGCGATCGGATAATTAGTTGCCGAGATATTTGTAATCATATTTTCCACACTCTTCGATTTTTCATAACCCTGTATTTCATCCAAATTTCAATTTAAAAAAATATTTTAATTGAAAATAGACGCTTAATCCGACGCAATAAACCGTTAGTTAATATGATTATCATTTTTGGAGTTATAAGGATGTTTCTTTTACGCAATTCAGTAATAGAGCATTTAAATTTTATGACGTCATCAGGCCACGATTTTATTCGAATTGCAATGCATTTTATAAGCACACATGTTTTATTTCCATATTTTATGTTATGCATATCCATGATGGGTAAGCATTGCGGTGGCCCCCAATGACTAGTTTTACTTCTCTTCATAGTTTCCATTTCTGTTGAAACATTTGACGCAAGCCCCTTGAATTTTATTGACCCTTTTTGTAGAATGCCGGCACCTGTGAGGAAAGCCACGCCTTAACCACGGTTTTCACTTGTTCGTCAGTGCTGAATCGCTGGCCACCTAAAAATGGCTTCAGGTATCGGAACAGGTGATAGTCACTCGGCGCAAGATCAGGATTGTATGGCGGATGCTCAAATCACTCCCACCCAAAAGATTCGATGATAGATTGTGTTTGAGCAGCAGTGTGTGGATACTCATTGTATTGGGGCCATGCAACTCACAGATTTGCTGATGTACCCGCTGCTGTCTTACTTTTTGCGGACAAAAACCTGATTACTGACCTATTTTTTATTCGGTGAGATGATCAATCGACTTGAACATGTTTGCAGCACACTTTGAAGCAACAGAATGATACAGTAGTTTCAGAAATAGCATCTACAGTAGCGCAAGGGACGCCGAGAGTCCTTGCGCGAGATTGAAATAGATTTTTGGTAACGAATCTTACTTTAACAATCACTCTCGTATAACCATGGTTATTATGAAACAATTTTAAAGTCTTACTTAATATATTGGCGTCATAACCCAATATGAAACTAATTTTGGGAGAAGTGTCTTGCATTCATACATGAAATGAAATATACATGATGAGACGGTTGATTTAGCAAATTTAAGTGACATATTTATACAAATTTTATTGAAATTAAATTACAACTTACTATACAGAAATGTCCACATCGCTTTTACATTTTACAACTTATTACATGCTAAAATTTTGTATTTCGAAATAAATCTTCATAACTCTCATTATTTTCTTTAGAGAAACAAAATATTTTCTTAAAATGTATTGATTAATGCGTCATAGAAAGACTTGATGAACCAGAAAACAATAGTTTCAGCCTACATAACTTATTTAAATGATGTTTTAAAAAACTCAATCAACACATCGTAGTAAACACTTGAACATAGCGTAGAATTATTAGTTCTAACTTTTCATCTTTTCATCTTTTGAGAAATAAAGTGTAGGATTTTCTAACAAATCTCTTACGAAGCAGTTTTGATAAAAATCAATGCCTTTCGAACAAAGATTTAAAGATGTAATGAGAATAAATATATAAATGAGCTTTGTTTGATTTTACAAAATACATTTCTATTTGTTACTTAAATCAATGTATTTTTTTAAGTGTAAAAGATAATCTTGTGAAATTTGAAATGGTTCATAAATATGTTTTACTAAATTTTTACTTTAATTAAGTCATAACCCAATAACAAACTTAATTGTTGGAAATTTTTTACCGTTTTTACGTGAATGGAAATAAATTATAGAAAAATATCATCTTTCAAAAATCATATTTATAAATCTGTCATTGAAATAATACTGAAATTTGATACAAAGAAATAAAAAATTGCATAATACAACTTACAATCACTTATTATTTGCTACAAACGTATTTCTAAATAAAATCGTCCTAATTCCTATTTCGATTTCATATGAAAATCTTTTCTTAAAACGTATTGATTAAAGCCTCATAGATAGACGAAATGAACCCGAAAACAAATGATTTTTTAATGAAGCTGAATCAACATGTTGAAATAAATTCTCAAACACAAAGTAACTTCATTAGTCTTCCCCTCCAATCTTTTCAGAAATCTTGTGTAGCGTTTCTGTCAAATCGCGTACGAAATAGTTTTGATGTAAGGCACTGTATTTGCAACAAATGTTTTAGAAGGTAATAAAACTCAATAAATAAATGATATGATGAAGTGCATATTATTAATTAACATATTTTTTTTAAAAGGTGTAACTATTTAAATAACAAGCTTTATAAACTGAATGACCTTAGAATTTTAACAAAATGCCCAAAATGATGTTTTTTTCGTTCCCCTTTTTTCACTAGATAAGTAGGGGAAATGACCCTACTACCCTCTCCCTATAATCAAATTTCGACAGGTGTTACACCCCTCTGTTTATGATTGTTCCAGTTACTGAAAAAAATCTTGTTTTTATTTCTGTACTGTCCAGAAATGCCAACACATTACCCCCATGCATCACTGAGAGAGACCACCGCCTTGACAGAACCCCGACCCATTTAAGGAGAAGGAAAATCCTTTCAACTGTCCTGGGCTATTGCGAGTTTCACAACATTGGGATGATTTCCGGCTATTGCGGGATTCAAAATGTTAAAAATATGATTCCTGTAACTAATGTTAAACATTCGATATAACATTTTTTAAACTAAAGTCTTACTTAACGCATTTTTTACTAAAGTACTTAATGGATTCTTTTACAATGTGTAGGTCTTAAAATTGAACTATTTTTAACATTTTTATGAAACAAGTGTTCGAACATATTACAACGAATTTACATTAAAATATGCAAATTATCATCTATGCAGAAATAAGCATGTAACATAAAATTTAACTGATTAGTCGCAACATCTATTCAATAGACAATCCAGTAGAAAAATAGAATTTGGTTGCCATAAAATAGCCTGTATCAACATTTAATAATATAGGAAAATTACGATTAAGTTTATTTTGAAACGATTAGTAATCACGCCAAGGATTCTTGTAAGATAAATTAGAATAAATTATTAATTATAAAATTATTGGGATAAAATTGTTTTACTTTTATGCCTTTTAATTTAATAGTTTAAATATTTATTTGTTATCTTTTTATTTCGTTTCATGCAACTAATATTGTTGTTAACTTGCTTACTGATTTCTTCCTCAGTACTTCAACTGTTTTTTCTTTCTTTCTTCCTTTTTTTTTTTTTTTTTTTTTTGCTTTGTCCTCTTCATGTATGATGCATAATATTGTAAGATTACTCCACTTCAATAGTTTTTTTTTTTTTTTAAATAATAAGAAAGGAACATTTGTCCTATTCTTTGCAAATGTTTCTGTCTCTCATCAAATTTTCGAATCTACTTTAAATCTATTATTAAATTAATTGTAGTTTTTATGTATCCAAAGAACTACTAGACCATTAAGCTATGAAAATTTTGATGGTAATTTTTTTCATGGTAACATAGACCAAAAAACTAAATTTTTAAACTAGGTAAAGTAGGAGAAAAATATATATCTTACTATGCATGAATAAAACAAAATTGGTCTTAAAAAAAAAAAAAAAAAACTGATTAAAATATTTCAAACTTCAATTTTTAATCTAGTAAACATATCAAATAAAATGTTGAATTAGTTATTTATATATTTTCAAAAATATGTATATGTAGCTAGCTCGTCTTTGGTGCAGAGAACAGTTGATTGATCCATATTAGAGGAGGAGGGGAGGGATTGCTATTTTGAGTAGGCTTATATGAGGCAAGGTAAAGTATATATATATATTTAAAAATGAAAACACATGTGAAAAACGAAGGATAAGACATCATAAAAAGCAATGGAATGAACACTGAAGGAACTATACTTAAAAGGATGAAAAAGTAAAAATTGGAAAAGCAAAATTGGAAAACTATGAATATCTTATAGAATCTTCAGAAGGGCTTTATAAGAATATTCATAGTCAATATATATGTTATTTCATCATTCATATGTTATTTCATTATGATTATCCGCACGAGTATTGTAATAAATTTCGGCTTTCAGTAGCATATTTAAATTTTCTAATTTTAACTCTAAAAGGAAACTTTCTTCAGAAGTATAATGACAAAATGCCAATTTCAGCCTCAATGAGAAAAATATTTTTTTAATTTTCTTATGTTAACTTTTTGCGTTATGCCACTTCAACTGATATGATTAAGTATAATACATTTAAAAGAACAAAGCTAGAAGTTTAGATACTTTTTATGATACTTTTTATGTAATATTTAATTAAACATTGAATTATAATTAAAATCAAAATTCGTAAGTGGCAATAAAAAAATGTAAAAAAAAAAAGGGGGGGGGAGTACTGCATTGCTTTCATTTTCTTCATACATTTCCCTGTGAGTATTTCGATAAACTGTGTTTTTCAGCCTAAAATAAGAATGATATTTAATTTTTTTTTTTAAATATTATCATTATGATTATTCGCACGAGTATTGTAATAAATTGTGGTTTTCAGTAGCATACTTAAATTTTCTAATTTTAACTCTAAAAGAAAACTTTCTTCAGTTTCACTATTCAACTAAGTATAATGACAAAACGCCCATTTCCGCTTCAACCAGAAAAATATTTTTTAATTTTCTTATGTTAACTTTTTACGTTATAACACTTGAACTCATATGATTAAATATAATACATATAAAAGAACAAAGTTAGAAGTTTAGATAATTTTTGTGATACTTTTACGTAATGTAATATTAAGAGAAACATTGAATTATAATTAAAACCAAAATTAATAAATGGCATGAAAATAATTAAAAAACTGGTAAAAAAAAAAAAAAAACACTGCATTGCTGTCATTTTTATCATACACATATTTCATTCCTCCACTTTCAGTATCGATTCATTTAATTCTCTCCTCTACCAAAAATGATTAAGCACCGCAGAATAAGCTTCACTTAATTGAAAATGCAAATTAACTCGGTATTTAAGTTGGGATTCTTTTATCTTCGATAATCCGATTGACAATCCCCTTTTCGATAGTTCACTGAGAAAGTGAGGGGGTGCCCGCCTATATGCCTTTTCTTTCAAGACATTGGACTAAAATCGATTTTTACTGTTATGGAGAAGGAATAAACGAAGCTATGTAGAGCATTTTCAAAATAATAGGAAATGGAGATTAGCTGAAGGAACATGGCAACTTGTAAGAAAGGAAGCATTAGATTTATTTATCATTATATACGGAAATACCAATTTAGTTAGTCTCGCATCTATCAAGAATGATTAAACACCCTAGCATAAGCTTCCCTTAATTGGATATGCAAATTAACTCGGTATTTGAGGTGAGAATCTTTTATCTTCGATAATCCGATTGATATCCAAATTTCCATAGTTCAATGAATAAAAGCGGCAGTTCCTTCTTATTCTTTTTCTTTGAAGACATCGGGCTAAGATCAGTTTTTCCAGTTATGGAAAAAGCATGAACGCAGCAACTACATGGGTTATTTCTAAAATAATAGGAAATGTAGATGGTCTGAAAGAGCTTTGTAACTTTAAGAAAAGATGCAATAAAATGATTAATCATTATGTATGCAAATACCAATTCAGTTAGTCTCGCATCTACCAAAAATGATTTAGCACGCCAGAATAAGCTTCCCTTAATTGTATATGTAAGTTAACTGGGTATTTAAGGTAGGAACCTTTTATCTTCCATTGTCCGATTGACATCCACATTTTCCATAGTTCAATGAATAAATGGGGTAGTCCCCCCTTATTCTCTTTGTTTGAAGACATCTGGCTAAAATCAATTTTTTCAGTTATGGAAAAAGCATAAACGCAGCAACTACATGGAATATTTCTAAAATAATAGGAAATGTAGATTGGCTGAGAAAAAGCTTTGCAACTGGTACGAAAAGGTACAATAAAAAACTAATCATTATGTATGAAATACCTATTCAGTTAGTCTCGCATCTACCAAAAATGATTTAACACCTCAGAATAAGCTTCACTTAATTGGATATGCAAATTAACAGGGTATTTAAGGTCGGAATCTTTTATCTTCGATAGTCCGATTGACATTCACATTTTCCATAGTTCACCGCATAAACGAGGTAGTTTGTCCTTACCTTGCAGAGATCGGGCTAAAATCAGTTTTTCCAGTTATGGAAAAAGTATAAACGCAGCAAATACATGGATTATTTCTAAAATAATAGGAAATGTAGATTTGCTGGGAAAGAGCTTTGTAACATGTAAGAAAAGGTGTAATAAAATGACTTATCATTATGTATGGAAATATCAACAGTTAGTCTCGCATCTACCAAAAATGATTTAGCACCTCAGAATAGGCTTCACTTAATTGGATATGCAAATTAACAGGGTATTTAAAGTCGGAATCTTTTATCTTCGATAGTCTGATTGACATCCACATTTTCCATAGTTCACCGCATAAACGAGGTAGTTTGCCCTTACTTTGCAGAGATCGGGCTAAAATCAGTTTTTCCAGTTATGGAAAAAGCATAAACGCAGCAAATACAGGGATTATTTATAAAATAATAGGAAATGTGGATTTGCTGGGAAAGAGCTTTGTAACATGTAAGAAAAGATGCAATAAAATGACTTATCATTATGTATGGAAATATCAACAGTTAGTCTCGCATCTACCAAAAATGATTTAGCACCTCAGAATAGGCTTCACTTAATTGGATATGCAAATTAACAGGGTATTTAAGGTCAGAATCTTTTATCTTCGATAGTCTGATTGACATCCACATTTTCCATAGTTCACCGCATAAACGAGGTAGTTTGCCCTTACTTTGCAGAGATCGGGCTAAAATCAGTTTTTCCAGTTATGGAAAAAGCATAAACGCAGCAAATACATGGATTATTTCTAAAATAATAGGAAATGTGGATTTGCTGGGAAAGAGCTTTGTAACATGTAAGAAAAGATGCAATAAAATGACTTATCATTATGTATGGAAATATCAACAGTTAGTCTCGCATCTACCAAAAATGATTTAGCCCGTCAGAATAGGCTTCACTTAATTGGATATGCTAATTAGCTGGGTATTTAAGGTCGGAATCTTTTATCTTCGATAGCCCGATTGACATCCACATTTTCCATAGTTCAATGAATAAATGGGGTAGTCCCCCCTTATTCTTTTTGTTTGAAGACATCCGGCTAAAATCAATTTTTTCAGTTATGGAAAAAGAATAAACGCAGCAATTACATGGAATATTTCTAAAATAATAGGAAATGTAGATTGGCTGAGAAAAAGCTTTGCAACTTGTATGAAAAGGTACAATAAAAAACTAATCATTATGTATGAAATACCTATTCAGTTAGTCTCGCATCTACCAAAAATGATTTAGCACCCCAGAATAAGCTTCAATTAATTGAATATGCAAATTAACAGGGTATTTAAGGTCGGAATCTTTTATCTTCGATAGTCCGATTGACATCCACATTTTCCATAGTTCACCGCATAAACGAGGTAGTTTATCCTTACCTTGCAGAAATCGGGCTAAAATCAGTTTTTCCAGTTATGGAAAAAGCATAAACGCATCAAATACATGGATTATTTCTAAAATAATAGGAAATGTAGATTTGCTGGGAAAGAGTTTTGTAACATGTAAGAAAAGATGCAATAAAATTACTTATCATTATGTATTGAAATATCAACAGTTAGTCTCGCATCTACCAAAAACGATTTAGCACTTCAGAATAGGTTTCACTTAATTGGATATGCAAATTAACAGGGTATTTAAGGTCGGAATCTTTTATCTTCGATAGTCCGATTGACATCCACATTTTCCATAATTCACCGCATAAACGAGGTAGTTTGCCCTTACTTTGCAGAGATCGGGCTAAAATCAGTTTTTTCAGTTATGGAAAAAGCATAAACGCAGCAAATCCATGGATTATTTCTAAAATAATAGGAAATGTAGATATGCTGGGAAAGAGCTTTGCAACTTGTAAGACAAGATGCAATAAAATGACTTATCATTATGTATGGAAATATCAACAGTTAGTCTCGCATCTACCAAAAATGATTTAGCACCTCAGAATAGGCTTCACGTAATTGGATATGCAAATTAGCTGGGTATTTAAGGCCGGAATCTTTTATCTTCGATAGTCCGATTGACATCCACATTTTCCATAGTTCACCGCATAAATGAGGTAGTTTGCCCTTACTTTGCAGAGATCGGGCTAAAATCAGTTTTTTCAGTTATGAAAAAAGCATAAACGCAGCAAATCCATGGGTTATTTCTAAAACAATAGGAATTGTAGATTGGCTAGGAAAGAGCTTTGCAACATGTAAGAAAAGATGCAATAAAATGACTTATCATTATGTATGGAAATATCAACAGTTAGTCTCGCATCTACCAAAAATTATTTAGCACCTCAGAATAGGCTTCACTTAATTGGATATGCAAATTAGCTGGGTATTTAAGGCCGGAATCTTTTATCTTCGATAGTCCGATTGCCATCCACATTTTCCATAGTTCACCGCATAAACGAGGTAGTTTGCCCTTACTTTGCAGAGATCGGGCTAAAATCAGTTTTTTCAGTTATGAAAAAAGCATAAACGCAGCAAATCCATGGGTTATTTCTAAAACAATAGGAAATGTAGATTGGCTAGGAAAGAGCTTTGCAACATGTAAGAAAAGATGCAATAAAATGACTTATCATTATGTATGGAAATATCAACAGTTAGTCTCGCATCTACCAAAAATTATTTAGCCCGTCAGAATAGGCTTCACTTAATTGGATATGCTAATTAGCTGGGTATTTAAGGTCGGAATCTTTTATCTTCGATAGTCCGATTGACATCCACATTTTCCATAGTTCAATGAATAAATGGGGTAGTCCCCCCTTATTCTTTTTGTTTGAAGACATCGGGCTAAAATCAATTTTTTCAGTTATGGAAAAAGAATAAACGCAGCAATTACATGGAATATTTCTAAAATAATAGGAAATGTAGATTGGCTGAGAAAAAGCTTTGCAACTTGTATGAAAAGGTACAATAAAAAACTAATCATTATGTATGAAATACCTATTCAGTTAGTCTCGCATCTACCAAAAATGATTTAGCACCTCAGAATAGGTTTCACTTAATTGGATATGCAAATTAACAGGGTATTTAAGGTCGGAATCTTTTATCTTCGATAGTCCGATTGATATCCACATTTTCCATAGTTCACCGCATAAACGAGGTAGTTTTCCCTTACTTTCCGGAAATCGGGCTAAAATCGATTTTTCCAGTTGTGAAAAAGGCATAAACAAAGCATCTACGAATGTTTATTTGCAAAATAATAGGAAATGGTGACTGACTGAAAGAACTTGTACATTTATGAGATAAGGGGGAAAAAGTGGATATAATTTAATTGGCATATATTTGGCACTTATTCATCGTTGTGGATGAGAATATAGATTCAGTTAATTCTAGCATCTACGAAAAGTGAACGAAGAACACGCTGACCGCTGGGTTTTTTTTGCCAGATATTTACAAAGCGGTTTTCAGTATTTATCGAGTCCTTTCAGAATTCCCAATCGCTGCACTGTTTGTCAATTTTATACTGAAATTTTTGTTATTATTACAGGTAGAACGCCAAACTGAAATAACTAAACATGCCCGAGGGGTGACACGGGTTCCTCTTTCTAAATACATGGTAATAAATTACGAATAGTCCTGTTTGATAATTTATAATCATGAAAATATTGATGGCACACGTAGTCGTGTGGCATGACACCCTGGGAAATATTTCTGGCACACATATTTGTGTGTCATGGCAGTCAATGTGTTAAGGACAGAAAAGTAAGCTCCACTTAATTGAATATTCAAATTAACTAGTATTTACGGTCGGATTCTGTTACTTTTCTTAATCAGAGTGATTATGCCTTACCTATACATCAATGAAAAAATGTACACCTATATATTCCCTTTTTTAAAAATCGGATTAAAAATCGATTTCTACATTTATGGTATACGAGTGAATGAAGCAATCGTATATGTCTTTCCAAAATAGTGGAAAATGGCGATTTACTTGAGATTTACTTTATTATTAGAGGAAAGCGTGCTTTATTAGTTTAACAGAATCATACTGATTCGTAAATATATTATACAAGTTTAAATACTTCAACTGAGTGAAAATTTGTCCAGGCTAGGAATCGAACCCAGAACTTTTAAATTGAATCACCAATCGTCTTCCAATTGAGCAAAATGGTTGGTTGGTTGATTATTGACGGCCAATTATCTACACTAGGGATATAGGCCTGGGGGGAGTGCCCTTCGTGGGGGTCTTTCTAAGGGAACCTAACCCGTATTTACGCATGGATAAATCCACGGCTCGAAGAAAACCACGAAAACTCCGAACGATTAGGCCGACGGGCGCGATTGGGATCGAACCCAGAACCTCCCGTCTACCAGCTTCGAGAGCACAACCTCTCAGCCACTGGTGGGGCTCTGAGCAAAATGGAACTACAACCGGCCGACATATTGCACTGAGACAATCTGTGTCAGTCAGCTTTCCTACCATGCATCTGAATTGGAAGAGCATTAGCGATTTAAGCCAAATCGAACTTTGTTCGATTAAAGCCCTTAACACTGACACTTTGTCATTTAGATGAAAAATTTTCAACTTGGATGATTTCTTTAACAATCTGTCTCACTGCGTTAAATTTTTTAAGGGTATCTACGTCTCGATAGATACCCTTTTTCTGCGGTTTATTACCTTTAGCTATCTACCCGCCAAACCAGATTTTATTGACAGTAGTTTGTCTGAGTAAATTGTGTCGGCCGGTTGTCATACCAGATAGTTCAATTGATATTGCATCCGGAATTTTAACCAACCATTCTGCGTGCGATTACTAGCTTCGACACTTTTTCACTCAGTTAGAAAATTTTCAACATGTTAGTAGAAAGTGGTTTTATCATATTTAGTCTAGTATAGATTCATTATTGGCATAAAATTTATAATTGTATATCATTATGTATGTGATAGCGATTAATTTAATTATTTCATCTACCAAAAATAATTAAACAACCTGAAACAATATTCACTCAATTGAATATATATATAAAAAAAAAAAAAAAAAAAAAAAAAAAAAAATTAACCAAATATTTACAAGCAGATCCTTTTCATCTTGCATAATCCGATTGGGATAATCTTTTCCAGAATTCACTGAGAATATGAGTGTATTTTCCCTACTGTTTAAGGAAATCAGAGTAAAATCGATTTTACCAGTAATGGAGAAGGAAAACTAGTCGTTGGGGGCCACCGTAATACTTACCCATCATGGATATGCATAATGTAAAATATTAAAATTAAAATGTGTAAACTACTTATAAAAGGCATTGCAATTCGAATAAAATCGTGGCTTCATGATGTCCTAAACTTTAAAGGCTCGATTACTGAACTGCTTGAAAGAAACATCCTTATAACTCTAAAAATAATAATCCTATTAACTAGCGGTTTATTGCATCTGATTAAGCGTCAAATTTCCAATTAAAATATATCTTTGAAGTGAAATTTGGATGAAATACAGGGTCATGAAAAATCGAAGAGTGTGGTAAATAGGATTACAAATATCTCGGCAACTCATTATCCGATCGACTTCATGCTTTATGCAAAATTTATGTTTTTTATTGTATTTTATATTCACTTCTTAAAATAAACAATTTCGAAAATTTTAATGTACCTTTTATCAGAACGAATATTTCGAGAGTCCGAAAAAATAGTTCCGGTTAATCGAGGTTATTGAAATGAAATAGGCTTCTTCCCATTATTACATACTAAGTACATACCAAATTGCAAGTCTCTATCTCAATTTTTTCGGAAGATAGAGCGTTTACAGACACACTGACGGACGGCAAATTTTTTTTTCTAAAAATATGTTTTTCGGAATGTCCAGTGTCTGAAACGTGTAAATCCGTCAAAAAAATTTTTCGGTTTTCAAAACGATTACAAGACTTACCCTATACTACGTATGATAGGTAAGTAAAATGAAGCAATTGCTTAGGTTGTTTGCAAAATAATATGAAATGGAGATTATAATTTTGGAGAGAAATTTTGGAGAGAAATAATTTGTCAATTTGTACAAAAATAAAAGTATTACAATTATTTATTACTAGGGCATCAAACCCGGGCTTCCCGGGATAGAAAATATATGTGAAAACAATTTTTTTTTTGAAAACTTTAATAGTTTTTTTTCACGTAATATATTTTCTATTGCCATCTAACAACACCAAACAGCAATTTTATATGAAATATGTCAATTATATATTCAAAAATTTTTTTGAAATTTCTTAAAAGTCGTATATAAAAATAAAAGTGGAGGTTTCGTATTGGCCTCTTGCCAAAAGTTAATAGCCGAAAAAATCTCTAAAAATTTCGTTACCTACATCATTTCTTTTTAACACTTTCCAACCTAGTTGAAAAGTGTTTATGACTTCGGTTTGTCTGGCCGTCTGCCGTCTGTCCGTGCTCTAACTCCCGTAAATATGCTCAGATTGCCTTGCAATTTTTATATGTTATTGTCGTTATCTATAGCACGTTCCCTATTTCAACCGAAGTGTGTAGTACTTATAGTTTTTTTACAGGGACACTCAAAAGAATTCCGTTACATTACGTTTTATGGGGAAAAATCATTTGCGGTTTATTTTAATGATGTTACACAATTGCAAACACATTGTAATTGATATATATCACTAAGGTGTATTACAAGAAGCTTAATATGGAATAGGGTATGGATAGCACTTATAGTTAATTTACAGGGACAGTCAAAAGAATTCCGTTACATTACGTCTATGGAGAAAAATCGTCTGCGGTTTAATTAAATAATGTTTAACTATTTTAAACGCATAGAAATTTATATATATCACTAAGGTGCATTACAAGAGGCTTACTACAGAATATTGTGTGTATAGCAGCCATCGTTCATTTACAGGGACACACAAAATAATTCTCTACTGTCTATTAACAATAATTCCTGGAAGTTCGTTTTAAGTTACTGAACGCGATTTTAAATTTAATTCACTTTTTGTTAAATACGTGGTGTGTATAAATTCTGTAGATAATATACAGGGAAATACAAAAGTTCGCGAACACGTTTCCGTTTATTGACAGAAACTCCAGAAGGAGAATTTTAAACTGTGCTACGCGTTTCTTAACTGAACTAAAATTTAGCATCCTATGTAGTATATATACAAATCTATAGATCATATACAGGGCTGAATAAAAGTATTCGGATATTTTTCCGAATATTGTATACGTTGAAAATTCCTGAAATTATGTTTTTAAATATGTTATGCGTTTTTCAAATTGTTTACTTAGATGTTATCTCTCAGCTTATTAAACAGTATGATTTGTAAAATTATTTTGGAAGCGTTGGAAAGTGTTTCATAATCTATGCTTGACGCATGATTTTTCGTTCTTGTTTATTATTCTGACAATTTCAGCGGTTTTTAGCACTTATTTCAGTTACATGTCTGTTAAATTTGTGCCTTATTTATACTATTTTATTTCTTGCTTAATGAAGTTTTAATTTCGTTATTGAATATTATCTGGAAACAAATGCTGAACTCTTTATATTGTTTAAAGTGCAAACAGATTAATATTTTGTAATCGTCTGCAAGAAATATTAAAAATATATATATATGCTTGAATTATAATTTATATGCTATAATAAATGAGTATATTGCGGTATAGTTTTCAAACAAACTGCATTGAAAGTAGATTTTTTTCCCATATAACGGTGTAAAAATTAAAAATATGCGATATTTAGAAATTAAAAAAAAATTGCATTAGCAAAAATCGCAAAACCGAAATTTCATCTGAAAGTGTTACCATTCGCAAAATGACGTCAGCGTTACGCACGGACACGTTTGTCCTTTATAATATAGATTGTGGATGGAAATACATATTCAGATAGTTATAGCAACTACCAACAATGACCCACGAAAAAACTATTAAATATGCAAATGAACTCTGTATGTAATTTCGATTCCTTAATGTAGATTACCATTCCCTTTTAGTAATCCGACTAACATTCCCTTTCCTAATGTGCACTGAGGACTAAAAATTGAATTTTCCTGCTATAAAAAACGAATAAACGAAGCAATTGCGTAAATTGTTTAAAAAAAAAATACGAAATTGAGATTGACTGAATAAATTCGGCAATTTTTAAGAAATTAAATATTGCAATTATTTATTATTGTGAATAGAAATACCTATTCAGTTATTTCTCGCATCTACCAGCAATGATTACGTACCTTATGTAAAGTTCCATTTGAATAAATATGCAAATTAACTCTGTGTTTAATCTCCCATCCTTTATGTAGCTTAAAATCCCCTTTTAATAATCCGATTGACATTCCCTTTTCCAAAGTTCACTGAGAAATGTGTGTTCTCCCTCGTACTCTTTTCTTTTCAAGTCATCGGACTTAAAATTGATTTTTCCTGTTATAAAAAACAAATAAACGAAGCAATTACGTAGATTGTTTTAAAAAATATATGAAATGGAGATTGACTGAATGAATTCGGCTATTTTTAAGAAATTAAGTATTGCAATTATTGTGAATAGAAATACCTATTCAGTTATTTCTCGCATCTACCAGCAATGATTACGTGCCTTACGTAAAGTTCCATTTGAATAAATATGCAAATTAACTCTGTGTTTAATCTCGGATCCTTTACGTAGATTAACATCCCCTCTTAATAATCCGATTTACATTCCCTTTTCCAAAGTTCACTCTGAAAATGTGTGTTCTCCCTCGTACTCTTTTCTTTTCAAGTCATCGGACTTAAAATTGATTTTTCCTGTTATAAAAAACAAATAAACGAAGCAATTACGTAGATTGTTTAAAAAAAATATGAAATGGAGATTGACTGAATGAATTCGGCTATTTTTAAGAAATTAAGTATTGCAATTATTGTGAATAGAAATACCTATTCAGTTATTTCTCGCATCTACCAGCAATGATTACGTGCCTTACGTAAAGTTCCATTTGAATAAATATGCAAGTTAACTCTGTGTTTAATCTCGGATCCTTTATGTAGCTTAAAATCCCCTCTTAATAATCCAATTTACCTTCCCTTTTCCAAAGTTCACTGAGAAAATGTGTGGTCTCCCTCGTACTCTTTTCTTTTCAAGTCATCGGACTTAAAATTGATTTTTCCTGTTATAAAAAACAAATAAACGAAGCAATTACGTAGATTGTTTAAAAAAAATATGAAATGGAGATTGACTGAATGAATTCGGCTATTTTTAAGAAATTAAGTATTGCAATTATTGTGAATAGAAATACCTATTCAGTTATTTCTCGCATCTACCAGCAATGATTACGTGCCTTACGTAAAGTTCCATTTGAATAAATATGCAAGTTAACTCTGTGTTTAATCTCGGATCCTTTATGTAGCTTAAAATCCCCTCTTAATAATCCAATTTACCTTCCCTTTTCCAAAGTTCACTGAGAAAATGTGTGGTCTCCCTCGTACTCTTTTCTTTTCAAGTCATCGGACTTAAAATTGATTTTTCCTGTTATAAAAAACAAATAAACGAAGCAATTACGTAGATTGTTTAAAAAAAATATGAAATGGAGATTGACTGAATGAATTCGGCTATTTTTAAGAAATTAAGTATTGCAATTATTGTGAATAGAAATACCTATTCAGTTATTTCTTGCATCTACCAGCAATGATTACGTGCCTTACCGAAAGTTCCAATTGAATAAATATGCAAATTAACTCTGTGTTTAATCTCGGATCCTTTACGTAGCTTAACATCCCCTCTTAATAATCCGATTGACATTCCCTTTTCCAAAGTTCACTCTGAAAATGTGTGTTCTCCCTCGTACTCTTTTCATTTCAAGTCATCGGACTTAAAATTGATTTTTCCTGTTATAAAAAACAAATAAACGAAGCAATTACGTAGATTGTTTAAAAAAAATATGAAATGGAGATTGACTGAATGAATTCGGCTATTTTTATGAAATTAAGTATTGCAATTATTGTGAATAGAAATACCCATTCAGTTATTTCTCGCATCTACCAGCAATGATTACGTGCCTTACGTAAAGTTCCATTTGAATAAATATGCAAATTAACTCTGTGTTTAATCTCGGATCCTTTATGTAGCTTAAAATCCCCTCTTAATAATCCGATGTACATTCCCTTTTCCAAAGTTCACTGAGAAAATGAGTGTTCTCCCTCGTACTCTTTTCTTT
Organism: Maratus michaelseni; assembly: GCA_963931845.1. Classification (NCBI taxonomy): domain Eukaryota; kingdom Metazoa; phylum Arthropoda; class Arachnida; order Araneae; family Salticidae; genus Maratus; species Maratus michaelseni. The sequence continues at coordinate 324,971,542 of OZ007591.1, forward strand.
AGCAGGCATCGGACTAAAAATTGATTTTTCCTGTTATGAAACACGAATAATCTCAAGCAACTATGTTGATTGTTTTCAAAATAGTGGAAATAGAGATTGACAGAAAGAATTTAGCAACTTGTGAGAAAAGAAATACACCGTCCTTATAATTAAAACGGCATAAATATATTATTGACATAAACTTTGTGAAATTGTGAAAGGAAAATTGTGAAAGGAAATTGTGAAAGGAAACATCGTTTCAGTTGACTCTTGCATCTACCAAAAAGGTACCGTGACGTTAACTTCACTTAAATGAATATGCGAATAAGTTCGTTAATTAATCTCTGATTCCTTTAAGTACGATAGTCCGATTGATATTTCCTTTTCCAATGTTCACTGAAAAATTAAGTGTTTTCCTCTATACTCTCTTCCTTTCAATTAATCGGGCTAATTGATTTTTCCTGTTACAGAAAAAGAATAAACGAACCAACTATGTAGGTTGTTTGCAAAATAGTACAAATGGACATTGACAAAAAAAATTAGCAACTTGTCAGAAATGCAAAGTCCTTAAAATTAAATGTTCATAAATATATTTTTGACATAAACTTACATTTATTTATCAATTGTGGACAGAAATATCGCTTCAGTTGACTCTTGCATCTACCAAAAAGGTACCGCGACGTTAAGTTTACTCAAATGAATATGCGAATTAGTTCGTTATTTCATCTCTGATTCCTTTAAAAACGATAATATGATTGACATTTCCTTTTACAATGTTCACTGAGAAATTAAGTGTTCCGTTCCATACTCTTTTTCTTTCAATCCATCGGGCTAAAAATTGATTTCTGTTACGGAAAGAGAATAAACGAGCCAACTATGTAGGTTGTTTGAAAAATAGTAGAAATAGAGATTGACAGAAAGAATTTCGTAACTTGTGATAAATACAAAGTCCTTATAATTAAACTGGCATAAATATATTTTTGACATAAACTTAGAATTATTTATCAATTGTGGACGGAAATATCGCTTCAGTTAACTTTTGCATATTACATCTGCCAAAAAGGTACCGCGAAGTTAACTTCACTTGAATAAATATGCGAATTAGTTCATTATTTCATCTCGGATTCCTTTAAGAAAGATAATAATATTGACATTTCCTTTTCAAATGTTCACTAAGAAATTAGGTGTTCCCTCCATACTCTTTTTCTTTTAATCCATCGGGCTAAAAATTGATTTCTGTTACGGAAAAAGAATAAACGAGCCAACTATGTAGGTTGTTTGAAAAATAGTAGAAATAGAGATTGACAGAAAGAATTTCGTAACTTGTGATAAATACAAAGTCCTTATAATTAAACTGGCATAAATATATTTTTGACATAAACTTACAATTATTTATCAATTGTGGACGGAAATATCGCTTCAGTTGACTTGCATATTACATCTGCCAAAAAGGTACCGCGAAGTTAACTTCACTTGAATGAATATGCGAATTAGTTCATTATTTCATCTCGGATTCCTTTAAGAAAGATAATAATATTGACATTTCCTTTTCAAATGTTCACTAAGAAATTAAGTGTTCCCTCCATACTCTTTTCTTTCAATCCATCGGGCTAAAAATTGATTTCTGTTACGGAAAGAGAATAAACGAGCCAACTATGTAGGTTGTTTGAAAAATAGTAGAAATGAAGATTGACAGAAAGAATTTAGTAACTTATGAGAAATGCAAAGTCCTTAAATTTAATCTGGTATAAATATATTTTTGACATAAACTTCCAATTACTTATCAATTGTGGACAGAAATATCGCTACAGTTAACTCTTGCATCTACCAAAAAGGTACCGCGACGTTAACTTTACTCGAATGAATATGCGAATTCGTTCGTTATTTAATCATGGATTCCTTTATGTTCGATAATCTGATTAATGTTTCCTTTTCCAATGTTCACTGAAAAATTAAGTGTTTTCCCCATACTCATTTTCTTTCAATTCATCGGGCTAATGATTGATTTTTCCTGTTACGGAAAAAGAATAAACTTACCAACTATGTAGGTTCTTTGCAAAATAGTAGAAATGGAGATTGACAGAAAGAATTTAGTAACTTGTGAGAAATGCTAAGCCCTTATAATTAAACTGGCATAAATATATTTTTGACATAAATTTACAATTATCTATCAATTGTGGACGGAAATATCGCTTCAGTTGACTCTTGCATCTACCAAAAAGGTACCGCGACGTTAACTTCGCTTAAATCAATATGCTAAGTACACTGTAAAAAATGACCAATGTTTCTTATTTTAGGAAAATATACTATAACCACGAACGAAAATATTATATAATATTCTGAGTTATTCGAAATTCCAAACAGCGTGACGGACGGCAAATTTTTTTTTCTAAAAATATGTTTTTCGGAATGTCCAGTGTCTGAAACGTGTAAATCCGTCAAAAATTTTTTTCGGTTTTCAAAACGATTACAAGACTTACCCTATACTACGTATGATAGGTAAGTAAAATGAAGCAATTGCTTAGGTTGTTTGCAAAATAATATGAAATGGAGATTATAATTTTGGAGAGAAATTTTGGAGAGAAATAATTTGTCAATTTGTACAAAAATAAAAGTATTACAATTATTTATTACTAGGGCATCAAACCCGGGCTTCCCGGGATAGAAAATATATGTGAAAACAATTTTTTTTTTGAAAACTTTAATAGTTTTTTTTCACGTAATATATTTTCTATTGCCATCTAACAACACCAAACAGCAATTTTATATGAAATATGTCAATTATATATTCAAAAATTTTTTTGAAATTTCTTAAAAGTCGTATATAAAAATAAAAGTGGAGGTTTCGTATTGGCCTCTTGCCAAAAGTTAATAGCCGAAAAAATCTCTAAAAATTTCGTTACCTACATCATTTCTTTTTAACACTTTCCAACCTAGTTGAAAAGTGTTTATGACTTCGGTTTGTCTGGCCGTCTGCCGTCTGTCCGTGCTCTAACTCCCGTAAATATGCTCAGATTGCCTTGCAATTTTTATATGTTATTGTCGTTATCTATAGCACGTTCCCTATTTCAACCGAAGTGTGTAGTACTTATAGTTTTTTTACAGGGACACTCAAAAGAATTCCGTTACATTACGTTTTATGGGGAAAAATCATTTGCGGTTTATTTTAATGATGTTACACAATTGCAAACACATTGTAATTGATATATATCACTAAGGTGTATTACAAGAAGCTTAATATGGAATAGGGTATGGATAGCACTTATAGTTAATTTACAGGGACAGTCAAAAGAATTCCGTTACATTACGTCTATGGAGAAAAATCGTCTGCGGTTTAATTAAATAATGTTTAACTATTTTAAACGCATAGAAATTTATATATATCACTAAGGTGCATTACAAGAGGCTTACTACAGAATATTGTGTGTATAGCAGCCATCGTTCATTTACAGGGACACACAAAATAATTCTCTACTGTCTATTAACAATAATTCCTGGAAGTTCGTTTTAAGTTACTGAACGCGATTTTAAATTTAATTCACTTTTTGTTAAATACGTGGTGTGTATAAATTCTGTAGATAATATACAGGGAAATACAAAAGTTCGCGAACACGTTTCCGTTTATTGACAGAAACTCCAGAAGGAGAATTTTAAACTGTGCTACGCGTTTCTTAACTGAACTAAAATTTAGCATCCTATGTAGTATATATACAAATCTATAGATCATATACAGGGCTGAATAAAAGTATTCGGATATTTTTCCGAATATTGTATACGTTGAAAATTCCTGAAATTATGTTTTTAAATATGTTATGCGTTTTTCAAATTGTTTACTTAGATGTTATCTCTCAGCTTATTAAACAGTATGATTTGTAAAATTATTTTGGAAGCGTTGGAAAGTGTTTCATAATCTATGCTTGACGCATGATTTTTCGTTCTTGTTTATTATTCTGACAATTTCAGCGGTTTTTAGCACTTATTTCAGTTACATGTCTGTTAAATTTGTGCCTTATTTATACTATTTTATTTCTTGCTTAATGAAGTTTTAATTTCGTTATTGAATATTATCTGGAAACAAATGCTGAACTCTTTATATTGTTTAAAGTGCAAACAGATTAATATTTTGTAATCGTCTGCAAGAAATATTAAAAATATATATATATGCTTGAATTATAATTTATATGCTATAATAAATGAGTATATTGCGGTATAGTTTTCAAACAAACTGCATTGAAAGTAGATTTTTTTCCCATATAACGGTGTAAAAATTAAAAATATGCGATATTTAGAAATTAAAAAAAAATTGCATTAGCAAAAATCGCAAAACCGAAATTTCATCTGAAAGTGTTACCATTCGCAAAATGACGTCAGCGTTACGCACGGACACGTTTGTCCTTTATAATATAGATTGTGGATGGAAATACATATTCAGATAGTTATAGCAACTACCAACAATGACCCACGAAAAAACTATTAAATATGCAAATGAACTCGGTATGTAATTTCGATTCCTTAATGTAGATTACCATTCCCTTTTAGTAATCCGACTAACATTCCCTTTCCTAATGTGCACTGAGGACTAAAAATTGAATTTTCCTGCTATAAAAAACGAATAAACGAAGCAATTGCGTAAATTGTTTAAAAAAAAAATACGAAATTGAGATTGACTGAATAAATTCGGCAATTTTTAAGAAATTAAATATTGCAATTATTTATTATTGTGAATAGAAATACCTATTCAGTTATTTCTCGCATCTACCAGCAATGATTACGTACCTTATGTAAAGTTCCATTTGAATAAATATGCAAATTAACTCTGTGTTTAATCTCCCATCCTTTATGTAGCTTAAAATCCCCTTTTAATAATCCGATTGACATTCCCTTTTCCAAAGTTCACTGAGAAATGTGTGTTCTCCCTCGTACTCTTTTCTTTTCAAGTCATCGGACTTAAAATTGATTTTTCCTGTTATAAAAAACAAATAAACGAAGCAATTACGTAGATTGTTTTAAAAAATATATGAAATGGAGATTGACTGAATGAATTCGGCTATTTTTAAGAAATTAAGTATTGCAATTATTGTGAATAGAAATACCTATTCAGTTATTTCTCGCATCTACCAGCAATGATTACGTGCCTTACGTAAAGTTCCATTTGAATAAATATGCAAATTAACTCTGTGTTTAATCTCGGATCCTTTACGTAGATTAACATCCCCTCTTAATAATCCGATTTACATTCCCTTTTCCAAAGTTCACTCTGAAAATGTGTGTTCTCCCTCGTACTCTTTTCTTTTCAAGTCATCGGACTTAAAATTGATTTTTCCTGTTATAAAAAACAAATAAACGAAGCAATTACGTAGATTGTTTAAAAAAAATATGAAATGGAGATTGACTGAATGAATTCGGCTATTTTTAAGAAATTAAGTATTGCAATTATTGTGAATAGAAATACCTATTCAGTTATTTCTCGCATCTACCAGCAATGATTACGTGCCTTACGTAAAGTTCCATTTGAATAAATATGCAAGTTAACTCTGTGTTTAATCTCGGATCCTTTATGTAGCTTAAAATCCCCTCTTAATAATCCAATTTACCTTCCCTTTTCCAAAGTTCACTGAGAAAATGTGTGGTCTCCCTCGTACTCTTTTCTTTTCAAGTCATCGGACTTAAAATTGATTTTTCCTGTTATAAAAAACAAATAAACGAAGCAATTACGTAGATTGTTTAAAAAAAATATGAAATGGAGATTGACTGAATGAATTCGGCTATTTTTAAGAAATTAAGTATTGCAATTATTGTGAATAGAAATACCTATTCAGTTATTTCTTGCATCTACCAGCAATGATTACGTGCCTTACCGAAAGTTCCAATTGAATAAATATGCAAATTAACTCTGTGTTTAATCTCGGATCCTTTACGTAGCTTAACATCCCCTCTTAATAATCCGATTGACATTCCCTTTTCCAAAGTTCACTCTGAAAATGTGTGTTCTCCCTCGTACTCTTTTCATTTCAAGTCATCGGACTTAAAATTGATTTTTCCTGTTATAAAAAACAAATAAACGAAGCAATTACGTAGATTGTTTAAAAAAAATATGAAATGGAGATTGACTGAATGAATTCGGCTATTTTTATGAAATTAAGTATTGCAATTATTGTGAATAGAAATACCCATTCAGTTATTTCTCGCATCTACCAGCAATGATTACGTGCCTTACGTAAAGTTCCATTTGAATAAATATGCAAATTAACTCTGTGTTTAATCTCGGATCCTTTATGTAGCTTAAAATCCCCTCTTAATAATCCGATGTACATTCCCTTTTCCAAAGTTCACTGAGAAAATGAGTGTTCTCCCTCGTACTCTTTTCTTTAGCAGGCATCGGACTAAAAATTGATTTTTCCTGTTATGAAACACGAATAATCTCAAGCAACTATGTTGATTGTTTTCAAAATAGTGGAAATAGAGATTGACAGAAAGAATTTAGCAACTTGTGAGAAAAGAAATACACCGTCCTTATAATTAAAACGGCATAAATATATTATTGACATAAACTTTGTGAAATTGTGAAAGGAAAATTGTGAAAGGAAATTGTGAAAGGAAACATCGTTTCAGTTGACTCTTGCATCTACCAAAAAGGTACCGTGACGTTAACTTCACTTAAATGAATATGCGAATAAGTTCGTTAATTAATCTCTGATTCCTTTAAGTACGATAGTCCGATTGATATTTCCTTTTCCAATGTTCACTGAAAAATTAAGTGTTTTCCTCTATACTCTCTTCCTTTCAATTAATCGGGCTAATTGATTTTTCCTGTTACAGAAAAAGAATAAACGAACCAACTATGTAGGTTGTTTGCAAAATAGTACAAATGGACATTGACAAAAAAAATTAGCAACTTGTCAGAAATGCAAAGTCCTTAAAATTAAATGTTCATAAATATATTTTTGACATAAACTTACATTTATTTATCAATTGTGGACAGAAATATCGCTTCAGTTGACTCTTGCATCTACCAAAAAGGTACCGCGACGTTAAGTTTACTCAAATGAATATGCGAATTAGTTCGTTATTTCATCTCTGATTCCTTTAAAAACGATAATATGATTGACATTTCCTTTTACAATGTTCACTGAGAAATTAAGTGTTCCGTTCCATACTCTTTTTCTTTCAATCCATCGGGCTAAAAATTGATTTCTGTTACGGAAAGAGAATAAACGAGCCAACTATGTAGGTTGTTTGAAAAATAGTAGAAATAGAGATTGACAGAAAGAATTTCGTAACTTGTGATAAATACAAAGTCCTTATAATTAAACTGGCATAAATATATTTTTGACATAAACTTAGAATTATTTATCAATTGTGGACGGAAATATCGCTTCAGTTGACTTTTGCATATTACATCTGCCAAAAAGGTACCGCGAAGTTAACTTCACTTGAATAAATATGCGAATTAGTTCATTATTTCATCTCGGATTCCTTTAAGAAAGATAATAATATTGACATTTCCTTTTCAAATGTTCACTAAGAAATTAGGTGTTCCCTCCATACTCTTTTTCTTTTAATCCATCGGGCTAAAAATTGATTTCTGTTACGGAAAAAGAATAAACGAGCCAACTATGTAGGTTGTTTGAAAAATAGTAGAAATAGAGATTGACAGAAAGAATTTCGTAACTTGTGATAAATACAAAGTCCTTATAATTAAACTGGCATAAATATATTTTTGACATAAACTTACAATTATTTATCAATTGTGGACGGAAATATCGCTTCAGTTGACTTGCATATTACATCTGCCAAAAAGGTACCGCGAAGTTAACTTCACTTGAATGAATATGCGAATTAGTTCATTATTTCATCTCGGATTCCTTTAAGAAAGATAATAATATTGACATTTCCTTTTCAAATGTTCACTAAGAAATTAAGTGTTCCCTCCATACTCTTTTCTTTCAATCCATCGGGCTAAAAATTGATTTCTGTTACGGAAAGAGAATAAACGAGCCAACTATGTAGGTTGTTTGAAAAATAGTAGAAATGAAGATTGACAGAAAGAATTTAGTAACTTATGAGAAATGCAAAGTCCTTAAATTTAATCTGGTATAAATATATTTTTGACATAAACTTCCAATTACTTATCAATTGTGGACAGAAATATCGCTACAGTTAACTCTTGCATCTACCAAAAAGGTACCGCGACGTTAACTTTACTCGAATGAATATGCGAATTCGTTCGTTATTTAATCATGGATTCCTTTATGTTCGATAATCTGATTAATGTTTCCTTTTCCAATGTTCACTGAAAAATTAAGTGTTTTCCCCATACTCATTTTCTTTCAATTCATCGGGCTAATGATTGATTTTTCCTGTTACGGAAAAAGAATAAACTTACCAACTATGTAGGTTCTTTGCAAAATAGTAGAAATGGAGATTGACAGAAAGAATTTAGTAACTTGTGAGAAATGCTAAGCCCTTATAATTAAACTGGCATAAATATATTTTTGACATAAATTTACAATTATCTATCAATTGTGGACGGAAATATCGCTTCAGTTGACTCTTGCATCTACCAAAAAGGTACCGCGACGTTAACTTCGCTTAAATCAATATGCTAAGTACACTGTAAAAAATGACCAATGTTTCTTATTTTAGGAAAATATACTATAACCACGAACGAAAATATTATATAATATTCTGAGTTATTCGAAATTCCAAACAGCGTGACGGACGGCAAATTTTTTTTTCTAAAAATATGTTTTTCGGAATGTCCAGTGTCTGAAACGTGTAAATCCGTCAAAAATTTTTTTCGGTTTTCAAAACGATTACAAGACTTACCCTATACTACGTATGATAGGTAAGTAAAATGAAGCAATTGCTTAGGTTGTTTGCAAAATAATATGAAATGGAGATTATAATTTTGGAGAGAAATTTTGGAGAGAAATAATTTGTCAATTTGTACAAAAATAAAAGTATTACAATTATTTATTACTAGGGCATCAAACCCGGGCTTCCCGGGATAGAAAATATATGTGAAAACAATTTTTTTTTTGAAAACTTTAATAGTTTTTTTTCACGTAATATATTTTCTATTGCCATCTAACAACACCAAACAGCAATTTTATATGAAATATGTCAATTATATATTCAAAAATTTTTTTGAAATTTCTTAAAAGTCGTATATAAAAATAAAAGTGGAGGTTTCGTATTGGCCTCTTGCCAAAAGTTAATAGCCGAAAAAATCTCTAAAAATTTCGTTACCTACATCATTTCTTTTTAACACTTTCCAACCTAGTTGAAAAGTGTTTATGACTTCGGTTTGTCTGGCCGTCTGCCGTCTGTCCGTGCTCTAACTCCCGTAAATATGCTCAGATTGCCTTGCAATTTTTATATGTTATTGTCGTTATCTATAGCACGTTCCCTATTTCAACCGAAGTGTGTAGTACTTATAGTTTTTTTACAGGGACACTCAAAAGAATTCCGTTACATTACGTTTTATGGGGAAAAATCATTTGCGGTTTATTTTAATGATGTTACACAATTGCAAACACATTGTAATTGATATATATCACTAAGGTGTATTACAAGAAGCTTAATATGGAATAGGGTATGGATAGCACTTATAGTTAATTTACAGGGACAGTCAAAAGAATTCCGTTACATTACGTCTATGGAGAAAAATCGTCTGCGGTTTAATTAAATAATGTTTAACTATTTTAAACGCATAGAAATTTATATATATCACTAAGGTGCATTACAAGAGGCTTACTACAGAATATTGTGTGTATAGCAGCCATCGTTCATTTACAGGGACACACAAAATAATTCTCTACTGTCTATTAACAATAATTCCTGGAAGTTCGTTTTAAGTTACTGAACGCGATTTTAAATTTAATTCACTTTTTGTTAAATACGTGGTGTGTATAAATTCTGTAGATAATATACAGGGAAATACAAAAGTTCGCGAACACGTTTCCGTTTATTGACAGAAACTCCAGAAGGAGAATTTTAAACTGTGCTACGCGTTTCTTAACTGAACTAAAATTTAGCATCCTATGTAGTATATATACAAATCTATAGATCATATACAGGGCTGAATAAAAGTATTCGGATATTTTTCCGAATATTGTATACGTTGAAAATTCCTGAAATTATGTTTTTAAATATGTTATGCGTTTTTCAAATTGTTTACTTAGATGTTATCTCTCAGCTTATTAAACAGTATGATTTGTAAAATTATTTTGGAAGCGTTGGAAAGTGTTTCATAATCTATGCTTGACGCATGATTTTTCGTTCTTGTTTATTATTCTGACAATTTCAGCGGTTTTTAGCACTTATTTCAGTTACATGTCTGTTAAATTTGTGCCTTATTTATACTATTTTATTTCTTGCTTAATGAAGTTTTAATTTCGTTATTGAATATTATCTGGAAACAAATGCTGAACTCTTTATATTGTTTAAAGTGCAAACAGATTAATATTTTGTAATCGTCTGCAAGAAATATTAAAAATATATATATATGCTTGAATTATAATTTATATGCTATAATAAATGAGTATATTGCGGTATAGTTTTCAAACAAACTGCATTGAAAGTAGATTTTTTTCCCATATAACGGTGTAAAAATTAAAAATATGCGATATTTAGAAATTAAAAAAAAATTGCATTAGCAAAAATCGCAAAACCGAAATTTCATCTGAAAGTGTTACCATTCGCAAAATGACGTCAGCGTTACGCACGGACACGTTTGTCCTTTATAATATAGATTGTGGATGGAAATACATATTCAGATAGTTATAGCAACTACCAACAATGACCCACGAAAAAACTATTAAATATGCAAATGAACTCTGTATGTAATTTCGATTCCTTAATGTAGATTACCATTCCCTTTTAGTAATCCGACTAACATTCCCTTTCCTAATGTGCACTGAGGACTAAAAATTGAATTTTCCTGCTATAAAAAACGAATAAACGAAGCAATTGCGTAAATTGTTTAAAAAAAAAATACGAAATTGAGATTGACTGAATAAATTCGGCAATTTTTAAGAAATTAAATATTGCAATTATTTATTATTGTGAATAGAAATACCTATTCAGTTATTTCTCGCATCTACCAGCAATGATTACGTACCTTATGTAAAGTTCCATTTGAATAAATATGCAAATTAACTCTGTGTTTAATCTCCCATCCTTTATGTAGCTTAAAATCCCCTTTTAATAATCCGATTGACATTCCCTTTTCCAAAGTTCACTGAGAAATGTGTGTTCTCCCTCGTACTCTTTTCTTTTCAAGTCATCGGACTTAAAATTGATTTTTCCTGTTATAAAAAACAAATAAACGAAGCAATTACGTAGATTGTTTTAAAAAATATATGAAATGGAGATTGACTGAATGAATTCGGCTATTTTTAAGAAATTAAGTATTGCAATTATTGTGAATAGAAATACCTATTCAGTTATTTCTCGCATCTACCAGCAATGATTACGTGCCTTACGTAAAGTTCCATTTGAATAAATATGCAAATTAACTCTGTGTTTAATCTCGGATCCTTTACGTAGATTAACATCCCCTCTTAATAATCCGATTTACATTCCCTTTTCCAAAGTTCACTCTGAAAATGTGTGTTCTCCCTCGTACTCTTTTCTTTTCAAGTCATCGGACTTAAAATTGATTTTTCCTGTTATAAAAAACAAATAAACGAAGCAATTACGTAGATTGTTTAAAAAAAATATGAAATGGAGATTGACTGAATGAATTCGGCTATTTTTAAGAAATTAAGTATTGCAATTATTGTGAATAGAAATACCTATTCAGTTATTTCTCGCATCTACCAGCAATGATTACGTGCCTTACGTAAAGTTCCATTTGAATAAATATGCAAGTTAACTCTGTGTTTAATCTCGGATCCTTTATGTAGCTTAAAATCCCCTCTTAATAATCCAATTTACCTTCCCTTTTCCAAAGTTCACTGAGAAAATGTGTGGTCTCCCTCGTACTCTTTTCTTTTCAAGTCATCGGACTTAAAATTGATTTTTCCTGTTATAAAAAACAAATAAACGAAGCAATTACGTAGATTGTTTAAAAAAAATATGAAATGGAGATTGACTGAATGAATTCGGCTATTTTTAAGAAATTAAGTATTGCAATTATTGTGAATAGAAATACCTATTCAGTTATTTCTTGCATCTACCAGCAATGATTACGTGCCTTACCGAAAGTTCCAATTGAATAAATATGCAAATTAACTCTGTGTTTAATCTCGGATCCTTTACGTAGCTTAACATCCCCTCTTAATAATCCGATTGACATTCCCTTTTCCAAAGTTCACTCTGAAAATGTGTGTTCTCCCTCGTACTCTTTTCATTTCAAGTCATCGGACTTAAAATTGATTTTTCCTGTTATAAAAAACAAATAAACGAAGCAATTACGTAGATTGTTTAAAAAAAATATGAAATGGAGATTGACTGAATGAATTCGGCTATTTTTATGAAATTAAGTATTGCAATTATTGTGAATAGAAATACCTATTCAGTTATTTCTCGCATCTACCAGCAATGATTACGTGCCTTACGTAAAGTTCCATTTGAATAAATATGCAAATTAACTCTGTGTTTAATCTCGGATCCTTTATGTAGATTAAAATCCCCTCTTAATAATCCAATTTACCTTCCCTTTTCCAAAGTTCACTGAGAAAATGTGTGGTCTCCCTCGTACTCTTTTCTTTTCAAGTCATCGGACTTAAAATTGATTTTTCCTGTTATGAAAAACAAATAAATGAAGCAATTACGTAGATTGTTTAAAAAAAGTATGAAATGGAGATTGACTGAATGAATTCGGCTATTTTTAAGAAATTAAGTATTGCAATTATTGTGAATAGAAATACCCATTCAGTTATTTCTCGCATCTACCAGCAATGATTACGTGCCTTACGTAAAGTTCCATTTGAATAAATATGCAAATTAACTCTGTGTTTAATCTCGGATCCTTTATGTAGCTTAAAATCCCCTCTTAATAATCCGATGTACATTCCCTTTTCCAAAGTTCACTGAGAAAATGAGTGTTCTCCCTCGTACTCTTTTCTTTAGCAGGCATCGGACTAAAAATTGATTTTTCCTGTTATGAAACACGAATAATCTCAAGCAACTATGTTGATTGTTTTCAAAATAGTGGAAATAGAGATTGACAGAAAGAATTTAGCAACTTGTGAGAAAAGAAATACACCGTCCTTATAATTAAAACGGCATAAATATATTATTGACATAAACTTTGTGAAATTGTGAAAGGAAAATTGTGAAAGGAAATTGTGAAAGGAAACATCGTTTCAGTTGACTCTTGCATCTACCAAAAAGGTACCGTGACGTTAACTTCACTTAAATGAATATGCGAATAAGTTCGTTAATTAATCTCTGATTCCTTTAAGTACGATAGTCCGATTGATATTTCCTTTTCCAATGTTCACTGAAAAATTAAGTGTTTTCCTCTATACTCTCTTCCTTTCAATTAATCGGGCTAATTGATTTTTCCTGTTACAGAAAAAGAATAAACGAACCAACTATGTAGGTTGTTTGCAAAATAGTACAAATGGACATTGACAAAAAAAATTAGCAACTTGTCAGAAATGCAAAGTCCTTAAAATTAAATGTTCATAAATATATTTTTGACATAAACTTACATTTATTTATCAATTGTGGACAGAAATATCGCTTCAGTTGACTCTTGCATCTACCAAAAAGGTACCGCGACGTTAAGTTTACTCAAATGAATATGCGAATTAGTTCGTTATTTCATCTCTGATTCCTTTAAAAACGATAATATGATTGACATTTCCTTTTACAATGTTCACTGAGAAATTAAGTGTTCCGTTCCATACTCTTTTTCTTTCAATCCATCGGGCTAAAAATTGATTTCTGTTACGGAAAGAGAATAAACGAGCCAACTATGTAGGTTGTTTGAAAAATAGTAGAAATAGAGATTGACAGAAAGAATTTCGTAACTTGTGATAAATACAAAGTCCTTATAATTAAACTGGCATAAATATATTTTTGACATAAACTTAGAATTATTTATCAATTGTGGACGGAAATATCGCTTCAGTTGACTTTTGCATATTACATCTGCCAAAAAGGTACCGCGAAGTTAACTTCACTTGAATAAATATGCGAATTAGTTCATTATTTCATCTCGGATTCCTTTAAGAAAGATAATAATATTGACATTTCCTTTTCAAATGTTCACTAAGAAATTAGGTGTTCCCTCCATACTCTTTTTCTTTTAATCCATCGGGCTAAAAATTGATTTCTGTTACGGAAAAAGAATAAACGAGCCAACTATGTAGGTTGTTTGAAAAATAGTAGAAATAGAGATTGACAGAAAGAATTTCGTAACTTGTGATAAATACAAAGTCCTTATAATTAAACTGGCATAAATATATTTTTGACATAAACTTACAATTATTTATCAATTGTGGACGGAAATATCGCTTCAGTTGACTTGCATATTACATCTGCCAAAAAGGTACCGCGAAGTTAACTTCACTTGAATGAATATGCGAATTAGTTCATTATTTCATCTCGGATTCCTTTAAGAAAGATAATAATATTGACATTTCCTTTTCAAATGTTCACTAAGAAATTAAGTGTTCCCTCCATACTCTTTTCTTTCAATCCATCGGGCTAAAAATTGATTTCTGTTACGGAAAGAGAATAAACGAGCCAACTATGTAGGTTGTTTGAAAAATAGTAGAAATGAAGATTGACAGAAAGAATTTAGTAACTTATGAGAAATGCAAAGTCCTTAAATTTAATCTGGTATAAATATATTTTTGACATAAACTTCCAATTACTTATCAATTGTGGACAGAAATATCGCTACAGTTAACTCTTGCATCTACCAAAAAGGTACCGCGACGTTAACTTTACTCGAATGAATATGCGAATTCGTTCGTTATTTAATCATGGATTCCTTTATGTTCGATAATCTGATTAATGTTTCCTTTTCCAATGTTCACTGAAAAATTAAGTGTTTTCCCCATACTCATTTTCTTTCAATTCATCGGGCTAATGATTGATTTTTCCTGTTACGGAAAAAGAATAAACTTACCAACTATGTAGGTTCTTTGCAAAATAGTAGAAATGGAGATTGACAGAAAGAATTTAGTAACTTGTGAGAAATGCTAAGCCCTTATAATTAAACTGGCATAAATATATTTTTGACATAAATTTACAATTATCTATCAATTGTGGACGGAAATATCGCTTCAGTTGACTCTTGCATCTACCAAAAAGGTACCGCGACGTTAACTTCGCTTAAATCAATATGCTAAGTACACTGTAAAAAATGACCAATGTTTCTTATTTTAGGAAAATATACTATAACCACGAACGAAAATATTATATAATATTCTGAGTTATTCGAAATTCCAAACAGCGTGACGGACGGCAAATTTTTTTTTCTAAAAATATGTTTTTCGGAATGTCCAGTGTCTGAAACGTGTAAATCCGTCAAAAATTTTTTTCGGTTTTCAAAACGATTACAAGACTTACCCTATACTACGTATGATAGGTAAGTAAAATGAAGCAATTGCTTAGGTTGTTTGCAAAATAATATGAAATGGAGATTATAATTTTGGAGAGAAATTTTGGAGAGAAATAATTTGTCAATTTGTACAAAAATAAAAGTATTACAATTATTTATTACTAGGGCATCAAACCCGGGCTTCCCGGGATAGAAAATATATGTGAAAACAATTTTTTTTTTGAAAACTTTAATAGTTTTTTTTCACGTAATATATTTTCTATTGCCATCTAACAACACCAAACAGCAATTTTATATGAAATATGTCAATTATATATTCAAAAATTTTTTTGAAATTTCTTAAAAGTCGTATATAAAAATAAAAGTGGAGGTTTCGTATTGGCCTCTTGCCAAAAGTTAATAGCCGAAAAAATCTCTAAAAATTTCGTTACCTACATCATTTCTTTTTAACACTTTCCAACCTAGTTGAAAAGTGTTTATGACTTCGGTTTGTCTGGCCGTCTGCCGTCTGTCCGTGCTCTAACTCCCGTAAATATGCTCAGATTGCCTTGCAATTTTTATATGTTATTGTCGTTATCTATAGCACGTTCCCTATTTCAACCGAAGTGTGTAGTACTTATAGTTTTTTTACAGGGACACTCAAAAGAATTCCGTTACATTACGTTTTATGGGGAAAAATCATTTGCGGTTTATTTTAATGATGTTACACAATTGCAAACACTTTGTAATTGATATATATCACTAAGGTGTATTACAAGAAGCTTAATATGGAATAGGGTATGGATAGCACTTATAGTTAATTTACAGGGACAGTCAAAAGAATTCCGTTACATTACGTCTATGGAGAAAAATCGTCTGCGGTTTAATTAAATAATGTTTAACTATTTTAAACGCATAGAAATTTATATATATCACTAAGGTGCATTACAAGAGGCTTACTACAGAATATTGTGTGTATAGCAGCCATCGTTCATTTACAGGGACACACAAAATAATTCTCTACTGTCTATTAACAATAATTCCTGGAAGTTCGTTTTAAGTTACTGAACGCGATTTTAAATTTAATTCACTTTTTGTTAAATACGTGGTGTGTATAAATTCTGTAGATAATATACAGGGAAATACAAAAGTTCGCGAACACGTTTCCGTTTATTGACAGAAACTCCAGAAGGAGAATTTTAAACTGTGCTACGCGTTTCTTAACTGAACTAAAATTTAGCATCCTATGTAGTATATATACAAATCTATAGATCATATACAGGGCTGAATAAAAGTATTCGGATATTTTTCCGAATATTGTATACGTTGAAAATTCCTGAAATTATGTTTTTAAATATGTTATGCGTTTTTCAAATTGTTTACTTAGATGTTATCTCTCAGCTTATTAAACAGTATGATTTGTAAAATTATTTTGGAAGCGTTGGAAAGTGTTTCATAATCTATGCTTGACGCATGATTTTTCGTTCTTGTTTATTATTCTGACAATTTCAGCGGTTTTTAGCACTTATTTCAGTTACATGTCTGTTAAATTTGTGCCTTATTTATACTATTTTATTTCTTGCTTAATGAAGTTTTAATTTCGTTATTGAATATTATCTGGAAACAAATGCTGAACTCTTTATATTGTTTAAAGTGCAAACAGATTAATATTTTGTAATCGTCTGCAAGAAATATTAAAAATATATATATATGCTTGAATTATAATTTATATGCTATAATAAATGAGTATATTGCGGTATAGTTTTCAAACAAACTGCATTGAAAGTAGATTTTTTTCCCATATAACGGTGTAAAAATTAAAAATATGCGATATTTAGAAATTAAAAAAAAATTGCATTAGCAAAAATCGCAAAACCGAAATTTCATCTGAAAGTGTTACCATTCGCAAAATGACGTCAGCGTTCGCACGGACACGTTTGTCCTTTATGTTACGGTTGGTTTCAACAATTTTTTTTTTTTTAATCTACATTAATTATTTAAATCACTTTCTCAACATTTATTTAAAAGCACTCTTTTTTTCTGTTTCTAATAAAAATTTAAATAAATAAAAGTAATTGTAATAATTATAATAAAATCAGTTTTTATTTTTTCTTCTTTCTTTTTCTTTTTGCAAAGTAATTTCAACGTTTATAGTCTAACGTAGCTTCCTGTTTTTCAAATACGAAAAGCAGACAGCAAGGGAGGGATGTTTTGTCAGTAGACTGCACAGGTGGAAAATTTGGAGTCATCTAGTCTGACTTTGATATAAGAATGACCGACCGCCCTGTATAAGAATTACGTTATCTTATGAGTGTACTATACACGCAATTAGGCTTTGTAAGTTTACGTCAGGCTTCAATTGGCTCTGCTATCAGGCGGATAGCTGGCGCCCATGTAAACAGAGGCTAACAGGACCCCCCTTCAGCACACGCCATGGGGGTGATGCATGGTTTCCTTCCCCCAAGAAGCGGCCGGCAGAGTGGAGCGGCAAGCTGTAGTCTTCACGATGAGTCCATTTTTCCTTTTGTTTCCATTCCCGTACCCCTGGCAGAGTGGATCGGTCCCGTTTTTCAAGCAGCGCGGGAGAATGAATGTTTACGACACTTGTTGCTTGGCCAAGAGACCTGTCGTTTGACTCGTAAAAAAAATTCGACTTATTACGGGGCTCGAAGATTGGCTTGTGGGCTGGATCGCGAAGTTGTTGAAGGCGGACAGGTTTCTGGAAGATTTTTTTTTTTGAGAGTGGGGCATTGATGGCCCTACATTAACCATCCTAAATCATGATGTTATGATGAAAAGAGGCTATAAGGGCATTTTCGAATTGCGGATCTATAACTGTTAACGAGAAATTAAGAAGAAGATATGTGTAGCCTATTTTTTTTTGGCGTAGTGGCGCTCCAAGATTATGACTTCTTAACCATCAGAAGTGATCATAGATATTGAACTAAACCGGTCGTTAGAAGTCGTAGTGTTCTGAGTTACGGTGATGGCTATCTTCGAATAAAACACATGCTTCAGGAAGGTGAAATTACTGACTCCGACGGTGAAGTTCTGGACCGTAGAACGATTTTCCCCTCCGGACTAGATGATGGACCTAGTAGTTGATGGCAAGTGATGCAGTGAGATGAGAGGATTGATGAATGTTAGCTTGAAACCACGTCTGAATTTTTCCCCAGCCTGAATACTCCAGCTTAAGTGCTTCATCAGATTTTGAAAAAGGAGGAAATGCTCCTAAGTGCCCATTGACTAAAATTGTAGAACTCTCTACCTGTTGTAAGTACTATTTGCATAGTTTTTCTTTTTATTTATTTGTACCTCTTTAAAAAAAAAAAAAAAATATATGTTTGCTATACCAGAGTTTAAAAGTGAAATGAATATCTTTGGATAATTTCAATAAGAATAAACATTATGAACAGAAATAGTCTGTAGGTTAATATATAATGTTTGTATGTTTGAACGACCATTAAATGGTAATATGATGGTAATTTTAAAAATATGATGTGTAATTTAAAAGTAACCAGTGAGTGGTTTCAACTTAAAAGATCAGCTGTTATATTGTTTTATTAAGATTATTTTTGATAACTTAGTTGCTTCATTATTTTAAATGTTCAAATAAATTGTGTTTTTTTTTTGTTTATTATCAAAGTTGGTATGTTTTTCTTTGTATAAATCTCTAAATAATTAATTTTTTATATTCACAGTAGACCTATAAGAATGGCCTAACCTTTCTGTGATTAATTAAAAAAAAAAAAAGGGAGAGAAAATTCAACTTTATTAAATTAGGACTTTAAAATTTCTTAAGTTTAAATTCATAACTGACTGTTTTAATGAACATAAATTGAAGTTCACTCAATGTTATACAATCGTATTTTTGATCTTGATTTAAGGATGGATAGATTAATAAGTGAAAGAGTAATATTAAATTTAATTTCATAAAATGTTAAATTAAGCTTTAACTCTCCTCTTTCAGAAACATTGTTTTTCTAAAATATACACCAAAATTGTTTTATTTTAAAAAGTAAAAAAAAAAAAAAAAAAAAAAAAAAAAAAAAAAAAAAAAAAAATATATATATCCAGTCATTATACACCACTATACGATTCTTGGTTAACCGATCGGATCTTGTTCAGAATCTCTATGGTTATTCTAAAATTTTAGTACATCATCATATCCCTATTCTATTAACGGATTTAACTCTTTCCCCTTTTGGTCCTCATATTGGAGGAATTTCAGGTTGTCTGCATTTTTCCAAATTATATGATGATTACACTTTTGTTAATTTAATGTGTATGGAGATTTGAGCTTGATCGGGTTGGAGTGGAGTTGGGTGTTCTTTATGCAATCCAGTATGCTACTTGATTTAGAAATCTGTTGCCCCTTACTACATTTAATATTGTCTTAAAATGATGAGTTCAAAATTATCATTGTTGTATTAACCTATTCGGATTCTTAAGTTTTGATATTTTGATTAGTTTAATATAATTTGCTACCTTTTCCATGGCAACAGATTTCAGTGGAGCTAATCAGGGTATACTTATTTTTTTCTAAATATTTAATTGTCAAGTGAAGATTGAGTAATAAATGAGCTTTTTAAGTTTAAGTAAGTTGTGTTTTAGAAAGAACCCCAAAACAACCACAACAAATGGAGCCGTAACAATTCGGTCTCTGGGTTATTGATTTTTTTTTACTTGTATGTATTTATGTATCAAAGAGCAACTGGGTGTTTTTGCAATTAAAATTTTATTTATATGTTCAAGTGTAAAAAGAGGTCTAGGCTCTCTCTCTGTGCTAGTAAGCTACAATTCCCAGTCAAAATTATGTCTTGTGAGCATAACCTTTTCTTATTTACAAAAAGCATAGTCCTGTACTTAAGTTTTATGTATTTATAAGGTTTTCCTTTCCCCTCTCTTTTTCTCATTTTTAAGTTGTCCCCCCCCCCCTTTTTTCATTTTCTTTTTGGTTTGTTTGTCATTTTCTAACTCTAACTATGGCTGATAAGCACTCGGAAGCAATTGCCACTATTCAGCGAAAAAATGCTTTAGTGGATAATTTGTCAAACATTCCCCCATTCAATGGAGAGGCCAGCTCAGTCTGCTTCTCAGATTTTTCTGAGAAATTTGAGAGTTTTGCCAAATTATTCGACTGGAATGAGGAGGAGAAAAAATTCGTTTTGTTAGCTAGATTATCAGGAGCTGCTTCTAGGCGAATAAAAATTCACAAAGCAAAAACATCTGATGAGCTATTAAAAATCTTAAAAGAGAGTTATACTTCACAGGCCACACCAGATGTTGCCCTCAGTCATTTTTTAAATTTTAAACAGCCACCCAATATGAGTGTTCAGGAGTTTTATGACAAGGCATATGATATGTCATTAAGAGCCCTTGTAATTGAAGGTATCCAGGGTGAAGTAGTCGATAAAAGCCGAACGGCTCTACTACACTCCATGCTGTTGAGCAATCTTACACCAGAAGTGCGAAAGGGGGTAATTGCGAGAAATCCACAATCCCCAGAAGAGGTCCTCAAAATTGCGCTTCTTGAGGAAAAGGCTTATAGGAGCATTAACCCTTTCTACAACCACCGCGAGGAAATTCTCAACCCTAATTTGACCCAAAACCTACCCTGTGCTGCAGTTTTTCAGCAAGATAGCTCACAAAAGAAGGAGATAGACCAACTAAAATCTCAAATTGATGTTTTAGCAGCTAAGATAGACAGTTTAGTTGATCTTAGGGCTAGGGATGTACAGGAGAAAAACCAAGAGGTAAGACCCGTAACCTGCTATAGGTGCTCCGTACAAGGCCACTATGCCAGAGATTGTCCACTAAATTTTGTCGACTATAATTTTAGAAGGGGAGGTGGTCAAAATTTCAGGAGCCGTGGGCAAAATTATAGAAACAGAGGTGAAAATCCTAGAGGGAACCACAATCAGCGAGGCGGATATAGGGGAAGAAGAGGTGGTTATTACCAAAACAATAGGAGCACAGCTGCGAACAGAAATGAAGAGCAGGCGGTAAATAACACCCCAGTAGCTAACAATGAAAGTGAGGCTTTAAACTATTAGTGGCCGGATCAGATGTGGTCAAGTCGATCCCCAACAGGCCCCTGGACCCCCCAACTGTGTATAGTATGTTTCAGCCCCAATCATATACATTACCAACTGCAAGAATTTACATAAATAAAGTTTGCCTAAATGCATTATGTGACACGGGTTCTGCAATTAATCTCCTGAGTGGTACTGATTGTAACTGTTTAGAGAATTTTGAAATGGAGAATTGCAATATCCCCATTATGACTGTCACCGGTGAGAAAGTTCACCTAAATAAGAAAGTATTTTTAAAATTTGTTTTTGATAATGTTCAATGTCAAGCTGAATTCTATGTAGTGGAAGGTAAATTAGCAGAGGAATTTAATATGATTTTGG
Organism: Maratus michaelseni; assembly: GCA_963931845.1. Taxonomy (NCBI): domain Eukaryota; kingdom Metazoa; phylum Arthropoda; class Arachnida; order Araneae; family Salticidae; genus Maratus; species Maratus michaelseni. The sequence continues at coordinate 324,993,445 of OZ007591.1, forward strand.
GAATGCCATTTTTGAAAGAGTACCGGGCAAGTATAAATTGTGATACAAATGCTGTCGCTCTTAAAGTGCCAGTTTCAGGCCAATGTAAACAAAGCGTAGAAACCCCAAGTAATACTTCAGGGTGTAATACTTGTCTTGCTACTAATTCTGTAAATATTTCTAACTCTGTATATAGTGTAAATTCTAATAATTGTATAAATAATGATTGTGTTAAAAATAATTCTGTAAATATAAAATGTGTCAACAAAGTAGGGGAGAATTCAAAAAGTAGTAATGCCAATAGCCCTCCTGAAAATTGTGCATGTGAGAAAGTTCATGACTCAGTTAATATTGAAAATGGGAATCATAGTAGTGAAAATATGGTAGTTCAGGACCCGCAGTTGAGTAATATGGGAAAAGATGTTGAGATAGTCATTCAAACTGAGTCGGATAAGGAAGTTGAAAGTGTTGCGCAGAACTTTTGCATGCAAACAACATCAGGCGGTAGCTCTGAGGGTAGTAACACTGAAAATTTTTCAAGTATTCAAAGTGTCGACAACATTCTTTCAGCAGCGAGTCAGGTAACTCAGGGTAATTTAGCTGAAGAGACTACTGAAATTTGTAATATTGATGAAAGTGAAGATTTGGTAAGTATAGAGGATAAGGTACCTGAAGTCGAGGAGGAGAGCAATGAAGATAGCAGTAGTGATAAAACCAATAAAAATAAAAATATAAGTTTCGCTGTGTTATGTAGCAAAATTTCAATTCCCCCGCAGTCAAAAATGTTAGCCCAGGTTAAAAGTTATAAGGAAAATTTTATTAAGGAAAATAATATTGTTATGTTAGAACCTTTGGCGAAAAATTTAAATCAAGGTCTCCTTACCTCCAGAGCCATTTGCACTAAAGAACATGGCCTATATATCTCATTTGCAAATTTTTCAGACAATAGTATTCATTTAAATAAAGGAACCTTTGTTGCCAAAATTCAAAAATGTGTAGACCAGTCAAATATACCCATAACTGATAATAAATTAACCTATAATATAAATTTGGCCCCTCCAATTGGTGACTTTGATCACGCTGATCTCACTTGGAGCTCTGAAATTAATTTAGATCATTTAGAACCCCCATTAAAACTTAAAATGCAAAATTTTCTAGACAAAAACAAAGATGTATTTGCAGCATCGGTCTTAGATTTACCCGGCTGTGATACAATCCCGCATGAAATTAACTTAACTTCAAATAAACCAGTTAAAGGCAAAGCTTATAGAGTCCCCTACAAATTACGTCAAGAAATGGAAGACCAACTTAATACTTTGTTACAGGCGGACATAATTTCCCCTTCCATGTCTGAATTTGCTTCTCCGGTTATTCTGGTTCGGAAATCAGACGGTTCCTATCGACTTGCTGTTGACTACAGAAGATTAAATAAAAATCTTGTTAAAGATGCTTACCCAATACCTAACATTACCGACTCTGTTGATGCTTTAAGTGGGGCTAAATTTTTTTCAACGCTAGATTTAACTAGTGGGTTTTTTCAACAGGTTATTCGCCCAGAGGATAGGCATAAAACTGCTATAATCACCCACAAAGGACTTTTTGAGTGGACCCGTAACTGTTTTGGGCTCTCAAATTCAGGTAACAGTTTCCAAAGACTTATGAATGCTATTTTCGGTGATTTAGGCAATCTTGGAATTCTTGTTTATATCGACGACATTGTAATTGCCTCCAGTGATGTTAATTCTCATTTTGAGAAGCTTAGCATGGTCTTTGAAAGGTTAAGACTGCATAAACTTAAACTTAAGCCCAGTAAATGCACTTTCCTTTCGAATAAAATACAATATCTAGGTTTTGAGATTTGTAGTGGCCAAGTATCACCTATCAATAAAAATATTGCCGTAATAGAAAATTTTAAACCTCCAACTACCCGAAAGGCTGTTAGGTCATTTATTGGAACTCTATCTTTCTATAGGAGATTTATACCAGATTTTACTAAGAGAGCTAAAAATCTAATCAACTTAACGAAAGAGACAGGAAAATTTTCGTGGAATGAAGATGCACAGAAAGAATTTGAAGACCTTAAAATGGCTCTTATTTCAAAACCATGTCTTGCACTCCCTGATTTTGAGAAGGAATTCCATTTATATAGTGATGCCAGTGGCGAAGCATTAGGGGCAGTGTTATCACAATTAGATGAAAATAACATGCTCCATCCTGTTGCCTTTGCCAGCAGAAAATTGAAAGATGCTGAGACCCGCTACTCCACCACTGAAAGGGAATTACTAGCTTTAGTTTGGGCAACTGCCCACTTTAAATGTTACATTGCCAATACCCATTTTTTCATCTATACAGACCATGCGCCTCTAACATTTATGTTAAAAATTCACGACCCTACATCTCGCATGGCTAAATGGATCTGCACTCTCTCAGACTTTAATTTTACAATTAAGTTTGTTAAAGGTAAGTGTAACAGTGTCGCAGATTTCCTTTCGAGGTATGTCAACAATGATAACTCCAATGATACTGTTAATTGTAATTTTTGTATACAAGTCGAAAAGGAAGTTACTTTTATGCCTCATTCCAATCTACTTGAAAAAATTGGTGAATTACAAAAATCAGACAAGAAATGCTGCGAGATTGCAAGAAAATTAGACCAAGGTGTAGAAATTGCTCCTAAATACATGAAATTTTTTTTTAGAGATGACATTTTAGTTTGTGAGGATACAAGGGAGTCAGCTATTTTGAATAAATCTGTAAAGTTAGTCGTGCCAAAAGAATTGGTTACTCAAGTTTTTGCACTAACACATGAGTCCCTAGCGGCTTGTCATCAAGCCTTTCAAAAGACCATTGATCGCATTCGTGAGCACTTCTATTGGCCAGGAATGTCGTCAGATGTCAAGCATCTAGTGGAGTCATGTATTAGTTGCCAGCAGAAGAGAGCTTATAGAGCGAACCAGCTCGCCCCTCTGCAACGTATGCCGACCCCCCAGTTTCCCATGAACAAGGTTCATTTGGATCTCATTGGACCCTTACCGCAAACTTTTTCGGGAAATAATATATTGTCGCATATATAGATTCATTTACTAAGTGGCCAGAAGCATATGCGGTTAGTTCAACCACTTCAGATGTCATTGCGGACACTTTAGCTGATTTCATATCACGCTACGGTGCGCCCTGTTTTATTACGACGGACAACGCGAAGAATCTAATTTCAGATGCGATAGAGCACGTATATAAAATGTTTGGTATTAATCATATTAAGACCTCATCTTATCACCCGGCTGGCAACTCGCAAGTGGAGAGACAGAATCGTACTCTTAAAAATGCACTTTGTCACATAGTCAACCAAAATCAATCTGACTGGGACACTAAACTCAAATTTGCACTACTAGCTATGCGTTCAGCTGTCCACTCTTCAACTAAACTTAGCCCAGCTGCAGTTATGTATGGCAGAAATATGAATCTACCATATAATATCTTTTCTCAACCACCTTCTTTTAATTATAATGATGCACCCTCTTTTTGCGAACTCTTAATCCCAGCTCTTCAAAAAGTATACACTGAAGTACATAGTAATTTAATTAAAGTTTCTGAGCAGCAGGAAAAATACCGTGAAAAGACAGCTGTTGATAAAAATTTTAAAATAGGAGATCTTGTGTGGTTATTTACACCCACAGTCGCCCCTGGTAATACAAAAAAATTAAGCAAGCAAAATAATGGTCCTTTTACTATAATTGAGAAGCTAAATGAGGCTAATTTTAAAATAGCGCTAGTTGCTAATCCCAAAAATTGTCAGGTTGTCCATGTTGACAGGTTGTCTTCTTTCAAAGACAGACTCCCCATCTGGTCCAGTAAACCAAAACAAACAATTGGCCTGGGATCGACTGAAAACGTGACCATCGATTCACCACACCAACCGCGCGATTCTCCTCCTGTACGCAGGTGTAAGCGTAACCGATTCATTCCCTGGGCACCATATGATAGTAACCGCGCACCAGCAGTAGTGAACGTCAACAATAACGAAACTCCGGTAGCGCCGGAAGTGGAGGAAACAGACAGCGACGCGACTGAAATCATAAATCCCTCTCCCCCACCTCCCATTTCTCCGGAGATTGCAGCGGCAGAGAATAACGAGATGTGCGTAAATAAAAATTTAGCAACGGCAGAAGGCAGCGAAATGCGCGTAGGTAAAAATTCAGCCACGGCAGAAAGCAGTTCAACTGCTGAGCACAGCGATTCGCGCAGGTCTCGTTCATCGATTCGTCCAGCTGCTAAATCGAATAGAAGTAGTCGTACAATATCGATTTCTAGAACCGACTATTCGCTACGGGATAGACGAGACCGTCCGAGTTATAAATACTAACTACCTTTTTTCGTTATTCAAGCATTTTTATTCAATTTTACCTTGTTTATTTGTATTTATTTATAGTTTAGTTAATGTGTATATATATTTAATTATTTTTTTTTTGACATTTTTAAAACGGAACTTAGTTTTTCTAGCGTATTAAAGGTTTGTTTTGGTTGTGTGTTGATACTTTCATGTAGGCATTTTTAACCCTTTTTATGCCTATACTTAAGGTTTTTGTCTGTTTTATGGTAGATTATGTGGTATATACCCGTCCGCACCCCGTTTTCGTAGATTTTGGGTATATTTTTGCAAAAAAAAAAAAAAAAAAAAAAAGAAACGAATGTAATTTTTGTTACTTTAAAATTTTTTTAGGATGTTGTGTTTTGTATGCCCTTTTGCCGAGGTAGATCTGTTTAGTTCAGTTTTTTTCAATGCATCAGTGTTTTGTATATAACTTTTTAAGTATGTGTTTACTTTAATTTCTACATTTTAACTAGATAGATTTATTATTTACTATACAGTTTGTGGTTTTATTTGAGCTTAAACTTTAAGGAGTGTGGGCCCTTTTTCTTTTTCTAGTACATACTGTCTCATGTACATGCCTGTATGTTGTTGTGTGTGGCTAAAAGTGCTAAAATTAACTATTTTATTTATTCTACTTCCTATTTTTGTGGAATGTGTGTTTTCCTTCCTGGTGATATATGTCACCACCCCTGTTTTTTATTTTATTTTGTGGAATGTTTTCCCTGTTGTGCCCAAAGGCCAGAAACTGCTTTTTGCTATAAGTAGCACAGAGGCAGAGATACTCTTTCCCATGCACATTACTTGTACGTGCATTTGTAAAATCTACATAATATCCCGAATCATTAGACTGTGTTCGAAAACAAACATGTGTTCTCATATAAAATTGTTACAATTGTGTGCGTAATTCTCTAACATGGTCTGTGATACCATAATTTGTGTCTTACAGATGTATATGTATATATTTTTTTTTGTGTGTCACCAGTTGCTCTTGTGTATTTTTGTATAATAGAATTAATATGTGTTTTACAAATTTCATTGACATTTACAGTGTTGTAACTATGATATTACTAGTACTTATTTACATTAATAGATAGTGTTGTAATATACTGTGATGCCAATTATTGAAGTTATGTATATAAGCAGTATAGTGACAATTAATCAGTGGGCACTTCTCTTCTTTTTCGGCTAATTTTTTTTTTCAAAATTCAATTTATGTATTATTTACAGTTCTGTTGCCAGAAGTCTCAGGAAGGATGCAGTTATGCGTAGGAATGACAGTAGTAGGGAAGTGAGGTTTCACAATCAGGTGGAACATGTGTTCTTTTACAGGTGCAGAAAATATCTTGGTCATTTTAGTGGTAAAATCAGCCTTGTAGTCCCTCCTCTGGTAGTACTCTTTTATGGTCATGTTTCAGGTAATATTTTAGGTAATGGTTTCTACGGATGTGCGAGCTCTGGTTGTATATATCCGGAATATATTGTCAGGGTGGTATTTCAGCGGTGAACTCTCTGGATCCCGTCCCGGATCGATGTATGATCTGTGTTTGTGGGTCAGTTTTTTCAGTGTTGAGGTCCCAGCATGCCATGTGGTACCAAGTTACCTTTCAAAAAAATAATTTGTTTTCTCAAAAAAAATTTTTTTTTAATTAGCCGGGGGGAGCAATCTTGTTACGGTTGGTTTCAACAAATTTTTTTTTTTTAATCTACATTAATTATTTAAATCACTTTCTCAACATTTATTTAAAAGCACTCTTTTTTTCTGTTACTAATAAAAATTTAAATAAATAAAAGTAATTGTAATAATTATAATAAAATCAGTTTTTATTTTTTCTTCTTTCTTTTTCTTTTTGCAAAGTAATTTCAACGTTTATAGTCTAACGTAGCTTCCTGTTTTTCAAATACGAAAAGCAGACAGCAAGGGAGGGATGTTTTGTCAGTAGACTGCACAGGTGGAAAATTTGGAGTCATCTAGTCTGACTTTGATATAAGAATGACCGACCGCCCTGTATAAGAATTACGTTATCTTATGAGTGTACTATACACGCAATTAGGCTTTGTAAGTTTACGTCAGGCTTCAATTGGCTCTGCTATCAGGCGGATAGCTGGCGTCCATGTAAACAGAGGCTAACAGGACCCCCCTTCAGCACACGCCATGGGGGTGATGCATGGTTTCCTTCCCCCATGAAGCGGCCGGCAGAGTGGAGCGGCAAGCTGTAGTCTTCACGATGAGTCCATTTTTCCTTTTGTTTCCATTCCCGTACCCCTGGCAGAGTGGATCGGTCCCGTTTTTCAAGCAGCGCGGGAGAATGAATGTTTACGACACTTGTTGCTTGGCCAAGAGACCTGTCGTTTGACTCGTAAAAAAAATTCGACTTATTACGGGGCTCGAAGATTGGCCTGTGGGCTGGATCGCGAAGTTGTTGAAGGCGGACAGGTTTCTGGAAGATTTTTTTTTTGAGAGTGGGGCATTGATGGCCCTACATTAACCATCCTAAATCATGATGTTATGATGAAAAGAGGCTATAAGGGCATTTTCGAATTGCGGATCTATAACTGTTAACGAGAAATTAAGAAGAAGATATGTGTAGCCTATTTTTTTTTGGCCGAGTGGCGCTCCAAGATTATGACTTCTTAAACATCAGAAGTGATCATAGATATTGAACTAAACCGGTCGTTAGAAGTCGTAGTGTTCTGAGTTACGGTGATGGCTATCTTCGAATAAAACACATGCTTCAGGAAGGTGAAATTACTGACTCCGACGGTGAAGTTCTGGACCGTAGAACGATTTTCCCCTCCGGACTAGATGATGGACCTAGTAGTTGATGGCAAGTGATGCAGTGAGATGAGAGGATTGATGAATGTTAGCTTGAAACCACGTCTGAATTTTTCCCCAGCCTGAATACTCCAGCTTAAGTGCTTCATCAGATTTTGAAAAAGGAGGAAATGCTCCTAAGTGCCCATTGACTAAAATTGTAGAACTCTCTACCTGTTGTAAGTACTATTTGCATAGTTTTTCTTTTTATTTATTTGTACCTCTTTAAAAAAAAAAAAAAAAAAATATGTTTGCTATACCAGAGTTTAAAAGTGAAATGAATATCTTTGGATAATTTCAATAAGAATAAACATTATGAACAGAAATAGTCTGTAGGTTAATATATAATGTTTGTATGTTTGAACGACCATTAAATGGTAATATGATGGTAATTTTAAAAATATGATGTGTAATTTAAAAGTAACCAGTGAGTGGTTTCAACTTAAAAGATCAGCTGTTATATTGTTTTATTAAGATTATTTTTGATAACTTAGTTGCTTCATTATTTTAAATGTTCAAATAAATTGTGTTTTTTTTTTGTTTATTATCAAAGTTGGTATGTTTTTCTTTGTATAAATCTCTAAATAATTAATTTTTTATATTCACAGTAGACCTATAAGAATGGCCTAACCTTTCTGTGATTAATTAAAAAAAAAAAAAAAAAGGGAGAGAAAATTCAACTTTATTAAATTAGGACTTTAAAATTTCTTAAGTTTAAATTCATAACTGACTGTTTTAATGAACATAAATTGAAGTTCACTCAATGTTATACAATCGTATTTTTGATCTTGATTTAAGGATGGATAGATTAATAAGTGAAACAGTAATATTAAATTTAATTTCATAAAATGTTAAATTAAGCTTTAACTCTCCTCTTTCAGAAACATTGTTTTTCTAAAATATACACCAAAATTGTTTTATTTTAAAAAGTAAAAAAAAAAAAAAAAAATATATCCAGTCATTATACACCACTATACGATTCTTGGTTAACCGATCGGATCTTGTTCAGAATCTCTATGGTTGTTCTAAAATTTTAGTACATCATCATATCCCTATTCTATTAACGGATTTAACTCTTTCCCCTTTTGGTCCTCATATTGGAGGAATTTCAGGTTGTCTGCATTTTTCCAAATTATATGATGATTACACTTTTGTTAATTTAATGTGTATGGAGATTTGAGCTTGATCGGGTTGGAGTGGAGTTGGGTGTTCTTTATGCAATCCAGTATGCTACTTGATTTAGAAATCTGTTGCCCCTTACTACATTTAATATTGTCTTAAAATGATGAGTTCAAAATTATCATTCTTGTATTAACCTATTCGGATTCTTAAGTTTTGATATTTTGATTAGTTTAATATAATTTGCTACCTTTTCCATGGCAACAGATTTCAGTGGAGCTAATCAGGGTATACTTATTTTTTTCTAAATATTTAATTGTCAAGTGAAGATTGAGTAATAAATGAGCTTTTTAAGTTTAAGTAAGTTGTGTTTTAGAAAGAACCCCAAAACTCAACATTTATAATATAGATTGTGGATGGAAATACATATTCAGATAGTTATAGCAACTACCAACAATGACCCACGAAAAAACTATTAAATATGCAAATGAACTCGGTATGTAATTTCGATTCCTTAATGTAGATTACCATTCCCTTTTAGTAATCCGACTAACATTCCCTTTCCTAATGTGCACTGAGGACTAAAAATTGAATTTTCCTGCTATAAAAAACGAATAAACGAAGCAATTGCGTAAATTGTTTAAAAAAAAAATACGAAATTGAGATTGACTGAATAAATTCGGCAATTTTTAAGAAATTAAATATTGCAATTATTTATTATTGTGAATAGAAATACCTATTCAGTTATTTCTCGCATCTACCAGCAATGATTACGTACCTTATGTAAAGTTCCATTTGAATAAATATGCAAATTAACTCTGTGTTTAATCTCGCATCCTTTATGTAGCTTAAAATCCCCTTTTAATAATCCGATTGACATTCCCTTTTCCAAAGTTCACTGAGAAATGTGTGTTCTCCCTCGTACTCTTTTCTTTTCAAGTCATCGGACTTAAAATTGATTTTTCCTGTTATAAAAAACAAATAAACGAAGCAATTACGTAGATTGTTTTAAAAAATATATGAAATGGAGATTGACTGAATGAATTCGGCTATTTTTAAGAAATTAAGTATTGCAATTATTGTGAATAGAAATACCTATTCAGTTATTTCTCGCATCTACCAGCAATGATTACGTGCCTTACGTAAAGTTCCATTTGAATAAATATGCAAATTAACTCTGTGTTTAATCTCGGATCCTTTACGTAGATTAACATCCCCTCTTAATAATCCGATTTACATTCCCTTTTCCAAAGTTCACTCTGAAAATGTGTGTTCTCCCTCGTACTCTTTTCTTTTCAAGTCATCGGACTTAAAATTGATTTTTCCTGTTATAAAAAACAAATAAACGAAGCAATTACGTAGATTGTTTAAAAAAAAATATGAAATGGAGATTGACTGAATGAATTCGGCTATTTTTAAGAAATTAAGTATTGCAATTATTGTGAATAGAAATACCTATTCAGTTATTTCTCGCATCTACCAGCAATGATTACGTGCCTTACGTAAAGTTCCATTTGAATAAATATGCAAGTTAACTCTGTGTTTAATCTCGGATCCTTTATGTAGCTTAAAATCCCCTCTTAATAATCCAATTTACCTTCCCTTTTCCAAAGTTCACTGAGAAAATGTGTGGTCTCCCTCGTACTCTTTTCTTTTCAAGTCATCGGACTTAAAATTGATTTTTCCTGTTATAAAAAACAAATAAACGAAGCAATTACGTAGATTGTTTAAAAAAATATGAAATGGAGATTGACTGAATGAATTCGGCTATTTTTAAGAAATTAAGTATTGCAATTATTGTGAATAGAAATACCTATTCAGTTATTTCTCGCATCTACCAGCAATGACTACGTGCCTTACCTAAAGTTCCATTTGAATAAATATGCAAATTAACTCTGTGTTTAATCTCGGATCCTTTACGTAGCTTAACATCCCCTCTTAATAAACCGATTGACATTCCCTTTTCCAAAGTTCACTCTGAAAATGTGTGTTCTCCCTCGTACTCTTTTCTTTTCAAGTCATCGGACTTAAAATTGATTTTTCCTGTTATAAAAAACAAATAAACGAAGCAATTACGTAGTTTGTTTAAAAAAATATGAAATGGAGATTGACTGAATGAATTCGGCTATTTTTAAGAAATTAAGTATTGCAATTATTGTGAATAGAAATACCTATTCAGTTATTTCTCGCATCTACCAGCAATGATTACGTGCCTTACGTAAAGTTCCATTTGAATAAATATGCAAATTAACTCTGTGTTTAATCTCGGATCCTTTACGTAGATTAACATCCCCTCTTAATAATCCGATTTACATTCCCTTTTCCAAAGTTCACTCTGAAAATGTGTGTTCTCCCTCGTACTCTTTTCTTTTCAAGTCATCGGACTTAAAATTGATTTTTCCTGTTATAAAAAACAAATAAACGAAGCAATTACGTAGATTGTTTAAAAAAAATATGAAATGGAGATTGACTGAATGAATTCGGCTATTTTTAAGAAATTAAGTATTGCAATTATTGTGAATAGAAATACCTATTCAGTTATTTCTCGCATCTACCAGCAATGATTACGTGCCTTACGTAAAGTTCCATTTGAATAAATATGCAAGTTAACTCTGTGTTTAATCTCGGATCCTTTATGTAGCTTAAAATCCCCTCTTAATAATCCAATTTACCTTCCCTTTTCCAAAGTTCACTGAGAAAATGTGTGGTCTCCCTCGTACTCTTTTCTTTTCAAGTCATCGGACTTAAAATTGATTTTTCCTGTTATAAAAAACAAATAAACGAAGCAATTACGTAGATTGTTTAAAAAAATATGAAATGGAGATTGACTGAATGAATTCGGCTATTTTTAAGAAATTAAGTATTGCAATTATTGTGAATAGAAATACCTATTCAGTTATTTCTCGCATCTACCAGCAATGACTACGTGCCTTACCTAAAGTTCCATTTGAATAAATATGCAAATTAACTCTGTGTTTAATCTCGGATCCTTTACGTAGCTTAACATCCCCTCTTAATAAACCGATTGACATTCCCTTTTCCAAAGTTCACTCTGAAAATGTGTGTTCTCCCTCGTACTCTTTTCTTTTCAAGTCATCGGACTTAAAATTGATTTTTCCTGTTATAAAAAACAAATAAACGAAGCAATTACGTAGATTGTTTAAAAAAAATATGAAATGGAGATTGACTGAATGAATTCGGCTATTTTTAAGAAATTAAGTATTGCTATTATTGTGAATAGAAATACCTATTCAGTTATTTCTCGCATCTACCAGCAATGATTACGTGCCTTACGTAAAGTTCCATTTGAATAAATATGCAAGTTAACTCTGTGTTTAATCTCGGATCCTTTATGTAGCTTAACATCCCCTCTTAATAAACCGATTGACATTCCCTTTTCCAAAGTTCACTCTGAAAATGTGTGTTCTCCCTCGCACTCTTCTCTTTTCAAGTCATCGGACTTAAAATTGATTTTTCCTGTTATAAAAAACAAATAAACGAAGCAATTACGTAGATTGTTTAAAAAAAAATATGAAATGGAGATTGACTGAATGAATTCGGCTATTTTTAAGAAATTAAGTATTGCAATTATTGTGAATAGAAATACCTATTCAGTTATTTCTTGCATCTACCAGCAATGATTACGTGCCTTACCGAAAGTTCCAATTGAATAAATATGCAAATTAACTCTGTGTTTAATCTCGGATCCTTTACGTAGCTTAACATCCCCTCTTAATAATCAGATTGACATTCCCTTTTCCAAAGTTCACTCTGAAAATGTGTGTTCTCCCTCGTACTCTTTTCATTTCAAGTCATCGGATTAAAATTGATTTTTCCTGTTATAAAAAACAAATAAACGAAGCAATTACGTAGATTGTTTAAAAAAAATATGAAATGGAGATTGACTGAATGAATTCGGCTATTTTTATGAAATTAAGTATTGCAATTATTGTGAATAGAAATACCTATTCTGTTATTTCTCGCATCTACCAGCAATGATTACGTGCCTTACGTAAAGTTCCATTTGAATAAATATGCAAATTAACTCTGTGTTTAATCTCGGATCCTTTATGTAGCTTAAAATCCCCTCTTAATAATCCAATTTACCTTCCCTTTTCCAAAGTTCACTGAGAAAATGTGTGGTCTCCCTCGTACTCTTTTCTTTTCAAGTCATCGGACTTAAAATTGATTTTTCCTGTTATAAAAAACAAATAAACGAAGCAATTACGTAGATTGTTTAAAAAAATATGAAATGGAGATTGACTGAATGAATTCGGCTATTTTTAAGAAATTAAGTATTGCAATTATTGTGAATAGAAATACCTATTCAGTTATTTCTCGCATCTACCAGCAATGACTACGTGCCGTACCTAAAGTTCCATTTGAATAAATATGCAAATTAACTCTGTGTTTAATCTCGGATCCTTTACGTAGCTTAACATCCCCTCTTAATAAACCGATTGACATTCCCTTTTCCAAAGTTCACTCTGAAAATGTGTGTTCTCCCTCGCACTCTTTTCTTTTCAAGTCATCGGACTTAAAATTGATTTTTCCTGTTATAAAAAACAAATAAACGAAGCAATTACGTAGATTGTTTAAAAAAAATATGAAATGGAGATTGACTGAATGAATTCGGCTATTTTTAAGAAATTAAGTATTGCAATTATTGTGAATAGAAATACCTATTCAGTTATTTCTTGCATCTACCAGCAATGATTACGTGCCTTACCGAAAGTTCCAATTGAATAAATATGCAAATTAACTCTGTGTTTAATCTCGGATCCTTTACGTAGCTTAACATCCCCTCTTAATAATCCGATTGACATTCCCTTTTCCAAAGTTCACTCTGAAAATGTGTGTTCTCCCTCGTACTCTTTTCATTTCAAGTCATCGGACTTAAAATTGATTTTTCCTGTTATAAAAAACAAATAAACGAAGCAATTACGTAGATTGTTTAAAAAAAATATGAAATGGAGATTGACTGAATGAATTCGGCTATTTTTATGAAATTAAGTATTGCAATTATTGTGAATAGAAATACCTATTCTGTTATTTCTCGCATCTACCAGCAATGATTACGTGCCTTACGTAAAGTTCCATTTGAATAAATATGCAAATTAACTCTGTGTTTAATCTCGGATCCTTTATGTAGATTAAAATCCCCTCTTAATAATCCAATTTACCTTCCCTTTTCCAAAGTTCACTGAGAAAATGTGTGGTCTCCCTCGTACTCTTTTCTTTTCAAGTCATCGGACTTAAAATTGATTTTTCCTGTTATGAAAAACAAATAAATGAAGCAATTACGTAGATTGTTTAAAAAAAGTATGAAATGGAGATTGACTGAATGAATTCGGCTATTTTTAAGAAATTAAGTATTGCAATTATTGTGAATAGAAATACCTATTCAGTTATTTCTCGCATCTACCAGCAATGACTACGTGCCTTACCTAAAGTTCCATTTGAATAAATATGCAAATTAACTCTGTGTTTAATCTCGGATCCTTTACGTAGCTTAACATCCCCTCTTAATAAACCGATTGACATTCCCTTTTCCAAAGTTCACTCTTAAAATGTGTGTTCTCCCTCGTACTCTTTTCATTTCAAGTCATCGGATTAAAATTGATTTTTCCTGTTATAAAAAACAAATAAACGAAGCAATTACGTAGATTGTTTAAAAAAAATATGAAATGGAGATTGACTGAATGAATTCGGCTATTTTTAAGAAATTAAGTATTGCAATTATTGTGAATAGAAATACCTATTCAGTTATTTCTCGCATCTACCAGCAATGACTACGTGCCTTACCTAAAGTTCCATTTGAATAAATATGCAAATTAACTCTGTGTTTAATCTCGGATCCTTTACGTAGCTTAACATCCCCTCTTAATAAACCGATTGACATTCCCTTTTCCAAAGTTCACTCTGAAAATGTGTGTTCTCCCTCGTACTCTTTTCTTTTCAAGTCATCGGATTTAAAATTGATTTTTCCTGTTATAAAAAACAAATAAACGAAGCAATTACGTAGATTGTTTAAAAAAAATATGAAATGGAGATTGACTGAATGAATTCGGCTATTTTTAAGAAATTAAGTATTGCAATTATTGTGAATAGAAATACCTATTCAGTTATTTCTCGCATCTACCAGCAATGATTACGTGCCTTACGTAAAGTTCCATTTGAATAAATATGCAAGTTAACTCTGTGTTTAATCTCGGATCCTTTATGTAGCTTAACATCCCCTCTTAATAAACCGATTGACATTCCCTTTTCCAAAGTTCACTCTGAAAATGTGTGTTCTCCCTCGCACTCTTCTCTTTTCAAGTCATCGGACTTAAAATTGATTTTTCCTGTTATAAAAAACAAATAAACGAAGCAATTACGTAGATTGTTTAAAAAAAAATATGAAATGGAGATTGACTGAATGAATTCGGCTATTTTTAAGAAATTAAGTATTGCAATTATTGTGAATAGAAATACCTATTCAGTTATTTCTTGCATCTACCAGCAATGATTACGTGCCTTACCGAAAGTTCCAATTGAATAAATATGCAAATTAACTCTGTGTTTAATCTCGGATCCTTTACGTAGCTTAACATCCCCTCTTAATAATCCGATTGACATTCCCTTTTCCAAAGTTCACTCTGAAAATGTGTGTTCTCCCTCGTACTCTTTTCATTTCAAGTCATCGGATTAAAATTGATTTTTCCTGTTATAAAAAACAAATAAACGAAGCAATTACGTAGATTGTTTAAAAAAAATATGAAATGGAGATTGACTGAATGAATTCGGCTATTTTTATGAAATTAAGTATTGCAATTATTGTGAATAGAAATACCTATTCTGTTATTTCTCGCATCTACCAGCAATGATTACGTGCCTTACGTAAAGTTCCATTTGAATAAATATGCAAATTAACTCTGTGTTTAATCTCGGATCCTTTATGTAGCTTAAAATCCCCTCTTAATAATCCAATTTACCTTCCCTTTTCCAAAGTTCACTGAGAAAATGTGTGGTCTCCCTCGTACTCTTTTCTTTTCAAGTCATCGGACTTAAAATTGATTTTTCCTGTTATAAAAAACAAATAAACGAAGCAATTACGTAGATTGTTTAAAAAAATATGAAATGGAGATTGACTGAATGAATTCGGCTATTTTTAAGAAAGTAAGTATTGCAATTATTGTGAATAGAAATACCTATTCAGTTATTTCTCGCATCTACCAGCAATGACTACGTGCCGTACCTAAAGTTCCATTTGAATAAATATGCAAATTAACTCTGTGTTTAATCTCGGATCCTTTACGTAGCTTAACATCCCCTCTTAATAAACCGATTGACATTCCCTTTTCCAAAGTTCACTCTGAAAATGTGTGTTCTCCCTCGCACTCTTTTCTTTTCAAGTCATCGGACTTAAAATTGATTTTTCCTGTTATAAAAAACAAATAAACGAAGCAATTACGTAGATTGTTTAAAAAAAATATGAAATGGAGATTGACTGAATGAATTCGGCTATTTTTAAGAAATTAAGTATTGCAATTATTGTGAATAGAAATACCTATTCAGTTATTTCTTGCATCTACCAGCAATGATTACGTGCCTTACCGAAAGTTCCAATTGAATAAATATGCAAATTAACTCTGTGTTTAATCTCGGATCCTTTACGTAGCTTAACATCCCCTCTTAATAATCCGATTGACATTCCCTTTTCCAAAGTTCACTCTGAAAATGTGTGTTCTCCCTCGTACTCTTTTCATTTCAAGTCATCGGACTTAAAATTGATTTTTCCTGTTATAAAAAACAAATAAACGAAGCAATTACGTAGATTGTTTAAAAAAAATATGAAATGGAGATTGACTGAATGAATTCGGCTATTTTTATGAAATTAAGTATTGCAATTATTGTGAATAGAAATACCTATTCTGTTATTTCTCGCATCTACCAGCAATGATTACGTGCCTTACGTAAAGTTCCATTTGAATAAATATGCAAATTAACTCTGTGTTTAATCTCGGATCCTTTATGTAGATTAAAATCCCCTCTTAATAATCCAATTTACCTTCCCTTTTCCAAAGTTCACTGAGAAAATGTGTGGTCTCCCTCGTACTCTTTTCTTTTCAAGTCATCGGACTTAAAATTGATTTTTCCTGTTATGAAAAACAAATAAATGAAGCAATTACGTAGATTGTTTAAAAAAAGTATGAAATGGAGATTGACTGAATGAATTCGGCTATTTTTAAGAAATTAAGTATTGCAATTATTGTGAATAGAAATACCTATTCAGTTATTTCTCGCATCTACCAGCAATGACTACGTGCCTTACCTAAAGTTCCATTTGAATAAATATGCAAATTAACTCTGTGTTTAATCTCGGATCCTTTACGTAGCTTAACATCCCCTCTTAATAAACCGATTGACATTCCCTTTTCCAAAGTTCACTCTTAAAATGTGTGTTCTCCCTCGTACTCTTTTCATTTCAAGTCATCGGATTAAAATTGATTTTTCCTGTTATAAAAAACAAATAAACGAAGCAATTACGTAGATTGTTTAAAAAAAATATGAAATGGAGATTGACTGAATGAATTCGGCTATTTTTAAGAAATTAAGTATTGCAATTATTGTGAATAGAAATACCTATTCAGTTATTTCTCGCATCTACCAGCAATGACTACGTGCCTTACCTAAAGTTCCATTTGAATAAATATGCAAATTAACTCTGTGTTTAATCTCGGATCCTTTACGTAGCTTAACATCCCCTCTTAATAAACCGATTGACATTCCCTTTTCCAAAGTTCACTCTGAAAATGTGTGTTCTCCCTCGTACTCTTTTCTTTTCAAGTCATCGGATTTAAAATTGATTTTTCCTGTTATAAAAAACAAATAAACGAAGCAATTACGTAGATTGTTTAAAAAAAATATGAAATGGAGATTGACTGAATGAATTCGGCTATTTTTAAGAAATTAAGTATTGCAATTATTGTGAATAGAAATACCTATTCAGTTATTTCTCGCATCTACCAGCAATGATTACGTGCCTTACGTAAAGTTCCATTTGAATAAATATGCAAGTTAACTCTGTGTTTAATCTCGGATCCTTTATGTAGCTTAACATCCCCTCTTAATAAACCGATTGACATTCCCTTTTCCAAAGTTCACTCTGAAAATGTGTGTTCTCCCTCGCACTCTTCTCTTTTCAAGTCATCGGACTTAAAATTGATTTTTCCTGTTATAAAAAACAAATAAACGAAGCAATTACGTAGATTGTTTAAAAAAAAATATGAAATGGAGATTGACTGAATGAATTCGGCTATTTTTAAGAAATTAAGTATTGCAATTATTGTGAATAGAAATACCTATTCAGTTATTTCTTGCATCTACCAGCAATGATTACGTGCCTTACCGAAAGTTCCAATTGAATAAATATGCAAATTAACTCTGTGTTTAATCTCGGATCCTTTACGTAGCTTAACATCCCCTCTTAATAATCCGATTGACATTCCCTTTTCCAAAGTTCACTCTGAAAATGTGTGTTCTCCCTCGTACTCTTTTCATTTCAAGTCATCGGATTAAAATTGATTTTTCCTGTTATAAAAAACAAATAAACGAAGCAATTACGTAGATTGTTTAAAAAAAATATGAAATGGAGATTGACTGAATGAATTCGGCTATTTTTATGAAATTAAGTATTGCAATTATTGTGAATAGAAATACCTATTCTGTTATTTCTCGCATCTACCAGCAATGATTACGTGCCTTACGTAAAGTTCCATTTGAATAAATATGCAAATTAACTCTGTGTTTAATCTCGGATCCTTTATGTAGCTTAAAATCCCCTCTTAATAATCCAATTTACCTTCCCTTTTCCAAAGTTCACTGAGAAAATGTGTGGTCTCCCTCGTACTCTTTTCTTTTCAAGTCATCGGACTTAAAATTGATTTTTCCTGTTATAAAAAACAAATAAACGAAGCAATTACGTAGATTGTTTAAAAAAATATGAAATGGAGATTGACTGAATGAATTCGGCTATTTTTAAGAAAGTAAGTATTGCAATTATTGTGAATAGAAATACCTATTCAGTTATTTCTCGCATCTACCAGCAATGACTACGTGCCGTACCTAAAGTTCCATTTGAATAAATATGCAAATTAACTCTGTGTTTAATCTCGGATCCTTTACGTAGCTTAACATCCCCTCTTAATAAACCGATTGACATTCCCTTTTCCAAAGTTCACTCTGAAAATGTGTGTTCTCCCTCGCACTCTTTTCTTTTCAAGTCATCGGACTTAAAATTGATTTTTCCTGTTATAAAAAACAAATAAACGAAGCAATTACGTAGATTGTTTAAAAAAAATATGAAATGGAGATTGACTGAATGAATTCGGCTATTTTTAAGAAATTAAGTATTGCAATTATTGTGAATAGAAATACCTATTCAGTTATTTCTTGCATCTACCAGCAATGATTACGTGCCTTACCGAAAGTTCCAATTGAATAAATATGCAAATTAACTCTGTGTTTAATCTCGGATCCTTTACGTAGCTTAACATCCCCTCTTAATAATCCGATTGACATTCCCTTTTCCAAAGTTCACTCTGAAAATGTGTGTTCTCCCTCGTACTCTTTTCATTTCAAGTCATCGGACTTAAAATTGATTTTTCCTGTTATAAAAAACAAATAAACGAAGCAATTACGTAGATTGTTTAAAAAAAATATGAAATGGAGATTGACTGAATGAATTCGGCTATTTTTATGAAATTAAGTATTGCAATTATTGTGAATAGAAATACCTATTCTGTTATTTCTCGCATCTACCAGCAATGATTACGTGCCTTACGTAAAGTTCCATTTGAATAAATATGCAAATTAACTCTGTGTTTAATCTCGGATCCTTTATGTAGATTAAAATCCCCTCTTAATAATCCAATTTACCTTCCCTTTTCCAAAGTTCACTGAGAAAATGTGTGGTCTCCCTCGTACTCTTTTCTTTTCAAGTCATCGGACTTAAAATTGATTTTTCCTGTTATGAAAAACAAATAAATGAAGCAATTACGTAGATTGTTTAAAAAAAGTATGAAATGGAGATTGACTGTATGAATTCGGCTATTTTTAAGAAATTAAGTATTGCAATTATTGTGAATAGAAATACCTATTCAGTTATTTCTCGCATCTACCAGCAATGACTACGTGCCTTACCTAAAGTTCCATTTGAATAAATATGCAAATTAACTCTGTGTTTAATCTCGGATCCTTTACGTAGCTTAACATCCCCTCTTAATAAACCGATTGACATTCCCTTTTCCAAAGTTCACTCTGAAAATGTGTGTTCTCCCTCGTACTCTTTTCATTTCAAGTCATCGGATTAAAATTGATTTTTCCTGTTATAAAAAACAAATAAACGAAGCAATTACGTAGATTGTTTAAAAAAAATATGAAATGGAGATTGACTGAATGAATTCGGCTATTTTTATGAAATTAAGTATTGCAATTATTGTGAATAGAAATACCTATTCTGTTATTTCTCGCATCTACCAGCAATGATTACGTGCCTTACGTAAAGTTCCATTTGAATAAATATGCAAATTAACTCTGTGTTTAATCTCGGATCCTTTATGTAGCTTAAAATCCCCTCTTAATAATCCAATTTACCTTCCCTTTTCCAAAGTTCACTGAGAAAATGTGTGGTCTCCCTCGTACTCTTTTCTTTTCAAGTCATCGGACTTAAAATTGATTTTTCCTGTTATAAAAAACAAATAAACGAAGCAATTACGTAGATTGTTTAAAAAAATATGAAATGGAGATTGACTGAATGAATTCGGCTATTTTTAAGAAATTAAGTATTGCAATTATTGTGAATAGAAATACCTATTCAGTTATTTCTCGCATCTACCAGCAATGACTACGTGCCGTACCTAAAGTTCCATTTGAATAAATATGCAAATTAACTCTGTGTTTAATCTCGGATCCTTTACGTAGCTTAACATCCCCTCTTAATAAACCGATTGACATTCCCTTTTCCAAAGTTCACTCTGAAAATGTGTGTTCTCCCTCGCACTCTTTTCTTTTCAAGTCATCGGACTTAAAATTGATTTTTCCTGTTATAAAAAACAAATAAACGAAGCAATTACGTAGATTGTTTAAAAAAAATATGAAATGGAGATTGACTGAATGAATTCGGCTATTTTTAAGAAATTAAGTATTGCAATTATTGTGAATAGAAATACCTATTCAGTTATTTCTTGCATCTACCAGCAATGATTACGTGCCTTACCGAAAGTTCCAATTGAATAAATATGCAAATTAACTCTGTGTTTAATCTCGGATCCTTTACGTAGCTTAACATCCCCTCTTAATAATCCGATTGACATTCCCTTTTCCAAAGTTCACTCTGAAAATGTGTGTTCTCCCTCGTACTCTTTTCATTTCAAGTCATCGGACTTAAAATTGATTTTTCCTGTTATAAAAAACAAATAAACGAAGCAATTACGTAGATTGTTTAAAAAAAATATGAAATGGAGATTGACTGAATGAATTCGGCTATTTTTATGAAATTAAGTATTGCAATTATTGTGAATAGAAATACCTATTCTGTTATTTCTCGCATCTACCAGCAATGATTACGTGCCTTACGTAAAGTTCCATTTGAATAAATATGCAAATTAACTCTGTGTTTAATCTCGGATCCTTTATGTAGATTAAAATCCCCTCTTAATAATCCAATTTACCTTCCCTTTTCCAAAGTTCACTGAGAAAATGTGTGGTCTCCCTCGTACTCTTTTCTTTTCAAGTCATCGGACTTAAAATTGATTTTTCCTGTTATGAAAAACAAATAAATGAAGCAATTACGTAGATTGTTTAAAAAAAGTATGAAATGGAGATTGACTGAATGAATTCGGCTATTTTTAAGAAATTAAGTATTGCAATTATTGTGAATAGAAATACCCATTCAGTTATTTCTCGCATCTACCAGCAATGATTACGTGCCTTACGTAAAGTTCCATTTGAATAAATATGCAAATTAACTCTGTGTTTAATCTCGGATCCTTTATGTAGCTTAAAATCCCCTCTTAATAATCCGATGTACATTCCCTTTTCCAAAGTTCACTGAGAAAATGAGTGTTCTCCCTCGTACTCTTTTCTTTAGCAGGCATCGGACTAAAAATTGATTTTTCCTGTTATGAAACACGAATAATCTCAAGCAACTATGTTGATTGTTTTCAAAATAGTGGAAATAGAGATTGACAGAAAGAATTTAGCAACTTGTGAGAAAAGAAATACACCGTCCTTATAATTAAAACGGCATAAATATATTATTGACATAAACTTTGTGAAATTGTGAAAGGAAAATTGTGAAAGGAAATTGTGAAAGGAAACATCGTTTCAGTTGACTCTTGCATCTACCAAAAAGGTACCGTGACGTTAACTTCACTTAAATGAATATGCGAATAAGTTCGTTAATTAATCTCTGATTCCTTTAAGTACGATAGTCCGATTGATATTTCCTTTTCCAATGTTCACTGAAAAATTAAGTGTTTTCCTCTATACTCTCTTCCTTTCAATTAATCGGGCTAATTGATTTTTCCTGTTACAGAAAAAGAATAAACGAACCAACTATGTAGGTTGTTTGCAAAATAGTACAAATGGACATTGACAAAAAAAATTAGCGAATTAGTTCGTTATTTCATCTCTGATTCCTTTAAAAACGATAATATGATTGACATTTCCTTTTACAATGTTCACTGAGAAATTAAGTGTTCCGTTCCATACTCTTTTTCTTTCAATCCATCGGGCTAAAAATTGATTTCTGTTACGGAAAGAGAATAAACGAGCCAACTATGTAGGTTGTTTGAAAAATAGTAGAAATAGAGATTGACAGAAAGAATTTCGTAACTTGTGATAAATACAAAGTCCTTATAATTAAACTGGCATAAATATATTTTTGACATAAACTTAGAATTATTTATCAATTGTGGACGGAAATATCGCTTCAGTTGACTTTTGCATATTACATCTGCCAAAAAGGTACCGCGAAGTTAACTTCACTTGAATAAATATGCGAATTAGTTCATTATTTCATCTCGGATTCCTTTAAGAAAGATAATAATATTGACATTTCCTTTTCAAATGTTCACTAAGAAATTAGGTGTTCCCTCCATACTCTTTTTCTTTCAATCCATCGGGCTAAAAATTGATTTCTGTTACGGAAAAAGAATAAACGAGCCAACTATGTAGGTTGTTTGAAAAATAGTAGAAATAGAGATTGACAGAAAGAATTTCGTAACTTGTGATAAATACAAAGTCCTTATAATTAAACTGGCATAAATATATTTTTGACATAAACTTACAATTATTTATCAATTGTGGACGGAAATATCGCTTCAGTTGACTTGCATATTACATCTGCCAAAAAGGTACCGCGAAGTTAACTTCACTTGAATGAATATGCGAATTAGTTCATTATTTCATCTCGGATTCCTTTAAGAAAGATAATAATATTGACATTTCCTTTTCAAATGTTCACTAAGAAATTAAGTGTTCCCTCCATACTCTTTTCTTTCAATCCATCGGGCTAAAAATTGATTTCTGTTACGGAAAGAGAATAAACGAGCCAACTATGTAGGTTGTTTGAAAAATAGTAGAAATGAAGATTGACAGAAAGAATTTAGTAACTTATGAGAAATGCAAAGTCCTTAAATTTAATCTGGTATAAATATATTTTTGACATAAACTTACAATTACTTATCAATTGTGGACAGAAATATCGCTACAGTTAACTCTTGCATCTACCAAAAAGGTACCGCGACGTTAACTTTACTCGAATGAATATGCGAATTCGTTCGTTATTTAATCATGGATTCCTTTATGTTCGATAATCTGATTAATGTTTCCTTTTCCAATGGTCACTGAAAAATTAAGTGTTTTCCCCATACTCATTTTCTTTCAATTCATCGGGCTAATGATTGATTTTTCCTGTTACGGAAAAAGAATAAACTTACCAACTATGTAGGTTCTTTGCAAAATAGTAGAAATGGAGATTGACAGAAAGAATTTAGTAACTTGTGAGAAATGCTAAGCCCTTATAATTAAACTGGCATAAATATATTTTTGACAAAAATTTACAATTATCTATCAATTGTGGACGGAAATATCGCTTCAGTTGACTCTTGCATCTACCAAAAAGGTACCGCGACGTTAACTTCGCTTAAATCAATATGCTAAGTACACTGTAAAAAATGACCAATATTTCTTATTTTAGGAAAATATACTATAACCACGAACGAAAATATTATATAATATTCTGAGTTATTCGAAATTCCAAACAGCGTGTTCCATTGTCTTTTGAATCCCCAGAAACCAATACATTTCCAAAATTTAAAGAATTATTTATAAAAACAAAGTAAATTTCGCTGCCCGTATTTTTCAGAAACGTTTCCGAAGGGTTTTTATAGTGTATTAATTAGTGTCCTCAGCCTGGAATACCTATTTTTCGAATGCTATCAACTCTCAAGTAAACATTTTCATGCTCAAAAAATGTGTTTAACAGAGAAACATGCAAAATTAACAGCGTTAACAATAACATTAAAATTAAGATTATTTCTTTACTCTTTCATGTATAAATTAACTTATGTGGCTGAAAACGTTTACTTGAGAATGGATGACATTTGAAAAACAGGTACTCCAGGCTGAGGACACTAATTAATACACTATAAAAACCCTTCGGAAACGTTTTTGAAAAATACGGGCAGCGAAAAATAATTTGTTTTTATAAATAACTCTTTAAATTTTGGAAATGTATTGGTTGCTGGGGACTCAAAAGACAATGGAACACACTATTCGGAATTTCGGATAACTCAGGAGATTATATTATATTTTCGTTCTGGGTTATAGTATATTTTCATAAAATAAGAAATATTGGTCATTTTTTACAGTGTAGTTCGTTATTTAATCTCGGATTCCTTTAAGAACGATAATGCGATTGGTATTTCCTTTTCCAATGTTCACTGAGAAATTGTGTTCTCTCCATACTCTTTTTCTTTCAATCCATCGGGCTAAAAAATGATTTTTCCTTTTACGAAAAGAGAATAAACGAACCAATTATGTAGGTTGTTTGCAAAATAGTAGAAACGGAAATTTTCAGAAAGAATTTAGCATCTTGTGAGAAATGCAAAGTCTTTATAATTAAACTTTCATCAATATATTTTTGACATAAACTTACAATTATTTATCAATTGCGGACAGAAATATCGCTTCACTTGACTCTTGCATCTGCATCTACCAAAAAGGTACCGCGACGTTAACTTTACTCAAATGAATATGCGAATTAGTTCGTTATTTAATCTCGGATTCCTTTAAGTACGATAATCCGATTGACATTTGCTTTTCCAATGTTCACTGAAAAATTAAGTGTTTTCCCCCATACTCTCTTTCTTTCAATTCATCGGGCTAATTGATTTTTTCTGTTAAGGAAAAGGAATATACGAACCAACTATGTAAGTTGTTTGCAAAATAGTAGAAATGAAGATTGACAGAAAGAATTTAGCAACTTGTGAGAAAAGAAGTACAGAGAAGTTTTAATTAAACTGGCATTATTATATTATTGGCATAAATTCTATCAAATATTCGTCATTTTGGATGCCAGTATCAATTTAGTTAACAATCCTTTACCCCAAAATTTGATGAGAAAATCGGTGTGTAGATATGTACATTGTACATTCCAATTTTTCAACATTACGATTAAAAATCGGTGTTACAGTCATGGAAAAGGGAAGGAATGAAGCAGCCACAAGTATTGTTTAAAAAATAATAGAAAACGGAATATGACTTAAAGAATTTATTTACTTAGACGAAAGCTATATTTAGTCTGGTTTAAATTCATTATTGGCATAAACTGTACAATTATTTTTCATTGTGGACGGAAATATCGATTCAGTCAACATGTGAACTCCGCACTAACGCGAATTGGCTTTAGTGTGACAGAATGAATATGTGACAGAATGAATGACAGAATGAATAGTGTTAAAATTAAAACATTAGATTTTTTTATTAACCCTTTCCGGCACAGACAAATTCTGTTCGTAAAATGAGAAATTACTGAATGACACCGGAATTTACAAACGACTTTTTTAGAAAATAACAACTCCTTATTTTAAGCTTTCATTGTAGAAACAAAATTTTATTAAATATTCTTGGTGTCGAATGCAAATTTGGAATTAAAATTAAGTTTGCCCGGAGTGGGACCACTGTGCCGGAAAGGGTTAAAATAAATACCACAGTTCGATTTCTAATTAAATTTCATATAGAAATTATAAATTACAAATTACATTTCATTATCATTATATTTTCACTAAAGTTATACGCAATTGAAGTTATGAAATTCCAAATCGCACTAGTATGCAGTGTGCGAGGGTGCTGAACCGAAATGTGGGATCCATGGGTTAATTCTAGTATCTACCAAAAATGGTGAAGTACCACGGAGTATTGAATGTGCAAATTTTAACTCGGTATTTAAACTCCGATTCTCTTTATTTTCTATAATACGACTTTCATCCGATTTTCCATAGTTCATTAAGATAATGGAGGTCTCAATTCATACCCTCTTTCTTTGAAGACATCAGAGTAAAATCTTTTTCCCAGTCATGGAAAAGGAATAAATGAAGCAATTACGTAGATTGTTTACAAAATAGATAGGAAATGGATATTAATTGAAAGAATTTGGAAAGTTGAAAGAAAAAATGGTATTACAATTATTTATTATTGTGGATAGAAATACGAATTCAGTTAGTTCTTGCATCTACTAATAATGAGTAATCACGCTAGAATAATCTTCACTTAATTGAATATGCAAATTAACTCGGTATTTAAACTCGGATTCATTTATCTTTGACAATCCGATTGAAATCCCCTTTTCCATAGTTCAATGAGAAAATGACTGTCCTCCCTTACCCTCTTTCTTTCAAATCATGGGACTAAAATTGATTTTTCCAGCTATAGAAAAGGAATAAATGAAATAACTATGTAGCTTTCCTGTATAATAATAGAAAATGACAGAAAGATTTTGGAAAATTGTAAGAAAAGAACTGCCAAGTGGTTATAACTGAACTGGCATACGATCATTATTGGCGTACAGTTTAAAATTATGTATCGAAGTAGATGGAAATATTGATTCAGTTAATTCTCGCATTTACCGAAATTGATTAAGCACCGCAGACAGAACAATCCTCACTTAATTGAATATGCAAACTAACTCAGCATTTAAACTCGTAATTCTTTATCTTTGACAACCCGATTCAAATCCCCCTTTTTCATAGTTCAATGAGAAAATGAGTGTTCTCCCTTCTTTCAAAACATTGGACTAAAATCGATTTTTCCAGTTATAGAAAAGGAATAAATGAAGCAACTATGTAGGTTGCCTGTATAATAATAGAAAGTGACAGAAAGAATTTGGAAAACTGTAAGAAAATGACTGCAAAGTGTTTATAATTCAATTGGCATACAGTTTAGAATTATGTATCAAAGTGGGTGGAAATATTGATGCAGTTAATTCTCGAATCTACCGAAATTGATTCAGCACCGCAGACAGAACAATCCTCACTTAATTGAATATGCAAATTAACTCAGTATTTAAGCTTGAATTATTTTATTTTCTATAATAAATTTATCAATTCTATTTTTCCAAAATTTACTCAGAAAATGAATATTTCCTTCTCTATCCTTTTTGTTTCAAGACGTCGGACTAAAAATTGATTTTTCCTGTTATGGAAAATGTATATACCATGCAACTATGTAGGTTTTTTGCGAAAAAATAGGTAATGAAGATTCACTGACAGAATTTGGTAACTAGTAAGAAAATAAGGACAAAGCAGATCTAATTAAACTGGCATAAAAAAAATTCTGACATATATTTTACAATTATTTATGGCTGTGAAGGGAAATATGGTTTCAGTAAATTTTCGCATCTATCAAAATGATTAAGCAGTGCAGACAGAATAATCTAATTAGCTGAGTACATAGACCTGTATTGCTTTACCTTCCATAACCCAATTGACAATTCTTTTTCCGTAGTTCACTACGAAAATGAATGTGCTCTTCGTATCCGTAAACGTTCGGTAAAAAATTGCTTTTTCATGTTACGGAAAAGGAATAAATGTAGCAACCACATAAATAAGAAATGGAAAACAAATAAAAGAATTTGACAACTTGTAAGTAAAAACGTTCAATGTGGTTATAATTAAATGGGTATCAATTCATTCTGTGTTTTTATTATACGATTTATTATACGATAGTTTTTTTCATACGATTAACCATATGATCTTAGTTTCAAAGTCACTGGAATATTACAGAACTTTAAATAATATTATGCACTCTGTAATAAACTGTGTAATAACTCTGTAATAAACTAGCAGACAAAACAGCAAACCCAAATTTTTCATTCTTCTACCATAAATGAAAATATAGAAAACCAAAAGAATGTTGTTAATTAATTGTGCATAGATATGGGCACCTTACATGAAAATATAAGAAAGATCTATATATTTAAAACGCTAAGCGATTTCTTTCGATAATCCGTGAGAACAAACTACTGCATCAAATTACACCATTCTTTTCTTTAATGAATGATATTTGGACAAAGATTTATTATCGTGTATTCGTTTGTTCGAAAATTTAATTAATTAGCCGTAATTTTCCATTAAACTTTTACTTCTGCTTATGACGTCATAAAGTCGGCAACTCCCACTTTTGCGAGGCATAGAGTTTATTTTCTGAACTCTGTGGTTCGCCAATCTTTTGATATTAGCTAATATCAACTAGGTAATATTTTAACATTGTAATATAAAATCTTAAAAAAAACTTACTTAAAATTAGCTAGAATATAATCATAATAAAATATCTAAATATAAACATATCGATATGAATAACAAATCTCACGCAAAATGTTGCAATTTAAATGATTCCAATTGAAACAAGATTTGGAGAATTATCCCTGACGCCCAGCTAACTTAAAAGTACCTATTTTATTTTATTTATTTACACACATGTTCAATTTTATTATAAAACACCAGGTTGCCATACAAAGCAAAAATCGTCATTTAGGCGCCAAAAATTAACCCCGGTGCGTCTGCGATATCTATACCGATTTAATCAAAATTGTTTTGGTTGCACCGTATATTGCAAAATTAATTAAATCCATGATTATTGTTTCTTTCTCAGATTAAAAATAAGAAAATTGGTACTTCTCTATTATCCCGTCGACCACTTTTCATAACAAAAAACTATCGCCAAACAGTAACGCCAAATAAATGGGAGAACGTTGCCATTGGAATATCAAAATAAATAAATAAATAAAATGTAAGAATTTAAGGACACGATTGTTACTTTAATTAATGAAATAACTTATATATCAGTAAAACATAATGAAAAATAGACGGAAATGTCGAATTAAAAACCACTTGATGACGTAACAAACACGTATAATGCTTCTGACATAAAGTAAATCGGACTGCATTTTTGGCGTTTAATTTTACAGTTTGGCGATAGTTTTTTGTTATGAAAAGTGGTCGACTGGATAATAGAGAAGTACAAGAAAATTTAATGCTTAACGAAATTCAATTATTTGATCGATCGCAAATTTTGTTACTTTTCCGTTATACCGACACCATGCCATACATGTAAATGTATGCTTGGTGATAATGGTGTCCGTATAACGGAAAAGTACCCAAATTTTTCTTAGTTCGGGCTATATCAAAAACAAACATTTTACAGGTAACAAAAAATCGCCAAAAATGACTACTTCATCAGCAGTTATGACAGCAAAGTTGGATAAAATCTAATAACCTGAATTTTACAACTTTTATGTAAAACACCACAGAGGACACACACTATTTTTATATAAGTAGAGATATTTAAAAGAATAAGAAAACTAACAACCTTCAATAATATAATGCATGAAAAAGTAAACAAATAAGTGATTCAGCAAATCTTAAAAATATGTATTTCTTAATATAACTATAAAATGCAGAAAAATATTCTGGTATCATCAAAAATATTCATTATACCGTCGAAATTCCGTTCATTATCCCGTCGTCCCATTAAGAAAAAAAAAACTATATCCAAATTAGGTACTTTTCGGTTAGCCGGCGCCAATCTACACTAATATTATAAAGGAGTAAAGATTGTTTGTTTGTTTGTTTGTTTGTTTGTAGGGGGTAATCTCTGGAACTACCGAACCGATTTAAAAGTGATGTTGGCAAATTGATGGTGACAACCCCTGCTCCAACATAGGCTATATTTTATGTCGGTGCGACTAACCCCAGGGGGTTCAGGAGCAAAAAACGTTCTAAAATTGCGATTTTTTAGCTATCAAACTGGCTATCAAGCCCTGAGAGCTTGCCAGCCGGTTCTGTATGTATGTATGTACGTACGTAATGCGATAACTCTTCATAGAAATATCCATTTTCCTTCAAATTTTGTTTATAGGTTCACTGTGTTAAGGCGCTTCCCTGATAATTTTCGGGATTGATTGGCTGAGTATAAAGGGGGGAACGGGGGGGGCTAATACCCCCCTCAATTTATATAAATGGGTTTTTCATGCAGAATTATCCCATTTCCTTCAAGTTTTGGTTAAAGGTTCACTGTGTTAAGACGCTTCCCTAATTAGTTTTCGGGATTGATTGGTTAAGTATAAAGGGGGGAACGGCGGGCTAATATCCCTCTTATTTTATATAAATGGGTTTTTCATGCAGAATTATTCCGTTTTCCTTCAAATTTTGTTTATAGGTTCACTGTGTTAAGGCGCTTCCCTGATTAGTTTTCGGGATTGATTGGTTAAGTATAAAGGGTGGGGGAACGGGGGGCTAATCCCCCCTTAATTTATATAAATGGGTTTTTCATGCAGAATTATCCCATTTCCTTCAAATTTTGTTTATAGGTTCACTGTGTTAAGGCGTTTCCCTGATTAGTTTTCGGAATTGATTGGTTAAGTATAAAGGGGGGCAACGGAGGGCTAATCCCCCCTTATTTTATATAAATGTGTTTTTCATGCAGAATTATTCCGTTTTCCTTCAAATTTTGTTTATAGGTTCACTGTGTTAAGGCGCTTCCCTGATTAGTTTTCGGAATTGATTGGTTAAGTATAAAGGGGGGGAACAGGGGGATAATCCCCCCCTTAATTTATATAAATGTGTTTTTCATGCAGAATTATTCTATTTGCTTCAAAATTTGTTTGTAGGTTCATTGGTGTAATGTCTCTTCCGTATGTGTGGGCGTTCTAAAGGAAACAGGCCGTTCTAATTACGAACACAAGTTTAATTCTTGACATAACGATGACATAAAGTTGACATAAAAATGACGAAGACAGGTACATCACACAACATTAAATGAACATAACAAATTATTCATATTTTTTCATTATTCATGACCGGTAACATTTACTCACGGCCATTTTCATAACCAATTCTGGTTTCTCATATTACAAACGACGTTCTTCGCCGCTGACGTTCTGAGTTCTACTGCCGCGCGCTTTCGTTTCTCCAGAAGGGGGCGCTACTAGAGCAAGAAGAGGCATGCGCGATCCTCACACCTCCCCCTTTCGAGAATTTGATTTAGTCTTTTGAGACAAATCAATATCTGGTAAATATCTAAATAAACAAGTAAAACATATTAATACTAAAATTCAAACATTTAAAGAACAGCAAAGAAAATAAACAAATAGAATACACTATAACACTAATACTAATATTTTAAAGTTCGAGGATAAAGTTAAAGTTTTTAAAGTTAAAGTTCAGACTTGTAACACAGAAGAAATGTTCAAAGAATGTTCAAAGTTTTTAAGTCTTTAAGTCCAATGTGAGGCATGTAGCCTACTTAGAGAGTCAGCATTCGCGTGGAGTTTCCCACGTCGGTACGTTATTTGGGCTTGAAAGCGCTGAAGTGCAAGGGCCCATCTTTGAAGGCGCGCACTTTGAGGTGCACAGTCCGTGAGAAATTTCAAAGGATTATGGTCGCTCACCACAGTTACGTGCGAACCATAAATATAGTGTTCGAACTTTTTCAGGGCGAAGATAACAGCATAAGCTTCCTTTTCGATGGTAGCATAACCTTCTTGGCATTTGGAGAGCTTTTTACTTGTAAAAGCAATGGGATGCTCTTGTTCATTTTCATCTTTTTGAGATAGACAAGCGCCTATCGCATATGAAGAAGCATCTGCATGTATAATAAATGGTTTCTGAAAGTTCGGGGAATAACAGATGGGTGATTTACTGATCGCCTGTTTCAACTCAAAAAAGGCTTTGTCACAATCCTCAGACCAAGTAACTTCATTAGGGGCACGTTTCTTCGTAAGTTCAATCAATGGACGAGCTATGTCGGAGAATGAAGGAACATAGGATCGGTAGTAAGATAGAAGACCTAATATGCTTCTGACATCTTTCTTTGACTTGGGAACTTCTAAGTTTTGTATCGCTGATACTTTGTCGGGATCGGGTGCATGTATACCGGATCCTACCACATGACCTAGAAATTTTATTTTTCCTCGTTTTCGTCGTCTTCCTGTACTAAATGTATTATTCATTCGGCGAAAGCCATCACGTGTATACTGTTTCTTCCTTACAGTTTCCTTTATTTTCACTTTAACATAATTTTTAGAAAGTTCAGTTTCATTTTTATTTTCGTCGATCGTCACTTCCTTGGTCGCTGTAAACTCATCAATCTTCTCATATCTCTTCTGGCGTTTTTCTAATATCATGTTGTCAGGATGATTTAACTTAAGGAATACATCGGGTTCTTTGTTTGCTATTTCATGTGATTTCACACAACCATTGACTATAATGTAGTCGGAATTTTCATCGTAAACAAGAGGTTGTTTCTCGCTGAACTCAATCGTGTTGGATTCGGAACTTCCATCAAGTGTTTCTGGCATTGTATTATTGAAAACAGAGTAAGATTCTTCTGTTGTCGTGACATCAACTTTTGAATCTTTATTTTCAGAAATTTTGTTTCGTCTTATATTTTCTTCCTTCATGTCTTCTGATGCAATCAAATATTTATCCGAAGCACTTGCATTCTTTTTAGCATAAATTGCGGTTTCGTATTCGGTTTCTTCATCAGGTGTGACTGCATAGTTTGAGGGTTCGAAAATTGAAATTACATTGTTAACTATGGGAGTATCTTTCATAATATTGTGTTCACTCTGTAAATAATTTTGGACTTTTAAATCTTTTGAATTATGTAAAATTTCTTCTGCTTGCCTAATTTGGGGATCTTCTTCCTTATAATGAATTTCCGTTTCAATTTGATCTCCACTCTCTATTACGATTAAATCGGAAACGGTACATATGTCATTTTCATTATTATTAGTTTCTTTCGTGATCGATTGTGCAATACTAGTACGCGGGTGAGGGTTATTTTTTGTCTCATCAAATAATTTATCCAAGTGATATAAGAAATTGTCATGAACGAAAAAGCTATTAAATTCATTTTTGTTAGCTGTCGAACACTGATTTAACGAAGGGTCGTTTTTCTGTTTCCATTTAAATTTCTCTGAATCATTTATAAAAGTATCAGGGTCGTCGCCAGGTGCGTGGTCAATGTTCTTGTTTGCATTCGCATTTTCAACTGACACATGGTCTAAAATTGAAGCAGACAGATCTACAGTGTTGGTTTCTTTTGTATTGTCACTTATCGCGTCAACATTACAATTTAATGCCTTTTCATTTTCATTATATTTATTCAACTCATTCAATTCATTATATGTATCAAGAGAAAGTAATAAATCATTAATTAAATTATCAACCACAGCACATGTTATCATAATATTAGGATATATCTTGGGGTTTAATTTATCAACTGCAATACTCAATGGGATATTTATTAAAGGAGCTTTCAATTGGTGACCGAATGCAGATTGCAATATTATAGTGCCACAAGGATTTTTAAAGTATTCGGGTACACAATTAGCCTTTATTATAGAAATTTGAGTTCCACTATCTACTACGCCATGTAATATTTTATTACCACATTCGATATCTACTGTCGGTAATGTTTCAATTAATTTTGTTTCTTTTCGCGGTGTTTTCAAATTAAATAACTCATCTGACCTTATTCTTGCAGTGAGTGCTTTTTCATTTGCATTCGAATTATCATCCCTATCAAATTTATTGGCATTGCCAAATAAATAACTGCATATTGTAACATTATGATATCTGCCGCAATTAGTGCATTTTTTATCTTTTATGGTACAATCTTTAGCGACGTGTTTACCTTTCTTTAAGCATAAAAAACAGCGTCCTTGTGCTTTTAATTTAGCTATTTTCTGATCAACGGGTAATTTATTGCACTCCTCAGTCGAATGACTATTACAAGAACAAAATATACAAAAGGTTTCGGAGGTGGCTTTAATATGAGATACTTCAGAATTAATTCTATCACTAGCGAACATTTGTTTACGAAATGCAGGGGAATCATTATTATAAGACTGCTTTAACCTTGGGTTATCTAAATTGCCAGTTAAATAATTTTGTTTTTCTCTCGACTCTATTTCGGTACGAATAAATAATAACAAATCATCAATGTTTGGTTGCGAGTCACTAGAATTTTTTATACATTGTTTATTATATTCTAACGAAAGATTATATGGCAAGGATTTAAGAATTATAGGTGTCAACAGGTTATCAAATCCATTTGATTCAATGTCTAAAGACCTGAGACTTCTTATTTGGCATTGAATGGTATCAAATAATTTTCGCAGAGCTATTACGTCATTTGTTTTCAATACGGGTTTCAAAGATAATAAAGTATTTATATGTGTCGTCACAATGAGATCCTTTCGGCCAAATTGTTGTTTCAGAATTTGGACAGCTTCCAAATAATTTTTATCTGATAACGCAAACCCGGAAATAGAATTATATGCACTACCACCTAAATAACTTTGTAAATAGCTCATTTTTTCAATATTTGACAGTGAATCATTATCATGGACTGCTATTTTGAATGAGTTCCAAAAGTTTTGAAACTTACTTATATCGCCGTAAAATTTCTCAATTTTTAATGTAGGGAGTTTAACACATTGCGCAACTAATTCTGCGTGCTTATTATCGGCGTGAGATACGGGGGAAATTTGGCTTTTGCTATTATTTTTCAATTTCTTATTAATTCTAAATCGCCATAGAGTTATTTTTTCATGATATTCTATGGAGGTCTTCGCGTCTTTTTCGATTTCATTTTCATCATTAATTAATGCTAAAATTTGTTCATCTTCTCGTTTAAGGTCGATACCTTTCTGTTCTAGCTGAGCTAAATTTTCTTCCAATTCCACCAAATTCGGCGATTCTAAAACCCATGTATCTTCGATCTTTTTAACAATAGAGGTAATAGATGATTTTATTACCCCCCTAGTTTTTTTAAGTTTAGTTAGTTGATCGGCCATACTTAAATAATAAAATTTACCTTACCTCTGTATAGGTTATCCAAAAATTTTCTTCACTATAATATTTCACTATAATGTTTCACTATAATATTCCACTATAATGTTTCAGTATAATGTTTCACTATAATATTTCACTATAATATTTCAGTATAATGTTTCAGTCAGTAATCAAAATTTACAGCCTGTTTTCATCCATTAGTTCTGACACCAGTGTCATGTCTCTTCCGTATGTGTGGGCGTTCTAAAGGAAACAGGCCGTTCTAATTACGAACACAAGTTTAATTCTTGACATAACGATGACATAAAGTTGACATAAAAATGACGAAGACAGGTACATCACACAACATTAAATGAACATAACAAATTATTCATATTTTTTCATTATTCATGACCGGTAACATTTACTCACGGCCATTTTCATAACCAATTCTGGTTTCTCATATTACAAACGACGTTCTTCGCCGCTGACGTTCTGAGTTCTACTGCCGCGCGCTTTCGTTTCTCCAGAAGGGGGCGCTACTAGAGCAAGAAGAGGCATGCGCGATCCTCACAATTGGGTTAAAACGCTTCCCTGATTAGTTTTCGGGATTGATTGATTAAGTATAAAGAGGGGGAACGGGGGGCTAATACCCCCTTAATTTATATAAATGGGTTTTTCATGCAGAATTATCCCATTTCCTTCAAATTTTGTTTATAGGTTCACTGTGTTAAGGCGCTTCCCTGATTAGTTTTCGGGATTGATTGGTTAAGTATAAAGGGGGGAACGGAGGGCTAATCCCACCTTAATTCATATAAATGGGTTTTTCATACAGAATTATCCGATTTTCCTTCAAATTTTGTTTATAGGTTCACTGTGTTAAGGCGCTTCCCTGATTAGTTTTTCGGGATTGATTGGTTAAGTATAAAGGGGGGAACGGAGGGCTAATCCCCCCTTATTTTATACAAATGGGTTTTTCATGCAGAATTATTCCGTTTTCCTTCAAATTTTGTTTATAGGTTCACTGTGTTAAGGCACTTCCCTGCACTGTAAACTGAAAAGTCTTAAAATCAGACATTTAAGTGTCTGAAACGGATGGTTCAAAAAAGAGACACTTTAAAGTGTCTTAAAATTTTAAGACATTTGTAAGTGTCTTATTTTCAGACATTTGAAGTGTCTGAAATAGCGCCTTCTTTTTACCCTGGCAAACACATTGTAAAAAATGTGCTGCCAGCTACTTTTAATAGGACAATCCGAGATTTCCATTCTACCCACGATTGGGTTCGATCTCGGGTCCTTCTGCTTACGAGACTAACGCCTTAACCAATCAAGCCATCAAGACGCGTAAAGAAGTGGTTTTAAATTCAAATAATGACATGAGTCGACAGCGTGTTGATATTTTTATAGAATTGATTTCCTGAGAAAATTGAAAATTTTGGAAACATTTGAGTGAATTTGAAATGATGGTTAAAATTGTACAATTTTATTATTTATGTGGGGGGAGGATATATGAATTATACTTATTTTCAATTCAAATAGTATAAATTAAGTGATTAAAAATGTAACAAATTATAACACCTTGTAATGACATACTTCTTTTTAATTGCTAAAAGGCGTAAAATAAAAACATTCTAAAGAGTAAAATAAGTTTTTACAAAAAAGAAAAAAAAAGATAATATACCTGATATTAAGTATAATAGAAAAACCACAGCCCTGTCAAGATAATAACAAGAAGAAAGCATCCAAATAAATTTCAATGAAAGTAAAATAATTTGTTCCCTCCAATCTATACTATTAATCCATTATAAGGGAAACCATAGAAGTTGTAACACGTAAAAATACAATATTATTAATACACGTAAAAATACAATATATATGCAAATTTGGTTGCGTTTAATGTTATCATTTAACTTACCAAAATTGTGACTCGAGTTAACCTATGGTTACAAACATGGAAATAAACATCCAAGTAAAAAATAGAAAATAAATAACGTGCATTATGTAAAAAGTACGTGAAAAATTAAATGATAGCATTACAAATAACTCCATAGATCGTGCAATCGTAGAATAATCTTATTTGTTTGATAATGACTCAGATTGAGATGAAAAATGACAACAGTTTAATAAAACTTATTTTACTGTTTATAACATTTTTATTTTACACCTTTTGTAATTAAAAGAATTATTAAATGTGATTATTAAAATGATGGGGGGGGGGTACTTTTTTCTGCGTTTCTGACACATTTTCTGACTCATTTTTAAACGCAAAGACATATGAGATTGGCTGTTGAAGCTATTTAGGATCGAAATGAGTGTTCCATTTTCTTAATAAATAAATTACATTTCAAATTATATGCAGATTGATTTTTCTGACTCTGACTTCTCGCTCTGAAAATTCGGTTCAAAACGCCAATTTTGACTGTATTTTCTGAAAGATCTGTTGTATTTACCAAAAAATGGAAAACACTATTCGATTACATAGTTTATGAATAAGAAAACCTACCCTTTTCCTGTTTTTCCGAACAGAAATGAATTAAAAAATTTGTGAGAAATTATCTCATCTGGATATGTGAACCAGAGCAGGGGTCGCCTTGAATAGTGTCGCCATCTGTTATCAATTATGTTAGTGAGTCCCAATTAGGGTAGCCTACGACGATGCGGAGCGTCGCGGATCATCGTAGGCTACACAATTAGTATCAACCTTATGTCTTACAGACGAAGTTGATGAAATTTTAAGGTTATCTATAGATGTGAGCATCCAGAAGGTAAATTTAAACGCTAAAAATAAATATTTAAAAAATTCTAAAATATAGAATATTTTTAGAAATGAAATATTTTTATACACATTACATGCGAAAAAAATTACACACTTTTTTTATACACTTTATTGTCTAATATTACATCCCTCTATATTATATGTCTATATTATCTATGATATATACAAATTGTAAAGATATTTTTATTAGTCGAATATTGCAGTCAGAGACGTTCTGCCCCGCTAATTTATTTTCCAGGGTCCCACACAAAATTTAGTGGATGAAAAAGTATTAGAAGAAGAACTCTTCTGTTCCGAAACATTATTTGATATTGCTGGCATATACAGGGACAAGATTGTATCACAATCACCACGCATATCACACAATTGTAGTAAATTCAGAATTCAGACACTTAAGTGTCTGAATTCTGTGTTACTTTCATATGTCTTATTTTCAGACATATCGTCATTATTCAGACATTTTTCTCAGTTCTTTTATACCCTGGTCACAATAAGACACTTATGTGTCTTAAATTCAGACATCTCTGATGTCTGAATTTTCACTGAATTTTCACATTCAGACACTTCAGTGTCTGAATTGCTTTTTCAGACACATATATGTCTGAATTTAAGACGCCTCTATTTGCAGTGTGATTAGTTTTCGGGATTGATTGGTTAAGTATAAAGGAAGGGGGACGGGGGGTCTAATCCCCCCCCTTAATTTATATAAATGGCTTTTTCATGTATAATTATCCCATTTGCTTCAAAATTTGTTTATAGGTTCATTGGGTTAAGACGCTTCCCTGATTAGTTTTCTGGATTGATTGGTTAAGTATAAAGGGGGGGAACGGAGGGGGCTAATCCAGCCTTAATTTATATAAATGGGTTTTTCATGCAGAAATATTCGATTTTCTTCAAATTTTGTATATATATTCATTGTAATTAGAGATTTACCTGATTAGTTTAAGGGGTTCATTAGTTAACTATGAGGAGGGTAACGGGGGGATGACCCCCCCCTTAATATATTGTTTATTTCTTTATTTTTCGATGGGCTTATTTCAAATTCTTTGAAATAAGAGTATAATATACAATTAGTGTGAATAGCCTGTGAACTCAATACCCTCAGTTTAACTGGGCAGTTTTATTTTTATTTTTTATACTGAAGGAGCTAGAAATTTGAAATTTGTCATTTTAGTTACTTATAAGATGTAAATGCTCTCTAAGAACAAAATAAAAAAGAAATTGAAATTTAAAAGGGTGAAATGAGCGAAAAGCGTTCTAAAAACAGTCTAAATTATAATTTCTATGAAATCTGTGGAACTATAGAACCGATTTCAAAAGTAATGGTGGCAAATTGATGGGGACAATCCCTACTCCAACATAGGCTATATTTTATGTCGGTGCCACTAACATCAATGGGGTGCAGGATCGAAAAATGTTCGAAAATTGCGACTTTTTTATACTGAAGGGGCAAGAAATTTGAAATTTAGCATTGTAGTTACTTATAAGATGTAAATGCTCTCTAAGAATAAATTTTAAAAAAAATCGAAATTTAAATGGGTGAAAGGAGCGAAAAGCGTTCTGAAGTCATTCTAAATTACAATTTCTATGGAATCTCTGGAACCACGGAACCGATTTCAAAAGTGATGGTGGCAAATTGGTGGTGACAATCCCTGCTCCAACAGCCTCTTTAATAAAAAACTATGCGTTGCTGACGACTGGGTTTTTCGCTAATTGTTGCAACAGATTAATCTCGGAGAATTAAACATTTGAAGTTACTGAAAAAAATGATAGCTCAAAAAGTATTTGTCAGAAAATTGTTAGACAAACTGCGTTTGAAAGGTAAAAAATTGTATTTTTCTTGATATAAATTTGAAATCTAATGAATATGAAGTTTTTCAAATATTGAATTTCAAAAATTACCAATTTTTCCAATGGAGTACCATAGCGAAACCTTCATGCGTAAAAAGATAATGATAAGGGCGACGTGTCCTGACGTGTATATTGGAGTCACAAATTATAGTAGCCTTATTATTCTGTTAAAATATAAAAGTTATTTATGAAATGTCAATATTTCGTTTGATTAAAGGTTCGTTAAAAGAAATTGACCAGCGTAGCGGGCGTAGCTTGCTAGTAAAATATATAAATATAATACATATATATGAAATTCAAAGATATTATAATTATATATATATATATATATGTGTGTGTGTAATATATGTATGTATACATAAATTTGTATATATATACTATATATATAAAATTCAAAGATATTGTAATTATATTCGTTGGTTGGAGTATCACAGTTGAATTTTTTTCCAACAGAGTGAAAATTTGCCGGGATCAGGACTCAAACCTGAGTACTTTGGTTTGCTGTACAAACGCTCTCCCTACTGAGCTATCCCGACGATTATAATTATATATATATATATATATATGTGTGTGTGTGTGTGTGTGTGTATGTATATATATATATATATATATATATATATACTTCATTGGCGCCCGGCCAACCGATAAGTACCCCAAATAATTCGCCAAACTGTAGTGCCCAGTAAACAAACGGAAGAATGTTGCCATTAAATCTCAAAAATAAAAAAGTAACAAAAAAAAATTAGGAAAAGCCCCATTTACTAAAGTATCATTTATCAGTAACTTTGAACAATAGAATTTACATTATATTAATGAAAACAGAATCAAAAATAATCTTGAATATTTATTTATTTACATTATTTCTCTTAATTATGGAAAAGGAATAATCATCCTGATTATGTAAAGGAACTGAAGAAACCATACAAATAAATTACACTTGAAAACATTAAAAATCTCCCTTATCTGCAGATTGATGTATTATTGTAAAAAAAAAATTATTCATCTTTACATAAAAATTGATTAGCTTAAAACAATGGATGCGTTTTAGAAGATATGGATTAGAAAAGAACAATGATTAAAGAAGACATTTTAAAAATTTTGATCAAAACATTTTTAAACTTTTTTTTTAACGTCGAATTTCGACGGTGCGTTTGGGGAGATGCAAATGCGCATAGGCGCTCATTCGGATGCATTATCACAGGGGGAGGGGGGAGATGTGTGCTTTATTTACTATGTTCTTTTATTGACTGAATATGAGATGAACGTATGGATATACTATGTGTATGATACTTCATAGGTCCAGGAAATTTTCTTTCTTGCCGTGGGGAATATGGCGGTAATGTCAAACTGATTTGCATTTTGTTTACGGATTGTTTGTTTGGAGTTTGCATTGGAACTGTAGTACTGTACTGTACATTTAGTACTGTAATTCACTGGGGGGGAAAACTTTTAAAATAAAATATTTGACAGACTGTTTCATAAGCACCCTTTCTTATGTAATAAAGACGCATATTTTACGAATATTGTTATTGTAATTTTTTTCCGTCAAGTTTTGACGGGTTCCATCTAGTTTTATTTTTAACTTAATTTAAAAGAACTGACGCATATAGAACTCGTATCCTTCTTTAACTTTATTTATTTTTTTATGTTAAAAAAATGAAATAATCGTTGTTCTTACACAAACAGTCAATAATATATTATCATTTATTTGATAATTTTACATTGCTGCATATTTATTATTTAAATTATAATCACCTAAAAAAACAAAAATTAGAATAAAATGTATAGTAAACTACACGGACGATGTAAAATAAAATAACAATCACATGAGTGCAAACAGTTTCAGTATTTTTCTATACAAATTTAATATAATTTAAATATCACGAGAAAACAGTATCGCTTTCAGATATGCAGAACAAAAGAATTCTCGAAGCTTATGGACCAATATCTATTTGATTATGATAATGAAGATAAACTTTCTTGTTAATTAATAATCATTGCCTAGTGGAATATTAATTACTGGGTTACTATGAATATTACAAGAGGTAAATATTTGAAACAAATTTCCACAAATGATTACTTAAGGAAGGTATTCTTTAGGGTAATAAGTTTTGACATTGTACATGTTAGTTTTTGTTTTTTTAATAAATTTTATGTTTCCATTAAATTTATGAAAACGAAAGTAAAAAGTATTTTTTAAGAAAAAAATAAAGCTTTCGTTAAGGGATTGTTTCTTTCAAGATTTCACTGATATTTTAGTTACTGCACGCAGATTAGCATAGCTTAGTGAGAGTTGTTTGACATCAAAAAGTGTCTTGTAACAATCCTTTTATTTTATTATCTACATGCGTCTTAATTTTTTTGTTGGCAATATCGCTTATTTTAACAAGCAGTATACGATGGTATGCTAATATGTTTTATGGAAAAGGGTATACAGGACATCTATTTAAAAAACTTAAAATAATGTAGAGTACCTCATAGTCAGAGAAGCAGCTTCACATTTTTGCAAACAATTTTAGCTTCGATGATTTTGCTATGTATGGCAGATTAGATGGTTTAGATAACGAAACTGCCAGTCATTTGGCGCAACGGCGGCGACTTTTCCATTGCAGCATAGCATAGTCTACTGCAATGTGAAATGAATGGCAACCCGTTTTCTAATGTTACCCTGACACGAAGACATTATCAATAATCGGGTTGCCATTCATTTCACATTGTAGCGGGCGGAGTGTTTAATGTTACTATGGAACCATCCCACCCACTGATGCGCT
Source organism: Maratus michaelseni (assembly GCA_963931845.1). Taxonomy (NCBI): domain Eukaryota; kingdom Metazoa; phylum Arthropoda; class Arachnida; order Araneae; family Salticidae; genus Maratus; species Maratus michaelseni. Next base: position 325,035,512 of record OZ007591.1, read on the forward strand.
AACTGCCTAGCAGTTTCGTTATCTGAATCATATAATCTACCATGGACGCTTAATCATCAACGTCTTAATCATCAATGCTAAAATTGGTTGTCAAATGTGCGAAGTGCTCCAAAATTACCAAAAAGTTGATAAGATTATATATGTCCAGCTCCTCAAGAATTTCAGATTTCGTTTATTGTTAACGGGAAGTATAATTTTTCATTATGCAGTGAATTTTTATTTTAAATATACCGGAAAAAGATATCTGCTTTCTTGCACGCTTTTACATTTTGAAAAGTTTATTGGTGTTTGCTTGACCTCTACACTATAAAGTTATCACGAAGGGAAGCTGATGTGAACTAAGTCAAATGTTTAATAATACTATGAGACCATCCCACCCGCTGATGTGCCTGCTGACTAGTAGTTTCGTTAATGCTTCATCTAACCTATCATGTATACCTTAATCATCAGTACTGACATTCGTTGCCAAAGATGTCGCTCCCTTCGTATAATTAACACTATATTAAAAATTTGTAACAATTGGCCAATTTTAATGAAAGACAGAGACTATAAAAAAAAAAAAAGACAAGTAAACATACAGACAGAAAAAAACATTACTTTTGGATCAAAGCGATTAAATTGAAATTGCGCAACCATTGAATACTTCCCAGAAAAAAAAATTGTAAAAGTCGGATCATCCGTTCAAAAGGTATGCGTGGACATACATTAAAATATATTAGAACGAGTTGCATAATCTTTTTTGTTCAAATCAGTTAATTATAAAATATAATATTAATTATACCCAAACAGGCATTATTATATTGTCATTCATGTCCGAAGTTAAAGACGGTTTTGAGCACGAGAATTGAACCAGTCAGTAAGGGTGACCTTTCGGGTGTTTATGTTATTCCATTTATTAGGGAGGGGGGTGTTAGAAATTATTATGTTGGTATGACACAGAGGAAATTCAATGTTAGATGTAAGGAGCATATTGCAGATATTAAGTATGGGATAGGGAATATTGCCTTATCAATGTTAAATAATAGAGTTATTTAATCATATTTAATGAAGCTAAATTGATTTATTGTTCCAGTTTTTATTTTCAACTTTTTGTGAGGGAATCTATTGAAATTTATTTAAGAGCTCGAAAGCATGTAATGATACGTTGCCATTTAATATTCCGAAGAATTCTGCATGTCTTTCAGACATGCAGAATTATATTTCTTCTAAAACAGAATATTTTTGATTTTGACAATGAAGATATACCTTCTTGTTAATCCATAATCATTGGTTAGTGGAATATTAATAACAGGTTTTATTTAAATCAGGGCTGTCCAACTCGCGGCTCACAGATGTACTCAGTGAGGAATCTAAAATGTCCATAAAATATTGCCATTTTAATGCAGTTTGTTAAATTTGTTGAATGCACAATACATAATAAACATGTGAATCTTTACCTTGCTAACAAAGCGTAAACCGACAAAGTGAAAAATGTCCAAGACTGGAATCGAATCTGGACCCTTCAGTCGCTGCTGCAATTGAAGCCTTACCGACACATATAAGTGAGATATGCCAAACTGTGTGCCGTCCTGGTAGCTCAGTGGTAGAGTATTGGAGCGTTAGTCCAAGGGTCCGGGTTCAATTCCCGTCTTGGACATTTTTCACTCTGTCGGTTTTACGCTTTGTTAGCAAGGTAAAAAAAATCACATGTTTATTATTCTATGATTTCGGGCGAATTTCACCTCTAAAATTAATTAAAATCATTTACACATTATTTTTAAAGAACATATTGCTGCAAGAGGAGGCGAATATAAATTTATTGTTGAAAAAATGTCTTCATTGCATTTTCTGTTTTGCGCAGAGCAGACGAAACGTTATGACAAACCTTATGTGTTCAAATGTATGCGTGCATCTGTCTGACATGTAATTGCAGGCGACATCTTAGGAAAGAATATGTAAAAGAAGACAGTGACATAATGCTACTATCATTTTGTTGAATCCGAGTAGTTCTCATGCTTTTATTTTCGGTAAAAACCTTGTTGTTGTTATCCGACTGTATTTAAAACTCCATACGCATTTTCGGCGAACAGCATCATAGAAAATTGGAAGAATGGCTGTAAAGTCAGCAGTACAGGTGGCTACGTTGGACAACCTCAATTCATTAAATGTCGGAACGCCTACAATTTTCCTATTTAGAAGAACCAAATAAATGGTAATCTATATAGCTCAAATTCTGCTGTTAATCTTAGAACAACGTGTGTGCGGCCTGAGTACAAAATTGCCGAATAAATGCCGCCCAAAACAAGCTTTTCCCCTGAAATTAGGCCCAAAGAGCTAAAAGGTTGTGCACCTCTGCTTTAAATATTACAAGATGTAAATCTTTGAAACAAATTTTCACAAATAATTATTAAGGAAGGTATTCTTTAAGATAATAAGTTTTAATATAATACATATAGTTTTATTTAAAGTTTTTTTTAGAGAAATACTGTGCGACCACCTCCATTAAACGACACCTCCCACAACGACCATTTTTTCATGGAACGAAATTTTCTTCACAGGCTCAATGTTAATTTTACTTCCATTCAGAGATCATTCTTAGTGAACTCTCTCCATAAACTACCAATTTGTCTGAGAAAACGGGAAAAAATCCGTTCTTTCCTAGTTGTTTGACCTTTAGCTTGACCGATCTGCACATGATCTCTTATCTGGAATGGAATGTGGATCATATCCACTTTCTAAAACAGCATGCTTGATAAATACCAGAAAGATAAGTCTTATTTGGCGTTCTTGCTGTAGGGAAGTTCCTACTTCCCCCTTTGTTATTGCGGTCGAGGCGCTGTGTTACAGAACATATTTGAGAGTGTGACCGCTTGCTTCCGCCGTTTTCACAGTGCAGATATATTTCAGTACCACATTAACGGAAACAGGTAAAAGAGTGATTTAAAACTTAGAGGTACACATTATAAATGAACATTAAAACTGAACGCCGGAAAGGAAATTTTCCTAAATGTTTAACAATAGAAAAACGCAGATAAAGAAAACTTTAAAGAATAAAGAGACCATTTTAAAACAATGGCAATACAGTAAATCATGTGGAATGAAACAAGCCAAGACAGTAAACTGCCTGCCCTTTCCTCTCAGGAAACTCTCAAAGTAGTAGATTAATGGAATCTTCATTATCGACTGAAGACGAAAACAAGAACGAATTAAATTTAAAAAATCAAAAAACCCGACTGCGTAAAAAGCGAACTAAAAACGGAGCTTCTGACCGTAAAATTGTCTAGGAAACATCGTCTTCATTTTGAAAGACCTATCCAATGATATGCCACTCAATATTATTTTCGACAATCAAAAACTAGATTTAGACATGACTTTCATTAAAAGACCATCTCTTGGAGCGAACAATTTTCAATAGAACGAAGTGTGGTCACTTTAGTGAGGTTTTACTGAACTCGTTTACTCTAAATATTACAAGAGGTAACTATTTAAAACAAATTTCTTCAAATGGCTATTTAAGTAAAGTAGTTTTTTAATTATAAGTTTTAATTTAGTATATTTTATTTATATCCTATTTAAAACGAGTTGAGACTTTATGTGGTTTAACTAACTACGTGGTAACTAAACGGAAAAAAAGATAGAGATATCGTTTCTACATGTCAGGAGATTAAGTGTTTAATTTCTTCAACGGATTTTAACATGCTTCTTCCTCAAAGACAATTTGGCTGATTCATTTTAAATTAGAATGAATGCATTTCGCATGCAAATTAGTGCAGACTTTTTGATTCATTGAAACATTGGTGTCACTTGGCTACTTTCAATCTGCATTTGATAGTCAGAAGAATTTACTTAAAAACATTGTAATAATTTTTTTTAAATTTTTTTTTAAGTTTTAAAACTTTTGGTTCATTCGGAGGGATTTCCAAGTAAATTCCACATTGGAAGTCAGACATAAAAGTATTAGAACACTGTAAAATTGAACTTCAGGAATGTTATGTTTTACTCAAAGACATTAAAAGAAATGTTTAGAAAAATTATGTTTTATTTTAAAGATAAAACTCTTCTTTTTAAAATTAGTAAAATATATAAGATATTATATAAAGTATGTAAGTTTGAAAAGTTCATTATACATTAGACATTGTTCTCAATCGATTCATTCTATTTCTAGTTTAAAAATCATGGCGATTTTACTTTTTTAGGGCGTTGTACGTCCTAAAAAATCACCTGCGTGCTGCATTTCTTATTCCATGACTGAATAATTCCACAAAAATCGTTATGAAACAGTGCTGGTTGAATTTGTTTAGTATTTCTCTATTTTTAGATTGGAAAAAAAATCCATTATGTGCACCTACATATCAGAAATAATCATATACCCGACACCAAGACTCCAGCAAAAATTTTAAAAAGAAAATCCTGATCAAACATTGTTTTCAGAAGTTTAGTTTACGGTATGTCACTTAAATGAACATTAAGAAATCGATTTTGTAAAATCTTCTGTTTTTAACCATTTAAGTTCTCAAAGTGACGATCATGAAAATTAGCGAGTTTCTAACCTCAATAATATGAGAGAAATAGGTGGTAAAGGAATAGAGTCATAGTATATAAATGTTAAACAGATAGATAGATATAAGTTATAATAAAATAACATAAATAATATATTTAATTATATATATATGGCTATATCATTGAATTAGCTGTACTACAACTACATAATAGCAAAAATTCGTGGAGTTCGATACAGTGCTATAAAAATATAAATTAACGAGCCAATATTCGATCAGATTCAATCAGACCAATAACATTCATGCTTTGAAAACTTTTTTTTTTATCTAGTTTGCATTCGAAATACACGTGTTAAATTGTAAATAAACAAGCCAAATTTTTGTAGAAACATGTTTTAAGTTTCGTTGTTCATATTCAACATTTAAAGCAGGACCAATGTGAAAAATAACTCTATCTCAATCTTTATTTATAATGGTACAATTGGTTATTCCTTTCTTTCGCCACACACTGGCGAAATATTCGCAAACTTTGGCAAAAATCAGAAAATAAAAATTACGTTCTTTCCTTACATAGCTCTGCATAATTGCAGATTAATGCTTTTAGAATATGCTTAGATCGTCTTTAAAACATTGGGAAAATGCATAACAGCTTGTTTTAGGTCACATGTTAGAGATGTTAAATATTTAGAAAATGGTTTATTTTTTTTACTGTTTTAATTCCATATGCTAAAATTCTACAAGTTTCAGCATGAGAATTTATTTCGTGAATTTTACATCATAAACAGAATTCTACATTTTCAGAGTTCAGTTATTGGTGTTTTAACACAACCAAATAGAAAGATTTTTATGATTAGGCCAATTAAGATTTAGTTTGACTTGTATCAGGTTTATGAGGGGATTCTTTATGCATCACTATTACCTTCATTCGTTAAAAAAAGTTTCTATATCTATTGTGTCCATCGAAAGTTGATGAATGTAAGTGTGTATTTTATAAAATGATTATAAATCTATAAAACTGATGTAAGTATGTAACATGCATGTATGTAAGCGAATAATTAAGAAAAACTTGTGTGTAATCATGGAGCAAATATATTAAGTATGGTGTATTTAATGTGAAGGTAGTTAAAAAATTAAAATTTACTCCGGAACGTCTGCCAATATGTCAGTTATTTAAATTTAAAATGCTGAAATTTATATATTTTTTCTATTTTAAATAACGAAAACGAATACATACTTAATTAAAATTAATTTCTGTAAAGAATATCTCCCTCAAGTATCTTTTATGGGAATTTGTTTAAAATATTCAGCTCTTGTAATATTTAAGGCAAACCAATAATTAATATTTCGCTAAGAAATAATTATTAATTAAGATATATCTTCATTATCATAGGCAAATACGTTTTGTTCCAAAAGCATCAATATTACCTTGTTCTGAACCTTTGAGGGCGTTATTCTTTTCTTCATTTATTTAAATTAAGATAAATTTGTTTAGAAATATTCTTGAATTGTTTGCTATCTTAAGACTGCTGTTTTATTTTGAATCATTGGCGTATTAGATTACGCATATGTTCAAGATTTTTTTTTTTTCCAGGAGAGGATGATGTAAATGATAAAAATGAAAAAAATATAAAACTAACATGTAAATGGGAATATATATGTTACAATTAACATTAAAAAGTCACAAAAAATAAGCACTTTATTTTTTTAATTAATTTAAGCACTTTATTTTTTAATTATTTTTTTAATTAATTTGTTTATTTAGATGTGATTGTTGAAGATAACGGTTTGTTATAGCTCTGTAAATGCGAAAACTGTTCCAATTAATAGAGTCAACAAAAATTTTGATTTTAGAAAGTTTTCATTAAGTATTACGTTTTTATCGAACTGTTAGATGTACAAATAAGTATTAATGTGCTTTAACACAAGTATTCGAGATGCAGCCGCGTGAAAAGGCATGCTAAAACGCTTTATAAATTATTTGTACTCATAATGAGGAGAAGTAGTTAGCCGTTGTTCTTTAATCTTTCTGTGTTCTAGTAACGATGGAGACTTAATAACAGCATTGAAAAAGCGAAACGCTGTCTGGGGTTTCCTTAGCTTAGACTGATTACACTGTGCAAGTACAAATAAATTTATATAAAAAAAAGAACCTTTTTCGAAAAGAAGCAGTGAAGTCACGACTAAACACTCACATCTCTTAATTAACGTATAAATATGCTCACAAATATATGGTAACATCCAATTTACTGATGGGACATTTGCAGAGTAACAAAGTGCAACCATATCAATTATTTGTAAAAAAAAAATAAAAAAATAAATGTAAACTTAGTTTGTTTCACTCTCTTATAATCATTTCATGACTACTCTCAAATGTGTCTGTATAATTACGCATAATAAACCATTCATTTAGTTCAACAAATTCCTGAGCATTCTATATAATCATCATCAAAACAGTATCTTTATTCTCATCATTTCATAGAAAGTAATTTGCCCGTATTTATGAATATTTATTTATAAACGTCTTGTGGGGTTTGAAAAAAAATCCCGTTAGAACCCAAACTTAAAAGATTTTGCATAATAAACACGTGAATTGTCACACTGCTAAATAAGCGTAAAACCGACAGAGTGAAAAATGTCCATGCCTGGAATTTACCCCGAACCCTTGGAATAACGCACCAATGTTCTACCATTGAGCTACAAGGACGAGGATGACATTTCTTACTTACGTATGCCGGTAAGGCTGCAACCGCAGCACAAGGCTTAAATGTCATCATCAGCACACAGACCTGCTGCAAAATTGAAACGACACACTAAAGCCCATCATAGGTCAACATATATATAGTTATTTTTTACTTAATTTTTCAATTAATTTTCAGCAGTTAAATTCTGTTCTATTCCCGGCTTAGACATTTTTCACTCTGATGGTTTTACGCTTAATGTATGTGAAATTCACGTGTTTCTTATTCAATAATTGCGGGAGAATTTCACAGCTGAAAATTAATTAAAAAATTAATTAAAAATTACATTTAAAAGATTTCGGTTTGAGACAATATTTTACAGAGATATTCTAGCTTACAAATCAATATCACTTGAAGTTTCGCAGCCTGTTAGCAATGGAGAAGTTGTGCTCAAAAAGAAGCTCGTAGACGTTAGGTGTTGCTCTCATATTTATCCGTAGTTTTCTTCGAAACTGCGTTCGAATCCTTGTCTGTCTGACTTCTCAGAGTTATCCGTAGTTTTCTCCGAATCTTTCGTAAATACGGGTTAGGATCCTTTAGAAAGACTTCTACGGAAGACATCCTTCCACCCTCGGTCTATGTGACTGTCGCAGATAATAAAATACCAAATGTTCTGTAATATTCCAGCAATTTATTATTATAGAACGTTTGGAATAATAGATACAAAATCATTCTCAAGTTAAGTAAAAATGCTAAAAATATGTGTAGGATAAATATGTTTTTTTTTTTTTTCTATTGAAAATCAACATTATTATATACTTGCCTAAATCCAAAATAGACAAAATTTTATCTTTAAAATATTAAGTACGGAGCATATTTTTTGCATCTAAAATCTTAACAATTCTGAAGTTTAAATTTTCAATAGTCTAATATTTTCCACAACTTAATGTCTGAAATTCAGTAGAGACTTCAAGTACGTAGTAGGTGCCACATATTTTAAAATTTTAGAAAATATTTGTTACAAAGATTTTAAGGTAAGAGATTTTCAATTTAAAAAGTTTTTTTTTTTCATTTACAGAAAATTTAACGTTTTATAAACGTTCTTTCGAAGTCGTCTAAAAAAAAAAAAAAAAAAAAAAAAAAAACGCGCTTGTCATAAAGGATTGTCATAATGTTTAGATTTCTTCTCCCGGTTTTAATTCCGATTTCATACATACACCCAAAAAAAAGTTTTGTTGAATCAACAAAAATTTGGTTGACCCAACAAAACTTTTTGTTTAAATATAGGTCAATGGCAATTTTGTTTGAATCAACAATTTTTTTTTTCAATTCCAAAAAAAAAAAAAAAAAAATGTTTGTATCGTCAGCAAAAAATGTTTTTTTAATTCAAGTAAAATGGTTCAATTTTACTTGAATTTTGATAAAACTACCAAAATGTACTCAACAGAGACGGATCTAGACTAAATTTTAGCCGGGGCAAGCTTGTAGATTTGCGCCCCCCTCCCCCTGCTCCCAACAATATCAGAATAAAATCTTCGTAAACAATTGCTTAAGGAAGTAATATTAATACTCAAAATCTGTATTTTTACTATGCATTTTTTCTATATAAAATGTACAATATTGTACAATACGAAAGTTACAGAAAATATACCGGTTTTACCATCTACAATACCCATAGTCTTCTATGACAATACCTATTCAAGATTTACTTTGCGAGCTTTCTTTGATGCAAAAGTTTTTATTATGTCGTCCTAAGATAATTTGCAAGTATCTCACATTTTCTAAATTTATTATACGTAAATTGGATAATCTTTGTTTTTTTGTTAAATTTCTTAGCTATCTTTTAATCAATTTTAATTTACTGAAACTTCTTTTATTAGAAGCGACGGATACAGGTAGTTTTATGAATATTTTTAGACAAGTAGTTAGATTTGGATAAGCATCCTGAATGAAGTCCATATAAATTTATAATTCTTAGCAGTTCAATAGCCGAACTTGACTTCATCTTTTGGTCGAACTCCAGTGCATGATAATTGAAGCTTTCGACTTCCAGAAGAAGTTCCTCTTTATCTATATCGTTTTTATACATATTTGCCAACTGCTCAGTTTGCGCTTGTAATTCTTCTTATGATTCTTTTAGGAAATGCTTTCCATGAAGAAAACTAAACATGCCATTGAGATTTTGAATAGCTTCAAATCTGTTTCTGAATTCAGTTAGGATTTTGTCCACTACTTCAACGATCTTTAGTTTGAATTTCTCATCATCAGAAATAGCACTACTTTCATCTTCACAAAGCTCAACAAAAAACCTATTCTTTTTTGTCTTCCTCGTTTAACTAAATTTTGCCTCAATACCAACATCAGTAGCAATGCCATTTGCATCCTGTATTGCATTAGTTGCAATATTTGCCCTTTCTGAATCTAACATTTTAATGAGACCATTTAAGTGTTTTACAGACCTGTCAATCGTCATGTCTTCCCTTTGAAAAAGTTTGTTCACTATATCGAGTTGAGCCAGCACTTTATGCCAGAAGCATGTCATCACTATGAATTCAAATTTGGTAATATTAAAGAGTAGTGAAGAAGCTTCTGTTTTTGTTTCAGGAGTTGCTAATGGGTCAGTTTGTAATTCCTTTAGAACATTTATGATCTTTCCAATATGTTTATAAATTACTGTTACAGCTTCACGTTTTGATGACCACCGAGTAGTACTTTGTAATTTTAGTGAAAGAGGAACATGTTTCCTTAGAATGTCCCATCTACTAATTGAGACACTAAAAAATTTGTAAAGACAATGTAAGATATCAAAAAAAGTCTCAGCTTCTGGTAAAATTTTGGCAGAATTTACACCAACAAGATTGAGTGTAGTGTATGAGCAGAACAAGGAACAAAAAATGTTAAATCATTTGCTGGCAATATTCGGGTTTGGACTCCTTTATATTTTCCGGATATATTGGAGTCATTGTCGTAGGATTGGCCCCTACAGTTATTTATATCTAGACCATCATTTTCTAATTTTTGTAAAATGAGTTCAGTAAGGGCTTCTACAGTTTTCTAACTGACATTGAAGAAGCGAATAAAACTTTCGATTATTTCAGGACCATTTTCACTCATCTTTACATTTCTAATAACCTGTGACATTTGATCTAAATGGCTTACATCAGGAGTAGAATCGAACATGATGGTGAAGCATTTTGCTTCTTTGATATCACTAAAAATATGTTGTCTTATTTTCGCAGCAATAGTCTCTAGAAATTCATTTTGAATGCCATGTGAAAAGTAACTAACTTGACCTTTCTTATGACGGGTTATATGATCGCGAAGATCTGCATGAGAATGTGATACTAGCTCAATTATATTTAAGAAATTCCCGCATTTAGGATTAGAGAAATCAAGATTTTCATGAGACCCTCTTAGAGAGCAACCCATCTTTGCCAAATACGTTATTACATCGACTATTAGATACAGAACGGATTTTCAATGATTCTCCTCTTCCAAAATTTTATTTTGAAAATCTTTATGAATACCACCAGCTTTAGAAAGTGAATTTTCGAGCGTTTTCCACGAACAAAAGTTTCTTTTATGAAATAAAGAATTTTCGTGCTCAGGAATTCTCGCACTAAGTTTTTTCCACTTAGTAAAACCCTTCTTCTTTTACTAAAAATGACAATTTATGCTCAGGAAACACGCTTAGAAATAATTTACATGGAATACAATACAATGAATTTTTTACTGGTGCTGTATAACAGCCAAGATAACAGCAAGCTGTGAATCCTACTCTTTTCTTTTTTTTAGCCTTCTTTCTGTAATAATCACCCGAATGTCCTTTAGACATAACCGAAATAAAATACTGCACACGCTTTAAAACAACATAAAACGATGTTGGAAAAGAGATAGCGAAAAATCTTTAAATTTTAAATAAATAAAAATTTCTTAAAAATACTGGTGGCAATGTGATATTTTGTATAATGTAATATAAATTAATTTATTTTTTATTTCTGATCCTTATGCAACGAAAGTAAACCGACGTTGAACAAAATAAAATTGAATAGCTTTTCATGTGAATTTTTAATTTTCCTTTATTCTTAATCTTTTATGATTCCTCATTTTTGCGCCCTTCCAAGTCTTGCACCCGGGGCAGCAGCCCCGGCTAACCCCCTCTTAGATCCGTCACTGGTACTCAACAAAACATGTTTTGTAGTTTTAATCAATTCCTTTTTCTGGGTGTAGCCGAAGTTCGCTGTTTTATTTTTACACATATATTGTTGGATGTACATTGTTGCAGACATAATTGTTGAATTATAGCGTTTAAAATGACTTATCAGAGGAGTAATTTTTGCAGTAATTAACAATAATAATAATAATTAACCGAGTTGTAATAATATAAAATTAATTAGTTAATAATAATTGTCGAAAAAATAGGCGATGAATAAATACTTAATTAGGATTTCATGTAGATTTTATGTAATGGATAAATATGAATGTTGAATAAATAACATAAAAATATACCTACAATGATAGATATATGACCGTTTATTATGTTAGCTTCTTTAGCACACTTTAGAGTTTCTAAAGAGCTGGTTTACCCGCAGGTTCATTCCTCCAAAATCGCGAATTTTCCTTGTAAACAATAATTAGTTTTGGAGTTTAACAAAATTTCTTTCAAACCTGTGAAGCATTAAATACCATAAACCGAATAACTTGGCATCTCCTAGTAGAAATAAAATCAACAGTCACAAACGAAAGGAATTCATTCTGTTTTGAACAACTTCATTTAGATGTAGCAAAGTAATAAGTATATCCAATGAAATAATCAATATTTAAAGAAAACATTAATATGAATAATGACGTAAAAAAGAGTCAGTTTTACGAAGCGAGTAATAACAAGCAAAATACAATAACTAAAATATCTTCTTAAAACACCATTAAAAACTTTAAAATGCGCTAGGCCTTTCGAAAGATCTTAGTCTTTCTTTGTCAGGCGCAAAAAGACGTGCTTCTACTGTGAAAGCAGCAGCAAGACTGAAATAAGAGATAAGGGAGAGGAAACAAGCTGAAACAACAGCCAATAGGAAAGTATAAATCAACTACCAATAGGAAAACAGAAGACAACAGCCAATCACAGAAGAGTAAAATCAAAACAATAGAATACAAAATAGAAGGGGGAATAGGAAGGGGGGGAAATAAATTAATTAATAAAATAGAACAAATAAATAAATCAAATAAAATGAATAAATAATAAGTAAATAAATTAATAAATAAATAAAAATTAGTGAAAAAAAAATAAAAAAAAATAAAAAAAATAAAAAATAAATAAAAATAAAAAATAGAATAAATAAATAAATAAATAAATAAATAAAACACACAAATATATTAAAAAATGGAAACAGATGAAAATTAAGAATTAAATAAGTAACCAAAATATATAAATATATATAAAAACAGACCAATATTAATTAATACAAAAATAAATTATATGGTAGTACTGAAGAGGTTTTTCCAAGCAGCAGAGAGCATTGTGGAATCAGATTTATCATTAACAATAACTTCACGATTAAGATAAATAGCTAAATTTTCAAGAAAGTCCAATTCAGAGATACTATTGGCATTAAAGATAATTTTAGCATTTTTAAAATTAAAACAATGGCCGGAATCCCAAAGATTAATTCCAAAGATCCCAATTTTAAAGAAGATATTTTAGTTCTTATTGTTTCACACCAGTTTCAACTTATTTTATTTAAGCAAAACACAGTTTAAAATCCGAGGAAGAATACAGTGGAATTCGTTAAAGAAGAACAATCACGCGCTTTGTAGAAATATGTATGAAACTCTGACATAACAGATAAACTCTATGTCCATTTGTGTTCAATGGTCATATGGAGTCCTCTTTAAGGCATAACTGTAATTTTCAATATACTAGGGATGTGAAATATAGTTACTTTTGGTTAACAGGTTGCATCGTTCCATAGTTGGATTGGCAACAAGTTCCAACAACCTGTTATTTGTATAACGTACAACTAATCGCTATGTATGCTGCCAACGGACGTTTTAATTAAAAGACATTTAAACAGGATGTTTGAAAATTTTTTTGAAGTAAGTATAGACGCCGTTTACTGTTGAGATGAATCTACACCATTAAAATCAGTTTACATGATTAAACTCATTTTTGCCTGATAAGAACTTACCTAGTTATGATACTTTGAATGTCATGCATTTTCAGCTTTTCTGCTACTAAAAATATCTTTTTCCATTTTTAGTGAACTCAAACATTGAAAATTCATAAAATTTTAAGTATCATAACTCGGTAAGTTTTGGTCATTGCAGAATAAATTTGCATTGTTTTACTTTTTAGAACACTTAGAAATTTTTCTAAATAAAACTTATAGGATCCAGGCATTGTATAATTTTTTTTCCATTTCTTAACTATTTAAAATGTAACAATTTTTTAACGTAAATCGATTTTTATATGATGCAAACAAAGTTTGAGAAATTTTTGCAATTTGAACTATATCTCTAAACCTAACGGTTTAGAAATTAGCTATTGGTACACGATCAGAAGAGATACCCTGTATAAGAAAGAACACATTTTTAACAACATGATTTGTAAAAAATTAAATTTGATCCCGATTCATTACAGTCATATCTGTGTACGCATATTCAAAGCGAATCCCACAAACATAATTTATACACTAATAATCAAATTCAATTCATCCTAACAAATTTTCAATATGATTTTCAAATTAATTACAACTGTATTAAAATTAAGTTAATTTGCCACCTACCGCACAATTTATACGATGCCATTTTCTTTCTTTCTTCAGTAAAATAAAATTCGCAGAATTTTTTATTCCCAGTTTTCATTTTCTAAAAACGCAGTAATGACAAAGTAAAAAATACATAAAACAAAATAAATAAACACATAACCCCCTCCGCTCTAAAAACAAGCTTCAGAATAAGCCCTCATACTCTATGAGTATATAGCAACATCCCTTATAAACATTCAAATTTCAAAGAAACCGCCATCCAGCAACGCGCCGGCCAACGATATCTGCTCTCTAATACTATCAAAATTCAACCAGATCGAAATTAAGAATCACCTTCCTAATCCATTCTTCCCTTACTAAAGAACATCTTTTACTCATCACACCCCCCCCCCAAAAAAAAAAAAAAAAAAAAAAAAAACACTACAGATACAAATGATTTCATGAAATATATGCTTCAACACAACAATTTACAATCTTTTTAAGTTACATCACTGTAAGTACAGGATGATTTTTTTTTAAAGTTGAGAAAGTAAAACCATATAACAAATGAACCATTGATCCAAATGACATGAAATTTTACCAGTATGCTCCCAAAGCAATGGGAAATTTTTTAGACGTACTTAAAAAATAAGCTTAAAATCGCACCGGCAGATGGCGCTGTAGGTTAAAATCAACTGGTTTTCTTCCTCTACCGGGTTTTAGGCTCAGTGAAGCAGTCTGTTCAAATTTCAAAACCCTCTTCCGTAGGTCTTTGGTCGTCATTGGACCTTTTCTTAAATTCCTAAGTGTCCTAAATCCCCTAAGAGCAGTTTTACTAACAACGTACGGGCTCGTCAATGGAACAGTCATTGCGAGGATATCAGTAGAATAATGAACACGAGGTGTGTGTGCTTCACGTTTTCATCACCACTGTATGTGGGTCGTGCACAATCTCGTCCCCTGACTTTACTGCATATACAGCGCCATCTGTCGGTGGGAGTTTAAGATTTTTTAATCACGTCTAAAAAATCTCCATTGCTTTGGGAGCACACTAGTGAAATTTCAGGTCATTTGGATCAGTGGTTCTTTTGTTATAGGGTTTTACTTTCACAACTTAAAAAAAAAAATCACCCTGTATGTAAAATGATTTTTTTAAATCCGTACTGAACGGAAGCAGTTACATTATTAAAATAAAAAATAACGATTATTTGCCAGAAAATAACTGTCGGGTTATTTCTGGTTGCTTCTAGCAAGAGCTGTATAGGTTACATTTTAACGAATGAGGACAATCAAAAAGCGAAGCGGATTCTGATTGGTTGCTCGTAAGCCAAGTTTCTCAACCGGTAAAGTTCAATAGCTATTTCTCTTTCCCTTAAAGATTTGAAATGAAAGATTGTACTTCGGTTTTATTTGTTTGTTGCGATTTCATCGGACTTTTTTTTTTTTTTTTTTTTTTTTTTTTGCTTTGGCATTATTGCCTGCCATAAGCACTTAAAACAGGACTTTTTTATTCGAAAAAAAAAAAAAAGCTTTTTTTAAATTGTAATAGAAAACAAATTTCGTAAATTTTATTTTCAGTATAATTTGAAAATGTATAAATTACTATAATTTAAGGTTTTTTTTTTTTTTTTTTTTTTTTTTTTTTTTTTTTTTTAACTTTGCAGATAACGCATTCCAAATTTAACAGAGACTTTCAGTTAATCTGTTACCAAATAACAAACTGTAAAATAATCACATTGTTTTTTATCCTAATACGTTAAATACCGGCCATCTCTACAATATACAAAACTA
The DNA here is from genome assembly GCA_963931845.1 of Maratus michaelseni. Lineage (NCBI taxonomy): Eukaryota > Metazoa > Arthropoda > Arachnida > Araneae > Salticidae > Maratus > Maratus michaelseni. The sequence continues at coordinate 325,051,202 of OZ007591.1, forward strand.
GTCGTTGGGGGCCACCGTAATACTTACCCATCATGGATATGCATAATGTAAAATATTAAAATAAAAAATGGGTAAACTACTTATAAAATGCATTGCAATTCGAATAAAATCGTGGCTTGATGACGTCATAAACTTTAAAGGTTCGATTACTGAATTGCTTTAAAAAAACCTTATAACTCCAAAAACAATAATCATATTAAGTAGCGGTTTATTGCATCGAATTAAGCGTCTCATTTCCAATTAAAATATATCTTTGAATTGTAATTTGGATGAAATACAGGATCATGAAAAATCAAAGAATGTGGAAATTAAGATTAGAAATATCTCGGCAACTAATTATCCGATCGACTTCATGCTTTATGCAAAATTTATGTATTTTTATTGTATTTTATATTCTCTCCTTAAAATAAACAATTTCGAAAATTTTTATGTACCTTTTATCAGAACAAATATTTCGAGAGTCCGAAAAAAATAGTTCCGCTTAATCGAGGTTACTGAAATTCAATAGGCTTCTTCCCATTATTACATACTAAGTACATACCAAATTTCAAGTCTCTATATCATTTTTTTCGGGAGCTGGATCGTTTACAGACACACAGACGGACGGCAATTTTTTTTTTTCTTCTAAAAATATGTTTTTCGGAATCTCCAGTGTCTGAAACGTGTAAGTCCGTGAAAAAAAAAAAAATATTTTCAAAACGATTACAAGACTTACCATATACTACATATGATGGGTAAGTAAAATAATAAAACTTAAATCACGTATTTTTTTTTTTTTTTTTAATATGTCAATTAGGGTGGAACAAAAAAACTTTTTTTTTAATTTCAAAATGTTATAGTTTTTAAAAGTTGCCTTTGATCAAAATAAAGACGGAAATTAAATATTAGCGTAATTGTATTATGTTTTCAGGTGCCGCAAGAAGGGTAAACTTTAGGTTTTTATTAAAATTTTGACAATTTTCGCAGTTATGTAAAATAATAATAATAATAATAATTTCAATATGCTATAGTTTTCAAAAGTTGCTTTTGATCAAAATAAAGACGGAAATTAAATATCAGCATAATTGGATTATGTTTAGAGGTGCCGCAAGAAGAGCAAACTTTAGGTTTTTATTAAAATTTTGTCAAATTTCGCAATTATGTTTAATTTTTTTTCAATAGGCTATAGTTTTCATAAGTTAACTTTTAAATCAGTTTTAATCAGTTTTAAATCTTTTTAAACAGAAAACATGGTAAACTTACTGCGTAATACATTTTAATTACAAAAATAATGAAACATAAATAGTATACAATGAGGTAGAAACAGAACAAAGTTCAGAAGAGAACACTATATTACTATCCCAATTTTTCTATTGCCTCTATGTCCAGTGTCTCTGAAACCTGAAGTAATCAAAATCATAGTCCAATTCGCTTGAAACTGCGATTTGTGGCTTCTACTTGCGTTCGAACTTGAGTATCAGACAAAATTGCTGCAACAATTCCAAGCACCGCTCTGCAGGATATGGTCTGATTAGTGATGAAGAAAGAAGTATGACAGAAATGTATTGACAGAATGAAATATAGAAACTAGTTTAGAAACAATTAGAAACAATTAGATGAGAACAAATAAAGAACTGAAAGAGATATGTAGAAGAAACTGTAAAACTAGTTACAAAAAGTTTTTTTTTTTTTTTTTTCATGTAAGAAAAGACAAGACTATTGTGCAAGAGAAGAAAGGAACTAAGTATTACAAAATAACTGATCGAAGAACATATATCACTTATTCCAGAACTTGGATCAAAATTTTCAAAACGCGTAAAACCGATTTCTGGCACTGGAAAAGGTATAAATGACAACATAATGACATTTTTAAATGGCAACAACCAATACTTAAACATTACTGCAATTGGATATGATGGAACTGCCTCGAACACTGGATTGAATAATGGTGCGATTGCTTTATTGGAAAAAGAACTATGAAAGCCACTGGAGTGCTTGTTTTGTCGGTTTCATGCAAATGAACTATCCGTTCGTCATCTATTTTCTTTCCTAGATGGAAAAACTAAACATCCAAATGAATTTGGAGTGAAAATAAGGAAACAACTGGAAAAGTGTTATGAACTTCCAGTGACTAAGTTTTCACCTATTGAAAATAACATTCCATTGCTAAAATTTAAGGATAATTTAAGTATGGACCAAATATATTTCTTAGAAATGTGTAACACAATCTCCGTTAGAAGTTGCTTTTGTGATTTGTCTATGAAGAAACCAGAAAAAAATTGTCATTCACCATGGTTTACCTTAGCAAACAGAATAATTCGAATTGTAAAAGCAGGGACTGGAAATGAAGTTGGCATCAGAAATTTTTGAATTCCTGTATGCATAAACTTTGATGTCACGGATTATATTGATATGATTCAATGGCATGATGTTAAAGTAACATAACCTCCTATGACGATGTATATTGCTGACGACAAACTAAAACAGTAAATAAAGCAAGCAGAAGAACCTGATCATGGGAGTCAACTTCAATTTTTCCGTATGTCACACACAAGCAGTTGAAAGGATTTTTAAATTAGTTACCGAGTCATCCTTGTCAGTTTGCAGCACTTCTTCAAGAGATACATTGATAAAAAACAAAATAAATTTTCAAAATATCATGCCAAGATTTGAAAAAAAACAAAAACAAGTTGGAAATTGTACGTCAAACGTTACAAACGAGGTGCGTTCGTACGCACGTTTTAGAATTAAATTCATGATATCCCGTGCGTAGAATGGGTTAAACAGCTAGTTAAGTATATATTTTATGACACTGTTCATACAAATATCTTAACTAGTTATATAAATATTCAGATATATATGTATCAGCTAGTTATATAAATATTCAGATATATATGTATCAGCTAGTTATATAAATATTCAGATCTTGATGATTTTTAATTCTGTGAAATGAATTATATCGGCTGCAGATTAATTTCTGACATAAAATAAGTATCTCGGTCGCTTGACGATTAAACTTCGGAAGCTCCTATAACAAAAAAGCACCGATTTAAAAAAAAAATTCAAATTTCTTAATAAATATTTTTATTAATATCTCCTAAAGTTTTGATTCGATTTTAATAAAATTTGAAATGTCTCGACAAAATTCTGCAAAGATAATATATTTTAAATTGCAAACCATTTGGTTGGGTAGTTTTTGCGTTGTTATATGCGGACAGACAGACAGACAGACGGACGGACAGACGGACGGACAGACGGACGGACCAAACGACGACTATAGGTGCTACGTATTTATATAATTACGAACGCACCTAAAAAAAACAATCCAATGTGTCAGTGTGATTATTATGGACCATGTGTGATTACTATGGACATTAGAGAAAAATTAATGTTTCTTAAAAATAAAGTTTTGCCTTTAAAAACAATATAAAGCCAAACCTCTTTGAACGGACACCCTTATATAAGGTCACCCCTCTCTTGCGGTCAAATTAAAATTTCTCAGCAAACATTAACCTCTCGTTATAACTAACAACCAATCTCCTGCAGTCTCCCCTTTTTTGCAGACCACTTTTTTTTGTCGCATAGGTGTCCGTTAATCAGAGGTTTCACACTTTTAAAGTTTTTCTAACCAAGTGTGATTTGTTTTACTAAGATACGATAATTAAAGATTACATTTCTTTCATTTCAATGTAATACTATAAGAATATGTTACTGTAAAGTTAATAAAAATTAATATGGTAAAATCGCTAAATTCAACAAAATAATTCTTTCTGTAATGGCATCTAAAAATTCGTAATACATAGAATGTGCAAGTTTTCTGCAAAAGTATCATATTTTGAATATTCTGTTTACAAAATGTATGTATATTATGTTAATAATGAAGAAAAGAACTTTTTTTTAAAAAAGGCAATTTTTATCGTTTTCTCATAGAAAAGTCATTTTTGAATCTCTTTGCGGCACCTGAAAATATTTTAGTACAACAATAAAATTTTAGAGTCTTCATTCTAATCCCAAAAGGCAACTTTTGTCGACTATAGCAAATTTCTAACTGAAAAAAAATAATTAACCATTATTTTCGTTCCACCCTAAGTCAATATCTAAATTAAGCTTTAATTTTGAAAATGCTAATACCAGAAAAAATTAACAAATAAATTTATTAAATACTTAACAAATATTTTAATACGTGTATCGCAAATGGCTGTTAGAGTTAATCTTGCAAGAGCTGTCCATTGAGGGTAGCTCTTAAAAAAAAAAATCTAAAACTATGAATTTAAAGCAAATTTTAGTACAGTCAACTACGAAAATAAAAAACATCCTATACATTTTATTGAACAAGTTGTTTGAGAAGAAAAAAATAAAACCGAAATAGACATTTGACTCGAATTTGTGTATTTTTTCAATTTATGTTACAAAAACGAGCTTAGGGTTTTATCTTTAAACTGAAATTGTTCCAAACTCTAAAATTTTCATAACAAACACTAAATTTTGACAGCATGTTTGTCTTTTTCAGTAAATTTTACCTGAGGCTTTCAAACTGGATGTCATTCGGAAACGTAGTTTAAGAATTAGGAAATTTGGAACTTTGTTTAATTCATTCGTAATCATTCCAAAACAAATTACAATGCAGGTATTTTTTAAGAAATTTTTTAAGACGCAATCTATGCGTTGTAGTTTTGGATTCGCATATTTGAATCTTCTTAAAATCGATTTCTGTTAAAAAATTCATAGGTTACAGTTTATGACTTTTCAAAAATTTATTTCGAAAAAATATATTTTTTAATTATTTTTCGAAAACATTATGCATCGTAAGTATAAATATTTTGAGATCAATCAATTTCTAGAAACTTTAAATATGAGAATCCAAATTTACAGCTAATTCTGCCAACTAATTTTTGTGGATATGCTTAAAAAAACTACCCGCATTGCAATCTGCTTTGTAATGATTACAAATGAATTAGGAGTTCCACATTTTAATAATTCATAATTTCTAAACTAAATGACGTCCAGTTTACTATCATAAAGTCAAATATGATATCAAAAATAGGTGTTCGTATTAAAAAATCCATGGTTTGGTGTAATTTCCGCGTGAAGATTGCCCTCTAAGGTTATGAGTTTCCGTTTTTTTCCTACAATTTGGATATTATAATGTATGGAGTGCTCTCTTTTTTTGGTCGGCTTTATATATGAAATAATAAAAAATTTCGCCATTTTACCTTAATTAAATTATTCCAGATTCTTGCAATATCAACCTTTTTCCCTGTCTTTTAATAATATCTTAAATATAATTTATATTTTAATTCCATACCTTTAATCAACATACTCTTTTAATTCTTATTCTAAAAACCTTAATCTATTAAAAGCGACACTTCTTCGCAAAAAAAAAATCCTGATTTATTGCATCATATTTCAGAAATTGAATTTTTATTTCTTTGGAATATTTCTTAATACCATTTTTTTAAATTAAAATTATTATTCGATATCCCAGCATTCTTTGCAAGTAATTCCCGCGTCTAATTACTCACCTTTTTATTTTTACTGTTTTGATAAAAAGTTACGACTTTACGTCACGTTTTGCCTGCCTCGCTAATCCTTTTCAACCAATCACTAAGCATGCAACTCCTCTCTCTTCCCCCTTCCTTCCTCCTAACTAACATTCCATTGGCGCTTCCATCGTAACGTCAACATATTCTTGAGCGAATTGCTAGTATATAACGAGCCTACACAGCCTTGGAGAGCATATTTTTTACGTTTTTCGATATGCTAAATAAATCCCGTCACTTGGAGGAGATTTTGTCCAAATTGGTGTACCTCTAATATTTTATGATCTTCGTTATTTTTCTATGGCGTAACACAGCCCAGATATAAGTTTTACAATGGACAATTAGTGGAATTTTCTCTGCTTTTGTGAAGTCAATAAATTCATTGATGAGAATGCTGCTTCCTTTTATTTTGTCGGAAAAACTTCCAATGATTTCATAAGCATCGCCTTCCATCGTGATCACTTCGACTTTAAAAATAAGTGACTCTACAAATACATCGCTTGCCATACGTAATAATGTCAGTGGTTTGCCAGTTTATCGAAATAATTTATTATGAAATGGAAAAGTATCTCATATATACCACGAGATTAAAAATTCAGATTTTTTTCTTTAATTGCTGATGATAAAACATACTTCCAATTACAGAAAGGTATGGAAATCAAGCACAACTTTTAAATATAACATTTGTTTTACAAGGGGATATGTATAAATTAAAATATAAAATTTAATTTTTTTATACGGTTTCCATTTCTTACAAGTTATATTTAGAAATATTGTTATCCGCCATCTATCACCTGAATCGGACATTAGAAAAAGTATCATTATTTTACGACCAAATATTATCTAGTTACGACAGTTTGAATTTTATTAAATTTCGGCTTTTTCTAGCACTAAAAGCTGAAAGACGCGTTTTAACTAAAATCTGAGTTAAATAAAATCCGCCTTTAAGGCAATTTTTTATGTTCCTTTTCTATTGTGGAAATAAAACTACTTAAAATTCATGAATTTTCCCATTTATAAATAACGAGCAGGGAAGACCGAGCTATGCTCGGTCAAAATTAAATTTGAGTTCAAATATCATGACCCATGACCAAAATGACCCACTAATTGAATTTTCTCGAACACGTGACTTAGCCCAACAGTCTTCTCGTGCCCGAAAACCATAGGATGCAAAATTTAGTGTAAATAGTCTGAGCCGTTTTTAAGATAAAATAGCTTGACCCATAATGACCCATGACCAGAATGATCCACTAATCGAAATTTTTCGAACATGTGACCTAGCCTAATAGTCTTCTTGTTCCCTAAACCTGTAGGGGGCTAAATTTATTTCAAATCCTCTGAACCGTTTTTAAGATAAAATAGCTTGACCTATAATGACTCATGACCACACCCAGAAAAAAGTTTTGTTGAATCAAGAAAAATTTGTTTGCCCCAACGAAACTTTTTGTTTAAATATGGGTCAATGGAAATTTCGTTTGAATCAACAAAAAAAATATTGTTGATTTTTTTTTTGCAATTCCAAAAAAAAAAAAAATTTGTATTGTCATCAAAAAAATGTTTTGTTAATTCAAGTAAAATGGTTCAATTTTACTTGAATTAACAAAATTATTTTTGTTACATAGATATATGCTATGTGTTATTTTAACAATCTTTTTTCTTTTTTCAACAAACTATATTTTGTTTGTTTAATCAATAAAATATGTTATATTACGAACTTGTTTTGTTTATACTACAAAAACATTTGTTAAATGAACCAATCTACATATGCAATTTTAACTATTTTTTAATTCATTTTCAACAGTGAATTACGCTTGTAAACCTTGAACAATAACAAGTGAATTTTATCCGACTTTTTTCCAAGCGCAAACCGAGAGAATGAAAATTGCCCATGCCGGGAGTCGATCCCGGGTTCTCAGAACAGCAGGATGACGCTTTACCACTGCGATACCAGGAACGATATCTGAGCTCGGCATTTATCACTCTTATATATGTCGGAACGGCTGCAATCGCAGCACAAGATGTAATGTCATAAGGAGCACGCAAATTTCTGCGGCAAACATGAGACGACAGTACAAAGCACAGCATACGGCAACACATAGTTAATTTTTTATTCATTTTCAGCAGTGAATTACGCCTGTAAAAAGCAGGATAAAAATTTCCTTGTTATTATTCAAAGATTACAGGCGTATTGGACTGCTGAAAATGAGATAGAGCTATTGCAGAAATCACAAAAAATGCAACATAGCAGCGCCACCTGTTGCGCGATTTAAAGTAAAAAGTAATCAGCAACAATTTATATCAGAAAGTAACTGAATAAAAGGTTTTATTAAATTCCGTGCATTAGTTCTTGAGATAAAAACAGCGAAATCGCGTTCAGGACAACCGGAAATCGAAAATTTTCATGAATCCAATTCTTTCTTCTTGCAAAGATAGAAGCCGGTAATAAATGGGACAGGGGGATTTTTAAAACTACCTTTGTCCGTCCCAGTGAAAAAAAGTTTTAATTACCCCAAAATTATGTTAGTCATGTAATTATATAGCTATATAAGTCAAATAAATCAAGTTACGTAAGAGAGATATGGCTACTACACAAGAAATTTGCTGGAATTACAAAATATTGTAAAATTAAAAGAAACAAATTTTGTTAGTTCAAGTAAAATTGGTGAAATTTTGTTAAAATTTTGTACGAGTGTTAACAATATTTTTTTGTCCAAGCAACAAAACCAATTTTTTTACTTGAACTAAAAATTTGACTAAAACAACCAAAATGTACTCAACAAAACAGGTTTTGTTGTTTTAATCAATTCCTTTTTCTGGGTGCAAAATGACCCAATAATTGAATTTTCTCGAACATGTGACCTAGCTCAACAGTCTTCTCGTGCCCGAAAACCATTGGATGCAAAATTTAGTGTAAATTGAGCCGCTTTTTAGATCTTGACCCACAATGACCCAGAAATGACCCACTAATTGAATTTTCTCGGACATGTGACCTAGCCCAATGATTTTATCGTGCTCGAAACTCGTAGGACAAAATTTAATCAAAATCGTTAGAGCCGTTTTTTAGATAAAATTAATTTGACCCGCGTTGACCCAAAAATGATCCACTAATCGAAAGTTCTCGAACATGTGACCCAGTCCAATAGTCTTCTCGTGCCCGAAAATGGTCGGATACAAAATTTCGTCAAAATCGTTTGAACCGTGTTTTAGATACAATTAGCTAGACCATGACCTAAAATGACACAAAATGACCCACTAATCGAATTTTCTCGAACATGTGACCTAGCTCAATGGTTTTCTGGTGCCCCAAAACGGTAGGATATGAAATTTCGTAAAAATCGTTAGAGCCGTTTTTAAGATAAAATTTGCATATATATATAAATATATATATAACCACACACAAGATTTGCTCGTATTAGAATATATGATAATTACGAAGTCATACTACATTAATTACTTTAGAGATTGTCTTCCTCAATAATCATATGCTTCAAATATTCGACTCTTGTAATATTCAAAATAAACCCATAATTAATATGCGGCTAAGCAATGATTATTAATTAACAACAATGCATATCTTCATTATCATAATCAAATAGATTCTGCTCTAAAAGCATAAAGGTTCCTTTGTTGTGCATATCTAGAAGTAATATTTTTTTCTCATGGAATTTAAATTAAATTAAATTTACATTCCAAAATATTGAAACTGTTTTCGATGTTATGATTGTCATTGTATTATAAATCAATGGCGTATTAAAGTACATACTTCATTTTAATTATTTTTTTAGGGGATGTTAATTTAAATAATATATATTTTAAACACGCACACAAAAAAGTAATAAATGTAAATTTATGAATACGTGATTTTTATGACAGATTATGATTTTATTAGTTATGACTTATTATTTATGACTTTTATCATTTATTGACTTTTATTATTTTTGATTTATTATTAGTTATGGCATTTTTTAATGTATTGTTTATTTACTAATTTATTTTATTTTCAAATATATATACTGCACGGATGTCTGTAAACATGAATGATTTTAAAATTAAGATATTGTTTAAAAAAAAAAAAAAAAAAAAAAAAAAAACTCATTTTAGTGGGAAATATTGTTTGAAACTATTGTTATAAAATAAATAATTATAATTGTATAATCATTATGATTAAACGATTCCCATTATTCCTATACAGGCTAGTGTAAAATAATACACTGAATTCTATAGGATTGTACAACTTGAATCCTCTAATGCAGGGGTTACCAAACTTTTAGACCGATGTACCACTAAATCGAAGTTCATGCTTACGTGTACCACGAGGTAATGAACGTAAAGCTAATATTGATAAACCTGTATAAAAGAAACTGTCTAAAACAAAATAAATCTCCGGTCTTTTGGTTTTTCGTCATAGCAGGTTTTACTGTATTTAAAAATTAATGATTACAGTACTAAATTGGTACTTATATTTACTGCTTTATAATAACATTCAAGTAAAAAGTAGTATCCTCATTAAATTTTAATAATGCATACAATATCAAAATACAGTGTTTTGGTATAGGAAAAAACCCACAAAACTTAATGATATATTAGAGCACACTGATTCATATCCTGTTGCAGTAGGCTGGTTGCACTAATTTGCTTCTATTGCTAATGAAAAGGGTGGACTTGTTTTATCAAGCACAACTTCTACGTGTCTGGCTCAATATTAGGTAATTTTAGTCATAAGTCTGATTCGATGTTAAGTTAATTTCTGTGTTTGTTTTTCATATAACGAAGAGAAAAAAGCACATTCACAGAGATATGTTGTGCTAAACACAAGCCGAATTTGACGATATCCGACAGTAACTCTGACATTTTCGCCAATGAAAATTCTGTTTTACTCATCCTTTTGAATGTGGACTCCAGTCATCCAACACCGGAGAACTGAATAAGTTCACTTCTTTTCTCTCTCGTGAGATACAGTGGCAGGATCTCTCAAATGAGAAATGAATTTCTTATCGAAAGCTTAGCGCATTTAAAACAGGCTCAATACAACTGTATTAATAATCTGATTACCTTTAAATACAACAATAATGTCGTACATATTGTAAATATTAACCTTATCCGAGAAATTAATAAACAAAAAACCTCATTTTCATTTCCTCTTGCAAAGGGAAAAATAAAAAGACCTTGATCGTCTATAAAGAGAAAACATAGCGTCAGGTAATCAACAATTCTTTCAACGCATAGTGAATTACAAAATAAGATTTATGGCCGCTCAACTTCAAGTAAATGATCAAAAGCTTTTCTAAATTGATGAACTATTATTATATGAAATATGTTAAAGACATTGGAACAATAATTATAGCAGGAAGTAAAAACATTATTACTCCGATTACGTTCTTACGCAGAAACCTTGCAACATATGTAATTTCCACTGACGTAAGAATGACGCAATGAAAAACTCTGAACTCTTTTTTTATGACTTTAATTCTTCAGTCCTGTATCAAAATGTAAACGTTAAAACACGTAGAGCAAATAAGCTCAAAGATGTCAACTAAAATATAATCTAAACTAAATGTTAATGTTAATTCTTGTAACCTCCAAATGCTCTAAAATATTTAATATAGATATAATCAAGATTGAGAAAGATGTGTGCATTTATTTAGCCTCATACTAATATATAAATTAGATTTTCAGCAAAAAGGTGATATATGCAGTGCGATCGATTTCAAACTTGGATTACCATTATAAAATTGGATTACACGCAGAAGTAAGATGCACCTTCAGAAAAGGTAAGATAATTTTATCTTATCCTTTTTCAACTTTTGAGACTGTTTTGCTCCTCCCTCAGTACAAACACTGTCGTAATGTAGGCAAACAGTTGAAAGTTTCTTCATACATTTATGTATATATGTACAATATATATATATATAACATATGTACAATGATTTACCTCAAATCCGCACTGAATATGACCACAGTTTTTGTTTGATTCCAGATCACCATTTTAAATAACCTTACTCTGTTAAAAACTGATTTCCATGAAATAGAAAAAAACTATACACATTTTGTACAAGAGAAGAAAACTATTTCAATCAACAGAATGAATTATTTTATGAATTATGTTTGAAATAAAACTTTTACTTCAACATCTTCTAGTACAAAGAGAACAATGGGTTTATAAATTACACTTGGGATTTTATTTTGTTTTAACTCCTCCTCTCACACAAGCTCCTCCTACTTCCAACCATATAAACTTTACCTCTAGATAATTCAATTTATAAAGCATGGTTAAAAACAGTTTTTCCACTACTCAAAAATACTCCATTAATTTTAAAATTAGGTCTTTATTAAAAAATTCAATTTTTATCCATATAAATCTAATAGTTATGTTTTTAATTCTGAAAAACTGATTGTATCATAAGTGGTGTGTGCGAATTTCAGCAAGTCTGCTATAACAAACTATTCTCGTAACAAAAATATATAAAAAGCGTTTACAAATCCTAAATCGAATTCGAAAACTTTTTGAAAATTTCCAAGTTAATAAAGACAAGCCGTTTTTGATTCCATAATGATATGCTGCATTCTGTATTTTATTCCCCGTACCAGTATCGGTTGGTTGGTTGATTTAAGTTTAATGGCACAAGGTCCCATTGGGGACAAGCTGCGCCAAAGTAAAAGCGTACCAGTATCGGACTTCTGCGTACCAGTACTGGTACGCGTACCATAGTTTGGGAACCCCTGAGTCTAATCTATGTGATTGATGTAAATTGCATTTTATGAAATTTTATACAAAATTTATTGATTTTCAATCTATCCCGCATCAGCTGCCCGGAGTATATTTGCCTACAGCTGATTTCGTTTCACACCCGATGATGAATATCTTACCTGAGTAGTTTCTTTGAAGCTCTAATAAAAAATTTTGGTGAAGTTGGATGAAGAACGCTGCTTAACTGAAATGTGAGTACCTGTAATACGTGGAGCATTATAAGACGAATACTATTGCAAAACACGATACGACCTATTTTAATGAAAGGGAAAAAAAAGGTTAAGTATGCTCGATATGTTTACCATTATCAGAAATACAGATTTGAATTCATATCCATATCTTAGGATTACTTATAAGGCAATTCTTTACACGTAAGATATTTTCATATTAAATCGAGAATGCTTTTCCATTTTATAATTTATCTTTATTTCACTATATCTCGCAGTTTTCCATATAACTTTCAAATTTCACCATTTTCTTTTTAAAAGTTATTTGAGTTTATCCAGATTTTAATTTGTACACTGTATGTGTAATTATATTTTTGTTATATTTATTAACATTTTCCCATACTTTCTCAGTATAATAGTTGTACCTTTTATTTTTTTAATAAAATAATACTAAATTTCATTAATGTTAATTGCTGTTTTTAATTCATAATGAAATAATTGCATTTTTTGTGTATTTTGATTTTTTTTCCCATGTAGAAAAAAAAACACTTTTTGTGATCTTCCTGTGGTGTTATAGAGGTGTAACATAATACATTTTCAATTAATCTGAAGGCCATTCAAATTCGTAGGAGGGAGGATACACTCAGTATGAAAAAAAGTCTACTACAATTGCAAAGACATTCAATCTTTGGAAAACAATCCAGAGGTTTTTGATACAAGAATAAGTACGCATCAAACTCTGACTTTACTGTAAGTATTTTTTGTATACACGGTCTTATTATAAGGGACAGAATTCTAACTTCTGAAATTTAAAGATATATCATTCTGTAAATTAAAATTTTTATTTGAAAATATATACACCAGATAAATTAAACTGTAAAATAAATATTAAAATTTATATGCTATATTGCTGGAAATCATGTTTTTTTTTTTAAAGTTCTTGCTATATCTGTCTTCCAGGACAGCTACCCCAAATCGAAAGAAATATCGTTCCCGTTAATCCATCGGAATGCGCCTCACATGAAAAGTTTAAATCAAATGTTGTGAATGTAAATATGAATAAAGAATCAGTGTATCTGTAGGGATAGCATATAATATATATACAGGGTGATTCATAAAAGATGGGCAGAACTTTAAGGGGTTATAGTACACTTAAAGACAAATAATATTAAATAGGAGACTAAGGGTCCCAGACGTATTCCCAAGGAGATAGGGGGCATTAAAGTTTAGGGTCCGAAATTTCAAATGATTATAAAACATGGAAAAATTGGTCGATTCGTTTGCGGTTTTTGCAAAAAATTTTCTTTATGCCAGTATTTTCTTGAAATAAAATTTTAAAGTTCAATTTCAAAAAATGCCGATAGGGGGCGCTTTAGACTTTGGAGTAACAAACAACTATTTTTTAACGTTATTTTTTGTATTTCTTTAAATGATTTCGAAAGCTTAGACTTAAACTTAAATTTTGATCTAAAAATCTGAGTCCTAACGAGTAGTTAAGTAGCGTAAACTGAAATTTGAAATTTGAAACCCTTCTCCCCCCAGAACAAAAATCAGTTATTCCCGATCTTTGTGTCGTAGATTAGGCTCTAACTACTGCCGCGTTTTGCTAAAATTATTCTTTATGTCAGTATTTTCTTGAAAATAAATTTTAAAGAAAATTTTCAAAAAATTCCGATAGAGGGCGCTTTAGACTTTGGAGTAACGAACAACTATTTTATACCGTTATTTTTTGTGTCTCATTAAATGCTTTCTAAAGCTTAGACTTAAACTTAAATTTTCAGCTCAAAATCTGAATCGCTGAGCGTGGTTCAGTAGCGAGGGGAGGGGGTTCAAATTTCAACTTCTGAACATAGTTCAGTTTGCACTACTTAACCATGCCCAACGATTCTGTGCTGTGATACGAGGCAAAAATACAACTTTCGTCAAGGACTGCATAGTCGGAATTCACTCATAAAGGCACTGGCACAGTTGGAAACGTCGCTCATGCAAACGTTAAAGCTCCATTCCTGACGCTAGTCACCGGGTGAAGAAGGAAACAGAAAGTATGCAAATGTCAAATGGGGAAGAAGAAGAACACGTATGCAAAATTTCGACACGATTCAGGCATAAAAACCACTGAACGGTGAGTCAAGTGTAAGTCGCTGTAGTAATGAATCGGAAGATGGTGTCCTTCACGAATAAGGAAAAGGCTGAGATGCATTTAATTTTCGGAGCGGCAGATGGAAATGGTGCAGAGGCACAACGAATGTACGGAGAGCGATTTCCTAACAGGCGGTTGCCTAACCGCAAAACTTTCGAGCGCTTGCACAGACAGTTGTGTGAGACGGGATCATTTCTCGCTTCCCGGTCGAATGCAGGTCGTGCAAAAAAGGACGAATCAGTAGTTGTTGCAGAAGCCATTCTGGATGTAGTAGCGGCGCAGCCAAGTACAAGTACACGAACAGTGGCTAGCCAGGTGGATACCTCACAGTCCACGACTTGGAGGGTACTGAAGGATGAACATTTGCTCCCGTTTCATGTGCAACGAGTCCAGAAACTGTCTCCAGGGGATTATCCAAATCGTATTGAATTCGCCCGCTGGTTTCTGCAGCAGAACGCGCTAAATCCACATTTTGGACGAACTGTGCTTTTCACCGATGAATGTACCTTCACACGTGAAGGTACATTTAACACACACAATGCACATGTATGGGCGGATGTCAATCCACATGCTACGTATCCACATGCTCATCAGAGACACTTTTCCATCAATGTTTGGGCAGGAATCCTCGGAGACCACCTAATCGGACCGTACCTTCTTCCTGAACGCCTCAACGGTAAAACATACCTCACATTTCTGCAACATGTGCTGCCAGACCTGTTAAACGTTGTTCCTCCACGCATCCGGCGGGTCATGTGGTTCCAGCACGATGGAGCGCCAGCCCATTACGTACGAGACGTCCGCAACTATCTGGACATCACATTTCCGAACAGATGGATTGGTCGAGGTGGTCCTGTTGCTTGGCCTGCTCGCTCGCCAGATCTTTCACCCCTCGATTTCTTTTTTTGGGGACGATTGAAGGCTCTTATGTATGAGACACCCATTGAATCCCCCGAGGAACTGGTCGCCAGACTTTCCGCCGCTGTAGGGGAAGTGCTCGAAAAGCCTGATGTTTTCGCGAATGTTCGCCGTTCCATTCGTCGCCGTTGTTCTGCGTGCATAACCTCTGGTGGTCACAATTTTGAACATTTATTGTGATTACATGTTAATAAATATGCTTTGGTAACATAATCCTAATTTGTGTCTTTTTACCTCGTATCACAGCACACAATGTGTGGACATGGTAAACTGAACTGTGCTCAGGAGTAGAAATTTCAAACCCCTCTCCCCAGAAACTTAACCACGTCTAACGATTCAGATTTTGGGCTGAAAATTTAAGTCTAAGCTTTAGAAAGCATTTAATGAGACACAAAAAATAACGGTATAAAATAGTTGCTCGTTACTCCAAAGTCTAAAGCGCCCTCTATCGGAATTTTTTGAAAATTTTCTTTAAAATTTATTTTCAAGAAAATACTGACATAAAGAATAATTTTAGCAAAACGCGGCAGTAGTTAGAGCCTAATCTACGACACAAAGATCGGGAATAACTGATTTTTGTTCTGGGGGGAGAAGGGTTTCAAATTTCAAATTTCAGTTTACGCTACTTAACTACTCGTTAGGACTCAGATTTTTAGATCAAAATTTAAGTTTAAGTCTAAGCTTTCGAAATCATTTAAAGAAATACAAAAAATAACGTTAAAAAATAGTTGTTTGTTACTCCAAAGTCTAAAGCGCCCCCTATCGGCATTTTTTGAAATTGAACTTTAAAATTTTATTTCAAGAAAATACTGGCATAAAGAAAATTTTTTGCAAAAACCGCAAACGAATCGACCAATTTTTCCATGTTTTATAATCATTTGAAATTTCGGACCCTAAACTTTAATGCCCCCTATCTCCTTGGGAATACGTCTGGGACCCTTAGTCTCCTATTTAATATTATTTGTCTTTAAGTGTACTATAACCCCTTAAAGTTCTGCCCATCTTTTATGAATCACCCTGTATATAGGACATATTTACTATTAACCGTACAGTTCTTTATTTTTTTTAATAATTCTACATGTACTAAAATTGTATCCAATTATACAACACCTTTCTTATCTAAATAATAAAATAAATGAATTCCTTTGCAATTTCTAATAACTATATTATAAAGCACAAACATATCAGTCAGTAACGCTGATGTCATATTGACGGTGGCAAGGACCAGACCAACAAATTTAGCTTTTACTGGAACTACTAAACATTGCACAATTTCATGTACGTTCTGTATATCAGGCATCCTTAATTCGGGTAGTCCGTTTTCGATTGCCTAATGGAGTATGAAAAAATACAGGGTATAACCACTGTTCTAAAATCAAAAGTTATGAGGTAAGGATTCTCTGAACAACAACGTATGGTCAACCTCTATTTCAGATAACCAGAAGTGATGCATTAATTAAATATACGATCATTATTATCAACAGTTTGAATATCGTAAATGTAAACTGAACACATGATTATATTTGAGGAATATTTAGCTTCAGTAAATGATAATTGTCTGGAAAATCGTTGACGTTTGAACTAAGATCTCACGTGTACCTTCAATCAGTCCGCTATTCAGCACTTCAAATGTTAGCAATATTTAGTTTAAAATTTGATTAGCATATACAATTCTATGTCTTGTAATAATTGCTATTGAATAACTACATTTGCGATAATCACAGCTAAGTCATTTCATACGAACACGCTTTCGTGATCATTTGGTTATACATTAAATGATGAAGCATTAAAACATCTTTTCAATTAAAAGGGAAGATCTGTTGACAACAGTGCAAAATATTTAATTTACAACTCATTTCATCTACAATATAAGCAAAACCTATTGTTGTAGTATATTTTCATGTGAAATGCAAAAACCCTCAATAAGTAAGTCTAATGGCTAAATTATAAATCGTACTGTTCTAGAAAATAAAGGGATTCCTAACCAACATCCTAACTCTGACGCAAACCATATTATAAAAATTTGACAGATATCAATATATAATAAATAATGTCCACTAAAAAATGCTACACTTAAATCTTGCTTTGGACTTGTCTACATATAAAAATTGTGCGAAACGCGAAAATTTTTAATATTAACACCCAATTTTTACATCATATTTGGATTCATCGGTACATTTTACCTAACGATACCAAACGGAAACCCTTTCGGTTGTAAAAGTTATGCGGGTTTAAATTTTGGAACTCCTAACAGCACAGGTAAAATTGGGTTTTTTTTTCTCTGTAACAACTGATGGCCATTCCCCAAAATTTTGGAAGAACTTCGTTGTGGCACTAGAATTAAAGATCAGATGAATCTCCAAAAAATAAAGTCTTTTTTTCGGGGGGGGGGGTGATACGGGGAAATTTTAACTCAGTGAGGGAAGAATCTTTCTTTTAAGTAGGTCAAGTGGGGTATGGTTAGTTATGAATTTTTAAATTCTGAATCGAACGATTTCATCCGCAAGTCGGTATACTGATTCGTTAGAAAGTTACACAAGGTTTCACAAATACAAAGTCGACGATTTTATCTCAGTGCAGTTAATGTAGGTTTTTACAGAAACAACTGATGGCCCTTCACGAAAAATTGGGAAGACATCATTTTGGCACTAGAAAAAAAGATCCGATCAGTCTCCAAAAAATAAAGTTTTTTACGTTGTTTAGGAGGGGGATAATAAATTAGGAGGGTGGCTTAGGAGGGGGGTATTAAATATGTCAAGTGCGGTATCGTTTACTATCTATTTTTTAATTTTGCATCGATCGAACGACAGCATCCGAAAGTTGATACGATGATTCATAACCAAGTTACACCAGGATTTATAAATACAAAGTCGACGATTTAATTTCAATATTTATGCAGTTAATATAGGTTTTTACAGAAACAACTGACAGGCTTTAACGAAAATTTGGTAACAACTTTGTTTTGGCACTAGAAATGAAAGTCCGATGAGTACCCAAAAATTAAAGTTGCTTTATCGGGTTTTGGGGGGTAAAAGACGGGGGGAGGGCATTTTAATTTAGGGGGTTTAAATAAAATCGTCGACTATGTATTTATAAAAACTGGCGTAACTTTGTAACAAATGATTGTATCGACTTTTGGATAGTTTCATTCGATTCAGAATAAAAAAAAAATACGTAACAAAAAAATACCCCACTTGACTTATTCAAAAAAAATTATCCTACTGAATTAAAATGTCCCTCTTTTCCCCTCTAAACATTGTAAAACAACTTTATTTTTTGGGGACTCATCGGATCTTTTTTTTCTAGTGCCAAGCCGAAGTTCTTTTCAAATTTTCGTGAATGGTTATCAGTTGTTGTATTTTACACAATTTTTGATCTTTTTTACCTGTGCTGTAATGTTAAATCCATTTTTATTTGGTGCAAAACGGATTGCAATGAAGGTAGTTTTTAAGCATAACTCAATAAATACTTGGTGGAATGAGCTGTAAGTTTGGATTCGAATATTTAAAGCTTCTAGAAATCGATTTCTGTTTTTAAAAAAAATCTTAGGTTGCAATTAACATTTTTCTTTAAAATTAATTTCGAAAAAAATGTATACTTTATATTTAATATTTGCATGACGTAACGGTTGGGACTCACCAGGGCTAGAGCTCCTATAATGCAGACAGAATCATACCGCCATTTAATAACCCAGCGGACCAAAAACCAAGCTAAAACCGGTTACCTTACAGTACTAGTGGACGGCGAGTGACAGTAACAGGGACGGCTAACACCTGCTCAGGCGGATTCCTGATGCTGAGCTAGGTTGCAATATGGTGGTTATTTTGGGCAACAGAATGGATATGCGTCAGCTCCCCTTATAGGAGCCTTAACCAGGGCCTGCTTCCCTCGGGAACACTGCTTCCTGTTGCCCTCCGTACTTCAAGAACGCAGCTACCTTGTGGTAAAGTTAAAATACTAAGATTCCAATATTTCTGAAGTTCTGACACTTTATTTATTTATTTATTTTTTAATTTAAAAGATTATATTTAATAATTTATGTACTTTCGTGTTATAGCGCCCTTCATAATTGCGATTATGCCAAGGTTGTAGCTATGATTTCGACAAGATCAACGCAAAGCTTATTTTGTGAATTTTATATACGCATATACAGGATGTTTCAAAACTATATGTCAGGAATGCAAAGGCAGGTAGAAGGGTCCTAAATAAGCAGATTTCGTATAGGAATGTGAGTGCGGAAATGCAGTCTTGAGACAGTAGAGGGCCCTGTTGAGTTTGGCGAATGAAAGCGCTTCGCTGGCTTGAATCGTAATTCCTCGCACGGATTTCGAGCAACTTGCATTGGTTCACCAATGCGGAGCTTGCTGATATGCATATCATGTATAGAGCTGCGCAAGTAAATGGAGCGGTTGCTCAAAGGATGTACATGGAACGATTCCCGGGTAGAAATCTACTGGATAGCCGAACACTTGAGCGTCTTCATCGGGAGATGTGTGCAAGTGGATCGTTTTATGCTTCCATGCGTTATACGGGCACTGGAAGATATCACATAATTGCTGCAGTAGAAGAAGAAGTATTACGCACAGTAGAGGATAGTCCTTCGACAAGCTAGACTTTTGTACGTGCACATCCTTTGAGTAGCCGCTCCATTTCCTTGCGTAGCCTCATGCATGAAATGCATGTCTGCAAGCTCCGCATTGGTGCAGTGATACATGTTGCTCGAAATCCGTGCGGAGAAGGACGATTCAAGCCAGCGAAACGCTTTCATTCACCGAACTTAACAGCGCCTTCTACCGCCTCAACGCTGGATTTCCGCACCCACATCCCTTTACGAAATCTGCTTATTTAGGTCCCTTCTACCGCCTTTACATTTCTTACATACAGTTTTGAAATACCCTGTATATACTCGAAACACTCATATATGTGCCATATAGTCATTATATGCATGTTATTTATGTCTTATATGCCGTATATACATCATATACGTCTTATACACATGCCATTTGTATACATCATATATGCGTCAAACATGACCATAACTTGTCCACATACGTCACGAAATGTTATATGCGTCATATATTATCATAATGTTATACGTGGTATATAATTTGGCGACAAATCATGGTCACTTGGCGATTCATTCTTGGCGGTCACTATAACAAGAAATTACCCATAACTTAAACAATAATAAATAATTAAATTTTAATCCGTTATTCTGAGAGAGTTCAAAATTAATTTCATTAACATTCTGAACTTGATACCAAGGATAAAAGAAATAATAACAATCTACAACAAAACACTTGACAGTTTCGTTTACTTGTGTCTTCAACTATATAGTGACCAATTCTACTCTAACTTCTTTTTATTTTTTTGTGTTTAATATCATTTACAAATTATAATTTTACTGTACATTTGATTATTTTTTTAATATTTTACTTTTTAAATTCAGTTTATTTAACAATTTGTACAGATTTATATTGCAGATATCTTAAAATTGTTTACTTTTAATCGTATTATGTATTTACCAAATTATTTGCGATATATTCACGAAAAAAAAAACAGTCTTAGGTTGATGATTATTTCTAGATAATAGCAAATAAATCAAACGGATTGGGCGTCTTACATTGATAAAACCGAGTAAAGCTTTTAATCTCTTTTGGCACTTTTAGTATTTTCTAAATAACTTGCTCAAATCTGTTACCAATAATCACATGATTTTTAGAACGTTATCTTAATTATCTAAATTGTAAGAAAAAACGGCAAAAATTACAGCTCATTTTGCTATATTTTAGGCACGCAAATTGTCAAAATTTTTTATTTAAATTAACAGCAAAATGCGTCTTAAATATCCTTAATTTCGAAATTTTAGAGCAAAATATACTGAAATCATGCTAATTTTATTCCAAAAAAGACGTGTAATCGTCCAAAATTTTACAAAATGCTATCAATTTGTATGCATAATGTTACAGCCCATTTTACTATAATTTTTACCGCATTTTTTTACATGGTAGAACGAACGGCAACTTTTATTATACAATTTTTTTTATAGAATTACGAACATAGAAAACCTTTTGTTACATAATGCAATCTGCAAGAGTAATGCCCACAGGCAGAGATTCCTGCGTAAAAGACAAAAACATGTTGTTAACAGCGTTTCAATCATATGAAGTTAATCAAACTGTTCATGTAAAACAAACGTCCTGGTTCCAGAACAGGAGTTTATTCCTGAGATTCCACATGTTGTCCTTATTATTATTTTTTTTTCTTACGTAAAGTTTGCAAATGAAGCAATGTGCCTAGAGGTGATATTTACCATACAGTTGGCCATGGTCGCGAGTGTCGAGTATTTACTACAACCTTTCAGCCTGAAGCACTATTTTCAAGGATAATTTCATTTCATTATATCAAAAATCCAGTATTTTGTAGCAATGCTTTTATATCGTTGGAGTTTTATAACCTGCGTATGACACATCGTAATCATTTGTTGTTAATAGTAAAAAAAAAAATCATCGGAAATGAGAACTTGCTGCTAAATTATTTGAATGACACCACTATTTAGCCGTCAAAGTCAGTTCGGATTAGCGGGGTTCTACTGCATATATTAGTCAATATATAGCAATACAGAGTATCATTTACAAAAAAATTACTGAAAGGTGACTTTTATTTTTGAATTAAATATTAAAATAAAAAAAAATTGAAAGAACAATTTCCGTTTTTAAATGATCAGAATACCAAAATAAAGCAGTTTCCAACAAAGTTTTTAGTTTATGTTTTTTCTTCATTACTGTTATGATTTTGTTTTCTTCACGAACAACATATGTATATATTTTTATATGGGTTTTGAAATTCTGAATGCCTTTAAAACCTTCATTACTGTTATGATTTTGTTTTCTTCACGAACAACATATGTATATATTTTTATATGGGTTTTGAAATTCTGAATGCCTTTAAAACCTTCATTACTGTTATGATTTTGTTTTCTTCACGAACAACATATGTATATATTTTTATATGGGTTTTGAAATTCTGAATGCCTTTAAAACAAACTCAATCTCGTAAAATATCACAAAAAAATAAGCCCAGAAATGTGATAAATTTGGTATAAACGAGATAAGTTTTGAATATGCCTCAAAAGAATGTAATTAAAAAATGGAAAAAGATAACTTGAAAATATTCCCCTTAAATGCAATGTGATGCAGTTTTAGCAAACCTCATTATAAAGCGAACTCAAATTCATAAAGAACATTTTGCTTCTTAAAAGCATTTTCTGCCTGCATGTTTATTTGCATAAAAAATGTTTTAAAATACGAAAATGAGGTATTTTTTAATTCTTAAGGGAGACTATAAAAAGTTATTATTAATATTATACAAAGAATTCATGAGAGATCGAAAATATTTAATATGCAAATTGCTGATTTTTTCATTCTTAGAAAGATTATAATTTTTATAGTAGTAGAAAAGTTCTGAAAATTTTCACAGGATAAGAAATAATATGATAATATTTTAATGAACGTATTTTATCTGAAATTTACAAACCAGAACAGCAATTTTCCATCATTTCAATTCACAAATAATGAATATTTATCATATAATCCTATATTAAATTGTGAAGTTAAAGATTAGGATTTTTAACGTCTATGAAATCCTCTTTTTAAATATTTTAATTATTTTTTTATGAAATACGTCGTCTTATTATATATTAGTTTAAAGTACAGTTTTTTATAGTTTTATTATAGCGCAAAATATTAATTTTGTAAAAATAAAATGATAAGTTATGTTACGGAAATTCCCAAAAAATTAAACTAAAGAAAATTTCAATAATATGATAAGGTTTTAATGATTATATTCTATCTGAAATTTACAAACCAGAAAAGCAACTCTCCATCATTTCAATTCGCAAATAATAAAAATATTTATTATATAATCATGTATTAAATTATGAAGTTAAAAATTAGGGTTTTAATGCCTTAGAAATATCTTTTTAAATATTATAATTATTTTTTTATGATATACATCGTCCTATTGCATATTAGTTTAAAGTATAGTGTTACGTTTTAGTTTAAAGTATAGTGAGTAAGTATACCTTTATTCTAGAGGCAAATATTAATTTTGTAAAAACAAAATAATAAGTTATGTTATGGAAATTCATAAAAAATTAAACTAAAAAAAATTTCAATTACATGATAATATTTTAATCAATATATCCTATCTGAAATTTTCAAACCAGAACAACAATTCTACATCGTTTCAATGCACAAATAATGAATATTTATTATATAATCATACATTAAATTATGAAGTTAAAGGTTAGGATTTTTAATGTCTAAGAAATCCTTTTTTTAAATATTTTAATTAATGTTTTTATGAAATGCATCGTTCTACTACATATTAATTTAAAGTACTATAGTTTTTTATACCTTTATTCTAGCGACAAAATATTAATTTTGTAAAACAAAGTAATAAGTTATGTAATTCAAATTCGTAAAAAAATAAACTAAACAAAATATTTAACGCATTTAAAATTTCTAGACAAACTTTTAAATGTGTTTATGATTTAATTTGCCGAACTGTCTGCTGGATAATGCTTGATCAGTTATAAAAGAATTAAACTTTAATACACAATAAGTTGTTGAAAACTTCATTTATAAAGTGAGGATCGATATTCCTTCATTTGTCTAGCAATGTGTATAGTATATATAGAAAGGTGTTTTGCCTGATGCTTGTAGCTTGGTATATTGGAATTTCAAAACAATCTGACATGGTAAGAACATTTTAAAATATATACACAATAATTATTTTTTGAAAAGAAAAAGTAATAACACAATGTTTTAGTGATAATACTCTGTCTTAATTTTATAAATCAGGATAGCGATTATCATAAATTTATAATTTGTATTCATGAATTAAATTATAAAGTTATAAACAAGAATGTTATTTTTAAATCGAAGAAGTTGTACAAAATAAATTTTCATGCAATGCGGGAATTATTTGACTTTAAAAAGACAATCAAATAGATTATTATTATTTTTTTAAATATTATCATCGTATTACTGGGTTTTTCCTCAATTTTGGAAGCAAAATATTTGTTTTTACAGATTAAAAAAAAAAAAAAAAAAAGCCACACATTTTGTAAAATAAATAAATAAATAAATAAATACCTTATTCAGTTATGAAAATTCTCAAAACAAATTTACAGAATGCTCTATATTCTAACATATTTATTACTTTTCAGCGTATAGTAAAATATTTTATACTTCTGTGTTTCATTTGACTTCATCATAGACTATGTACTTGAAAATACTCTGATAATTTTTAAAAAAAGGTTAATTCCTTATTAAAAAAATGCCCATAAAAACAATCATACTCGACGAATGGGGTTCTTCCTAAGTAGACTTGGTACTTCTAGAACTGATTTTTTTATTTGAGTATTATATCTTATTTTGACATTTTATTAAATGTATTTAGTATGAAAAATGATTTAAAATCAAGAAAAATGCGATTCTTGTGGTAAAATGTGAAACAACCCGGGGTGATTATCCATTTATCCATTTATTATTATTACTATTATTATTATTATTATTATTATTATTATTATTATTATTATTGTATAACAACATGTATATGAAAACTAATTTGGTTTACATCGTAAAAATTTCGTTGAGTAAAATAATGTACACTGTTAAAACTTTGCAGCAAACTGTCCAGTCATTTGACCATTTCTATAGAAAACGGTTACATAACTGTAATTTAAGTATATTCTGAAAATATTACTGTCCATATTTATGATCAGAATAGAGTTAAATTACGATTATGTAACCGTTTTCTACAAAAACGGTCGAATGACTGGACAGTTTGCTGCAAAATTTTAACAGTGACAATTATATTCAGCTAATGCTGATAGAGTTTGATATAAGTTTGATTGCTTATAAGAGTTTGCTTTATAAGAACAGAATTTCCAACATGTCTGAAATAAAAAATCTAAATAAAGCACTGAGTTTTTATCCAAACTTTCCAATTCTTTTCAGATTTTTAACGATTACTAGAACAATTTAACCAAAAGGATTATGTTAGTAAAAACCAATTTACGATTTTTTTCTTTATTTACTTTTGAACAATGCCGTAGTAGCAAACTAATATTTGTTATTGAAAGTACGTGAGATATATTTACTTGATTAAAATGACCAGATAAATAATACAATTACTTCTCAATTATTCGAATAAAAATATGTAAGCTGTGCTTACCTGTTATAAAGCGTAATCCATATTCGTAATACAGCGAATAGCGCTCGTTATGCTAACATGTATATTCAATTTATTGAGTGAAACTGGAATCTTTGTAGAATACAAAGAGATCACGATTTGTAGGGAGCAAACTTTATCTATCTGAAAAACTTCACAAAATCTTGATTAAATACGTTACATGGATACAATATAAAAAGTAAAGGTATTTTAAAAGCATAAAAAAAAAGTTGTGCTTCGTCTTAGTTCCAGAGCGTATTGCTTCCAGAACGCAGTTTTATTAATATTGGACGAGCGAATTGTTTATGTCTTTCTGACATGAAGTTTCATCGTCAACTAACTAATAAAAGGGGCTCTTAAATGTTCTTTCACGGTATTAGTCCGTTGAACACATTTCACAAAGGGTTTATTGCTGACTAAACAGTTTTTTCCTTCTTTAAAATGCACATTGTAGTGATTATGTCTCTGTAGATCTGTGGTGCTGCCATCTGTGATGATTTGAGGAAGTTCCATTTCAGGTAGTGGCGACACCTGTTGGCAGTCCACGAAACGAATTGCATTTATCACAAACGCGTTGCTTATATCACAAACGGGTTGCATATATCACAAACGGCGGAACAGATGAAATCAATTTCTGAACTGTTTCCAACACCCCCCCTTTTCATCTGAGCCCTGTGGTGGTGCAAGTTGAAGTTCTGTTCTCAAGTGCTCAAATTGAGGTTTGGGGATGGGCTTGGTAAGGATGTCAGCTACCATCCTTTTCGAAGGGCAATATTCCAGTGTGATCACCCCGCTTTCTTTTAAATGTCTCACGTTGTGGTACTTTATGTCCACGTGTTTCACACGGGATTGTTGTTTTTCATTTTCACTCAACTTTATACATGCGATATTGTCCTCGTATATTACGATTGGTAAAGTTTGATGCAACTCTAGGTCTTTTAGTAGGTTAAGAACCCATTGAATTTCTTGCGTGGCGTTGGATACAGAGATATACTCTGCCTCCGCAGTTGATAACGCTACACAGTTTTGTTTTCTTGATGTCCAGGACACGAGATTGTTCCCTAATTTTAACACATTCCCAGTTGTGGACTTCCGATCTTCTCTATCTCCTGCCCAATCTGAGTCGCTATATGCAGTTAGTATGGGCGGCTTATTTTTGTTCACAGTTAGCCTCAAGTGCTTAGTGGTATGCAGATATCTTATTACCTTTTCTACCGCCTCCCAACCTGCTTTTCTGGGATGTTCGTTCCTTCTTCCAAGGATGTTTACCGTGGCAGTTATGTCCGGTCTGGTTAACGTCGCTATGTATAATAACGCTCCTACAGCCTGTCTGTATTGTTTGTTGTCACTTAGTGTTTCACTGTTTGGGTCTGCATTGAAATAGTCTGTTCGCATGGGCGTGTATGTGGGCTTTGATTTGGACAATTTAAATTTTTCGGTTATTTCCTCAATTTTATTCTCTTGGTCTAGCTCAAGGTTTCCGTTGTCTAGCCTTTTAATATTTATTCCGAGAAATTGCGATACCCTGCCGAGATTCTTAATTTCGTATTCCTTAGATAATTCCGCGTATATATTGCGCGTGTTTTCTTCGCTTGCGGCGACTAAAATATCGTCCACGTACACGATTATATAGGAAATATCCCCGTTTTCATTTCTCTTATATAAGCACTGATCTGAATTGCACTCCTTAAAATTTAAATTTCTTAATGACTTGTTAATTCTTATGTACCAGGCCCTCGCGGCCTGTTTTAGCCCGTAAATTGCTTTCTTTAGCTTGCACACCTTATCTTCCTCCCCTTTTACAACGTATCCCTCGGGTTGCTTCATTAGGACTTCTTCGTCTAAATCTCCATGTAAGAATGCCGTCTTTACATCTAGGTGTGTAATATTTAAATTTTTACACACGGCGGCGTTTAGGAAGCTTCTTATTGTGGTGTGCGCTACCACCGGTGCATGCGTTTCATCGTAATCGCTTCCGTATTTTTGCGAGTAGCCCTTCGCGACAAGTCGTGCCTTATATCTCTCTACCTCTCCGCGTGCGTTATATTTTGTTTTAAATGTCCACTTACACCCTATAACATGGAACTTTTGCTGTTATTTACCATGTCGTCAGTGCTTATTAGTATAACGGAGCATAGCAAACGGGATCAGTCATAGATGAAAAAATACGTAGTAAATCCAGGAGAAAGAAGAAGCACATAGTTAGAAGCAACATCTGTTTATTCCACGACGAGGCATTATCGATAGTTAAAGAAGCAAGGGGAGGTACCTACAAAAACGAAGACAAAGTTTTTTTACAGCACTTCTGATCAAGTCAAACGGCCGAAGAGATAATGTTTTTAAAAGTTACATGTACGGGTGTTGGCGCGGAAAGCATGATAAAATCGCCAGTACTTGGCGAGAGAGTTTTAGGAGACAATGTCGGAAGCGTATGGGAAAAAACGATAAATGCTAGATTCTGTCTATGATAATGCATTCATTTGAGAATGGGGGGAAGGGTTGTAAAGATTCTTTCATGGAGACAGAAAAGTAAAAAGAAAAGAAAATAATTTTGGGATTGGCGTTTGATTTTGCTAAAAGACAGCTGCAATTAACGGTTACATATGACTCGAATCTAATAACAGGGTGTGAAAGATATGAGCTTGCATATTACAGTTTACATGTGGGCGAGAGATATTTTAATTAATTCTTTTGAGAGCGGATGAGAAGTGCAAATGCTTGCATAAAGAATATCGGTTATACGTTACATTACTTTAATAAGTAGAGCACAGCTGCTTATATATTTTGTCTAATTTTTAAGACAGATGCACTTTTGATTTCATGAGAAGAAAACGGTTGAATTAGAAATATGTGAACATTTGTAACTTATTTTTAGCATAACCGCAAAGTTAAGGACAGAGAGGTTTCTGATGCATGCGAGTGACTTGCATTTTAGAATGAAGAAAGTAGATTCGTTATCTAAATTAAATCAGAAATAGGTTTTAGTTAGCATATTGAATTTTGGGGGGGGGGATTACAGACATTTAAAATCTATAAACTATAATTGTTTATTATTTTTAATTATTTATAATTATTTATTTATTTGGGGGGGAATGAATGAATCTTTATGAATTTTTTTTTTATCTCTATTTTGGGGGGGGGGGAAGCATGCAATCAATACATGTATGCTAGATGTTGGAAGAGGAATGGAAAAGCTTATGTTAACTTGTTAAAATTTTGAGGGGGGGGGGTTGAACTGAAAGCAAGATATATGACAAACGTCTTTGTCATATATATCACCCCATTGACCAGAAAAGCTGTACTGTTTACAGTACAGTTTTAAAAAAATATATACAATACAATTATACTCTCCCCAAGCTTAAAATAATACATACATAATATAAAACAAAATACTTGTAAAATTATATGAGTTGCAACAGTATAAAGGATTTTGTTACCTCAATAGTCCGTAACATCAGGCCATAAAATATAAAACATAGTGCACTACCTTCGAAGATTTTTTTTTTTATATCTTCGTCCTTTTATTTTCTGTTTTGTTCTTTTTCTTTCTGGTACCAGCTTTAAAAAGTTACTATTTAACTAGACATGTCTAATGATAACTGAGCACAAAACAGTACTCATTTTCTCAATTTTGTTGCACTTAAATACTATAATTACTACTTAAGTATAATATGAAATACAAATGAAAACAATTAAAAAAATAAACACAAATAACACATAACATAAACATATATCCTTAAAAATTAACTTGAATTATATGAAAAAGTGAAAATGGATTAACTCAAGTGTAGTGTACTGAAAAGTTGTTTGAAAAAGTTTTAAAATTCGTGCAAGCACAGGACGGTAAAAAAAAGAGGTGCATGTGGCACGCCCATAAAAAGGGACCGCCCTTAATCTTGTCAATGCATGACAAGTGTGATGTCTCAGGCTTAGGGCCTTACGACCTAGGTGAGGAGGGCAGTGATGAGAGTCCACATCATTACAACATGAACTCCCTGCTCCCCAATGAAGATCGCACTGATCCCCACACAGGAGCACGATTCGAGAACACATATACTTTTGGGAAAAGGGAATATTGTGAATTAGTAAACTAAATCACAATTGTCTCTCTAAACACAATCTGGTGAGGGGTGGTAACCTAAGGGCAAAAATTTAGAACGGTACCACTAGCCTGAAGGGGAAGAATTAGTAAAAATAAAAAAAACAGATACAAGTGTATCTTATGCAAATCCTAATGTATTGACAATCCTAGAGTGTTGAGAGACCTAAAATATGTCATAATCGGGTGTGGTGAAGTGAAACTGTACAAGTCATGTAAGTAAATGCTTTAAGTTTGTTTAAGAGAACTTTTTTATTTTATTTTTATTTTTTTTATTTAAAAACTCTTATTTATATAAAATATTTGCAATGTTGTATTCAGTATGAATGAAAGTTTAAAGTGTGAGAGAAAAAACTGTGAAAAGATTATATTTGTCTACTGTTTATAAAATTGAATGAAAAATTAAAAGAATGGTGTGACCCGATACAAAATATTGTGTAAAAGTGGTCTTCACAAGAAGACATGGACCAGCCGTGAAGTCAAGTGAAGACAAGTTATGCACAGTATACGTAGAATCCTGGCCAGGGATAAAACACTTAGTATCAGATCATATTAAAAATGTAAAAGTTTTTTTTTTTTTTTTTTTTTTTTTTTTTTTTTTTTTTTTTTTTTTTTTTTTTTTAGGTTTATTATTATTATTATTATTTTTTAATTTGTTACAAATGATCTTTTTCTTAAATTGTAGCGAGGGGCGAGAATGGTGTTAGAAGAATTATTATCTATAACATGACTTGCAGGATCACATAAATGTCCATATCGAGGTGGTGCTAGAAGAAGTCTATCAATATGTACCCTAAATGCAGTATCATCATGAGCATATAATCTTTTAATTGAAAATGAAACAGGAGAGTGTTTAAATGTTACAATATATGGACCGGTATATTTAGGTTTAAATTTGTCGACTGATTTTAAATAAACAATATCTTTTAAACATATATTTCTTAATTTAGCTTTTCGACTGTGAATTTTGTAACGTCTATCTTGAGCAGTCTTAATGTTGTTATATGCTTTGTCATATATTTTGTTTAAGTCATCTAGTAATTTATAAACTTCAACATGTTTATCTAGAAATGCTTGGTTGGTACTATGATCATATGTGTCAAAAATTAATGAAAGTTCCCGACCAAAGTGAAGTAAGTTAGGTGAAAATAGTGTAGAAGAGTGTGTCGAACCATTATAAAGTGACTTATGAATAAACAGAGCATTTTCAAAAGAGTGTCCTTCTTGTAGTAATGTGGTAACAGAATATTTAATAGACTTGTTAATTCGCTCGGCAATACTGTTAGATTGTGGGTGCGAGACCGAACTGTGATGTATTTTTATACCAAGAGCATCATTAAATGCATTATAAATATGAGAAGTATATTGTGGGCCTAAGTCTGACAAAATACAGACGGGTCTCCCATAGGTAGTTATATAACTAAATAAGCATTTTACAACCTTGGGTGCAGAAGTATCAGTGAGAGGATAGAGTTCAATGTGTCTTGAGAAGTGATCGGTTACAGTTAAAACATGTTTATTGTTTGAGAAAGGACCAAGTAAATCAGTACTGACTGTATGACCAGGATATCTTGGTGTGTATGTAGGTTGAAGAGGTGCGGGTGGAGTGTTATGGTGTTTGGCCTGTAAACATTTGACACATGAAGCTACAAAGTTGAGTGTATCTACATAGATGCCTTTCCAAAAATATTTGGATGTAAGAAATTCATAAGTTTTGGCCATACCAAAGTGTGACAGATGGGATATAGTTAAAACTTTACTTTTAAGTGAATCAGGGACTACAATGTGATATGAGAAAGTATTATTTATGATATCTTCCTTTTTGAACATTAATATTTTAGAATCAGGATGTATGAAGTAATTCGGGAATTTTGAAGAAGGTCCATTTTGTAATATATGATCTTTAATTTCCATTATTATTTATATTTAATTGTATCTTACTTTATTAGCAGACTGGATCCCAAGATTTATCTTATGCTTTTGTAAGTACCAAAAAAAATTTTATTTTTGCACTAAATTTCCTTAGAAAGAAAAAAAAAAAAACATGATCTGGTTACAAATCTCCTCCCACTTACATCAACAACGCGATTTACTAACTAACTGAAGTGTTTGTTTGTTCTAGTGAAAACTGATATCTAATTTCGCTGACACGATTTATCACTTTTGCTTGGATTCTTATCATTTGTTTATTTATGTCTATCCAAATATACGCGATATTATGATCACTTGAATTAATTGCGTGAGATCTCACAAATGTTTATATTCATGCATTATATTAGTATTATTATTCTTAGTATTTGTTTGTTTATAATTTGAAAAATGTTAAATTATCTTGTGAAAAAAATAATATAATTATTATTGAGTTATATAATATTTTTATGAAATTTTTAGGTTCGTACCACTGATTGGAATCGTCGAAAGATGCCCCTGTTTTCCAAAATTCTTTCATGATCCGGCCGGAAAATTGAATCGACTTCGCCAGCGAAACCAAATCGTCATGATTGAAAAAAAAAAAAAAACCCGGAGCACTCAACATCCGTTTAAAGTACGTACCATTTCCACTTTTAATAATTTGTTTGAATTTTTAAATTTTATAAAATATAATTCTCCATGCGTTTTAATGTAATTCTTTTATGTTTTTATTTAGAAAAACAAGTTTAAAATCTTAAAACATGGTGAATATTTTACATTATTTATCTTATTTTCATTACTTTTTAATGAAAGAAAAATTTTAAATCCGATTTTGATTTAGAAATTAATGTCTAAAACGAATTTTTTTTCCACATACTATATTGAATTTTATATTTAAAATATTTCTAACAAATGGTATTTAAGGAATAATTTTGAATCTTTATTAAAGTAATTCTGTCCTTAAAATCTTAATAAAAAAAACTTAATTACAAAATTTTTGTGTAACTTTTATTCGTGAATTGTTGAATAAAACTTACTTGCATGACCGCTTATTTAATTGTCAATTAACAATAATTTAAAAGCAATTAGTTATTATATTATGATCATTTAAAATGGAAGTTTTCAATATTTGATACGGGATAATAAATAAATTTATATTTATTTCTTATTATCTATAAATATTTCAAGTTCCCTTTTATTTATTTCTTTATTTGTTTTGTTATTAATCTTTGGGAATTTCTACTTAGTAAAATAAGTTTGAAATCTATTTATTTGAACTATTTTATTTTTTTATTGCTTCTACTAAAGTTTGTAGTTTTATGAGCGACATGAGAATGAATTAATTTACTTGGAAGAATTATTAATTACGAAATTCTAAATTCTTCAAACAGGATTAAAATCAAAAGAAATTCTCAATACTGTCATAATTTTAACTTTCGAAATAACTTGAATCGAAAAGAATGTTCGCTCAACAACAAATCCTAAATTTAAATGGAAATGTTGTATAAATTATTTTAATGACTGTTCTCTGTACGTGTACACCTTGATATTTATTGCTCTCTTCTTTCAGAGAAAAGAGAAGTTCGCTGTTCAAGTACCACCCTCCTTGGGTTGAAATGAGCTTTACAGGAAATGAGACTCCCCCCAACTTGGCGTCATCCAATTGGTGAGAAAGATTTCATTCATTCCTCTCTTCTTAAATCCAGCTTATCTGCTGTCCCGTTTGTTTACATAGACAACCTGACTGCCCTGAACGAAAAAAATCTTTTTTTCTTTTTTTATGCACCTTAACTCTAATAAACCAACTGTCAAACTAAATCCTGTATCTTTAAAGAATTTAATTAATATATATATTTTTTTAAATGACTCTCTGTCAAAATTTGCTCCTGATGGTTTTTTTTTTTTTTTTTTTTTTTTTTTTTTATTGTCACTTAATTCAAATGACTGTGAAACAGGAATATGATATGTACTAACTGTGGGATTTTCCTTAATGCAACTTGCATCACCCAATATATTTAAAAGATTTAAATTAATTTAATTAAAAAAATTATATATTCGTGCATAAACTCAGCCTAAACTGAAATGCAATGACCTAGAAGTCACATGCTATACACTCTTTTAAACATATTTCAGAGTACATTTATTTATTCTATATAAATTCTCACATTTTGAATATTTTATTATACAATTATTGTATTTTGTGGAAACATACCTTTTAAGTCTCTGCCTTTTATATTTACAGTGACTTACGTAATTTATTATTTTTTTCTTTCTCTTACAAAAAAAAATTACGGTTATTTGCTCCACTATGTGCTATCCAGTGAAAATTTTGACTTCACTTTGCCTTTTACTGATGGACTGTTATCAAATTATTTTGATGTCCGAGATAGCTGATTTCAGAATCATTCTTTCTTTTTTAAAAGAAAAAAAAATCTATTTAATTTTTGGAATATTTTTCTTTGCTTTTAGCCAATTTATCTTTTGAAACATTACTGTTTCTAGAAAACTGTGGTATTTTTAATAAAATGTAATCTTTTATTACCCACTGACTAAATTTGAATGCAAATATTTTACCTTTTCCTCATTTTACAAATCTTCTCATCGGTAAACAGATTATTCCTCATTAAATAAAAAAAATTCTACTTCAAAATTCTATCTTATTATTGTTATTTTGACCAATATATGTTTTCAGGTGCTACTCTTACTGTATGACTATTCTGAATATTTGATGTTTATATTTTGTCCAATTTTGCCTTATACATAAATTTTGATATTGTGAAAAAAATTGTTTATATATATTTATCATTTTGGGGGATTTATTTGAATTTCACAATTTTGTTAGAAAACATTACTAGAATCAAAACTTCTAATTCTCTACATGAATTAAGATTTGCCACAAAATTTGTTAGATAGGAGAGAGAGACAAAAAAAAAATTGTCCCAATCAAATTTTCATATAAATTTGCACATTTAAAAAAAAAACAGTTGTTTGTCATATGACACACATTGTTATATTTACAAAAAAATTTATTATTTTTTATTATTTTAAACCAAAATAATATAGGTTTTCTTTTTTGTTTGTCACTGTCTGTGACTTTTTCCGATTTTTTTTTTTTTTTTTTTTTTTTTTTTTTTAACATTAAAATTCCAATAATTTATCTAAAAAACAGAATTTACATTTCTAGATTATCTAAACAAATTTTGAAAATGGATAGAAAAAAAATTATTTATTTACATCAATTTAGTTAAGCCTAGACTAAGTACTAAAATTATTTTATTTACATTCTAACTACTACTGTTCTGTCCATCATTGGCATTGTCCATCTTTTGATCCACCTCCTCGTAATTTACCTTTGTGGTACAAAATAGTTTGTCAATATGCCGTTTGATGAGTTTTCTCTGTGGGTTGCTTAGATCTTTTAGTAAGTAGTTGTTGTTGCGAAATCGCAATTTGACCTCAAATGGACCCTCATGCTTTCTGTCTAGCGCGCCTGTGTGTCCCACACATTTTAGGTAGCAATGCTGCCCTTTTTCAAGAAATTTTACTCTTTTTAACTCTTCCTCATTGATGTATTCTTTCATAATTTTCTCTTGATTGGCTAATGCTTGTAGCTTAACTTCTTTTATGTGTTGTACGCGATTTTTAACATACTCTTTAGAGCAAATTTCTTGTGCTGGTAGATGCACTGAGAATGGAGTTTTGATTTCGCGTGCAAAGAACATCATTGAGGGAGTGAAACCAGTCGCTCTGTGGACACTAGAATTATAACATAATTTAAAGAAGTCCAAGCGCGTGTCCCACTCTAGTGTACGGTTTGACATGGCAACAATCGAGTTTTTTAGTACCTTATTTGCAACTTCTGCAATTCCATTCGATACTGGATGGTAGGCACTGGCAAAATGTGGCTCTATACCTAATGTTTTAAGATATTCTTTGAAAACATCTGCGCGAAAATATTTTGCATTGTCCATCGTACACTGTTTCGGTAATCCATAGGCTG
The DNA here is from genome assembly GCA_963931845.1 of Maratus michaelseni. Classification (NCBI taxonomy): domain Eukaryota; kingdom Metazoa; phylum Arthropoda; class Arachnida; order Araneae; family Salticidae; genus Maratus; species Maratus michaelseni. The sequence goes on from OZ007591.1 coordinate 325,086,943, forward strand.
CAAAGTACTTATTCAAGACATTTAGTATAGTTTGGGCCTCCACATTTCGAAGTGGGACGGCTTCCAAAAATCTTGATGTAGAATCAATGATTGTCAGAATAAATTTGTTCTTTTTGAATGACATTGGAAGCAGCCCTATAACATCGCAATGGATTGCATGTCCCACTTCATGATCTTTGATAACTTTCTGTATCGGAACTTTGATTTTGGGATGTTGTTTAGTTTGGTTGCATGGAATGCAATTGTTGCAGTAAGTTTTGATATCTCTGTACATTCCTGTCCAATGAAATCTTGTTTTTATGATATCATAGGTCTTCTTAAATGCAAAGTGAGGTTTATGAGCCTCTTCTATAATTTCTAATTTAAGATTCTCTGGAGCTATTAAAAGTTCCTTATTATCAGTTCCTGGTTTTAAAATTAAAATTTCTTTAGCATTGAGTGCATATTTTTTAGTGTTTTTGTTTTCTTTCTTATTTTTGATCTTTTCAATAATTTTGTTTAATTTTTCATCTTGTAATTGTTGTTCTTTAACATTATTATCTGAAATAGCTTGATTGACGGCGAATAAATTATTTTGAAGTTCTATTATGGTTAAATTATTTATATTTCGGGATATATAATCTGCAGGATTGGTCTCTCCCTGTATATGACCAAAAGAAAAATCAAACTCTTGTAGATGTTCTAACCATCTGGCCATAATATCCGATTGTTTTTCAATGTTGAGACCCTTTGCTAGTGCTTCTGAATCTGTCAGAATTTGGAATCTTCTTCCTGCTAGCATATGCTTAAAATGCATGACAGATTCATGAACCGCTAACAGTTCAAACTTTAAACTATGGTATTTCTTCTCTGGCTCCCTAAGCTTCCTGCCGAAAAATTCAATTGGGAGTAATTCCCCATCAATTTTCTGAGCCAAAATTCCTGAAATAGCCACCTTAGAGCCGTCTGTGATCAGATAAAATTCTTTTGTGTAATCAGGAGGTCTCAGCGTTGGATTCTGTAAAATTGCAGTTTGGATATCCTTAAAGGCTTGTTCGGCTTTGTCATCCCATGTGAATTTAACATTGTCTTTTGTAAGATTAATTAGTGGGTCTACAATTGTGGAATAGTTTTTTATTAAAGACCTAAAATAATTGGCTAGACCCAGTAAAGATTTAACAGCTTTTTTATTTTTTGGTCTGACTAAACTTTGAATTTTATTGAGGTTCTTTTTAGAGGGAGAATAACATTTCTCATTGACTGAGAATCCTAGAAATTCAATTTCTTCTAAGCAGATTTGCATTTTAGCTGGATCTATTGTTAGATTATTCTCAATTAATGTTTTTAACACTCTGTCAATTAAATTTATCATTTCCTCTAAAGAATTCGCTGCCAATATGACGTCATCCACAAAGTAAGAGACTTCACTCTTATCAAAGTGTCCCAAAGTATCGTTAATTAGATTGGCAAAGACCCCTGTGGATAATTTTGTCCCGAACGGGAGGCGTAAAAAGGAATAACGACCATTCTCTGTGATAAAAGCTAATTTGTAGCTATCTTCAGGTCTTACCAGTATTTGAAAAAAAGCACTATGCAGATCGAGAACGGTGTAATATTTCTTTGCACTTATATTCTGTAAAATTTCTTTTATGTCCGGAATAGGGTAAGGATATGATTCCAGAATCTCATTTAGCAAACGGAAATCAATTGCCATTCTAAACTTAGTTTCTTTGTTATCATTGCTTTTTTTTCTCACAAATATTACAGGAAAAGCGTAGTTAGAATCACTTTTTTGAATTATGTTGGCTTCCAGCAGTTCCTGTATCTCTTTTTTTGCATATTCTTTGATGTTTTGATTTATTTTGTACGGTTTAGCTTGTATGGGATAATTATGCGTTAGGTTAAACCTAGGAACTACTTTTGAGCATTTGCCTAAAGTTTTGTAATTCTTTGAAAATGCATGGGCATTTGCTAGTAGCATGTTTTTAACTCTTTCCCGAATACTGTCTGGCAAATGATTGATCTTAAAATCGTCAGGGGAGAGCTCTGCTTCTCTAAGTTTTCTCACTTCATCAATACTTAAATTGTTTACTTCATAAACTGCCCCTTTTTCAATTTCCTTGACTTCCCTATCCTTCTGAATTAAGAAATTCATATCAATTTGACCTATTGATTTATCTTTGGGTAAAAAGATCTTTTTTCCCGATTCATTTTTTATGATTATATTAACTTGTCTTTCTTTATTAATTTCATGAATGGATGCCTCAAGATTAATTTTTAAGTTATTCTCTATGGGTTCTAGTAAAATCATGATATTTTCTTCTAAGTCTTCTGGACACTGTAATTTTACAATTTTCTCCTGCCCTGGTTTCAGATGGACATTTTCAATAGTTTTCGCAAATTTTATTTTATCCCTGAAAGATTTAAATTTTTTTTTCTTATTTTTAGAATTTAGTTTACTTTTATTATTTGTTTCTGAAGTTCTCTCACTATTGACCGATATTTCCTTTGTTGTTAAGTTATTAATTCCCATAGTATTATCATTCATATTAAATTGAAGTTTAATTTTCTTATTTTTGAACTGTAAAGTTTTATCATCAAAATTCAAGATCATTTTATTATTCTTTAAAAAATCATACCCTAAAAGTAGTTGATATTTTCTACCAAAATCCTTACTAGTGATGTAAAATGTGCCTGTTGTGAAGACTCCTTCTAAACGAAAGGACATTTTCACGCACTGTTTAAAATAAATTGCGGAATCAGTTAATGTTTTAATTTGAATCTGATTTGCAAGATATTTAGGCTTTATACCAGTTTCTTTTAATTGATTAAACAAAGAGGGCGTTGCTAGGCTCACAGCCGCTCCACAATCTAGTAATGCATTGATTTTTATCCCATTAATTTCAAAAGTAATAATAGGTAGACTATCATTCTCAGGGTTACTGACACTTGCTATGATATTTTCAGAACCTTTATTTGGGTGTGATCTGTCATTTCTACTTTGCCTATCGTCATTTCTGGATGACTTGTCTCTGTTCGTTTTATCATAATTACCCCTATTGGAGAAATTTCGTTTGTAGTAATTCCCATTATTTCGCCTGAAATCTTGTCCCGAATTTTGTCCAAAATTGTTTTGCGCAAACTGATAATTTTGATCATATGGGTCGAAGCTGTGAAAATAATTGGGTAGTGGGGGGTATGGAAGAAAACCACCATGATTGACAGTATTCGCAGAACTATGCGCTTGCATCTGATTATTAGAAAATTCAGCAGTATTTCTACTATCAGAATTATGCTTATACCGCTGATTACCCCGTTTTTCATTGTTTTTATTATTTGCTTTATTTTTCATATTATACCAACAAACCTCCGTGTTATGAGAATTTACCTTGCAGATATAACAAAATTTTTCTTTATTTTGGGTACCCCTAGTAGCATCTAATTTTAAATTATTTATTTCGGAAGTCAATGCTTTAATTTGGCCTGCGCTTTGCGTATTTAATTTAACCAAATTTTCTACAAACTCCGCGTTTTGTTTAGTTTCCAGATTATTTATTTCCTGTAAATTATTGGAATTGTATGCTTGTTCCATTTTGATGGCTATTTTACAAGCTTCCTCAAAATTGGTTGGTGATACCTTCCTGATATCAAGCGCAACATCAGCTCGAATGCTGTCAAGAAAACGCGTTAGTTTAACCATTTCTATAAATTTCGTCGAACCATTCTGTTCAACATCAGTGTTTTGCTCGATATAACGTTTTGATATCTCTTTAAACTCCAAAATAAAATCGCTGACACTCTGTTCTGGTTTCTGTTTAAGTGAAAAGAATTTATTTTGAATATCAGCAAATTTTTGTTTGGGTTGAAAAATTTCTATTAATGATTTTTTGAATTTTTCAAAATCAGTTTCATTCGCTAATGTTTCGTTATTTGCCAATTTTTCCCTGGCTATGCCAGTTAGTTTAGCCTTTAAAATGATCAGTTTTGTGTCATCTTTGAATGATGTTTGAGAAATTAAATTTTCAAATTCCTTAATGTAAAAATCAATTGTGGTTCCCTTTTTCCCGTCAAAGGTGGGAATTAAATTTAGAATGGTGTCAACATTTGGTTGAACCATATTTAAATTTAAAGTACAATTTTCCTTTACAGCTTTCTTTATTTTATTATTACGATTATCTGTGCTAGAGCTTTTTGAAGTCGCATTTACGCTTGAAGTTTTTTCTTTTATTTTTTTTCCTTGGCTCCTAGTTTTTATCCCCGAATTATTTAGATCTACGCTTTTTCTTTTGAATTTGCGTTTATTATTGGGCATACCCTTTCAAACATTAGTTTTTGTGACCAGATCAAATTTACTTTACACATAAAAATATACAAAATTTTGTTTCACCTTATATAAATTTCAAAAATGAATTCTCACTATTTAAAATATTTCAGAACTATACATACATGATATATTAAAAAAAAATTAACATTTGTAGATACACATAACATTATTATAAAATATATATTGTAATTTCACTGCTTAGAATTGTATACATAGTAAAAATAATTTAAAGCATTTTGCAAGAAAACATCCTATTTCAGCTCTACATTCACTATTTGGAAATACATATTACAGTTGCATAAATAACCTCCAAATTTATATAAATGTGATCAGTGTACCATCAGTTTTATACAGAGTATCAGTTGCCAGATGACCTAATTCAAAATTCTCCCAGGAAATCTCGCATTGATTAACTCTAACTATACTATTGATTATTTGAAACATTTTTCTTTATTATTTTTATAGCTGTTATTGGTGATGCTCATAGTTAATTAAAATTTTATTTTTACTACAAATTAAAATTTTCATTGAAATTTAACTACGTAACCTACAAGATTAAAAATTAAAATAAATGTGATTTGCCTAAATTTTATTTTTACAAACAAAAAAAAAATTCTACTTATCAAATAAGAACAGCAAATCAATATATACTAGCTAACAAAATTAAATAGCCTTAAGCATTTATTTTTTACATTTATTTTACCACAATAATTTCCAGACTCGCATCCTAGCCAAATAAAAGGCCTGAGTCACGAAACACCATTAATTAGTCTTGTGATCATATGCTGGAATGATATTGCCAAGTGTACATTAGGTTACGATTTTAAAAATTAATTTATCATTCCACATAAAAATCAACAAAGAGCTAATTGTAATTTTGAATTTAGCATTAAAAAAATGATCGTATTTACCGAATAAATTCTCTGGGTCATGTAGAGATGCTGAAAGAAATACCAGCATATAGAATTTAAATTAAAGCGTTGTGATTATTTAGTTGAACATGACCTTAAGAGAAAGATGAAGTTAAGATTAAGCTGGTGTCCTTCCATAAATTATTCATCTAGAAAAAAAAATCGCTAAATCAAAATTAAATAAAAGAAACTGAGTCATCACCAAAGAGAAGAAAAATTAAATCTTGAATTTTAACATTAAAATTAGTTTATTCACAGTATATACAATGATATTTACATTTAATCTATAAAATAAATATAAAAAAAAACAATCATTATCATTAATTGCTCGTATACTACTTGCTTCACAAAAAAATGCTATTTACAAATAGCATAGAAAAAAGTTTAATACTTAACATTATTATTTTTGATTGAAGGTTAATCTAATTTTTTTACGATGCAAAATTCCTGGGAGAACAATCCCTGTGTGCATTAGCATGCATCATATTCTTCCCACAAACAATTAAAATGTTATGCACAGTTATTACGAGCATATAATATTTGAGATACCTTTTTCTAGGTAGAGGTCATCCATCGTCCTATCAGCTCCACGTTCTTTTTGTACGACGACACAAACACAAATAAAAATATATACTCCTTGCATTACAGTCAAAATGACTAAAGTAAACGTGCATTTTTTTGCACAACCTTCATTCTGGGTTAGGAAACTTCGAACTGAATCTTGGATGAATTTTTCTCTTCCTCTTCAATTCTGAGGGGGCGATGTTTTTTCTCCTCCTCTTAATTTTTGTGGGCCGTCTTTTTTCGTCTATTGGTCCTCCTTGAACAAAACCATGTTTTTCATTAGTCCACCGTTTTGACCCCTACTCTGGTCACGTGGTCTCAGGACTCCTGGAAAACGGATGATGTTTCTCTGCAGCTGTACAAGGCAGATTTATGACTGTCATATATTTGAGCAATAAAATCTGCCAACCTATTTCAGATGTATTGTAAAAGTGCAGACTTATGTCTCCATCTCATTATCAATGTATCTGTTGTTTACAGTGAACTATATATATATATATATATATATAGAATAAAAACTTAATTATTTTAATTAAAATATTCTTATAAAATGAATAGGGTTTTGAGAGTCATCTCACTGTTCCAATGATTTCGATATCAAATATCATATTTGTATGACAACTCTGACTGTTTATGCATAATTATATTGTTTAGTGTTCTTTCATAATGAAAGATGATGAGAGGTTCATCTCTCCATCACTACTGGTAGAAGATTTCCATTATGTTCTTGCATTAAAAAGCCAGAGATGGCAATGTTGGATGCATCTGTATTCAAATAAAAATTCTTATTCCAATCTGGTAACCTAACCATGGGTGAACCGAAGAAAATTTTCTGTATTGTTTTAAGTATGTCCTGATGTTTTTCTGTCCAGATGAATTTAGTTTTAGGAGTAGTTAAATCAATAAGTGGTTGCACTAGTTTGTTAAATGTTGGAATTAATGATTTATAGAAAGTTATCAAACCAATAAGCCTTTTTAGTTGTCTTTTTGTAGTTGGTGTAGGAAATGAAGTTATTTTTACAATGTTGGAATGGATTGGTGAAATACAATGATTTTCTATTTGAAAACCTAAGTAGTTGACTTTTGTTTGATGAAAGTTGCATTTATTAGGTGAAAGAGTGAGATTGTACTTGAAAAGGAGGTTAAAAATTTTGTCGAGTTTAGAATACATTTCATCAAAAGAATTCGCACCTATAATAAAGTCATCTTGATACGTATACACACCTGGTAGGTGTAATTCGTCAATTAAAGAGTCCATTAGAGCTTGAAAGATTGAGGCACTTGTCTTTAAACCAAAGACAAGTCTGCGGTAGGAAAAAGATCCAAACATGGTGGTAAAAGTTAGTTGATTGTGAAATTTTTCTGGTAAGTTAATTTGATGGTATGCTTGATGAAAGTCGAGTGTGGTAAAGAATGTGTAAGAAGAGAGATTAGCGATGATGTTTTGAATTTTTGGTAGTGGGTAAGATGATCCTTGTATTACAGTGTTTAACATTCGAAGGTCAAGTGCGAGGCGAAATTTTTGTTTACCAGTACCATCTGGTTTTTTTCTAACAAGTAACATAGGACAAGACCATTCGGAGCAATGTCTTTGTATAATTCCAGCTTCAAGTAATTGATTAATTTGATCTAATGCATCTTTTTGTAATGCCTGAGGTATTGGAAAAGGAAGTGTTTTTATAGGATAGTCATTAATAAATTTCAAATCTGGAATAATTTTATCTGTGTGCCCAAGTGTATTTAGAGATTTTGAAAATACAGGGTAATATTTGAGTAACATTTCTTTTAGAATTTCAGCCTCATTGGATGGTAAGTGTTCAAGATTGAAATCAGTTGCAGATAAGTCTTCTTTTCTTTTTTTGAGAATGTCTTTAGAAGCTTGAATGAGATTTAAAAATTGTTGATCTGAGTTGTCTTGACTAATTTTATCTGGGGAGTACTCAATTATTTCCTCGACCTCAAAAAGTTGACCTATTTTAGCTTTTTTTTGAAGGTGAATGGGATTATCAGAATTGTTTTTAACCGAAATCAGGAAAAATGTATATTGTTGTGGAATTTTTCTTTTTCGCTTTGGATTTTTTGATTTTATTATAGCATCAAATCCTATTAAGTTGTCAACGGGTGAATTGTATTGAAATAAATAATCTTTGTCTGTGCTAATAGTATCTGTGAAAACTGAAATCCATTTTTGTTCCTGAGGGTTTAAGGAAACTCTACGAGTCAAAGCTACTATTTGATTTTTGAAGGAGGTGGGTTGTGTACTACATTGATTTATCTCAGAAGATGGAGTAGTTTGTTTGTTTACCAAAGGAGTCGATAAAGTGTTGTCAATATGGATAAGGTTTTTGACAGTGTTTACAACAATATTGAATCGTTTGATGAAATCATAGCCAATAATACCTTGGAAACTAGATGAATCTGGTATGTCTACGATATAGAAATGATGGTTGAAGTTTTTGTGCTGTAATTTAATGGAGGTTCTAATACATGCGGCAAAATCTACATCAGAATTGACTGTTTTGATGACAACGCCAGTTGATAATCTCTTATATTTTAAAATTGTTTTTAATTCATCAAATAAAGACTGTGATAGTAACGAAATAGTACTTCCTGTATCGCAAAGTAGAGTAATATCTTTTTTTGCAATTGAGGCCTTTACAAGGGGGAGTGATGTTGAGTCTTTAATGACATTGTAAATAATTTTTGTAGTAGTGTCATCATATTGTTCTGTGTTTGTTTGTGTCGTTTCATGCTTAGAAATTTTTACAATATCACATGTTTGTGTGCTTACAGAGTTTACTAGTCTGTTAAGTGAAATTTTTGGTAAGGAAGGATCTGGGAAAAAACTGGCTGATGTGTAATCAGTAGTGGGGTGAGGTGCAAAGCCATCAGCAAAATTACACCTCTGACTTAGTTTTCCTGTTGTCGATTGTTGTTGTTGTGAAATTGTCCTCGTCTTTGTGTATTTAAGCGTTTCCATTTGAAACAGGCTTGCGCTTCGTGACCACTTTTGAAACATAGCTGGCAAGTAGTGCGGTTAAATTTGTTGTAAGATTTATGTGGAGAGTGGCGTTTGTTAAAATTGCGATTTTGAAATTTCCGTTTGTTGTGCATGCCAGCAAATTTAGTTTTGTAAGTTGCCGCGTCTTCTTTAATTTCTGGTTGTGTTTGGGTATTTACAGAGAGGGCATTTATTTTCTCGGTTAGCTGCTTCAGCTGGTCGGCAAATATTGAATCAGTTGGGGAAGGGGTGGGGTGAGCATGCAAAATTTTTTCTCCGTACAAAATATCTTGTAGCGCCTGGGCCCTCAAAACTGCGGGTTGGTACTCTGTAATTCCTTCCTCTTGTATTTTAATTCTTAAATTCGATGGAATGGTTTCCAGGAATTTCATGTACTTAATTTTGTCACGCGCATTGGCGTCTTGAATGTCCGAATAAACTGTTGCAGCCAGAACATTAAGCCTATGGGCAAAGTTCTTAATGGTTTCTGCGGGTAAGAGCGTTAAGTTTGCAAGTTCGACTGCTACCTGTGACTTGCTAGGAGGGGAAAAAAAATTAGAAAATTCTTTTTCAATAACATTTATGTCATTTGAGATTAATAAATCAGGGTTCTGTGTTAAATATTTTAATGCAGGACCAGTTAATTTACTTTTAAGTAAAGCAATTGTTGCTTGAGGGCTGTATTTATTTATTTGACTAACAGACCGTACTTGGTCGAAAAAGAATTTGAGTGATTCATGATCACCGTTGAAATCAGGCAGACTAATTGGTATTTGCCGAGAAGCCATGGTGGCCAAAAAATACAGTTAACTAATCTAATGAAATTCAAGGAAACACTGCATGCACAATAAAATAACTAAAAAAAATATCAATATACACTAGCAGATAATAAATATAACATGAAAGAAGGAGAAAAAAATGTAAACTGCATTTATATCATAATAAATAATAATGACTGATCACTGTTTCTTTTTAGCGTATAGATCCCTAACGCTCGATTTTAATTCATTTTTAAAAAGAAACAGCGATGAATGAGAGAAAAAATAGAGGAAAAAAGAAATATATATCCTTTTTTTTTATAACTTTAAAATCAATTTGTATAGCATAAAATACTAACAAAAATCTTACCTGGGATTTATCAACACAAGTATAAAAAGTAAAAGTTCATGCAAATTATTTAAATTGTTAAGAATGAAACTTAACATTTCTTTTATTCATTTAAAAAAAAATGAAACCAATATTGCAAGACAATTTAAGTTATTTTTTTTTTTTAAACTGGTTTACTAAAAATTAAAAACTCAGATTAATATTTGTATCCAAAACACCTTAAAAAAACAATCTTGCCTTAAATCTTCATAAAAATATCATATTTTACAACTAAAAAAAATGCAAGATAAAATAATCATATTTATACCATATTTGATGTGAAAGTTCAAAGATTAAATTAACTCAAATTTCAACCTGTATATTTAATTAAGAAGGTTTTGGTAGAGGGCAAACACAAAAAGAACATAACTGAAACTCTGTTAATAAATATATTCTTTTAAGAATAGAAATGCAATAATTTAACCAAATAAAATTTACTACTAACTGAGAGAAAAAAAAAATAATTATATTACAAGAGAAGTATGAAGGTTGACATGTGCATTTTAATCAAAGCCCGTATACTATTTACGTACTTGACACACACCGGAAAATTACGATCACCACAGTAGTTTTTTTTTTTTTGAAGAAATGGCACTTTTCTGAAGCACTAATGTTGAAGAAATTTCTTTGATTTTAAATTCACACGGATTACTTTTAGTAACACTGTTGGAAATAGAGCATTGGAATTTTAATTTTGGACCACTATTTTAAAACACATACACCATACACGTATCACATTCAACGGCATTGAAGCACTTGAAGGCACAAATAATTTAGTAGCATTTTGAGTAGCAGCACAGATGAAATTTGTAGGGTGATTTGAATTTAAAAAAAAAAAAAAATCGCACACCACTGAACGCACACACAGATGGAGGGAAGAGGAGGATCCTTGATTTTATGGAACGAAACACATGTGGTTTTCAACGAACCACACTTTTTTTTTTTTAAACACGAATTTTCGCACAACACACTGACACTTTTAGATGAGGGGAAAGCACTGGAGGAATACAACAATATTGCATTCACGTCTTGAGTTAGCAGAGATGAGGATCGGCGAGAGAATTCCAGATACGCAGAAAAGCACCATAGTCCGACTAACACCTTCCGTAGGGCTAATGTAAAACTGAGACCCGTACGCTGATGACGGGAAAAGTGTTGCTGCAAAGCAAACTTTACAGGGATGAAGCGCAGCGATTCATGCGCGCGCACTTGACTCGAAACCAGAATAAAATGTCTGCGCTTTTCTCCATCATTCATACTGTGACATATCCGCTATAAGCTTCAGCTGTTTTCTGTTGTAAACACACGACTCAAGGAGATAATGCTCTTGTCCCGCCCCCCACTTCGATTTTATATATAATAAAAGCCATTTTTTCTTTTTAAATATCAATATTATTTTATTTCTTTTTCCATTAAAAATAAATATCTATATGAAAAAGTTTGGCTTGCATTATATACTAAAAGAAAAAACAATAAACAAAATTAATTGTTAAGCAATAAATTGAACAAATATATATTTTTTCTTTTAAGAATTTTTTTTTGTCTCTTTTGCAGATGGTATGAAATAAATTCTTTTTGTTTTATTCTGCTAAAAACAGAAACAAAAAACAAGATATTTCAACTTCATGTGTTTTCTTTTTAATGGGCAATCGAAACTGCATTTTCAATTAATTGACAGCTGTATCTCTGTGAATCATTACTTAAAAAAAAAAAAAAAAAAAAAGTTAAAAATTGATGTTTTATCGTTTTTTTTTTTTTTTTTTTTTTTTTTTTAAGATTTAAATAAAATATTCTGCCGTTCAATGGATTAGTTGCTCATTCACTCAGAATAATATTTTTAGATATTTTTTTTTTCTGTTTTAAATATTAAAGAAAATTTATACCACAAGAGCCAGTGTTATTGTTTCATCAAACTGCTTATCATTGCAATTTTTGAAAGTCAACAAATATACCATAATAAAAAAAAAGAAATTCCTTTTTTTTTCAATAAATGAATGTGAAAGCAAAGTATAATTTTAGATTTTTTTTTTTTTTTTTTTATTTACAAGTTGTAAAAAATGGAATGGATTGTTTGAAAGATTATCTTCTTGTAAATGTTAAGCAATAAACTGAACAAAATATTTTTTTTTCTTTTAAGACATATACAGTTTTAACTCTTCTTCAGATCATATGAAATAAATTCTTTTTGTTTTATTCTGCTAAAAACAGAAACAAAAAACAAGATATTTCAACTTCATGTGTTTTCTTTTTAATGGGCAATCGAAAATGCATTTTCAATTAATTGACAGCTGTATCTCTGTAAATCATTACTTTTAAGAAAAAAATAGTTAAAAATTGATGTTTTATCTTTTTTTTTTTTTTTATAGATTCAAATAAAATATTCTGCCGTTCAATGGATTAGTTGCTCATTCACTCAGAATAATATTTTTAGAGATTTTTTTTTTCTGTTTTAAATATTAAAGAAAATTTATACCACAAGAGCCAGTGTTATTGTTTCATCAAACTGCTTATCATTGCAATTTTTGAAAGTCAACAAATATACCATAATAAAAAGAAAAGAAATTCCTTTTTTTTTTCAATAAATGAATGTGAAAGCAAAGTATAATTTTAGAATTTTTTTATTTTTGTTATTTACAAGTTGTAAAAAATGGAATGGATTGTTTGAAAGATTATTTTCTTGTAAATGGTAAGCAAATGAACTGAAAAAAAAAAAGAAATTCCTTTTATTTTTTCAATAAATGAATAAGAAAGCAAAATATAATTTTAGAATATTTTCTTTTTATTTATTAATTGTAAAAAATGTAATGGGCTGTTTGAAAAATTATCTTCTTGTAAACCTTGGAAATAAAAGATGAGAGTATTACTATAAAATTTCTTAAAATGGAATAAAACACAAATGTTATCAACTGTACATTTTTGTTTCATTATAGAGAAAATTTTTGATTTTTAAAATTATCAAGCTTTAATGTGCTTTTGTAATGGATATTTATATAATTTGTTTACTATTGCTATATTTTTCAGTGCTATATACCTTTCTTGTGCTCTCTTTATAACAGTCAGCTGCACATATCCACTGTTAATGTAATTTTTTATTCTTTGTTCGCATACAGTTAATGTCATAAGCAAAATTATAGAAAATAGTGATTAAGTATTTTCATTAACATCTTAGAATCTCAGGAAAAAGTAAATTTACTTATGTGAAGTCAGCATAGTAATACCGAAGTAGCAAAAGGCTTTTAGAAAAGTTTTCACCTTTAATTTAAATATTTTATGTTAATAATAAATGGTTTTTCTTATAGAGCAAATTTAAAAATGAAATGTAACATAACATAAAACATCTATTTTTCTCGAGCACAATGTTACAAGTAAAATAAACTTTCATTTTCCTATTTTAAAAACAAGTATTTTCCTTTTTGCACTAACTCAATCTCCCTTTTAATTTTCTTTATAGTTTTGTATTCTAGTGCTATTAATATTATATAATATTTATATGAAGTATATTTGAGAAGTTAAATAAAGATTTCAGTTCAGTTTTATTAAATTGTTAAACTGTTTAATATATCATTTTAAATAGAGCATAAGATTATTTTATATCAAATAATTAAAATATTTTAAAGACCTTTTCAATAAAGTATTTTTTGCACAATGCATTATAAAGTAATTGTTTATTCTTAGGAATACTGTATAAAAAGTATATTCAGTTAAAATAATTGGTTACTGAGGGTGGAAAAAAGCGCGGGAGAAAGACGCGGGAGAAAGACGCGGGCTTTTCTTATTGTTTTCGTCTAGAATGCGCGCGCATGTCAAGGTCGTCAGAGGTTTAGCAAAGTTCCCGCCTTGCCGCGTTCAGGCGGCGTCATCCTGTATGGTTGTTTTCTCCACATATCCCAACCCGTAATATTATGATAAAGCTAGCCATAGATGGCGACAGTTACGCTTTTTCTAAGCTGTACCGACTGTCTTGAATCCGGCGAAGGGGGTGCGGGGGCAGCACTTCCAGAAAGAGCAGGTTGTCAGCAGAGATGAGGGGGTGGAGAAGGACTCCCGGTAGAAAAGCGACCCAGCATGGCAGGTGGGGGGGCTGTGATGACGAGTTTCAACTGAAGCGAGGCCGGAGTCAGGATCAGCGCGCTGCGAAGAGATAGGGGGGTGACGCGCGGTCTGGAATCAGCGAAGCGGAGTGGTTGCAGAGTTAAACTTCCAGGGGGAGTTCAGAGAAGTTGTATTTAAAGTTCCACATAGTTGCAGTTGAAAGGGAATATGCCTCTTATAATTATTGTACCTCGGTACCTCCCAGTGTTGAATTCAGACACTTTTCTCCGGGAGGGATTTATGTGGCTCCGGGGGGGACATTGTAGAGTTCCGGGGGGGAAATTACACTTTTTGACCATTGAAAGCCTAAAATTTCAAATCTTCCGGGGGGGACATTTCAATGCTCCGGGGGGGACATTCCCCCCCGGGCCACCCCCTGGATTCAACACTGGTACCTCCCCTTATTGGAAGAAAAATTGAATCTCTAAGTTCGAGCGAAACCGGCGGAAGCACCAGTATTTATAACATGGAACTTTTGCTGTTATTTACCATGTCGTCAGTGCTTATTAGTATAACGGAGCATAGCAAACGGGATCAGTCATAGATGAAAAAATACGTAGTAAATCCAGGAGAAAGAAGAAGCACATAGTTAGAAGCAACATCTGTTTATTCCACGACGAGGCATTATCGATAGTTAAAGAAGCAAGGGGAGGTACCTACAAAAACGAAGACAAAGTTTTTTTACAGCACTTCTGGTCAAGTCAAACGGCCGAAGAGATAATGTTTTTAAAAGTTACATGTACGGGTGTTGGCGCGGAAAGCATGATAAAATCGCCAGTACTTGGCGAGAGAGTTTTAGGAGACAATGTCGGAAGCGTATGGGAAAAAACAATAAATGCTAGATTCTGTCTATGATAATGCATTCATTTGAGAATGGGGGGAAGGGTTGTAAAGATTCTTTCATGGAGACAGAAAAGGAAAAAGAAAAGAAAATAATTTTGGGATTGGCGTTTGATTTTGCTAAAAGACAGCTGCAATTAACGGTTACATATGACTCGAATCTAATAACAGGGTGTGAAAGATATGAGCTTGCATATTACAGTTTACATGTGGGCGAGAGATATTTTAATTAATTCTTTTGAGAGCGGATGAGAAGTGCAAATGCTTGCATAAAGAATATAGGTTATACGTTACATTACTTTAATAAGTAGAGCACAGCTGCTTATATATTTTGTCTAATTTTTAAGACAGATGCACTTTTGATTTCATGAGAAGAAAACGGTTGAATTAGAAATATGTGAACATTTGTAACTTATTTTTAGCATAACCGCAAAGTTAAGGACAGAGAGGTTTCTGATGCATGCGAGTGACTTGCATTTTAGAATGAAGAAAGTAGATTCGTTATCTAAATTAAATCAGAAATAGGTTTTAGTTAGCATATTGAATTTTGGGGGGGGGGGGATTACAGACATTTAAAATCTATAAACTATAATTGTTTATTATTTTTAATTATTTATAATTATTTATTTATTTGGGGGGGGGAAGCATGCAATCAATACATGTATGCTAGATGTTGGAAGAGGAATGGAAAAGCTTATGTTAACTTGTTAAAATTTTGAGGGGGGGGGGGGGGTTTGAACTGAAAGCAAGATATATGACAAACGTCTTTGTCATACACCCTATTGTACGTTTTCCTGGTGTTGGTTTCACCAATTCCCAAGTGTTATTCTTCTTTAACGACGTAATTTCTTCATTTGCGGCCTCTATCCATTTGTTTTTTATTTCAGGATCCCTGATATTATTTATGTCTTCCCAATTTTTCGGATCTTGTATTTTACAGATATTCGCGCTTATCCCGTAGCGGTCAGGGGGGACACCTCTGTTACTTCTTAGTGACCTTCGCGGTTCTGCGGTACTTTGCTGTGGGGTGTCGTTTTGATTTTGTTCATCATTACTTAGTTCAATCTCCACGGTTTCAGTAGGTGTCTTTGAATCATTTACGCTTTTGTCAATTTCGCTCGCTCCGTTCTCAAGGAATTTTACGGTTCGCGATATTATCATGTTGTTTCCCCCTGTGTATATTCTATACCCTTTACTACGATTATCATAACCCAATAGAATGCCTTCAACGGCCTTTTTGTCAAACTTGGATCTCTTCGATTCTTCGACATAGGCGTATGCCTTACATCCGAAGGTCCGTATGTTCGATAAATCGGGTTTTCTGTCATTCCACAGCTCATAAGGTGACTTATTGTTTTCGTTTGCTTTGGTAGGCAAGCGACTTATCAGGTATGTTGCTGTAAGTACGGCTTCGCCCCAAAATTGGTTCGGTAAGTTCGCGTCAGATAACATTGTGCGCGCCATCTCAACTATAGTCCTATTTTTACGTTCGGCAACACCATTCTGCTGGCTGCAGTACGGGACGCTCAACTGGTGTTCTGTACCGTTTTTCTGATAGGTAACTCTCAAAACTATCTCCTAGATACTCATTTGCGTTATCGGATCTGATTGCTTTTATAATTTTTCCGAATTTATTCTTCGTTAGGGCTGAGAATTCTTTGAGTTTTGTTATTGCCTCTGATTTATGCGAAATCAAATAAATCATTGTAAACCGACTGTAGTCATCAGTGAAAGTTATAAAGTACTTCTTTCCACTGAGTGTTTGTGTATGCATTTTTCCGCAGATATCTGTGTGTACCAGATCTAATGTTTCCTTTGATCTATTAGAAGCGGTTTTGGGGTAGGGTGCAATCGACAGCTTTCCCTCGACGCATTTTGTACAAACAGTTTCATGTTTACAATTGTGCATTTCTATGCCCTCAGCTAGTTTGTGTTTCGCGAGATGTTTTAACGCTTCAAAATTTTTGTGTCCCAGCCTTCTGTGCCAAATGGATATGCAGTTTTTTTCGCTGCAAGATGTTTGAATTTGCGCGTTATATCCGTAATCGTCTTTGGGTTGTAATTCATATAAATTGTCATTTAACCTAGCTGTAAAAATTGTGTGGTTATCCTTCACGAACGAGCATTTCTGTTTTTCAAATATTACTTTGATATCATTTTCGGTGGCCCTTTTTACCGATAGCAGATTGTTCTGCAATTCGGGACAGTATAATGCGCTTTTAAGTGTAATGGAATTTTGTGAATCTATTTTAATGTTCACGTCTCCCAGACCTTGTGAGCATAGCCGCTTTCCATTTGATATTGTTATGTCTCCGAAATTTCCTTGCGTAAAATTTTCAAAATTATGCTTTGACATTACGACATGCCTAGTACATCCAGAGTCAATTATATATTTTTCTTCATTTGGTGTTTGCGCCCTGTTTACAGAGATGGGTTCGATTTTATCTTCTGATGTTTTGTCATAGCCGGGGGGAACCGAGCTATCTAAATCTTGATCACTATCAATTTTGTTATTGAAACAATAGTTTGAAGTTTCCTTGGGGTTGTTCTGGGCATTTTTATGGCCAATTGTGTTGTTTCTATTGTTACTGGAATTATTAAACGTTTTATTTTTGTTCCAGTCAGGTCTTGCGTTATTGCAGTGTTGGTTTTTATTTTTCAAATGGTAGCATTCTGATGTTGTGTGATTTTGTAGTTTGCAGAATCCGCAATATTTTCTGTTTTTGTTCTGTCTGTTGGATACTCTATACGCGGTTTCACGTGCATTTGTGTTGGATTGTTTATTTTCAGCCCGGTGCTTGAATTCATCTAGTAGTTTTATATTAACAAACTCTAAAGTGAGATCGCTTTCATCCCTAGCTTCGAGGCCTATAATGAGAGGATCATATGATCTAGGGAGACTGCACAATAAAAGTGCTACGATATGAGTCTCCGGAATTTCTTCACCAATGGCGTACAATTTATCCTTTATTGTTAGAATTTCGTTGATGTGGCGGTTCATGTCTCCTCCGTCGCTTAATTTTTGTGAGTATAATTTTCGGAGGAGAAACAATTTAGACGATAAGGTGGATCTTTGATGCACCTTCTTTAACGTGTCCCAGATTTCTTTGGCGGTTTTTAAGCGCTTTATATGACAGATTTGGCTGTCATCTATCGTAAGATTTATTGTTGCCCTAGTTTTCCCATCGTTTTTCTTCCATGCATCGTCGGGAGTTGCAGGTGGGTTTTGGGTAACAAATTTAAATAAATCTTCCCTAATTAACAGCATTTCTATTCTAAAGGCCCATAGTTCGTAATTACTGTCATTCAGCTTTTGGACAAGCGATATATCTTTCGCGGACGAAGTAGCCATAATTAAATGTTGAATGCTACGTTATATAAATGTGTATATATATTTTTCAGTTATTTATGTTTATCATTAGTCTATACATATACACTGCTCAAAACAATTAAAGGATATTGCAGTTTTAGGTGGATTTTGTATCTGGGAAACTTTTTAGCTGATTGATACATGGTCGACAGACATAGTAGGTTATATGAGAATAAATTACACATGATTGGCAGAAAAAAATGCATTTTATTGCGCATTTGTGTACAAAACGAAAAAAACACAATTTGTGCATATGAGAAAAAAAGAATAAGAAAAGGTGTTTTCTTCAAAGAAAATCATTTTCAGTAGGGGGTATGGTTTCCACGGGCGGCCAGCAACGTTGAACACCTTTGAGGCATGGACTCAATGAGGCTATTAATGACGAGTTGGGGTATTCTGCCCCACTCTTCCAGAAGAGCTCTTTCCAGTTCTTGGAGAGTTTGTGTGGGTTGTTGGCGGCCAGAAACTCGTCTTCCTAGAGCGTCCCAAACGTGCTCGATTGGATTCATGTCTGGAGAACACGCTGGCCATTCCATTCGAACGATTCCTTCCTCGAAAAGGAAATCCTCCACCAGGTTTGCACGATGTGGCCTGCAGTTATCGTCCATTAAAATGAAGTTATCTCCGATTGCTGCAGCGTAAGGGACTACAATAGGTCTGAGGATCTCATCCCTATATCGGCGACCAGTCAGAGCTCCATCTCGAATGATGTAGAGGTCAGTGCGCCCGTCAATGGAGATGCCACCATACACCAACACTCCTCCACCGCCAAATCTGACACTTTCGTGCACGAACGCAGGATTATTCCTACTGCCACGGTCCCTCCAGGTGAAAATACGCCTATTATCCGGATGCACAGAAAAACGGGACTCGTCAGAAAACAGAATATTGCTCCATTCATTTCTCCTCCAGTTGACATGCTCGGTTGCCCACTCCCTGCGGTCGCGACGATGCCTTGATGTTAATCTAACACATACCATCGGTCGGCGAGCATACAGACCTACAGCATGGAGCCGGTTTCGGACAGTCTGAGTTGAAATCGTGGTGCCTGTAGCCGAGCGAAGGTGTTGTTGGAGAAGAGTAGCGTTCATGTTTCGGTGTCTCCGAGCTGTTAACGCTAAATACCGATCTTCATTGGGCGTTGTTGCCCGTCTACGACCTTGCCCTGGTCTTCGGCCTGCACATAAACTCTCCAAAAAACGGTTCCAGATCCTGGAAATGACACTTTGTGACACTCCAATGGCTTGCGCTACTTCGGCTTGAGTTTGGCCCCCTTCTAACCTACCAACAATTCTCCAAGCTTCTGAATCTGTCAAATGACTTCGCTGAGACATCGTACTCATCGAAACAAAGCAATCACTGAATGCCGATCATCCTTGTCTTCATTCTCTTTTATCCAGTTGAAAGTCAAATTTCATTCGCTGCCGCTGAAGCGACGTTTTTGACGTCGAAGTCAAAATTTGCATACTCCACAGTTTGAAAACCAGAAAAATTTGCATTTGTGATTCTCTTCTTCTATTTTCGGCAAAAAAAATTTCGTTTATATATTTATTTTATATAAAACTTCAAATATCCTTTAATTGTTTTGAGCAGTGTATATCACAACATAATGACCTATATAATACTTCAATATTCATTTAGGTTAATTATCTACCGTTTTGTTCATCATATATTCTATTCAATGTTTATTATTTACTTTTGCATTATCAATGATCAATAGTAATAATTATATGTTATATGCACCAAGAAAAAATAATATCAATAATGTATCTCAGAAAATAATACCAGTATATGTAATAAATAAATTCCACAGTTATTTGTTATATAATACTTATTCAATATTTATAATACAATGCTTTATATTATTATTTTTTTCTGGTCTAGTTTTTTTTTTTTCTCCTCTTACTCAGTCTAGATAATCTGAAAGTACGTGAGTTATATTTACTTGATTAAAATGACCAGATAAATAATACAATTACTTCTCAATTATTCGAATAAAAATATGTAAGCTGTGCTTACCTGTTATAAAGCGTAATCCATATTCGTAATACAGCGAATAGCGCTCGTTATGCTAACATGTATATTCAATTTATTGAGTGAAACTGGAATCTTTGTAGAATACAAAGAGATCACGATTTGTAGGGAGCAAACTTTATCTATCTGAAAAACTTCACAAAATCTTGATTAAATACGTTACATGGATACAATATAAAAAGTAAAGGTATTTTAAAAGCATAAAAAAAAGTTGTGTTTCGTCTTAGTTCCAGAGCGTATTGCTTCCAGAACGCAGTTTTATTAATATTGGACGAGCGAATTGTTTATGTCTTTCTGACATGAAGTTTCAGCGTCAACTAACTAATAAAAGGGGCTCTTAAATTTTCTTTCACGGTATTAGTCCGTTGAACACATTTCACAAAGGGTTTATTGCTGACTAAACAGTTTTTTCCTTCTTTAAAATGCACATTGTAGTGATTATGTCTCTGTAGATCTGTGGTGCTGCCATCTGTGATGATTTGAGGAAGTTCCATTTCAGGTAGTGGCGACACCTGTTGGCAGTCCACGAAACGAATTGCATTTATCACAAACGCGTTGCTTATATCACAAACGGGTTGCATATATCACAAACGGCGGAACAGATGAAATCAATTTCTGAACTGTTTCCAACAGTTATATTGGAGAAATGGTGCAATATTACGACAATAATGCATTTATCGGGAGTACTTCCTATTGAATACAAATATTGGTCCAATATTTGAAACTAAATGTTACAATATATCTTGACTTTGATAAAACAAATTGGCGCATTATTAAAAAAGTGTAAGCTCGCCAATGTTGCAAATTTTTGCATCACAGTAGTGGCCAAGGTATAGGAAATACAAAACATATTGTCCATATTGTATTAATACATAGGCTATTAACGTTTAATTTCAGATATTTTTTTCCCTATTAAATACAAATATTGGTCCAATATTTGAAACGAAATGTTGCAATATATCTTCACTTTGGTAAAAAATATTGGTGCATTATTGAAAAACTGTATTGTCTGTACATGTCAAATGGTCTT
Organism: Maratus michaelseni; assembly: GCA_963931845.1. Taxonomy (NCBI): domain Eukaryota; kingdom Metazoa; phylum Arthropoda; class Arachnida; order Araneae; family Salticidae; genus Maratus; species Maratus michaelseni. The sequence continues at coordinate 325,108,234 of OZ007591.1, forward strand.
TATACAAAATATCATAAAGTGGTAGCTAAAAACAAAATTAATAAATTTCAACAAAATTTCTCAACGAATGCAACAAATTCGATTTAAACCAGAAATATTTTTCAATGATTCGTCAATGAAAAATACAATTATAAAATTCAATGACTTCTGAAATTTTCCAGTTGTAAACAATCTAATGAATTTTCAACAGAATCCATGACAATGTGAAGTTAAATTCACAAAGAAAATATTGCTGCTCAGATGAAACTTCTGTTTGAATAATTTATATTTATTTGCAAAAAAAAAAAAAAAAAAAAAAAAAAAAAAAAAAAAACTGTTCCAAAAACTGAAAAAGAGGGATTTTTTAATGCTTAGGTGAAACTTTAAAAGTTATTAATATTATTCACAGAATTAACATTCAATATGCAAATTAGCTACGCTGTCCTTATTAGATTAGCGGTACTTTTTTTAGCAATAAATATATCAGACTTTTGTAATAAGAGAAGAAATTAAAAAATATATATTTTAACGGTAATAGCCTGTATAAAATTTATAAGCCTGAACAGCATGTTTTCTTTCATAAATTATTTAAATAACTTATTAAACACTCCATTTTTTCAGTACACAGTTATTAATATTTCCATTTTGTATTCATGACCAAATTTTCAAATTTTCAAATATTAAGGATATTTTTTAATTAACAGAAATCCTTTTTATTATAATCTAATCAGAAAGCGGATTTCTTTAACTTAAAAATTATAATCAAATAAATTTATTTGTTCTAGAATAGTATCCTCTTATTATTAGTTACATCGTTTATTTTAATTTAAATTAACTTAATTTTACTTTTACAAATTTTGCAATTGACATTATACAGATTTTGTTAAAATAAGTAAAAAAACAGATTAAGTTAATAAAATTCTGAAACAGACTTCCGTTGGAGATAATTTTATTTTTGTTCAAACGTTCTTGCATATTTAAGATTTTTTACAAAGTTAAAATGCGTTGGTGATGTTCATTTGTAAGCCTCTCTTTTTGACACTACCCGGATAGTTAAAAGAGGGGTACATTTGACGCCTGAAAATTTTGTTTATCAAATTACACAATAATTTTATATTATACAACATTATAGAAAAAAAACTAGTTATTTTAGAGCGTAAAAATTTCGCTAAATGAGAGCTCACTCGGAAGTATCGTTCGAAAGCTATCGTACTATTACACAGAGATACACACACGCACGCACGCACACAAGAGGATTTCAATATTTTATTATATAATGTGTTCATAAAGTAAAAATATTGGTAATAAAATGGAGAAATATTCCTTCTAAATTTCGTAAAAAAGTGACAAATTGTCATCATCCTAATATTGGGACTATATGTCATGACAATATTGCAAATATTGACCAATTTATATCCAATACAAAGAATGTTGAACCAATGTTGTTTTGCTACTAGGCTGCTGGCTTTTCATTTAAGAAATTATTCTTAGATTTTATAAAACTAATATTTTAGGAGTAATTTATCTAATTAATATATAAAATGCAAACAGAAATTTCGTATCGACATTTTATAACTCGAGTTCTTCTGAATTGATTTTGATGAAACTTGCACTGTTCGATAGATAATTTTTCAGGGAAGATTTTAGTATATAACATATCGTTCTACGTAGATTAGATATAGAATTTATGATGGAAAGTTCTGTTATTTTGAACGAAAAGGTTACTATTGGTCATTTTTTAGCGATCATTATCGTTGGTGAAAGCATTGAAACTGCTTTATCATTTCGGAAATAATAAAAACACCTCGAAAAATAAAAGAAAAAACTTACTAATTTTATACTAAGTAAAGAAAAAAGGAAAAAAAAAGAGAAACAGTTTTGATCATAAATAATGTTATAAAACGAAAATATTTAATTTATACATGAAAGGGAATGTTCGTAATGCTTAAAAAATAATTCAATGTGAAATATTGCCAGTGAAACCATATTTGGCGATTTAAAGTTTGCGTCAGATTAAGAAAAATACATCTGGAAATTTGATTAGATAAAATCTGAGTAACAATTTTGTTTTAGATTTGTTCAACTTTTTAAAATTTTATTTTCATTTTATACAACTCCTCCATCATGTGACGTACAGAAAAATCTAGCATATGCAGTTATAAAAATGACTATATTTGTGAGTTACATGTTATTTATTTATTCACGATTTTGATTTTACTTTTGTCGCGAAACAATCTGATCTTATGCCAAAAAGGCGTAAGTGTAACATCGGTCCAAGCGATGTTTAAAAAAAATGGTGTTTTTTCATGTATACGACAACATTTTCGGTGTCATTTTTAATATTCAAATGTAAAGATATAAATAACAGTTAATTTTATAAATTGGAGTCAAATATTTAAATTTTAGTGTAAATGTCTGCCACACACAAATTATTAACACACATTTAAAAATTCCTCACCCTTCATTTCTTTTTAGGTTTCTTAGCATATCTTTTTTTTTTCTTTTTGAAGGTTTTTAAAAGATATTGGACTTATCTTCTGTAGTTGGATCACCAACCAATTTACAACCGGCGTATTTACTATATTGTTGGAAATTTTTTTTATATTTGAAGTGGACCTGGACGGTGAATCCGACTGCAATTTGTACTCAGCGATTAGTAAATTTATGGTTTTTCATTATGAAGCAAACGGAGAAAAGAAAATTTACTATTATATATTTTTCATCAGCAGTTATTTTACTATCACTAAACAAACAATCCTTGCAATATACGAAAAACACTTTGAAATGCCAATGGTGGCCAAGGAACAATATTTACTGATTTATCATTTTAGCCTAGATAAGAAAAGAAGTACTTGGAATTCAGATTAGATAAAATTTTGATCATTACATAGCAATTTTGGCAGACGCACAGCCCTAGCCACTAAACATAGTGACAAATTAACAATTATGTTCGTTATGGGGTTTATTTAGACAACAGACTGAAGAACAATCTAAGCTTGAAAAGAAAAGAAAAACAAGACTATTTATTTCTCCGTATTATTATGATCATTTTCATAATAATAATCATAATTGAGAAATGCAAAAAAAAAAAAAAAAAAGTTAAGGTTCAAGTATTTACCAAAATAATTATTACTAATAAAATTACATAACTAACTGCATTAATCATTCTCAAGTAGTTTTATTAAAGTTCTATAATTCAGTCAATAGCAAATTGAGATTATTTAATGGTACGTAGTTTGGTGCGTAACTAACTTCGTTTTGTAACTAACTCTGGTACATTTGTAGCCATATTACTGCAAAATCGTCTAATCTTTGACTTCAAACTTGGCTGTAAACCCGATTACAGAAGACTAGGAAGATTTTATTTGATTCAAACTAGATAATTAATTTCAATCAGAATCAGTTATCGAGGTTTTTACCAGGTTAATAGTGACATGATTGTAACTGGTACATAAAATGAAAAGGCAGTGAAAATAACGTTATTTTAATTTCATAAAAACAATTCAGTCACTTTTTTAAGATTCACTTTTCATTTAAATATAAAAGCTAAACACTGTCCTTTGTGTGCAAATAATTTATTGCTTTTTTCACTGTATTTACTCTGCTGGAATCCAAAGATAGAAAACTGTATAAACCTGCCAGAAGATGACGTATATTAAGAAACATAAAGTAATGTAGAGAGTGCTTCTATTTAAGCTACCAGAACTACACATAGCACCAAGCTGAGAGGCCCGGAGTTCAAGAACTAACAAACGAAAATGAATATCCCGAACATTATTTAAATTCAATGGTCAATCTCTGCCATTATTGTAATAGTCTCTTTTTCAGTAGAGTGATGACTAGAGAATATTTTAATTTCTATTGGTCTTAACGGCCACATTTCTCCACCAAACTCTACTATAAATGCTCAAATAAAAGAGTTACTTCTTAATAACCCGAATTTCGTCTAACACATAATATAATAGCACAATGGCATTCTCGTTGTATTCAGCAATGCGGAAGGATTTTCCAAGTAAATGTCCATATTACTTTAAAATACATCGTCGAATTCACCATTTTGTTTGATTCAAGGGTCATTTGGAAAATGGACCAGTGCAGCGGGCATAGACAGCTATTTTTACAATAAAATGGTCTTTTTGAAAAACAATAAAAAGAATGTTAAGCACAACGAATTAAAAAAAGTTTTTTAATTGAGAAAATTTTCCAAAGTTCCTCCTACCCCACAATAAAGACTACATTATTAAAGAATGAAAAGAAATAAAATTTAAATATCTCCATTAAGAGAATCTAATGGATTTTCAACATATTTCTTCATAATATGAACTCAATTTCATAAAAAAAAATTTTGCTTCACAAAAGCTGTCCCTGTCTGCATAATTTATGTTCATTTGCATGAAAAGGTTTTAAAATTAAAAAATAAATGATAATTTTTTATGCTTAGGTGAAGCTTCAGAAAGTTATTATTATTATTCAAAGAACTCGCCAGAGATTAGAAATATTTAATATGCAAATTGCTTGTCCTTTACTTATCAGAGAGGCTGTGACTCTTTTTCTAAAAGTTAAAAAAAAAAGGAATCTGAAATTTTTCATAAGGGAAGACATAACAGCACAATATTTTAATGAAAATATCTTAACTAAAGTTTATAAATCAAACCTGCAAATTTCCATTATTCATTTATACATTTATTGAATATTTATTTTTTATTTATGAACTAAATTAGAAAATTCGGAAAATTAAGCTTAGTTTGTTACGCCTAGGAAGCATTTTTTTCATCTTTTATTTGATTATAATTTTCTTAAATCGTATCGTCTTATTACTGGACATTTTTATTTTTAATTTTAATAAAATTCATTAAATAAATTCTGTTTCAAAAAAATTATTAGGTTATGAATATATCAAAAAGAATAAAATTAGATTAAAAACACTCTTATTATATGTAATATTTGTAGACAAATTTAATGTACGTTTATGATTTTTTTTATTTCCACGCCTTTCTGTTTAACCAACAATCGATCATTTAACCTGTACCAAATGAAGATATTTTGATTCGGACCAAAAATGCCTTTGCAAAATAAATAAAATATAAATCACACAAAAATATGTTAATTAAAAAAAAAAAAAAAATCTGGTGTGAAATATTTCTATAAAACTTGAGTATAATTCCAGGTATGTTAAAAGTTAAAGAACATAACTAATATAATTAATATAACTAACTAACTAAGAACATAACTAATTTAATTAAAGTTGCACTTTCAAAAGGCTATAAAAAAGAACCACTGGTCAGAATGACCTGATATTTCATCTGAGAATACGTAAAGAAATGGGAATATCTTTTGTGAAAAAAAAAAGTTCAAAAGTTGACCGATAGATGGCGCTGTACTCGTCATAAGATGATAATTAAAGGACGTGACATGCTGTTGTGGCACTCTTTGTTCAAAACCTGTCCACCACGACAAGGTAGTGCCACAGCGGATAGGAAAAAATCGGTTTTTAATTGACCCTAGGCCAAAAACCCTAGAAAAAGCAAAAACGAAATTTGCAGTCAAAAAAGGTATTTTCTATATGTTTATTTCTTTCCTCCCCCCCACGTCCGTCATTATTTTCTGAACAACCTGTATTCAGTTACTATCTGGAATTAATAAAATACATATTATAATCTGATTCCCCGAGTTGCTTACACTATAAAAAAAGACAATCGTTTATTCATCTGCGAAAATATAATATAACTATGAACGAAAACATAACAATAATACTGACATGAAAAAAATTATAAGGACAAGTGAAAAGTTGCCAAATGTAGGAGCCGCTTGTCTAGAAAATTCTGCAAATATTTGTATGATATAAAAGCTTGAAACGGAACATTTCCAAACAAACTTTAAGTGGAAAATTTGGAAAATAATTAAAAGGCATGAATTTAAAAGGTTTTAATAGCTTGCTGCTCGGAAAAAATTATAAGGACACGCATTTCTTTTGAAATCACAAACAAAATTTTGTATATTTGGTAATATCATAGGATTGTTTAAAGTAGCCTAAAACACTTTCGCAGTAAGATTGTTCAGTTTCTGACGTTCTTCATGCCAAAGAGCACACAACTATCTGAATTTGAAAATGGAAAAGTCCTTGCTTACACAAAAGGTAAAATAAGTGAACGGGAAATTTGCAAGGAATATAAACAGATCTAAAACAGTAATTTATAATTTCTTGAATAATCCAAATATTATTTCTAGAAGAAGCATACAGGTAGGCATGTTTCTCTAACTATGCCAAAAACTTGAAATTGCGCATCGAACTTGCTTAAAATAACAGAATTCTACTCAATTTAAAACAGAAATGAGTCTACCATGTACTAGTCGGACAGTGCGAAATGTTCTGGAAAAGAATCCGAATATTAGATATGCTAAACTACGGTCACGTCCACCACTTACAAAAATACATAAGAAGATTAGATTGGAATTTGCGAAGAAACACGTTTCTTTTGGATCTCGCTGGAAATATTTTGTATTTTTCGGACGAAAAAAAATTATTTGGACGTACCAGATGTTTTTCGCCATTACTGGTATGGCTTACGAAAAGATAAACCTGCTTTTCCCAAACGCCAATTCGGAGTAGGTTCTGTGATGGTGTGGGCAGGTTTTGCTGCCAATGGAACAACACCAATCGTGTCTATTCGAGGAAGCATGAATTCAGAATTATATGTGGATATGCCAGCTGAAAAATTATTGTCTGAAGAACCCCTTATCACAGGTGGTGGTTATTTGTTTCAACAAGACAATGCAAGTTGCCATGGGTCTGGTGCATCACGTTCATGGTTCCTGGCCAATTTTGTCCAATTTTTGGATTGGCCGCCAAGATGCCCTAACTTAAACCCCACAAAGAATCTGTGGGACATTTTAGCTAGAGAATTATATAAAGATGGCACACAATGTGCAAATACAGATGATTTGACATCATCCATAGAATTAGCGTGGAAAAACATTTCTAAACAAACTTTAACTGGACTTTCTGAGTCAATCACTGAACGATTCATAAGAGTCATTGAAAAAAAAAAAAGGATTTTGTAGAATATTAACTTATGTCCAGACATATTTCATTATGTTCTTATAATTTATTCCATGTTTCACGTTATATATTTCTATTAATATGTGATTTATAAATTTTATTGTAAGTTAATTTCGCATTAATAGGTTCCTAATGTTTCCTAATTATGAGTAGTAAATTATACTTGATTTTGTTTTTAGTTCATGATTACTTTAATACATATTACACATTTTTCAACGTGTCCTTTTAATTTTTTCCATTACTGTATCATCAGAGTTACCCACGATTTCGAAAAGCGTGCTTTATCTTTAAGAATCTCAGAAACCCATGCATTTTCGAAATTTAAAGCGTGGAGTTTATGAAAAGTTTCTTTTGCTGCCACTGATTTTCGAACGCCTTTCTGAGTAATTTTTATAGTGTCTTTGTGTATGTATAATTTTTATAGTTGTGCAGGTTTGAGAAATAAGTTTTCTCAAACCAATGATATAAGTTTTTAGGATGTTATCAATTCCAATTAAACATTTTCGGCAGTGTAACTGAATTTATACAAGCAAAACAATATTGATTTTAATGGTAATATTATTGTTGTTAATCGATTATGCTTCTCTGTAAAACATGTTTCTTGAACATGAAACTGTTTACTTGAGAGTTGATAGCATCCGAAAAAGTTCCGGGTTGAGAAAACTGGTTAATACACTACATAAACTAGTCGGAAACATTTCAGAAAATCAGTGGCAGCAAAATAAACTTTGTTTTCATACATTTTTCTTTGAATTAAGAAAGTACATTGTTTTCTGAGGTTTCTAAAGAGAAAGAACTAGTTTTGGAATCGTGGGTACTGTGTATTTTCGTTTGCGGTATGTATTATATTTTCCTAGATTAATAAATATTTGTTATATAGTGCAGTTTTAATTCCAAAAGAATTGTGCTGAAATTTCAACGTTTTACAGAATAGTCTTATAACTTAAATTAAAGTGTAATTATTGCTTAAAGTAATGATAAACAAAACACAAAAGGTTTAAAAAAACCTTTTAATATAGATTACATATACTTCCTTCGCTCAAACGACATCTTCAAATCAGAATGATAAATAAAATATTCTCGCAAAGTTTTTGAAAGTGATAAACATAAATCACGAGATCACATGTCCAATGTAAGCAGGTGCTTAAATTGGTCAAACTAGAAAACGTGAAAATTATTATTTTCTTTTTCTTTTTTTATTTGTAAAGAATCGCGTGCCAATCTTTAGCTAATTCAAAGGAAGTTGATTCGTTGCAAATGTTATTGTTTTGCAAATATATTTCTATTGAATCACGGATAATGGATGAGAAATAAACTCTTGATGGAAAAATTATTTTACTATTCTTGAAATCAATCTGCAACGGCTCTATTCTATGTAGTCTAGCTAAGGCAGTATTTCTTCTGTCATATTTTATATCTACCATATGTTCTTTTATTCTCCTTTTAAATTTTCTCTTTGTCATTCCTATATAGTATTGTAATAATCCATCTCCCTTGGTGAATGGGATTTCATAAACACTGGAGAGTTTATCACGTTCTATCGGATCTATTTTTGTACTTACTATGTTTTTCAATTTTGTGGAAGGTTTTGCGATAATTTCCAATTTGACTAATTTAAGCACCTGCTTACATTGGACATGTGATCCCGTGATTTATGTTTATCATTTTCAAAAAGTTTGCGAGAATATTTTATTTATCATTTTGATCTGAAGATGTCGCTGTTACAGCGAAGGAAACATATGTCCTCTACATTAAAAGGTATTTTTTAACTTTTTGTGTTTTGTTTTTCATCACTTTGCAATAATTACACCTTAATTTAAAGCTAACTAGTGATTGTATTATATTATTAGTCATATACCGTTGAAATTCCTACAGAAATTTACTATTTAATAATTATGATATAGATTGGACTCTCAAATTAAAATACTTTTTAATTTCAATTTCCTCATTGTTAATTTCTTTTTATTGATGCGATTTTGTTATTACCTCCAGGACGGGCATGCAATACACAATTTTTAATCTTTTAGTAACAGTATTTCCAAATAGAAATGTTTCGATTCCTTTAATCGCATCATTCTGTGATTAATTTAGGTAAAAATTACTATTCAAAAATACTTGCATGGTAAATTAATGTTTGTGTGTACTTTATTCGTCACGTATATGCGACGCTCGTGGCTAAAGGATTATATATATTGTATGTACAAGTACTTATGTATATTATAAAAGATGTATGTAAACACATAGTGTATAACATTTTTTAAATGTTTTTGAGGGTTGTTGATATTTTTTAAAACTAAAAAAAAAAATAACAGAAAAACATTTATTTTTGTTCTAAATTATTTTTCAGCGGAATAAAATAAAATGTTACAAAAAATACACACCAGACATTAAAGAAAAAAGAAAATTGTTTCACTTTTTTTTTTCCTTTAAATCATGTTGTTTTCTTTCAGAATTTTAAGAAACGTTTCCTTTTTTTTTGCATTTAAAAGTGTCAAAATGTCAGAATTGTCCAAGACAGTTGTTAAATATTTATTTAGTAAGTGACATCTAATTTACATATAAAATTCCTTTTATACGTTTTATGAATCACGTAAAAAGCTAATACAGTTTGTTTTTTCAAAGTTTCTGTTTTTTTAAATTTTGTCAAAAAAACTAGCGTAGTGTGTTTTTCTAAGTCCCAATACTTGTGAGAGATTTACTTTAGTGAATCTCGATAAAATATATTTTATTGCCTTTAGTTTATATATTTTCAAACATAATTAGAATACTCTTCATAATCTTATTTTTTAGGTGCGGATGTTTAAATTATGTAAACTTTTTTTTCCTTTAATCTCTTCATAATCTTTAAAAAGAGTCGATCGTTTTACGAAGGTGACAACAGTTCCAAATCACATGTAAAACAACTGACGCTAATGTATCTTTTTCTTTAGTGATACTGCAGTTATTTCAATATATTAAAAAAAATATGCCAGTAGCTACACTCAATATTACCAGTGGGATACATTTTTTTCATTTAGTTTTCCTGATTGCCACCAGGTTTTTGAGAAATTAAAATACGTCTTATTTAATGACGGATTAAATAAGCGAAAACAAGTTAAATCATACCATTTCAAAAAAAATGGTGACAGTCAAGTAATCTGAATTTTAAACTAATAGTTGGGGGTGGGGAGGGGGGCACCGTAATACTTACCCATCATGGATATGCATAATATAAAATATGAAAATAAAACATGTGTAAACTATTTATACAATGCATTACAAATCAATAAAATCCTGGTTTGATGACGTCATAAACTTTAAATGCTGTATTACTGAATTGCGTTAAAGAAACATCATTGTAACTCCAAAAATAATAATCATATTCACTAAGAGTTTACTGCGTCGGATTAAGCGTATCATTTCAAATTGAAATATAAAATTGAAAAACTTTGAATTGAAATTTGAATGAAATACAGGGTCATGAAAAATCGAAGAATGTGGAAAATAGGATTACATATATCTCGGCAACTCATTATTCGATCGACTTCATTCTTTATGCAAAATTTATGTTTTTTTATTGTCTTTTATATTCACTCCTTCAAATAAACAATTTCGAAAATTTTTATATACTTTTATCAGAACGAATATTTCGTTAGTCCGAAAAAATAGTTCCGGATAATCGAGGTTACTGAAATTCATCTTCTCATTATTACATACTAAGTACATACCAAATTTTAAGTATCTATCTCAATTTGTTCGGGAGATAGAGCGTTTACAGACACACACACAGACGGACGGCAATTTTTTTTCTATATGTTTTTCGGAATCTCTAGTGTCGGGAACGTATAAATAGGTCAATTTTCGATTTTTTCGATTTTTAAAACGACCACAAAACTTACACTATACTACGTATGATGAGTAAGTAAAAAAGTAGCCCACTGGCAACTCTGGCTACACTAAAATTTATTATTTGGTAAGACATAGAAATAAAAAATACAAAGCTATACATTTTGGCAAGCAAAAGCTATGCAAGGATAAAGAAGTATTGCTTTATTTCGATTTTTTTCTTCATCATATCAATTTAAAATTTAGCTTTGGCGAAAACTGATAAAACAAGAAAGAAAATCAGTCGACAAGTATAGATTATGAAACAATTTCCAATATATCTAAATACTGTAAAAAAAAAAAAAGGTTTACTACGGTAGAAAATGATATCTAGAAAAACAATTTCGAAACCCAATTTCAGCAATTAACTCCATAGTCAGAAAAGTAATCAAATTCTTTTGTAATGCCCTGTATATGATTTATAATTTTTTTTATATATATTGCATAGCATGTTGAAATTTAGTTCAGTCAGGAAACACACAAATGAAAATTCCCGTTCAATAATTTCCTTCACTAAACGGAAATGTACTCGAGCTCTTTTGTACAGCCCTGTATATGATCTACAGAATTTATACACACTAAGTAATATGCAATACATTAGGTAAATTTAAAAACGCATACCACAACTGAAAACGCACATCCAGAAATTATCGTATAACCGAGTTATTTTGTGTATCCCAGTAAATGAAAGATAAGATGCTTTGTAAACCATAGTCTACAGTAAGCTTCTTGTAGTGCACTTGAGAGATGTATATCATTTCAGTATGTTTGAAATAGAGTAACATCATAAAAACATATTGCAAACGGTTTTTTCCCACAGACCATAATATCACAGAATACTTTTGAGTGTCCTTTGTAAACGAAATATAAATGCAACACACTTCATTTTCAATACAGAACATGCAATAGTATACATCAATAACATGAATCAATTGCATGACGATCCGAGTATTCTAATACGAGTTGGAGCACGATAGGCAGACAGACAGACAAATCAAATTCATAGGCACTTTTAAACCATTTTGGGAAGTGTTAACAAGAAATCTAAAGCAGGTCTTGTAATTAAATAATGAAAAGAAAAATAATAAATTTAATTTCAATTTATTATTATTCTTTTAAAAATGGTAGTTATTGATTTTACACAAATATATTTTACCTGTCAGTCTTAAACTCTAAGATTTATGCTTCCTTAATTAAATGATAATTAACGCATATTTTATGTGACAAAGTTTCAGTCCTAACTATAGAAGACATACATAACAATATCCTTAATATCCCTATTTTAACATATTTTAAGTAATATTTTCTAATTTTTTTTTATGATTTGTTTTTGTTACGTAGTACACTCTAAAATTGGGAGGAGTGAGAAGTTGACTCTTTGCAAGAGTGAGAGGCATTTTCACTCTTTTTGGAGTGAATTTTCTAAAAATACACTCCTTAAAGAGTGGAATTTTCCACTCCCTAGAAAGGAGTGAAATATGTCACTCCGTTGTCGAGAGTGACTGTCTCACTCCTTTGACAAGAGTGAAATATTTCACTCCGTTGAAGAGTGAAAGCCTGGCATTATATAATTTTGTCCATATTTATTTATTGAGAGAAACGAAATTATCATTTTTCTTTTTCTTTTTAGGTAGATTTCGTAAGAAATACTACCTATTACATTCTCCCCTATGTTGTAATTTCTGAAAATTTTTGGAGATCTACGCCGATCATGACCCCTAGAACCCCAACCCCCCCCCCCCCCAGTTCAAAACTTTATCTATCTATCTATCTGTCTGTCTATATAGCTATATCATTTTTTTATGGACACGATAACTTCAATAATTCTGCACAAATCTCTTCCAAACTGATACATATAATCAAGGGACATAAAATCTTGGTGAAATTCGTTAATGGGCAAAATCGAAATGGGTGGGGGGGGGGGGTTGTGAAAACAGAAAAAAACCCATAACTTCTTAATTATGATATGTATCAAATCTGTTTAAAGTTATTATTACTTCTAGGAAAAGGGCCAAAAATTTATGTATGACAGATTTTTGATATCATTAAAAATGGCCTCAAGGGGGGGGGGATGGGAGTTTAAGAAGAAAAATATTCATAACTTTGTCAATTTACAAGATATCCAGTCCGCTTAAATTTATTATAAATCTTCTTAATATTATCTATAACTTTTATACTGACAAATTTTTTATAGGACCAACCCTTATAGAGAAAAAAATCCCTGCCGGCTCCGCCTGCAGACACAGGTAGATTTCGAATTTTGCTTTTTAACCATAAATATAAAATAAACTTATCTGGAGAATTGATATTTTATCTTTTTTGTACTACTATTTATTTATTTTTTAATCATTGTTCAGCACTATATAATGCGGTTATTTTATTTTTGTGGCAACTCTAATTTGAGGAAAAATCTTGCATTTCATTTATAAAAATAATGCCGATTTAATTTTTAATTAATAGCAATATTTAATCAAAAACTATGTTTTAACGAAATGTGGGGGGTAGTACTATGTCAGAAGCTGCTTTAAAAAGCTTTCGGAGGAGGCTACCTCATTTGTTGTTGTGTGTTTTGTAAATTCGTCACTGCAAATAGCTAAAAATTATTATATTTCCATTTGGAAGAAAAATTTTTTTTTTAATAATCAGGCATAAAGAAAATAAAATTTATTAAATTTCAAAATACTGAGAGGGGCAACGGCCTCCACTGTCCTCCTGCTGACACTTATGTTTTATGAAAATGCAATAGTTATTTGCAAGTATTACGACAAAATCTGTAATTAAACTATGTTTTATATCTGTCGAAACTTTTTAAAACTATAATAGTAATTAAACTCAAATAATTGATAAATGTCAGTTTTCGTAAATTGATAAATGCAAGTTGCATTATGAAAAATATACCAAATAAAGAAATTAAAATGTTTCTAATTTATTCTCCTACAACGGTTTATTTCCCGCTGATAAAAAGTAATGAGATCAAAAAACTCTTTATATTATAAACGAAGTTGAATCAGTGATAACGCTAAATTCAAAATGCTGACCTGGCTGTTTTGCTTTGTAAGATGACGTCAGTACGTCATTGGCATTCGCGCGGTAAAAGAAACTGTTTTAATGATTTGTACTTGTTTCACGAAGTTCGTCCAGATTTTAAATGGTGTATAATTCCCTGATTATAATGAAATATAGTATTTAAATTGTGGCTCTCATAATGTGTGGTGTGTCATGTGCATCTGCAACTATATTAGTGCAGTTTTTGTTCTTCAAAAATTTACTTCAATGGCTATTATTTGATTGATAAAGATGCCATGCTGTTTCTAGAATAAGAAAATACTCGCGAAATACCAAGTTCCAGAATGATATAAATTTTTCTTCAATATATATATTTTTAATTTTACTCATTCATCTGCGCATTTAAAGAAAGATATAAAAGACAAATAAAAAGTGCATATATTTTTTAATATTTATATAAGAATTGATTTAAAATTTTGTGGATTATTTTACAAAGGTAAGAGCTCCTGCGCGATTATTTACGAAAATATAATTTTTATTTTGAAATGAAAGTTTTACGCGAATATTATTACTTCTGTAATATTAATTATTATAACTACTTTTTTAAGAATAATATGTATTATCTTATTTGTATATTTTTATATCGAATAAATATTTATCAGTGTTACAAGAATTGTATTTTTTTTATTATTATTTATGTATTTATTTTTTTATTTTCCACTAAATTTATATCATTTCCAGGATTAACGATCTTGTTTACTAATCCTTAAATCATCCGCTTTATAAATACATGGGTTTTTTTTTTTCTCTAGTAAATAAACTGATTATTGCTTGAATACATAAAAGCAGAGTATTCCTTTTATTGCTTGTATATTCAGACCCATATTTGGCAAAAATTTTCGTATTATATTTTTGCCAAAAAAAAATTCCTTTTATTTTTTTAGCTTAAAATTTTATATTTCGATTTTGCAAAACTTCAAATATTGAAACATAATATTAATATTGATTTTTCGATTACTTCTGGTAAAAAGGTGATTTCAGATTTTAATTTGAAATTGGAAAAAGGTAAGTGTTTTATATTATTTACGTACATAACTACATTTTTCACATGAAATTGCTGGGGATTTTTTGTAAAGTATATTTATGCATTTACATGAAAGATAAGAAACTAACAATTGGACATGATAAAATGTACTATATATAAGGAAAATGATCTTGAAGCTAGAAAATATTTCTCCTGCATGTTATTAATATATATATATAATTTTCTAATGACAGTTTAGTAACTCTGGTACTACCATCTGATGTATATAAGAGAAATTACTAACATGGCAACATAATTAAAAGTATAAAGTTATTAAATGATATTGTATTAATATGTTTTTCAATTGTAATTTTCAGTTACAGGTATTACTGGTATGATTTCGCATATGAATTTTTATTTTTAATGACAAATCATTTAATTCTGTTACACATTATAATTTTGAAGTTAATGTTTTCATATTAACAAAATGAAATATATATATGGGAAATGTTATGGACATTTTAGCTTCAGATGGCGAACATAAAACTTGACAAATAATCATAAAAGCATCCGAATGAAGTTATCATAAAATTCTGAATATTTTATTAATAAATAATAATTTTAATTAAAAAAATTAAATTACTGTTATATTTAGTTTCAGGATTTTTTTTTTAATCTGAAAACTTGCTCAAAAAAATAAAAACTGCAATTAGATCCTGTGTTCCATCTGTATAACATATTTAGATTTCAAGGCACAAATTCATTTTGAAAGCTATGTAAATTAAAAATTGAAATGTAAATTAATTTTGATTTTGATTTTTTATTCTTTTTTAAAATAAAAAGTTTACAATTAAAAAATGGAAATCAGAAAAAATCTACAATTTAATATATTTACTTACATAAAGTTAAGATGTATATTTAACACCTAATTAGTTTTTAAACTTGAATGAATTTTTCCTAGTGTTATTAAAAGAATAGATATATTTTTTAAGGATAGCTGACACTTTCTATTAACTAGGTCTTACAATTATCATCTTATCTATATAAAAAAATGCCCATGTGGTCACCTTAATAATAATAATAATAATAATAATAATATATATATCTGTGTTCCATCTAAATAATATATTTAAATTTCAAGACACACAGCCATTTAAAAAATATAATACAAACAAAGAATCCAAATCGGTTTACTTAATCATATATGAACTGGAAAAATAAAAATAAATAAAAAAATCATATTGAATAAGATTCTAAATAAAGAATCAAAATAATGTGGAACTAAAAAAAGAAAATTGAAAAAAAAAAAAAAAAAAAAAGAGTGGTGGTGGTGTGTATGTGTGTGTGTGTGTGTGGGGGGGGGGGATTGGGTAGATAAGAACCATGTTTGGCCCATGGCAGAGACAAATATATTATTTTTTAAGGAGTTTTTCATTTTTGTAATAAAATTTAGGATTAAAATGGTTCTTTTTGTATTACTATTTAAGTATGCTATGTACAAGATATAAAAAAAGTTGTTTAGCAAATTTTAATATACTCTTAACATTTTTACAAAAAAAAAAGTCTTTCTTTTTTATTTATTTATTTTTATTTATTTATTTATTTTAATAAGAAGGGCTCGTAACACCAGCGTGGTTTTTATGGATGTTAATATTTGAATAAAAATATAAAACATTCAGAAAAAGAATGAAAACTTGATTTTTCCTTATTATTATTATTATTATTATTGAACTATTCTATTCAAATGTTAAAATAATTTAAAGCATACTTAAAGGATAGAAACTCGTACTTTCTACTAAGAAAATGAACTGCATGAAATGAAAATGAACTGCAATGAACTGCAATGAACGAAAATGAACTGTAAAATGAATTTATGCAGTTAAAATTCTCGATAGCGGATACCTCGGGACTTCTGGGTTTGTTATCTATATACCTCCATTTAGCGAACTATAAATCAGGCTTGGAGACCACCGACCAGGCCCCTACCTACCGGGATTCGACCCAGTTTGACGGGTTTGAGTGCCTGGAGAATGGGGCGAAAATCGCCTGATCGCCTCATGGAGGCGGTCCACTAAGACAAGTATATACCCAGGTCGGCCAACTAATGGAGTCCTGTTTTACTGTGTTGTTCACTCCTGAGTTTCAGTGTTCTGAGATCTGACGCCGCACACCACGAACTCGTGGACAATTTAGTGCTAAAACTTTGGTACTCAACTTAGACTGAGAATTGGGGGGAGAATTTTGAGGGAAAGTAAATTAAGCAATTAATCAATTAAAAATTTTTGAAGATACTGTGATTAAGTAATAATTGCCAAAAACTGGGTTGCTTCCAGAAGAAGGACATGATTAATGCATGGGCAAACTCTTCCCCGGCTCTGACCCCCTCCTCTCTGATTTTAGGTGCCTTCCAAATTTGATATTTCTTTCAATATTTTAAACTTATAGAGTAGGATATAGCGGACATTTCGAGACTATAAAATTTGTCTACTATTCGGAGGTGTCCACATTTCTGATGTAAAAATATTCAAACATGTATGTGTTGTGGATTGAAAAGGTGGATTTTCGCTAAATAGAGGTGTCCGCTTTTACCTCTTAAACCGGACACTTCCGAATAGCGGAAAAATTCTGTGGTCCCGAAGTATCCACCATTGAAAGATTTTATTGTTTTTAGATAAATATATTTTTTGTTTTCAATCTTATCTTACTGTAAAAGCTCAAAACATTGAATATAATCTGTACAATGTCGAAAGAGATTTAAAATATCAGCTTTACGAAAATTGCGTATTAAATTTTAGGCCCCATAAAATCGGGTGTGTGTGTGTGTGGGGGGGGGTAGTGCCATGGACCAGATTTCCCATGCTTTAATCAAGTTCTTCTTCTGGAAAAATTACCAGCCCTGCTTTGTGGTAAAATAGATTCCCATTTATCGAGGATGCAATGTGATCAAATATGGCTGCATTTAATGCTTTAAAAAAATGTGGTCAAAAAAGGCAACTTATTGCCGACAGATCAGAGCACGAAAATGGCCGCAATTCAGACGTTTCAAATGTCTTAAATTCAGACACAAATAAGTGTCTTAAAAGATTAAGACACTTTAAAGTGTCTCTTTTTTTAACCATCCGTTTCAGACACTTAAGTGTCTGAATTTCAGACATTTCAGTTTACAGTGATAGAAAAGGGATGTTGACAACAGAAATAATATGTATGATTTTAGAATAATAGGACTTTGCAAAATAGCACTAATTTACGGAAAAGTACTGTCAAAAGATAAGAGTTTATATTTAAAACAAAAATTAAAGTGAAATCACACATTGTTAGTCATAGAATATCCCTCTATTAAATAGTTATTAATAAAACTTTAAAAGCAACTAAAATACAGTAAACAATAATGTTTGATTAGATTTAAATTCATTAGCAATTAATACAGAGATCTAAAGATGTAAAATTTGAATTACACATGAAAAAAAAATAACGTACATCACAGGAATTATTATAATACTAAATACAACTTAATGGGTATTTGAAAAGAAAGAAATTAATTAACTGATTAAGATTTTGGTTAATTACTTGTCCTTATGGTAATTTTAAAACTATCATATCTTTATAAGGCATGCAATGAAAGTAAACACAATTGTGATAAGCTTGGAATAAAATATTTTAGTTTATTTCTGTCAGTAATCTAATTTAATTCATTATGTAATTCCAATTGAATTTTTCCTTAAGAGTTCAATTACTGTTACAAACTATGAATTAAATAAATGTTGCCAATAAAGTATTTTATTCCAATCTTTACCACGCTTGTGTCTATTTTCATTGCATGCTCTAAAATATATGATTCTTTTAAAATGCCCATAAAAGAAAGAAAAAAAAATAATTCACTCCATAAAAAGTGAACATTCACTCCTATGAAAGAGTGGCTATTCACTCCTGTGAGGAGTGAGAAATCCACTCCTTTTGCAAGAGTGAATAGTCACTCCTATGAAAGAGTGGATAGCCACTCCTATGAAAGAGTGACTATTCACTCCTATCAGGGTGAAAAAACCCACTCTTTTTGCAAGAGTGGATAGTCACTCTTCTGAAAGAGTGAGTATCCACCCCTGTTTAGAGTGAATATTCACTTCTCGGGAGTGAGTATTCACTCTTTCAGAGAGTGAACAATTTCACTTTTGCCTAGAGTGAATAGTCACTCTAAAGAGGTTGGGCAAATTTTGACTCTGCGATAGAGTGAATATCCACTCCTCCGGAGTGAATAGTCACTCTTTCTTGTTTAGAGTGTACTTGACTGTAATTTTGCATGGAGCGAAGGAGCTTAGATTAAACAGACAATCTTGAATGATATTGAAATATTTATGCTGCTATGAAGCATACTTTCAGATATAGAATAAATTTTAGACTTCCTATTCGGAGCAAATATGAGAAGACTTCTGGAGAAATTGATAAATTAATAAGTATAAAACAAATGCATTAATTGTAATATGTATCTGATACTAAAAACAGTACAAAAATTCGTACCAGAAAAATTGTTGAATACATTTAGCTTAGGATAGAAATTTCTTACAAAAGATATATTGATAAGGATTATCTGTCTATTTATTCGCGAAAACTAACTGTCCGAATTGTGACAGTTTGAAATTGTAGAAAATGAAGAGGAATGCTCACTTGGTTCAAACACATGCAGCGTCCAGGTTTTAAATAATGTCGAACCTTAAATCACTACATGATATTTCTTAGTTTAATCAACATCAATCTGAAACATGTCCTAAAATTAGAAAATGATCTGTCTAGTGAACTTCAATAAACATTATCGCTCAACTAAGCCTCATATGAGGCTCCTATCTTAGTCATAAAACTTCTTCCGACTGTTTTTTACGTTAACTGACACCTCTAAAGTTTTCACATTTCATGAATAGCTCAAAACTTGTTTCAATTTTTGATAACATAGGACATCAGAATTTTTTTTACAGAACTAAATTTTGACACTGTACGACTTTCAACATCAGGAAAGCCTGTTCCATCTGGACAAGGGTGAAATAACAAGTGGTATGTTTTTCCCTTTGCGAAGTGTTAATCCATCTAATTTTCCCTTTTTTTTTGTCAGATGAGCTTATGCAACTCAATGAATAAGCTGTGAAGTCCCGTAGCGGACGAGTGCCTTTGTTAAATTTAGAAAAATAGACTTGTGTAAGAAATTCAGTCTACTGTTTTGCGTCATTATACATCTACATTGTTGATGTATTACGAACTAGACTGAAATTAGAAAATTCAAAATGTGTTTGTAAAAACGCGATAAATTCTACGCGAGAACTAAGCAACTTTTGTTTGAAATTGTGACTCAATAATAAAAATAGATAAAGAAATAGCAACTGAAAAACATGTTTAAAATCAAGCGTGACAAAACTGAAGGATAAGTTTTCAAAAAAACTCAGAAACTTGTAAAGCTGAGTAGTTTCGACTTCTAAAAAAGAAAATAGTGAAGCTAAATGAATAATTAAGTGAATTTGACTACTTGCTGCTATCTCCCAAAACTGCAGTTAATACAGGGTGCTTCACAAAGGACCCCTAACATTAAAAATCAATAACCCGGAAATGGTGACACATAAAAACTTGAAACCAGTGGTATGTTTATTAAAAAATCGTAAGAATCTTATACATAAATCTCAAAATTTAATTAAAAACAGCACCGATAGATGGCGCTGAGAGCGTTAAGAATCCTTCTAAAGAGAGTTCAGAAGCATAGAAAGACTAGCCGTCGAAGATTTCGCCGTTGAAATCTGATCTTTATTAGCGTATAGTGAAAATAATTCGCACCGGCCACGTTGCCTGTCTGTTGAAATTTTTTTAAAAGCTCACGAATTGTTTTCCCATCTGGGCCTTTTGCGAATTGAAGTCCCGTTTGAAAACTTCCTCTTGTAGCAGTAGGACTCTGATTTAATCGGTGGTACTCCAACACAATAAACACACGTTCCACCACGGTATACATCAGTTTCGGGATTATTTTCACTATACGCTAATAGCGGTCAGATTTCAATGGCGAAACCTTCGACGGCTAGTCTTTCTATGCGTCTGAACTCTCTTTAGAAGGATTCTTAACGCTCTCAGCGCCATCTATCTGTGCTATTTTTAACTAAAATTTGAGATTTATGGATAAGATTCTTACGATTTTTTAATAAACATATATCTGGTTTCATGATTTTATCTATTACCGTTTCCAGGTTATTGATTTTTAAAGTTTTAAAGTTCCTTTGTGAAACACCCTGTATAAGTTCTTCATAAAATCTCCAGCAAATGGTAATACTGGGTTACTTTTTTATACGGATGTTTAACGTATCACTTGAGTTCTTTCACATGGTTATTGCTGAAATAAACGTTATGAATTTAATGAAATTAAAAAGGTTGAAAACGTCAGACATAGATTTTTAATAAAGTTAATCTTATGTACTTTAAAATTTTGAATTAGAAAATTGACAATATTTATGAGATATATCTTATTTTCTTCTTGTTGCAGATTTGAAACAATCGCTTTTTTGTCAATAAACTTTTATTTTTATATTCTAATTATTTTTTGTATATTTTACATGCTTAAAATGATGTTGCAACATCAAAGTAAACATTTTTCAAATCGGAGTTGTTGCTGTATAAAAGGTTAAAGGAATATATATATATATATATATATATATATATATATATATATATATATATATATATATATATATATATATATATATATATATAATAAATACATTATTGGAAAAAAGCAAAAGAACCATTAAAATGTTTTGATCTCGAAATCGGTTCATAATAAATGAGAACTATAAATAATGAAATGCATGTAATAATCAATCACAAAAATAACTTTTACCTGCTCTTTTTTATCATTATATATCAAAAGAATTTCAAGCACCGATGATTACATTTTATTACCCTCTATACGTGGTCTATGTATACTTTCATTATATAGTTATGCATATTTTATCCAGTTATTACAGAAAAAAACTTAATGAAGTATCCAGTAACTTGAAAAGAAGTGTTTTTTTTCTTTATTTTAATATACTGATAATAATATAATAATAAAGTAATAATATAATAATATATATAATATAATAATAATAATAATAAAGTAAAATATTTTTGTAAGCATAACTCTGCCACTCAAGACTGAAAAATTGTTTCGCGATTTACTTCATTATATCTTTCTATAAATATTCCTAAAATATCCCCAAAATTTCTGATTGATATTGTAGTTGGATTACATGATTCCACGTAATTACTTTCCAAACAATTTAAATAATGGATGGAATGAGTAATTATTTGAGCGAAATAATAGTCACAATTGAATCCATTTGGACACTACACTGTTAACTAGTATTTTAAAAACACAAATTGCACAAATTGTGCTTATTAGTTGCTAAAATCAGTGTAAAAATTGTTTTAAACTCATAAAAGAGCTAAAATCCTACATGTTTCGGCTTTAAACTTAAAGCCATCATCGGGGAAGAGGAACAACACAAACGACTACTGATCTTTTAATTTTCGACACGAGAAAATTGAAATCAACAGTATGGAAAAATTTAAATAAAATAAGCGGGCGCTCTCTGTTGCCAAAGAGCGAAAAACAAAACAATGAATTAACAAGGGGTTAAAAATGTATCCCATAGACTAGGTATGTTGAAAGAAAAGTTATCATTACAAATACAATCTTTTCTAATTTTGATTTCCAATGATTCCCTAATGGCGGCTTTAAATGGGTTATTGAACCTATGGATAATTCTTGCTTTATCGAAATTAATTAATTAATTTCGATAAAGCAAGAATTATCCATAGGTTCAATAACCCATTTAAAGCCGCCATTAGGGAATCATTGGAAATCAAAATTAGAAAAGATTGTATTTGTAATGATAACTTTTCTTTCAACATACCTAGTCTATGGGATACATTTTTAACCCCTTGTTAATTCATTGTTTTGTTTTTCGCTCTTTGGCAACAGAGAGCGCCCGCTTATTTTATTTAAATTTTTCCATACTGTTGATTTCAATTTTCTCGTGTCGAAAATTAAAAGATCAGTAGTCGTTTGTGTTGTTCCTCTTCCCCGATGATGGCTTTAAGTTTAAAGCCGAAACATGTAGGATTTTAGCTCTTTTATGAGTTTAAAACAATTTTTACACTGATTTTAGCAACTAATAAGCACAATTTGTGCAATTTGTGTTTTGAAATAATAGTCTTTCGAAATTCGATTAAGTAAATCCTAAATCCACGGTCTTTACTAGCCGAGCGGCGGAGAAGGAGAATTTAATGAATTTATCCCTACTCTCCCTTTATTACATAAATCACCCATCACATATAGAATAAATTTTATATACCGTGTTTTTACGAAAATAGGACCGGTTCTTATATAAGAGTGCATCAGATATAAATGAGGCATTTTTAATAAATTATTTTTTAAACATTATTTACCAAAAGTAATATTATTTAAAGTAATATAATAAAATATTATAAAGTAATATAATTAAATATTATAAAGTAATATAATTAAATATTATTTTTCTAGACAGCTTTTTAACATATGCATACTCTTCCAAAATATTTAAAAGTTTTATTTTCTTGTATAATAAACAGA
The DNA here is from genome assembly GCA_963931845.1 of Maratus michaelseni. Classification (NCBI taxonomy): domain Eukaryota; kingdom Metazoa; phylum Arthropoda; class Arachnida; order Araneae; family Salticidae; genus Maratus; species Maratus michaelseni. Next base: position 325,131,781 of record OZ007591.1, read on the forward strand.
ATTTCGATGTGTATAAATCCAGATGCATAAAGATTATTTTACCTCTGCATCTGATAAAAATATTTTTGCATCTCTTCTTTAAGAAGATCTAAACAAAGTCCGAAGGCGATAAGTTCGGAGTATAAGGAGGATGATCGAGTGTTGTCCAATGAAGTTAGTCTAATTTTCCTTTTGTTACACAAGCTGTGTGATGTGATCTTGCATTTTCCTTGGAGAAGAAGAACTTTAGGATCTGAATGAAACGATTTTATGACGATTTTAATAAGAACTTTGTCAGTTTTTGTTTCAATGGAGTAGTTCAAATTTTTGCGTGCCATTCGATACTTTATCGCTTTGTTTCCCCTTCATTTACTGTCAATTTTTGCCGTTTTCATACTAGAGATCTTGATAGGGTTTCAATTCCAAATTTTGCATTCAATCCGTCTCAAATTTCAATAAATGTAACATTTTCATTTGTCAAAAATTTATTAAATATACTTTATGCAATTAGGTATTTTGTGTTCACTCATAATGCTAGCAACTAAATAAATGAACGTATGAAGAATTAAAAGATGTCAAATGAATTTTTAAAACCTAAATAGCTTATCATGATTGTCACAACAACAAATATAAAGGAATTCGATTAATATTAAAAAAATCTTTATATTTGAATCGCACTTCTATTAATGTTTTATTTAAAAGATGCTATAGGGCTTATTTTCAGTGGAAGTTATACATTTGATTTACAACACTTTGAATTTATGCATACATTTATATGCGCATTGATTCAAATACAACAATGTCGTCTTCTGGAAATAACGGTATTCTAAAGATCCCGTAAAAGTAGAGGGCTTTTTAGAGGAAAAATGGCATTTATGTTTAGTAATAAAATGAGTATTCCAAATGATAAAATTGGAATATTTTTCTATCAATGCATGGAAATGTCATTTTCATAAACTTTTAATTTCACCGGCGTTGAAATTGGTGCCCTAATCTTTAATAAACAAAATAATTTTACCTGTGAAATTGACATAAATTATCAAAGGCATTTGCAATGAAAACTTTTATTAATATTAAAAAGAGTTGCAACATTTCGATACAGTTGATGCAAAAGGCTGCACTTTAAACTGATTTTTTATACAACCGAGTTTCTCTTCTCTAAAATGATTATGTCCTATTCTCTTTTTATATTATGAATCGAGTCTCCCTTAAAATAAAAAGAGAATTTAAAAAACTTGGATTAAATATGCCAGTAACCTCAGACCCCTCAATAATCAAATTAATAAGAGCAGACAGGGAAAAAATAAACCATTTTATAACCTCAGGAATATATAGGATAAAGTTTAAAGACAAGGAAGGAAAAGAGGGTGCATAAATAACACATCGGCTGATAAGTTCCCTGTCTGACACACAGATGGCGTTGCAATCGCCGAACCGATGCTTTTTTTAGTAAATACTAACCTTTAAAAGGTAGCAGAAAAAATGTCATGATGATTCGCCGTGTGGATAAAACATTACAGTGGTTTTAGTTGAACGACTTTGTTGATAAACAAAAAAATGGATAAACAAGAATTTCAAAAATTGTTATTTGATGGGAAAAACACCGTTCAAACAAAAGCTTGGCTTGATAAGCGTTATCCGGGTAAATCAACCATTATTGACTGGTTTCCTTAATTGAAACGTGGTCGTACGGACACCAGTGATGCACCATGCAAAAGTTACTCCGGAAAACATCAAAAAAGTCCACAAAATTGTTTTGGGGAACCGTAAAGTGAAGTTCAATGAGATAGCGCAGACTCTGGAGATATCCAAGGAGCGTGTAGGTTTTATTTTGAATGAACATTTGTCTCTGAAAAAGCTTCTGTCAAAGTGGGTGCCGCGCGTGTTGACTTTTGACCAAAAACAACAACGAGTCGATGATTCTGAACACTGTTTGGAGCTTTTTCGTTATAAAATTATGTTATTTATTGTAAAATTATTATTATTATTTATTTATTAAATTATTATTAGTAAATTATTATTATTTATTATTAAAGTTATGTTATTTATTAAAGTTATAAAGTTATAAAATTATGTTAAAAAGTTGTGTTTTCTTTATTAGACCGGAAACTTATCAGCCATGTGTTAGGTATGACAAAACGGAAAATAGAGGAAAGGATGAAAGAACATGAAAGAGATATCAGATTAAATAAAACAAGAACGAAAAATCATGCGTCAAGCATAGATTATGTAACACTTTCCAACGCTTCCAAAATAATTTTACGAATCATACTCTTTAATAAGCTAAAAGATAACATCTAAGTAATCCGAATACTTTTATTCAGCCCTGTATAGGATCTATAGATTTGTATATATACTACATAGGATGCTAAATTTTAGTTCAGTTAGGAAACACGTAGCACAGTTTAAAATTCTCCGTCTGGAGTTAAATAATACGGAAATGTGTTCCCGAACTTTTGTGCTTCCCTGTATAGGATATACAGAATTTATACACACCACGTAATATACAAAAAGCGATTTAAAATTAAAATCGCGTTCAGTAACTTAAAACGCACTTCCAGGAATTATTGTTAACATACAGTAGAGAATTCTTTTGTGTGTCCCTGTAAATGAACGATGACTGCTATACACACAATATTCCGTAGTAAGTCTCTTGTAATGAACCTTATATAAATTTCAATGCGTTTAAAATAGGGAAACATTATTTAAATAAACCGCAGACGATTTTTCTCCATAGACGTAATGTAACGGAATTCTTTTGACTGCCCCTGTAAAGTAAGTATAAGTGCTATGCACACCCTATTCCATATTAAGCTTCTTCTAATGCACCTTAGTGATATATATAAATTTCAATGCGTTTAAAATAGTGAAACATTATTTAAATAAACCACAAATGATTTTTCTCCGTAGACCGCAATGTAACGGAATTCTTTTGAGTGTCTCTGTAAAAAAACTATAAGTGCTACACACTTCCGTTGAAATAGGGAAAATGCTATAGATAACGATTATAACATATAAAAATTGCAGGGCAATCCGAGCATATTTACGGGAGTTAGAGCACGGCCAGACGGCAGACGGCCAGACGGAAGATGGCCAGACAAACCGAAGTCATAAACACTTTTCAACTAGGTTGGAAAGTGTTAAAAACCACAGCGATAGCCCGACTAAATAAAAAATCCCTAATACAGATAAATTTTAAAGAAGTCCAGAAACTTGGGAATTACAACAACTTAAATTATGCTTTGATGCGTGAATCCATTGAAATAGATACAGAAAAAACAAAGATATGCAATGATCTTATGCATGTGACAATAGACAATAGATTGCGTTATCTGTTACATTTTGAAAAAAACCGGTAAAGGTAGAATGACATCAAGGGACGAGGAGGAAGATCAGAAAAACTGAAGATGCCCGAGACGATGGGCGAAAGTATTTTTTTAGCACATATAAATGCTTTTAAAAGGACCGACTTCTTTTGTTTGGATGAAAATAACGTATATCTTTGTAAATAAAATCTACATTCACTGTTTATATGGGAAATTTTGTTGTTAATGTCTGTGAATGGTAGTGTAATGTGAACATATATGTATATAGTTGACATTATGAAAATAACTTTAAAAAAAAAAGAAAAATGTGATATGTTCAGCATTTTTATATTCTCAAAATTTCTTGCAGATATTCTCTCATGTGCCATTAAAGTTATCGGCATTTACACTTTATACTATATTTAATAACTCATTAAGAAATATTGGAATATTTTTGGAAATGCGTCATTATAAGTGACACAATGCACAAGATCAAGAAGCATTTCGGCATAATTATCTTTTCTATGTTAATAATGCAGTAGACTCCTTCAAATCCACGACCCTCAAATCCACGAAAGTCTAAAATCCGCGTATTGTTATTGATGTAAACAATGAAACTTGCAGTTAATTTGAAGGAACAAAATTCAAGATGTCGCTGAAATCGGTAGCGTTCGTGATGTTTTTTTACTAATTTTTTTGTTAATCATTTCTTTTAGCTATTACAGCTTGTTAATTATTAAGTAAAATTCCATTACTTATGATCTTGATTTAAATTAACATATCTAAAGCAAAACTTCAACATATTGTATCCTGCACAATATTCGCAAATGTAAACTGTAACGGGATTGTTCAATTTTCAAGCATTCATTTCACCGTTTTTCAATATTTATTTTTATTTTTTTATTTTTTACGCACGGATTTTAGTACGTAATTACGATTAATATTGCCAAACTCAAGCTTTTTCATAAGAAAATATGAATTTTCTTCCGAAAAAAATTGAAGATGGCGCTATTTTCATCTGGCTATTTCATGATCGCGATCTTTTTTCGCCGGCATATTTTAATTAACTAAGTTTTTTTTGTTTATTAAATCTGTATAAATTTTAAATAAAATTTCACTATTTCACGATTTTGATGTAAATTATTTTCGTATTTAAGGTAATTATACGGCATAACAGTAACTTCTTCAGAATACCTGAAACTGTAATTGTTGAAGGCGTATTGTGTATTTTTACGTTTTTTGCTTTCGATTCTTCGATTCTTTGATATTCAATTTTCGGTTTTAATATGTAATTATATATTTTTTTCGTAAGTAATAGGGCCCCGATTCCAGTATTTCTAAGTTTAAAAAAAAAAAAAAAAAAAAAAATGAAGTTTGACAATAATTCAAAAAATAGGTATAAAAAAAAGCTAGATTCTGATTCATGTACACATTTTTTGGAACAGTCATAATGGAATAAGCATTAGAATGGTGTATGACATTAAAAAACAAAAATAACAAAACTAAAAACTCAAGCAGGCAAGAAATTTGCCCATGTTCACAAAATATATTGTAAAGAAATGAATGAAACTTGTAAAAAAAAGTAATAAAAATCTTTATAGTGAGTTTTCATTGAATGAAACAAGAAAAATTAATATTTTCATCATTATTATACATATTTAGTACTGCATCTTTAACTATTACACTTGACATTATTTTTAATATTTTAATCATTCCTTAAATGTTTATTATTTTGCATAAATATTTTAATAATTTATTTAAATTATTTTAATATTTTACTTCAGTATTTTAATATTATAATTTATTGTAAGCATTCATTATAATTTCCAATGCTTTACTGCATTCAAATTACTGTTTTAAAAATGTAAACAAAAATGACCAGAAATCCGCAAAATTCTAAAATCTGCACAACCCCTGGTTTTAAGCTGTGCATATTTGTGGGAGTCTAATGTAATAATAAAACAAATGGGGAGCTTGCTAATTGTAAATGCCTTTTAAATGCATTGACTGTTAAGGGTTAAATCTGAGCTGTTTCTCTTCCTCCTTTTGAAAGTGCGTTCGTAATTATATAAATACGTAAGAAACTATAGTCGTCTTCTGGTCCGTCTGTCCGCATGTATATAACAGCGCAAAAACTACGCAACTGAACGGTTTGAAATTTAATATATATAACTGTTTCAGAATTTTGTCGAGTCATTTCAAATTTTATGAAAATCGAATCAAAACTTAAAAAGTTATTAATAAAGGTTTTCTTTATTCTATTAAATCCTATCATACGTAATCTATATAGTAAAAGTGCAAGTCATGTGATTGAGGAAAACAAATACGGGCTGACCATATCTTTTTCCATATGCCGAGCGGCCATTTTTATTTAAAATTATTTTTTCAAATAAAATTGCATAGAAGTTATATTTTTAGAAAGATCGTTCAATAAAAATTATTTTCTTGAGAGATGAGTTACATTATAAAATGTATAGATTCTGAGATAACTTCCGTGGAAATTAAGTTAACAGCCTAATATCTCAATCCATTAAAGTATATAAGCACAAGAGATTCATTCATCGTGAGTCTAGAAATATTAAACCATGGAGGTAATCATTCGCAAAGCAAGATTTTCATGGTGAATTTTGCAGCGCTGTCTGGTGTCGAAAAAAAAATTCGCATCTATAAATAAGATAAAATACGTAATAAGATTAAAAAAAAGTCTTGCTCATATCGCAGACGATATATTTCATTTCACTCAATATTCGTTCAAGATAGTTTTTTAGCTCACAGGCTATCAAAGCTTGAGAGCTAATGTGCCCGCCCATTCTGTATGTACGTATGTATGTATGTATGTAGGTATGTATGTATGTACGTAACGACATAACTCTTGATAGAAATAACCGTTTTGCTTCAAATTTTGTTTATAGGATCATTGTGATAAGGCGCTTCCGTGATTAGTTTTGGGGTTTATTGGTTGATTATAAAGTGGGGAAACGGGGGTGGCTAACCTTCCCTTAATTTAGATAAATGTGTTTTTCTTATCCAATTTTCCTCAAATTTTGTATATATATTCATTGTAATGAGGCGCTTTCCTAATTAGTTTTGTGGGTTTATTGGTTAATTATAAAGGTGGTAACGGGGGGCTAATCCTCCCCCTTTAATTTAGACAAATGAGTTTTTCATGCAGAATTATCCGATTGTCTTCCAATTTTGTATATAGGTTCATTGTGATAAGGGACTTCCCTGATTAGTTTTGGGAAGTCATTGGTAAAGTATAAAGAGGAAAGGGGGGCTAACTCCCCTTAATTTAGATGAATGGGTTTTTCATGCAGAATTATCCGATTTGCTTCAAATTTTGTATATATGTTCATTGTAATAAGGTGCTGCCCTGATTAGTTTTGGGGTTTCGTTGGTTAACTAATAAGGGGGGGGGGGTAACGGGGGGATGATCCCCTTAATATATTGTCGATTTCTTTATTTTTCGAGGGCCTTATTTCAAGTTATTTGAAATAAGGGTTTAATATACAATTAGTGTGAATAGCCTGTGAGCTCAATGCCGTGAGTTTAACTGGGCAGTTTTCTTTTTTTCTGTTTTAATATTTTATTTTAATCGTAAAAAGAAGAATAATAAATTTTATGGGCTAATGAAAAGGAATTATCAAATGTAGATTTATTAAAGAAATTAATCTTCTTTACCTTTAATCTTCTTCCCTTTTCTCTAGTTTACACAAAAGGCTTTTCCTTAGGCCATTTTTATTCAAACATAATTTTTCGAATAAAATTGCATAAAAGTTACATTTTTAGAAAGTTCGTTCTAACAAAATTGTTCGCTTGAGAGATGTTCATAACATTCCAAAAATTATACATTCTGAAATAACTTCGGTGGAAATTAGGTTAAGCACACTGAATATCAATCCATTAAAGTAAATAAACACAATAGATTCGTTCATCGTGAGTCTAGAAATATTAAACCATGGAGGTAATCATTCGCAAAGCAAGATCTCCATGGTAAATTTTGCAGCTCTGTCTGATGTTGAAAAAAAATTCCCATCTGTAAATGTGGCATACGTAATAGGGGGGAAAAAAGGCATGCTCATTTCGCTTATAACAGACGATATAATTCATTTTACTCAAGATTAGTTCAAGATTGTTTTTTTTTTATATTTTATTTTAATCGTCAAAAGAAAAATGATAAATCATATGTGCTAATGAAAAGGAATTATCAAATACCGATTTATTAAAGAAATTAATCTTCTTTACGCATCGCCATTTTCCCTAGATTACACAAAAGGCTTAGGTCATAAAAGAAAAGGTTGTAACGATTTAAGAAATATAATTTCATTAATCAAAAAGATGCGGAATGTTGCATAGAAAATGCACTTAACTTCATAAAACGAGAATACATTTTCCTTCTTATTAGATTTCGCTTTTGATTGTTGAACCGTATTCCTTTATCTACCAGATTCAGATAAAATCCTTTATGGCTTTACTAAAAGCTGAATTAATGAAAACATTATTTATCTGCGTGTTTCATCTGTTGCTTTAACTTATATAAAGAATATGTGATAGAAAATTGAAAACTGTTATGATCAAACAAAAATAAATGCATTAATACACATAATGAAAAATAAATTCGTGTAGTTTTACTGACATTTGTAAATAATGAGTACATTGTATAGGCCGCAGTGTTATCAATTCAGATGAATTTTTTAATTCAGAATTCAAGCCAGAAATTTTAAATAGTAATTTTTGACTTTATTTAGTGGCAGACATTCAGCTGTTAAATAAAGAGAAAAATTACTATTTGGAATTTCCGGTATAAATTCGAAATTTCTGAATTAAGAAAATCTGATATTTTAGTGTAACACTGATTAGGCAGGTATAAATCTCGCTCTTTAAAATAACTTGGGGATTCTCAGACGAATTAGAAACATACAACTTGGTCGATGTAATTTGGCGATAAGGGCTTCTTTGTAAAAATTTCAGAAATAACATTTTTACGACTTTTGGGTTATCTAAAATATTCTAGAAATCAGAAAACCTGTTCCATTAACTAGAATGACGTATAAGGTTTTCTCGACAAAGCAAGAAAGTGAGTAGCATTCCTAGATTGACAGTGAGTTTATTTTATCGGGATATTAAGCACTTCAGCAATACTTGCATTAATCGTAGATCTACATCTAAATAATAATTACTAAATAATTGTTTGTTGTTCACAGATTGAGATTTGAGCTTTTACGAGCTTTGAGTCTCTACGAGCTGAGTTCTTTATGTCCTATGAAATGGTATACTCTTGTTTTGAAGATTTTCGGCGCTTCTATTCTTCATGAAGTTATAATTGTTACTTCCAAGCAGAGACCGAACATTGAGTTTTTTGCTTCTATTTCAATATTTGATTAGATTGTTTTTGTGAATTTTCTAATGCGAAATGTTTTCAGTGGATCGTGAGTATCTAATATTCGCTGAAAATCATTTGAGAAATATTCCTCGAATAAGTGCATTATTTTTAACACTCTCGATCACGAATTATCATAAAATAAAAAAGTCCTTCCGGCCTGTACCGGGAGAAAAAGGTAGCTTTCCTATATCTTCGTTTTAAAATTTTAGCTAATGTTACACGAAAACAGCAAGTTAAAATGCAAAGAAACGCTTACAAAAGTTTCGTTAATACTGAATTTGAATAAGAAATTCGCCAAATTATTGAGCAATAGCCAAATTGGCTTCATTTATGAAGACTTATTTTGGTCGCCGAATTTGGCAATATTTCGCCAAATGTCGCCAATTTTGGCGAGAACTTGGTGCTAACGGATATGAATATATAGTTTTATGCGTATGATTGGGAAAATTATTACAACAATGAAAGAAAATAATTTGCGAGTAATCGCGTTAATGTGCTGTTTTGTTTCAAAATGTCAGCCACCCTAGAATTTCAAACTGCTCTATCTCAGCCATTTTTTAAGATAGAGGTAAACCAAAAAATGCTCTGGAATCCTTGTATCAAGGCCTAACACTTAAGCAAAAAATAAATTTGAATTTTTAACTTTTTGTATATTTATTTTAGTTTTAAATTTTTAAGTAGCCGCCATCTTGAAACAAAATGGCGGACCAAGCTGGCCAACGAACTTGGTCGAGACATTGGTGAGCTTAATACACACAATTAGTTTCATCAAAATTGATTTATAAATACGAGCGTTATCGTATGACATAGGTCAGATATATCTATATATATAAATCAACATTTGAACGGAGGGTGGTTTTGGGATGTGGGGGTCATGATCGGTGAAAATATATCGAAATTTTCCGGAACTGCTTTCCTCCGAACGGCTGCAATAGGTAGCTTTATACTTTTTTGTATTGAAAGCTAATAAGAAAAATATTCTGTATACTGATACGCTAAAATGCTATTCTAAAATATGTAGATAAAAAGAATAATTTGTTTAGCGCAATAGTATTAATTCTTTATACCCTATAGTTACTTTGATGTTGGAGTAGGAGATTATTGCAGAACTTATTTATGTATTTGCATCGTAATTTTTTCGAATAACCAGATTCCCATCCCGAAAAAATGCACAGCTGTGGAAACAAATAAGAAGACAAAATTCATAGATAGAGTTTGATGTTTATATGATATACGACGCTGGTTAGGTTGGTGGCCCCTGTATGCAAGGAAATTAGGATGTTTTAAACACAAGAGATGATCTGATCACATTTTAATCTGAGTTTCTACGCCAAAAAACAAATGTGGTCCGACATTTGTCGACTATTTAGAAACCATCATTAAGAAGAAAGCCATTCAATTTTTTATGCCAGTGGTATATCCTAATTGGCAAAATAACAAAATAAGTGAATTGAAACAGAAAGCCTAGAAACATCTGCAATCAGGAATGGGTTTGACTGAGAATTCTGGTTACAAATTCGCATATAGTGTATTTTCCTTATCATGTTTCTGAAAGAGCAGATGGAAATTTAGTTGGATATATATTTTGTCATGTTCTGAACAAAGGATACAGGATCACAGAGAAACTATACCCAGATGTAATAAAAACCACAAAATCAGTTTGGAAGCTTAGATATGAATACAGTAATGTATTTAACGATTAAAAAATTAGCTTTGCGATAAAATAAAATAGCGCACTGAGTAAAGGATAATTTGCGCATATAAAAATTTGCGCATATAAAAAATTCATTTAGAAAAAAATTTAGCCCATGATATTTTAATGTTTAGAAAAGGAAAAGTATTAATTTTGAATAAAACTTGTTATAAAATTAATTAATTATTATACATTGATTGGAAGCAATACAATTTAGGACTATTTACAGATAATTTATTTAGCATGTTCCAAAAATGCTTTTTGTTTTATTATTAAAGTAAAAGATATCTTCTTTTCCAATTACAATTGTTCCTTTTTCCTGTTGTCAAACATATGAAGTAAAAATATCAGTTCTGAAAAAAAAAAATCTTGTGCTTTTATATATCATCAAAAAGTAATACGAATTTAAAGTTACACGGGAAATCTGAAAGCTTTAGAGATGTCAGTTAAAGTAACAGTTAGTCGGAAGAGGTTTTGAAAAAAAAAATATTTTTATGAGCTAAGTTTAGTTACATTATGCGTTATTCTTCAAGGCGTTGGCATTCCAGGCATTAAATCATAAGATCCCATCAATCAGTGTCGACGTAACCAACTAATCAACACTCTGATTGGCTGGGAAACCTATGCCAGGCAAACCTCGCAGAGTTGGAAAGATGGTTGCGCCATAATGTAAACGTAGCAGTCTGTCTCATATGAGGCTTAGGTGAGAGTTGGTCAAACGTTAACCTGGCAGCAGTCGTGCCGGGTATGACATACCCAAGATGCGTACGGTTTTTACAAATGTCACCACTATTTTTCGACAAGTAACTTTCAAATTACTTTATCGCAGAATTTATAACAGTTGTCCCCGACTAAATAAGGTGAAGTTTTTATTTATTTATTTATTTATTTTTAATAACTGGTGACAATGCAAAAATCATTCATACACTTGATATGCGCGATTTTTACCGGATTAATCAACATTTAAGATGCACAAACCTGATACGGTTGATTACATTAATTATACATAAAACAAAATATTTCAGACACTTAAAAACAATTAAATTAATAATTATCTCCTACGCTGGTGTAGGAGAATCTTCTCTGATGTTTCTAATCCAGTTGCAATGCTCCCTCTTTTTCAACGTGAAGTTCCAAGGAGTTACCTACATATTCATACCCTATTATAAAAATATTTCAGAAAGGATTTCACAGTTGCTTAAAAATGTCAATATTAATACTGCTTTTATACCGCAAATTTCACTACATGTTTTCTTCAGTGATTTTAAACACAAGTATCCAAAAACACATGAAAAAGTGGTTGCTCACAGCATACGCTGCTGTAGTTGTAATTCAGTCTATATAGGTGAAACAGGCCTCACTTTAGATATAAGATTAAAAGAGCACAAGCATGCCATTAAGACAATTACTTTAAACTCAAAAATTGTTGTTGTTGTTGTTGAAATGACCCCAATGGGCCCAGTGAGCAGCTTTCTATTTCTGTATAGCTGTCATAATCCACTACGCATGATCCATAAACCTGACTCCTAAATCTCCTAATTTTGAACCAATTCCAGATGAGAGATTTGCATCTGAATAAAAATTGTTGCCCATGCCTTAGAAGCTGATCATATCCCGGACTTGCGAATAATTTAATCAAAGTGCAACAGTTTCACAAGTCGCGTGTTCCTCGGGGGTTGGTGTACGAAGTTAGCAGACTTACCGCTGAACGAAGCATGCCCCATTCCATCTGAGAATACAGTTTTGATTTGATCTTTTCGACTTTGACTATAACTCATGGGTTACAGGTTCTTTAGTAAAAATTGTTTATCATCGTTTTGCATGTCCGTTATGAGTGTACTCATGAGAAGTTCAGAAACTGAACTCGCGACGTTTATTTTCAGTAATTTTTAAGTGTATTTTAACTGTTTTTAAGTGTCTGAAACATTTTTTTTTATGTATAAATTAATCAACATGTTTGTTCATTAAATGCCTTTCAGCAGACCCGAAATATAAAGACTTCTTAACAATATTCTTGTAATGCTAGACAGTAATTGCTAATTTTACAGAACTAATGATATTTCCTTTTTTTTCCATTTAAGCTTTATATTCCTGAATGTTTATTATTTTATTCATTTTCATTTTCATGTAAAAAGAAATGCTGGTTTAAAATTATTCTCTATGGAAATTTTTGTATGTTTACCGGCATCCTGTTTTACACAAAATTGTAAATTGGTTTAATGTTTGAATAAAAATATAATAGTCCATCCAAATAAATTTCAATGAAAGTAAAATATTTTTCCCTCCAGTCTATACTATCCATCCATAATTAATTTTGGAAGTTATTCAGGAATATATGAAATACCTTTTATTAAAGAAGACGGATCTAAGAATTACTATATTTGCATGACAAGCAGAAAATTTAGTTACAGAAAAAAAAGTAGCATATAGTTGATATTAAATATAATAGGAAAACCACAGTCCTGGCAAGATTATATCAAGGAGAAACCATCCAAATAAATTTCAATGAAAGTAAAATTATTTTTCCCTCCCATCTACACTATCCATCCATTATAAGAGAAACCACAGATATAATAACATGAAAAAGCACAATATGTAACGATGCAGCATCTTTTAACTTACCGAAATTGTGGCTCAAGTTACTTCATGGTTACAAATATGGAAAAAACAACCAAGTAAAAATAAAAGATAACATGCCTGATTTTTTAAAAAGTACATGAAAATTGAATGACAGCCTTTCAAATAATAACTTCAAAAACCATGCAATTATTGAATATTCTCATTTGTTTTTGATAATGGATCAGAGTGAGCCGAAACATGTCAACATTCTAATAAAAGTTATTTTTCTCTATATTAAGTTGTTAGTTTACCCCTTTTTGCATTTAAAAGAAATATATGATTTAATGTTGTTAAAATGTAGCATCATAATCTATTGCCTTTTCTTATTTTTTTAATTTAATAATGAGGTGCTGTGTAATTTTTGAAGTATTTTGCGAGAATACAATATGTTTCAAATTAAATGTGGGTTTATATTAAATTGTAGATTAAATGAATGACGTTTGATAATTTGTATTCTTTCGTTCTCTTTTTTGCTTCTTCTTGTCTTCATACAAGAAAAGTTAAAAGAAATTCCTATTTAAAAGTAATTCCTAAAGAGGTATACCAAGCATAAAAGCTTGTGAATCACTGACGTAATAGAATCGTCGAAATTTCATATGGGATTCTTTTAACACTGAAGAAGATCAAAGGGAATACTGGAACACCAGCATAACTAAGCTATTAATGTGCTGGTCGTAGATAGGCTGGATGTAGCTAGAAACTGCTTTGAATATATATCATAAGGAAAGAATTTGAGATTTGTTTCGTATTCAAATTAAAATATTTGTTCTCTATCTAAAAAGAAAGTGAAAAATACGCGACGGTTTAATAAAATAGTTCTTGAGAAAGTTTGGAGTTCTTAATAGAAGAATGTCAATTTAAATTTACTTTACTGGAAATTTGACCTTCTGTTAAATATGCAGTGAAGTTTTACGCAGAAGCTATAGAAAACAAAGTTTTTAATTAAAAGCTACTGTATAATAACTGAAGCATATTCAGAAAATCCATCTACGCATTTTTATTCGTAATTAAGACATAAGATTTCAATACATTTTCCTGCATTTTTAGAAGACTTTTTTTAGCTTAAAAAACTGTAATATATTTAGAAGAACAGAATGCTTTAACTAAAATGCAAAATTATTCTTTACGTTTTTATTGGTAACAGATAAAGTGAAATTTTTATAATGAAAATTATGATAAAAAACTAACATATGTCGAACACGTAACTTTTTAATGCATATTAAATTTGTTTCTTTTTACATTTTCAATAATTTTTTACTTTAAATTTTAAATTTATTCTTAAATAAATTTAATTACGCATTAACACAATATTTATTTATTTATTTTTACATTGTAATAAAATTGTCTGTTGGAAATCTACAGCCAACTGAAAGAAATGAATTTTTTTCATCTATTTTTTTTAAAATTATTATTTTAGTACAGTAATGCCTCAACTTTCGCTAATATGAAAATGCGGAAAAAGTATTGACACATCAATTTTCAGTAGTCAACTAAAAAAAGAGCTAGAGTTGTAGGAAAGCAAAATAACAACTACAGCAGAATACTCATTGCAATGGGGATATTAGAAGTGGTAAGGTAACGGAATCTTCGATCGATTAATTTAAATTCTAAAGGTTCTCGTAGAGCTGAAGCTGCTCTTTGGTGGAGATTAAAAGCATTTCTGAAGCATTTGGCTGTAGTGTAAATATCATATTTTAATATTTTATCGCATACTAACGCACTAACACATTATCATCTCTTTGCAAATAGTGAAAGTCGAAATTAATTTATACAAAAACACATGTTTTTTTTTCTTTTTTTTTTCTTTCTTTTTTTTTTTAAAAGCTATAATTGTTTCTTGAGTCAGTTAATTTAAATTATCTGAAATAAATTTCATTTTTATGAATATGTGTGTACATCCGCGTTCTACAATATATGTTATGCATAACGTTTTGTTAATGCATATATACTTTTGTTCTTTGAAATTCTGTGCCACTCTAATTAAAATTTTATAGAACATAACTCTTTTTTTAGTGCAGAGAGAAGGACTCAACATTCGCGAGGTTTTCCTCGAACGTAACCCTCGGGAATGTTACGGGATTACTGTGTTTAATAATAGCGTTTTGACACATTATTAAATGTTTTAATAAGCGAAAAAAATTAATCAAAGAAAAATGCAACGCTTATGGAAAATTTTCAAAATTGTAATTAAAATATTTTTAAAAAATTCTCCTTCAATTTTGAACTTTTTGCAACAATGTTTTCATACTTTACAATAACTTTTTCATTCATAAGTAATCCTTGTAAGTAGACCAGATTTCCAAAATGCTAATTAATTTAAGAAAACGTGAATAAAACATCCTGACATATATAACAAGTAAGAAAAATCGTGCGTCAAGCATAGATTATGAAATACTTTCCAACGCATTCAGAATAATGTAATAAACCTTTACCGTTTAATAAATGAAGGATGTAAACTAAGTAAACAATTTGGAAAACGCCTAACTTAGTTAAAAACCTAATTTCAGTAATTACTATCAATAGCAGAAAAGTATTTAAATTGTTCTGTGAAGTAATGTACATAATGTGCAGATTTATATATACATACTACATAGTATGCTAAAATTTAGTTCAGTTAGCATAACACAGTTGAAAACTCCTCTTCAGTAATTTCCGTCAATAAACGGAAATGTACTCGAATTCTTTTTGCAACACTGCATATGATCTTTGGAACTCATAGACACCAAGTAATATGCAAAAAGTAATTCAGTTCAAAAACGCGTATCACAACTAAAAACGCACCATAAGCAATTATCTCTCATAAATTGTAGTGTAGTAAAGTTATTTTGTGTGTCCCTGTAAATGAATAATAAATGAAATGCATGCCATATTCTATAGCAAGCATCTGACAGTGCATATCAGTGTTATATATCAACTTCAATATGTTCCAAAAAGTGTAATATTATTAAAATTCATTGGAAACGATTTTTCTCCATAGACCATAATTTAACGGAATTCTTTTGAGTATCCCTGTGAACGAACTATAAATGTTATACACTTCATTTTTAATACAGAGTATGCCGTAGTAAACGTCACTAACATATATGAATTACATGGCAATTTGATTATATTTACGCGAGGTAGAGCATGAACAAGCAGACGACCAGACTAACCGAAGTATTATAAACACTTTCATCTGTGTATGAAAGTGTTAAAAATTCAGTAAAAAAGACTACTTACTTAATATTTATATTACTGAAAAACTGATCTTTATTTAAAAAATTGCACCATAAGGATAGTCTATTAAAAAATTTGAATCAATCGAAAAATACATGCTGAAGTTTTAGTATTTTGATCATACTGATATATTGAAAAAACGCAAACTGAGATAAACGAATTTGAAGCTTGCAAGTCTGAACCATTTAAAGGGAAATAAATGCAGTAGAAAAGTTTTTTCGCATATATGTAATATTCAGATCTTTACGAAAATCGTCAGAATAGATAATGGATATCGAAATTCATTTTAAGTGTTCTGACCAGTCAGATCTCGAATTCCCCTCGTTAATGTTGAACTATGCTGAATATATGCTTGCTAATGTTGAATCTATGCTTGATTTAATATGTTATGTGGTAAAAACTGGTGAGCTTTGAGTAAGATTTTAACACTTCAAATAAAATTAAATATATTTTAGAAATATTTTGACAACTAAAATAAAAAGCTGGCATCCTTTGCAGAAAAGTCCGCAGAAAAAAGGAAATTAAAGATATTAATTTCTTGTTGAGTAAATTTAAAAGTAGGAATTCAGTCCACGCCCATAGGTTTAAGATTTTTCAAGGGAATTTAAGATCTGACTGACCAACATAATTTAGCAAAAAATTGGAAAATTATATTTTTGTCATTTTTCGAAAATAGCCATCACAGAGATTTTTCATCTACAATAAATAAATATGGGAAGTAAAAGGAAATAGTTTTGATTTTGTTTTGAAGTTATTGATTTATTGTTTAAAACATACATACATTAAAACTGTGAGATATAAATGTAACGAAAAATCTACATAAATCAGCTTTTTACGTGTTGGTCGTTCTATATACGAGTTCTGGCTAGAAACTTATTTTATTGTACGTCGTAATGAAGGAAGGTGAAATTTGTTTTGTATACAGTATTTTTTCTCCGTCTAATATGAAAGTGAAAAATACTTTGGATAGTTCCTACACTGAAAAAAAAGTGTTGATATTACAGTATAATACTGGCACCCCAGCTGCTAGTATTATACCGTAAACTTAACAGTAATAAGCAGTAAAATAAGCAGTAATACGCTGCCGCGCATGCACGGTAGCGTATTACTGTTTCTTTTACTGTTTATAACTATTAATTTTACAATATAATGCTGGCAGCTGGGGTGCCAGTATTATACTGTAATATCAACAGTCTTTTTTTGCAGTGTACTATTTAATAAATACGAATATAAGTATGTTGAAGACAAAAATAAACTTTACTAGAATAATGTAAATTCAAATTAGCTTTACCTAAAATTAAATCTTTCGTTTGTAAATCATTTAATAGCGGAGAAGATAAACAAATGGGGCTTTACAAATTTTAGCTAAATTTTACATAAACAAATTTCACTATAGCCCAGAACCTTATTTTATCATGCACAGTAATGAAAGAAGGTGCAATTTGTTTCGTATACATATTAAGTATTTTTCTGCATTTAAAAATAAAGTCGAAATTTGTATCGATCGTTCCGACTATTTAACAAAATAAGAAGAAAAGTCCCTTGAGGACCAAAAGAAATTTCAGAGTTCATAGCAGAAGATTGCAAACTGAAATTAACTATACTCGAAATTTGATCTTCCATTAAATACTCTGGGGTGTCTTGCGCAGAATTTATGGAAAACAAAGAAGCTTTTAATTGAAAGTTACTGTATAATAATAATTGAAGCGTTTTTCGAAAGTCTTGCTTTGTAATCTAAATCAAGACTATGCATATCTATCCGTATTTAATACGTAAGATTCCAATGCATTTTGGGGGCACATTTTGAGTGATATATTTTTTTCTAGCTTAGAAAATTTTATTACATTTAAAATAAAAAAATTCTTTTATGAGTTATCAAAAATTAACTTTTTTTTTGTTGTTGTTCAAGTAAAGGATACTGCGTATTTATTTTCAGAAACAATAATAAATAATAATTAACATATGTTTAATACTTATTTTTTTTCCCTAAATATCAAACTTGTTAATTTTTACACTTAAGTATTTGTTATTTTTATTTATAAAATTATCAGATAAACAAATTTAGCAATAATTAAATTTCATAAATTTTTAATAAATAATTTAATTCTTTAGTTTTATACTATATTAAATTACTGTTCAGTATCTATTGAAAACTTTAAGAAATGAGTTAATAGAAACTGCAGTAATTTCTCGTGCACGAAAAACGAAAACAAGCAGACACAGATGCCATTTTAAAATCTTAGTGAAATTTATGTAAGCAGCAAAAAGTTTATAAAAATGGCAGCACCTGCTTGAACATACATTTTCTTTCGTATATAAAACGAATTCTATAACCTACTTTACTTGAAATGAGTTAAAAATAATTTATATTGTGAATTTCGACACTTAAAATTTTTCAATTGTATCTAACGTTAATGAAAGTGGCCATCGCGGTGCTTATTAACTTACTAGGGAACTGCAAGAAGTGTTAATCACCAATTTTGACGAGGTTGGTATCTTTGGAAAGATCTCGTCGTGGGAAGTAAAGTACTCAATGCGTACCATTACTCAATGAACCGTTTTCGAGATATACGATAATTTATATCACACAATTTGTTTATTTTTACTGGTATTTATGAGAAACAATGAAAGGGAAGCAAGCCAAAAGTCGTTGGTCATATAGAATAATTGGTAGAATGTCTGTAATGTCCGTAACTAACTCCTCGCCCGGTCCTATGGGATCAAAAGAGTCCGTAGGCAACGAAGAGACTCTCCTACTTTTGGATCAGTAGTCAGGACATAGAGACAGAACTCATGAAAAAGAAATTTGGATGGAATGTAAAGCCCATGTTGAATACAAAAATTCTCGCATATTTGAAAATAGTAAAACATATACCACGAGATCGCATGTCCAAAGTTAGAAGGTGCTTAATTTGGCTAAAACTGGGAAACGTGCACAAATTATTATTTATTTTTATTTTTATTGCTTTTCCATTTAGCAATCATCCCGTGCCAAATTTAAGCAAATTCAAAGGAAACGGTTTCGTTACAGTACAATACAGTAACAATACAGTACTATATAGGAATGACAAACAGAAAATTTAAAACAAGAATAAAAGAACATATGGCAGACATCAAACATGACAGAAGAACCACCGCTTTAGCCAGAAAATATAGTAAGGAGCAGTTGCAAATAGATTTCAATAATAGTAAAATAATTTTTCAATCAAGAGCTTATTTCCCATCCATTATCCGTGAATCTATAGAAATATATTTGCGAAAAGATTGCATTTGTAACGAAACCGTTTCCTTTGAATTTGCTAAAATTTGGCACGGGATGATTGATAAATGGAAAAGCAATAAAAATAAAAATAAATAATAATTTGTGCACGTTTCCCAGTTTTAGCCAAATTAAGCGCCTTCTAACTTTGGACATGCGATCTCGTGGTATATGTTTTATTATTTTCAAATATGCGAGAATTTTTGTATTTATCATTAAGATCTGAAGATGTCACCGATAGTTGTGAATGAAACATATGTAATCTACATTAAAAAACAGGTATTTTAAATATTCTGTGTTATTTTTATCACTTTAAGCATTATGGGACTTTAATTTAAAGTTAACAAGTGATTATATTATATTATTTATAAGCCCATGTTGTTTCTTCCCAATAAAACAAAGTACCTGCAGCCGTTCGATGTGCAAACTTAATTTCCAAACAATAGCAACATAATTAAATTATGAGGAAGCCATTTAACACCAAAAATTACAAATTTAACGACTTAACAAATTTGAGCATGAATATATTGTAATAAATAAATAAACAAATTGTGTGACAAATTGTTGGCTATCTCGAAAACAGCTCATTTCTGACGGGTAGTTCCATTTGAGTTTTTTACTCCCCACGACGAGAGCTTTTTACTGATACCACTCTCGTCAAAATCAGTTCCAGTTCCCTAGTTAGTCAATTTTCTTTTTCAAGGCTGAAACCGATTACGGTCGTCCTTTTAATATCTATTTTTTCTTACGTTTAAAAATTTTCAATTTTACAGATGTTTGTAGAGAATTTGTGTATTTTAAAATCAAAAGACTTGTTTGTCTGAAATTCGTAACTAGTAGTTTAAAAATATTTAAAAAAATTCCATAAAAAGGCTGGCTATCAATTTCAAGCTCAAACACATGCACCTTAAAATAGTACATTCAAGAGTTTTGCGATTTAAAATCGGAAATCTCTCTGTCGATCACGTACTTTAAATTATAATTTCACTAAGACATAGCAAGAAATTAATTTTTAAAAAATCATAGAAATTTGTGCAAACATTAGTTGTAAACTATATTGTACAAAGTAACATTATCAAAACTTGACGGAATTGTTTGTGCTTTATAATATGATTTTTAGTTAAAAAGAGTTACATTTTTAAATTTTAAAATAATTCAAAAGTAATTCTATAGAGTGGAAACTATGCACATATGACAAGTTTTATACATAGTTACTATCTGTATTGAATCTCTTTATCGAATAAACCTTCCAATAACTCTCTGTAAGCTCAAATACACGAATATTTCATTATTCCCTATAATTATTTTCTAAGCCTTTCTAATAATGAATCGAACAAGCAATCTTTTGAGCAAGATTTTAGATGTACAAAATTGAATTAACTTTATCCCGACGCAAAATGTTTGTTGGCATTCCTTCGTTCAATTAACTGCGGTAACTCAATTATAAGTTCAAAAGCTACATTTTCTTCAAGTATTCTTAATATTTATACTTAAGATTAAGTTATCTGTATGCCTTTAAAACGTCTATTTCGATTAAATTTCAATGTTCTGATATTTTAATTAATATAAAATTTCAATATTTTTCTTACGATTTTCGCTGAAATTTTGTGTTTTTCTGATATAAAAAAAGCTTATTAACGTAGTAATTTTTTTCTTCGAGACTTACCCTGATTTCCGGTGTTTCTTTTAATAACGAATAATTTTAAAAACGAAAGAATGTAAAATTTTGTTGAAAAAATTGTCATCATTCAAAAGATATTAGTTCAATTACCACAAAATTTTTAATTAAAAAAAAATATTTATTCAAAAGAAATAGAATATTCTTATGCTGATTATTGAAAAGTTTATAACTTACAGAGTTTTAGTTTATGAACAATTAACATTTGTCAGGAATTTTTAACGTTGTTTGTGTTTTTATGTCTATAACTTTTAAAATATTCATGTTATTTTTATAAAAATAGTTTAGTTCCTGTATAACATTATATTTATTATGGATTTATATATATAAGGATTCACGTTTCTATATATTATGGATTTCATAAAATGTATTTATAAATAGTTTTAAGATCATAGCAATTCTTCGGGTAATTTTACACTATTTTCTAAAAGAAAAACTAAAAAAAAATACATTACTTAATTGTATGTTTATGTCACATTTTGAATAGTAATCAGCTATTTTAAACTTACATTTAGAAAAAAAAATTGTTCCGAAGGCATACAAATACATTAACTTATTTAAGGATACCTTTTGCAGTAAATATCCAGTTGAAATTAAACTTGTACTTTGTTTAAAAGAGCCCAATCAATAGAATTGAAAAAATCTCTCTATTGATCAGGAATTCTTAAAACTAATAGAACAGGCAACCGTGACCAAATTTACAACGTCATCGAGTTATGGCTTGAAGTGATGATGTAGGACAACATTATTACGGTTAGATTGAGGTATAACTGGTCTGCCTCCTCATATCTTAGCATGATGTGAGAAGCAGAGGGCGCCAACTCGTTATTTTTTCCCTTATATCACGTTATCGAATTACAAGATAAAATTAGTGAAAAATTAAAGGTTAAATATAGTATTTTAAAAATATTTTGGTCTATCTGGGCATATCCTGGTAGGAAACTCCGGTAGACTAAAATTTATGACAGAAACAGACGTCATGTAGTAAAACTGAGACTCAACAAACATACTATTTTACATTACACTGCCCTATATATTACTATATCATCGACTTTCCAGATGAACTAATGGTAAAGTAAAAGTTTATTAAGAGTACGTGGAAGAATAAATGATCTGACTTGGTATATCTTGGTAAAATGCGAGTAGAACGCAGCGCAAATTCGTCACGTCGGCAGTAGTATCACGTCATCAAGTTTCGGCATGAAAATTTAAGCAAATTAAAATTACCGATTAATACAATACACGTATTTCAATCTGCATTGAGATATATCTCGGTACGAAATGTGCTGAGCGGGGCGCCAATTCTCCCTTTTGATGGTGCTATCACTTCATCGAGTTACGACCTGAACGGTTGACGCATTCAAGATACCAGTTAGTACAATATAAATATTTCAGTCTGCCTCGTCATGTCTTGGTACGAAATGAGCAATTCTTCATTTTGACGGCACTATCACGTCATCGAGTTACGGCCTGAGTTGTTAACACATTAAATTTAACGATTAGTACAATCTATACATTGCAATCTGCCTCGTCGTACCTTGGTACGAGATGTGCAGAGCGGGGGCCAATAATCTATTTTGATGGTACTATCCCGGAACGAGATACGGCATAAAATTTTAACACATTAAAGACCCCTAAAATTAAGTACAATACAGATATTTACATAGTACAATACAGATATTTTAGTCTGCCTCGTCATATCTTGATACGAGATGAGCAGAGTGGGCCGCCAATTCCCCATTTAAAGATACTATAACATTATCGAGTTACAGACGGAAATTTTAATACATTAAAGATTACGATTTGCACAATGCAAATATTTCAGTCTGCCTCGTGGCAGTTTGGTTGATCATGAAGTAATGACGGAGTGGAAGGGTTGATTTAATATCACTTTCAGGCCACTGTGTTTAGGGATGAAATTTATGACAAATTAAAATTTAAACAATGCATTAAAAGTATTTTTGTTCGCCTATTTATATCCTGCTAGGTTCATCCGGCTGATAAAATTCATCGTCATAGTAATATAACTTTGCAAACGCATTTATCTTAGAATTTTTCTTTTATATTTGTAAATAGTCTATTTTCATATTTCCTGCATATATTAAAATGTATAACAACAAGCATCTTTATAGGTTGGGCCAGTAAACTAGATTTATGGCATTAAAATTTTAAAAGTATTATCCAGTTATTTTAAAAGATTAACAAGGAATGTTTCATTTTATACTTCTAAATAGTCGATTTTTTGCTAATTTGGATTTGGCGCCCCTCTTTACTCTTTTCGTACCAAAATATGACGAGGCAGACTTAAAAATGTGTATTGTACTAATCGGTATCTTGAATGTGTTGAACTTTCAGACCATAACTCGATGACGTGATAGTACCGGCAATATGAAGAATTGGCGCCCCACTTTGCCCTTCTCGTACCAAGATAGGACGAGACAGACTTAAAAAATTGTATTTTACTAATCGGTATATTGAATGTGTTAAACTTTCAAACAGTAACTCGATGACGTGATAGTATCGTCAAAATAAAGAATTGGACCATGCTCTGCTTATTTCATACCAAGATATGACGAGACAGACTTAAAATTTTTTATTGTACCAATCGGTTTCTTGAATGCGTTAAACTTTCAGACCGTAACTCGACGAAGTGATAATACCGTCAAAATAAAGAGTTACGCTCCGCTCTGCTTATTTTGTACCAAGATATGACGAGGCAGACTGAAATATTTGTATTGAACTAATCGGTATCTTAAACATGTTAAAAATCAAGTCGTAACTCGATGACGTGATAATACCGTCTCAATGAAGAATTGGTTTCTTGCTCTGCTCATTTCGTACCAAGATATGACGAGGCAGACTGAAATATTTGTTTTGTACTAATTGGTATTTTTAATGTGCTAAAATTTCATACCGAAATTTGACGACGTGACAGTACCGTCAAAAGAATTTTCGCCCCGTTCTTCTCGCATTTTACCAAGATAACGTACTGTTATACTGATATTCTTTCACGTACTGTTAATAAACTTTTTCCTTTACCATTAGTTCATCTTGAAATTCCGTACCGTAGTATTAGATAGGATAGTGTAATATAAATTTATTGGGTCTCAACTGTACACTGTAAAAAATGAAGTACTCAAAAATGAGTAAGTCCATGTACTCATTTCGAAATGAGTATTTTTGGATCAAAAATGAACATGTGCATTCTCAAAAATGAGTAAGTCCATGTACTCATATCGAAATGAGTATTTTTGGATCAAAAATGAACATGTGCATTCTCAAAAATGAGTAAGTTCATGTATTCATATTGAAATGATAATTTTTGGATCAAAAATGAACATATGTATTTTCAAAAATGAGTAAGTTCATGTACTCATTTCGAAATGAGTATTTTTGGATAAAAAATGAACATATGATCAAACCTGATACTTGTATATTTCATAATGTGTAATGACGAAATTACGGAGCCTAAAAAGCTATTATTTGAAGGAAAAACGAAGAATAAGAGAAATGAAAAGTGGATCTGGTTCATCGGGATTTCCATCAAAGTGGATCCACTACAACACATTTACTCTTTTTTTTTTCCCTCACATTTTACACACCTTTTTTTTTTTTTTTCTTGATAATACTTCAAAATTATGATTTTTTTCCCACTAATTTTTAAAAAATTTATTTTAACTTTTCTAACGTGAGACATTATTGTGTTATTTAAAAGTTTCATATCATAATATCTTTGCAAATTATAGCTATGCAAATTGGTATTAAACTAAACTGATTTGGCTTACAAATTTATGAATTACGCTAAAATTTATTATTTTATAAATTATAATTTTACAAAGTTTATAATTTTAGTATTTCAATCTATGATCTTTTCTAATGTCATTTTTTAATTAATAATTCTTCGAACTACCTGTTACTTCAGACAATATTTTAATCTTTAACACATATAGACAAGCACTGTACATGTGTACAGCCTTAAAAACATATTTAAAACTTCTACCCCTTCCTAACAGATGGCGCCAGATGCCAGATACTGTTAGGAAGGGATAGAGGGAGAGTTTCAAAGTAACTAACAACATTTGAGAAGAAGGCGTGTCCCCCTCATGGCGGGTTGGTTTGGGTCGTCAAGTTAGTAAACAGGACATCGCAGGTTCGATTCCTCTCTTGGGCAAGGGTTGGTTAATTACTATAAACTCACGCAGGAATGAAAAAAATGAGCAGAAATGTATGTATAATCCCTTATAAGGTTGTCCTCGCGAAGTAACTTTTTTTTTATCCTATAAATTTTATTTTAACGACATAAAAATTTTTAAATTTGAATACATCCATGGAATCAAAAATGAGTACATAGGAGTTCATATTTGAATACATCCATGGGATCAAAAATGAGTACTTGTGTTTCTCAGTTTTGAGTACATTTGGATCGGAGCTATTTTGAGTATGTGACGTATTCACAATTGAGTACTTTTTACTCAATTTTGAGTACCCATTTTTTACAGTGTACTACGTGACGTCTTTGTCTGTCATAAATTTTAGTCTGTCCGTGGTTCCTACCAGAATATGCCCTGGCAGACCAACATATTATAAAAATACTATATTTAGCATTTAATTTGACACCAATTTCATCTCGTAACTCGATGACGTGATGATATCGCCAAAATGACGAGTTGGCGCTCTCTGCTTCTCATATTGTACCAAGATATGACGAGGCAGACAAGTCAGTCCTTAATCTACTCCAAATAACTTTGTCCTACATCATAATTTCATCCCGTAACTCGATAACGTAGTTATTGTTGTCATCGTCGGCCGGTCTATAATGAATTTTTGAAGAAAACTGGAAGAAATTAATTGCTGGAAATCCATCAAAATTTTCCAATTCTCAGCCTAAATGCGATTTTCAGGGAAGTTAAAAAAATCAATTAATTCGATATTTCATAACAGAGCTTCTATTATCTGGGTTCTACTGTAATACCTATTGACCTTATCAAATCTCTTTATCTGATAATTCTTCCAAATCTCTCTAAAAGTTCAAGA
This sequence comes from Maratus michaelseni, assembly GCA_963931845.1. Classification (NCBI taxonomy): domain Eukaryota; kingdom Metazoa; phylum Arthropoda; class Arachnida; order Araneae; family Salticidae; genus Maratus; species Maratus michaelseni. The sequence goes on from OZ007591.1 coordinate 325,157,947, forward strand.
CAAAATAGTTGATTATTTCATTATTTCTTGTGATTATTTTACAACCTTGCTTGATTATCAATCCAACAAGCAATCTTTTGAGCAAGATTGCAGTTGAACAAAATTCAATTAACCTAATCCTAAAAGTAAGATTTGTACTGGCATTCCATGTTGCAAATAATTGTGATAATTCAATTATAAGTTCACAAGCTACACTTTCTCGAAGTATTCAACGTATTTATATTATAGATTAATTTATTTAACAATTATGTTTGCAGAAAACATTCATTTCAAATTAAAATATATTTTAATTAAAGAGCCCAAGATCTATCTATAAATACCAAATTTTCTCTTTTGAGCATCATTTTTTTTTTAAACTATTGAATTTCTGCAGGAAATTGCGATAGATGAACAAACTAGAATAATCTTTAAAAAGTCATTGATAGCCCAGAAAAATTCTACTGTAATTGTAAGTCCGAAAATAAAATTTATTAACTTTTTTACATACATGATACATACATTTACATTTTATATACTACATTATTTTGGATATTATGTTTGTTAAAAAAAAATATTCTTGAATTATTCTTAACAATACAATAATATTTGTAAAACATAAAATATTTATTGGAAGAATTCAGTGTAACGTATATATTTTTTTAATGTAAATTCAAGTAGAGCTCATATAGGTTCATATCGTATATTCCGAAAAATTCTCTACATCAGACAACCTAAAAAAATGAAGAAACTTTTCTTATGAAATGATTTTATGATGGCAAGTATCTTGTATATCTTTGAAGTTGCCTCATATTCGCTATAAATACTTGTATCTGTATAGACTTCAACCTCTGAAAGAAGCAAAATATCGTTGAGAAACGAAATTATTGAAGCATTCAGTTCCTAGAGAACATCTTAAAATATGTTTTCAAAGATATTTTTTGAGGTCGCACATGATGCAAGAATTTTTCTGTCCTATAAAAACAGAAATGTAGTCTAAAATTAAGTTTCAAAAATCAATGCAGATATTCTGAATTCAAAAGTTTTTCATGATTGAAATTCACGAATGTCTTTCCTTTTTATTTTCTGAACATGAAAACAGTTTCTTTAAATAGATAAAATAAAATCATTCTAAATGCTGGAACCATCTATGTGTTTGTAATAGAAAATAAAGAAAACTTTTATGTGCGTTAAATAAAAATAAAAAGAAAGTAATTTGTTTTCCGAACCACTTAACTGACATATTGATGTAATCATTTATTTATTACAGATATAATTTACCAAAAATTTTTTGAGTTTCATATTATATTGGCTTTTTTCTTAATTACGTTAAGATACATAATATATTTGTCGCTTTTTATATAACGTCAGTGGTCATTATTTTATCTTTCATAATTAAAATTATATTCATGCAAAAAGAAATCCAATTCTCATTTTAAGAATCATGAATATTTAAAGTGTTGACAGATTCAATAATATAACAGCAATTATTATTTTTACCTCTAATAAATAATCTTGATTGCTCCTATTGCAATGTTACAGATAGCTGCAGCATATTAGGTTGTCCCCCCCCCCCTTTTTTTTCCATTCTTGGTGTTCCCTCCGTTTTCTCTACCATTTCTCATTTCTCTCTCATCAAACTGTAAGCATCACCAGTTTTGTCTTTTCATGTCCCTGAGAATGGTTATAAAGTTTTAGCTGAAACTGTTGGAAGAATATGACTTTTAACTAAGCTTTAATGCTTCCATTTTACAGTGATTTTAGCAAAGTACAAGTACAATTATGTACTGTTTATATTTTTAATTTGTGTATTATTCAAGTTGAAAGAATTTCAAAAATTCATAAATGTAAAAGAAATTTTGAATTGGATCATATAATTATTTAAATTATTTTTAATGGGATATATATATATTGCGAGAAGAATAAATTAAGCATTACCTATGTCGTTATTCAAAAATACCATATTTATTTATAGGTGTAGTTTGAAAAATATAACGCGATATAAATCTAAATAAAATAATTTTGAATGAAATATAATGCATATAAATTAAATGTAAGATTATTAAATCTTCATTAACGCTGTATCAACTGGTGTATGTGAATAGCTTAAATTGAGAACAGATAAAGAGCATTTTGGAAAGTCTTTCTGTTGTTCAGAAAATGTCTTTTGTTATCTGTTAACAGACTTGAGTAGAATATAATTTTGTAAGCAACGATTTAAGTGTTTATTTCGTAACTGATTACATTTAAAAGTTGCAAATGTAAGAGATAAAAGTCCGTTTGACATTCTAAGTTGCTGTCCCGTATTTTCGTTTCCCGAAAACAACTTAACCATCTCATGCATGAATTAATTTTATATTACGAATGAGAAACATATTTTGAACTTAAAATAGATTTAAAATGAAATATTAAGAACAAATAATGTTGAATTTTTATAAAATCTTACATTTATTATAAAAGTACTCTAATGTACGTACATTTATTATACTCTATTAGAGAAATAGTCTAATGTAATGGTTATAAACATGAAAAAGTTTTTAGTAAGAGTTATTAAATAGTTTTGTGTGATAAATTAAATTTTGAAAACTTTACCACAAAGTAAAATGTAAAGAAAAATATATTTTTTGTTATGACTTTGTTTCGATCCAAGAGCAGAAATTCTTCTAGAAAATGGTATCTTGTGCAGAACAGAAAAGCAAATATCAAAGGCGGATTTTTCAAATGAATATTTGAAAAAAAATGGCTCTGCTATCGGATGTTGTATTTATCCAGCATTATTCCAGTTTATATTTGATGCAGGATAAAAATACCATATGCACAGATCGCTGGTGATCGGTTTTCAATACGACCTTATATGAGTTTGCAGCACATAAAAGAGTACAGCAAATTTATGCTATATGCAAAAATATTTTTAAAAATAATTATAATTTAAGCAATATTGAAGTTGAAGTGATATAAAAGCTACATTAGCACGAAATTCCAGAAAAATTAGTTAGCTACAGTTTTTCACTCTTATTAAAGGAAAAAATGAAAAACAAACTCACGCGTCAAGCATAGATTATGAAACTCTTTCCAACACTTGGAGAATAGTTTAACAGAAATTCGTCATTTAATAAGGTAAAGAAGATACCTAAGTAAACATTTTAGAAAACACAAAACACATTTGAAAACCAGATTTAACCCTTTTTATCCTGACGGTATTTATAAGTACCACTTTAACCCTTTCGCGACGAACGTCCTTTACAGAATAATTTTTAATCTTTTACCACCGGTTTTTCAAAACAGAAATTTTCGTCTAATTGAATCGCAGAAATGCTATCATTAAATAAGGCAAAACTTACAATAAAAAGTTACTGGTGGGAATAATCTAGGATTCTGAGCATCTTATGCGTCACGTATACATGTCACTCGTCCCCAAGGGGTTAATAAAACACCTATATATTTGTAATATGACCGTTTTTCCTAACGGTATTCACAATGGCACAAAGGGTGTATTTTTGACAGCAGGCAGGAGATGGAAATTCAAGCACATATCGTCTTTCTTTGCATTGTAGGGACTTTACATTTGCCACGCTACATTCAAAATCCATTTTGCAATAGAATTGACATGCATGTTGTTCTTCATTTGAGTAATTTTAGGGGTTAATTACCGGTTATTTAGTACTATTATTTTCTATACTCTACAGGTGAACATTTCCTATATTTTATTTGAAGTTTACTATTTGAAATTTACTATTTTATTTTATATTATAGGGTAACAAATTTATGGTGGTTATATACAGTTGCATAATTAACCACTAAAACACTATAAAAATTATTTTCCTCTTTCCTATGTTTATTCTGCACCAAAACTTCCAATGATGCAAAAATACAATTAAAAAGTAGCTGGAAAATTAATTCAGAATATAAAGGGTTAAAAATGTACCGTCTATAGTCAGAAAGGTACTCCAAATCTTTTGTCCATCTCTGGATATGATCTAAAGATTTGTATATATTCTACATAGTATGCTAAAATTTAGTATAGTAAGAAAAATTCCTAACACAGTTGAAAATTGTCCTTTAACAATTTCTATCACTACACGAAAACATACTTGAATTCTTTCGTACAGCCTTGAACATTGCTTACAGATTTTTATACACTCTGAATATTAAGATAAAATTTAATTGTGTTGAAAACACGCTTAAATCAACTCAAATCACACTTCCAGAAATTACCATCCATAGTCGTCCATATAGATAGTTCTTTGCATAGCCCTGTATATGATTTTATTTATATTGTACAAACATCTCCTATTATACTAAACGTAGTTGAGCTTGAAAATGCACAGCTGAAATTAAAAAGCACCTTTCAGCAATTCCCATTCATTTTTAGTAATGCTTTTGAATACTTTTGTGTAGCACTGTATATGGTCTATAGAATTTGAACACACCACCATGTATGTAACAATTTATTTAAATTTAAAAACGCATATCATAAGTTAAAGTGCACTTTCAGCAAAGGCACTTAAACTCAGTAATGTATATCAATTTCGTAATGTTTTAAATGATGCAACATAACTAAAATACACTGAGAACAGTTTTCCTTGTAAACAATTATATTATCGAATTCTTTAGTGTGACCCTGTAAATGAATGGTAAATGCTTCGCACTCCATATTCTGCAGAAAGCATGTTTTAATGTCACCTAAGAAATTCAAATATATTTCATTGTATTTGCAACATCTTTAAAATACTCCGAAACGTTTTTTCTTTATTGACCATAATATAACGGAATATTTTTAGTTCTCCTGTAGATAACTATACGTACTATAAGTGCTACACGTAGCATATTCTATCGTAACCATCTTTTAGTGCTCTTCAATAGTGCATGTAAATTTCGTTATGTTTAAAATACAAATATACCGCAGATTATTTTCCCCCATAGACCATAATGTAACTGAATACTTTTGAGTGTCGTGTAAATGAACTCTAAATGTTACACACTTTATTTTCAACTAGGGAATCAAACCCGGGCTTCCCGGGTTACAGAACATCGCAGAAAACTATTTCTTTTATTTTAAAATTCTAACAGATTTTTTACATTTAATATATATATATATATATATATATATATATATATATATATATATATATATATATATATATATATATATATATATATGCTAAAAAGAAATGGCGCATCTAATATTTGTCGAGAATTAAATAAAAATCATGCACTCGTGACATCATAATTCCCTTTCATATATTAAAACAGAATAATAAGGCTTCTGTAATTTGTGACTCGTGCTATAGCCAGTATATGCGTGAGGACACGTTGTCGTTATCATTATCTTTTTACGCGTGAAGGTTTCGCTATGGTACTCCATTGTGAAATTTGGTAATTTTTGAAATTCAATATTTGAAAAACGGCATGATCATTAGATTTGAAATTTATATCAAGAAAAATACAATTTTTTACCTTCCTAACGAAGTTTTTCTAACAATTTTCTGACAAATACTTTTCGAGTAATTAATTTTTTCAGTAACTTCAAATGTTTCATTTTCCGAGATTAATCTGCGACAACGATTCGCGAAAATCCCAGTCGTCAGCAACGCATAGCTTTTTATTAAAGAGGATAAGGAACATGCCATATTAAACCTCATAAATCTATATCAATTACATGGCAATCCGAGTATATTTACTCGAGTTAGAGCACGCATAGACAGAAAGGCAGACAGACAAACCCAATTCATAAACACTTTTCAACTATGTTGGAAAGTGTTACAAAAACATTTAAAATTTAAGCTTTAAAGGTTCGTCAAAAGTATTTTTCTACTTCTGTATTAGTCCATGCATCTATGTATAGTTTGCAACCAATAACATTCAAAAATACCTGGGCCAAAATATCATAAGTGTGATTTCGCAGTCCCCAGTAGCCTTTCGCCCCCCCCTCGGCCTTTCTTTACAATATAAATTCTCTTTTATCATTAAAATGTTTCTAGGTGATTGTTCTACAATATTTGTTTTACTTCTACCATGAAAATCTGATTTTTTATTCTTTTAAATGGAATTTAAAAATCTCAAATGTCACTACTGACCCCTTTCTTCAACGCATAAATTGATCATTAACCCTCTGAGCGTTTTGAAAAAGAGTAAAATTGTAATGTTGTTTTCTCTTCATTTTGTTTTAAATGCTAAAAAAATATGATTCTTTCAGCATTATAAATAAAACTTAATTACAAATATGAATGTAACCCTTGAGAGTATTAATCATTCTTCAATGTTTTGAAAATTCATTAAATCTATAGAATTATATTATCTTAAACATTGCATATATTGCAGTGAAACCTGGAGCTTAGTGAATGGAATATTACGTTCCACACGCTTAGAGGGTTAAAACTATCAACAAACAATAATTATTAAAAAATTTTGAAAAATCAATGTATTACTAATAAATATGGATCTCGTGGAGCATAATGCAATAATTTTTATAGAAGTTAAAGGTGTAATATTTGTTTTTGTTGGGTTTAAAGTTGTGTCCCTCACTTTTTTGGTCACTAATGTCCTGGTGTATGAATTTCCTCAAATTTCCACCAGATGGCAGTATGCAGTCATTTTCAGTATTGTTTTTAGTAGAGGAGAACATTTATTCTTCAAAAGTCGCTATCGCTCGCTGTTTGTTCAAAAGAAAATTCTCTGGATTGAAAGGAATGGGGAAAAGGTAAGCGTACTTTTATTAACCTTCACTACTGTCCACCATAGTTAATTTAAATAAGGATATTTATAGATTGACTAATATCTAGCCATTTAATCGCAAGTTTGAAATGTGTTTGAAAAGAGTGCATACAACATTCCAAAAATTTTCTTTTTTAAGTAAAGTAGCAAAATTGCCAAAAATGTCACTACTGTCCCTGTCTTTTCTATCTCTTACAATTTGTGTTTTGTCTGATAAAAACTGTCATATCATATTTATTTACCATTAAAGTTTGTGACCATCTACTAGTTATTACCCTGCAATATATGAGTGGTTGTTGAAAATTCAAATTGAGTGTAAGATGAGACTATCAAAATTGAGATATCAGCAGAAAATCAGCAGTCAAAAATCACACTTACGAGATTTTGGACCACCTATTCTGAGCGATTTGAAAATTTCCCAAAAAACAAAGAATGTGGACTGCTCAAAAGAGCCAAAATTGGAGCTGACCCCTTCTTGCGTCAGTACAATTGGTACCTCTAAAGCATACATAAAATGTAAAATAAAAGTCATGTTCATTTGTATTCATTCGATGTTTTCTGTCCTTCTACTTTTCTGATCATGACCCATACAAAAAAAGGGGGGAGGGGGAGGTAGGCACACGTTAATTCTTAAAGAAGTTCACGAGGCATAAAAGTTTGACGACCATTGACGTAATATTATCCTTTAAATTTCATATGGGACATTTTTGTAACTGAAAAAGACTAACGGAAAAGAGCAGATCAGCATAACTTAGCTTTAATGTGCTGGTCGTTACACGAGCTCTAGTCAGAATCTAATTTCAATGTACTTCATTATCATAGAATGTGTAAGTCGAAATCTTTTTTCTACTGCTAAAGAGAAAGTAAAAAATATTGTTCGATCGTTCTGACTATTTAATAAAATAACAATAAAAGTCTCTTGAGATCGAAATAAACCTTCGAGTTCTTAATAGAAGAATGTAAATTTAAATTAACTTTATTCGGAATTTGATCTTCCGATAAATACACTGTGACGTTTTACGCAGACCCTATAGAAAAACAAAGAATTTTTTTTAATTAAAAGTTACAGTGTAGTAACTGAAGGGTTTTTAGTAAATATTTCCTTAAATTGTAAATATTACATATCTATATTTATACTTAATTAATATACAAGATTTTAATATATTTTGGTGCATTTTGCGGCGATGTTTTTTTATATTTTTTTTAGCTTTTAAAACCATTATGTTTAGAAGAACAAATATGCTTTTATAACTATCTAAGATTTTTTTTGTTTATAAGTTGGAGACACAGTATTGTGCGAGGGTAAGTCATTAAATAAGTCACAAAAGATAATTAAATAATAACTTACAATGATATTCACTTCAAAACTATTTTTATTTCTCAATATATTCTCCACCAATATTTATGCACTTATATCACCGCCGTTTTATCAGTGCCCCAACAGCAGCTGCATAACATACTTTGGGTTGCTGTCTCAGCCACATTAGGACTTTGAGTTGAACCTTTTCATCATCTGTGAACATCATCTTACAACTTCTTCAACATCCACCATACAGCTTCGACTTAGCCCCAAGCAATTCTCATCTGTTTAGTCCACTAAAAAACCATCTTGGAAGGAAGATGATGTTCACAGATGATGAAAAGGCTCAACTTGAAGTCCTAATGTGGCTGAGACAGCAACCCAAAGAATGTTATGCAGCTGCTGTTGGGGCACTGATAAAATGGTGATATAAGTGCATAAATGTTGGTGGAGAATATGTTGAGAAATAAAAATAGTTTTGAAGTAAATATCATTGTAAGTTATTATTTAATAATCTTTTGTGACTTACTTAATGACTTTCCCTCGTAGAAATAGTATTGTGATACAGTACGTTGTAGTAATGAACACTATATTTTAGTACATGAACAGTACACTGTAATAATGAAAAAAAAATCATAATAAGTCTAATAATTTAAATATTTTAGACATATCAAATTTGATATTTGTTTCTTATATCCAACTTAGTTTATTCATAAGCAAATTTAAAAACACATTGTCTTGACATTCTTAAAAATTATTAATGTTTTCATTATGAAAGCTAAAAAAATTACTGTTGGGTCTCTAATGCAAATTACAGGCAGTAAATTATAGAAATCACAGAATGCTTTCCTGCACTAAGAGTAAATGTATTTTCGTGTGAGAAATGATAAGAATATAATTTAAATTTAGATTTAAAGTAATTTTTAAAATGTTTTTAACCTAACTGTTTTAAAAGTTTAAATTTACTTCAATAGTAATAATCAGAAATATTTGTTGATCTTTCTGGCTGTTTAATAAAATATGAAGAAACGTTTCTCGAATAGCAAAAATAACCTTAACTCTTAAAAGAAGAATGTTAATTTAAGTTAACTTTACTCGAAATTTGATCTTCTGCTTAAGACGTAGTTAAGATTTTCACCGAATCTATATACAAACAAAGAGGTTTATTATTAAAAGCTACTGCATAATAACTGAAATCCTGCATTACAATTGAAATCCATTTATGCATATTTATTCATAATTAATACACAAGATTTTAAAACATTTTTATCAATATCCTAACTTTATTCCATAAAATAAAATAAATATCGCATACAAATATATTAATTCAGAATAGGATTGACGGGGAAAAGTTGAATGAAAACAACCTAAAAGATGGAAATACACCGAAAATTATTTCTCCGTAGTTTATTTGCGCATAAACACTGGAACAAATAGGTTCTACATTATTAACAGTAAATCAAAAACGGCAAATCGTGTTTTTCAGATTCAAAAATGAAAGAAACACACAAGTGAAGTTTTCATATGAAGATTTCTTATGCGAAGTTTAAACGATTCTGTTATGTTATTTTATCCACTAAGGTCATTGTACCTTTTCGCGACGCGATCCCCCATAGTTATGTCGCATTTAGGGTATATTTGGTATTTTGTTAAATAAATATATATTTTCTTCAGGAGAAAATGAATGAATATTGTGCTTTTAATTTAAAACTAGCTTGTTTTGTGGAAATCGAATCATTATGTGTAAAATGTCCAAACAATATGACTATCGCATTTGGGTAATTTTTGTCGCATTTACATAAATTATAAAACCTAAATGAGACGTCCAAAGTCCTAAATGAGACAATGCATTTTATGCATGTCAGTTGATCTTCAAATATTCATTCAATTGCTAAAAACTTTTAATTACTTATTAAAGATTTAAAATACATAAAATTGAAAGATGAATATCTAATTATTAAAACTAAATAATATACAAATAATTTTATTTAATAATAACTTAAATAATACAAAACATAACAGAGATAAATAATCTTGAATATCTTCTAATTAAATAATGCTTATTTTACGCACTTTAACTTTTACCGTGGAAAAAAACAAGAAGTAAATAATAGATGACTGATACAACATACATTTTACCAAATCTCTTGCTTCTCAGTTTGCTTTTAACCCTCTGACTGACTGACAAGCCCGTGTTAATACTTTCACTAAGCTCCAGGTTTCACTGCAATACAAGCAATTTTAAAATTTATATAATTCGACAAATATAATGCAGTTTTAATATATTGAGTTATGATTGATAGATTCAAGGTTTACATTCATATATATAATTCAGTTTTTTATGTAATTTTGGAATAAACACCTTTTTTTTACCATTTAAAATAAAATGCAGAGAAAACAACATTACAATTTAGCCCTTTTGCTGGAATGTCAGAGGGTTTTAACTAATTTTTGGTTTTCATCTTCCGAGTAGGATTAATTTTTAGGTAGATTTCGTAAGAAATACTACCTATTACATTCTCCCCTAAGTTCAAAATTTTGAAAATTTTATGCAGATCTACGCCGATCGTGACTCCCAGAACGCAAAACCACCCCCAGTTCAAAACTTTATCTATCTATCTATCTATCTATCTATCTATCTATCTATCTATCTATCTATGTCACTTTTATGTCACTATGTCACTTTTATTTTTTATGGGACACGATAACTCCCATCATTCTGCACAAATCTCTTCCAAACTGATACATAAAAGCAAGGGGCATAAAATCTCGGTCAAGTTCGTTAATGGGCAAAATCAAAACAAAGGGGGCGGAAATGAGGGAGCTTTTTGTGAAAACAGAAAAAATCCCATAATTTCTTAATTATGATACGTATCAAATCCGTTTAAAGTTATTATTACTTTTAGGAAAAGGGCCGACAATTTATGTATGACAGATTTTTGATATTATTAAAAATGGTCTCAAGGGGGGGAGGGGGAAAGGGGGGTCTTAGAAGAAAAAAAAATCATAACTTCGTGAATTCAGAAGCTATCAAATCCGCTTAAATTTATTATAAATCCTCTTAATATTATCTAAAACTTTTATATTGACAAGTTTTTTATAGGACCACCCCACCCCTTATAGTGAAAAAAAAATAAAAACAGAAACAATCTCTGCCGGCTCCGCCCGGAAACAAATTAGGTTTCGAAGAGGGCGTTTCCAAAATGCCGCATCATGGCAAAAAGGTCTTTTCTTCAGCAATTCCTAACAAACAGGTGCCCCACGGTCTGCGTCTTCGAAATCTACCTGTGCCTGTAGGCCGAGCCATCAGGGATTTTTCTTTTTGGTTTCTGAATGGCATGGATGTAGATGAAGCTTATTCGTAACTTATGTTTCTGCTGCACATTTGATTCCAGATTGTTTTAGCGACTGGCTTTGCTTTTTTGCCAAAATGTGTTTTTAAAGTGCTGTTTTTTTTATTTTTAAGCTTTAATTGTTCTCCCTTTTTCATTTTTGTCTTTGGTTTTGCTCTTTCACTTCATGATCCTCTTTAAATAGTTTTATATATGCTTCAGTTGTTAAGCATTCTGCAAAGTTTGACCTTACTGCTTTTCAGTTTTTAGCCTTTTCAGATTTTCATTTGCTCGTAAAACTGTTTTTAACAAACAACTTTCAAAAGCAGGAGAATAGTTATCTTCAGTAAGAGATGTTTGTGAGTGTGATTCTGTTTAAACTCCAGGTTGTTCTTAAATATAATCTGATCTGGTTTTGCACGCTAGATTTTTGAAATATGCTATATATCTGTTGGAAAAATTTTAAATCTTCATCACCCGTATTTCTATGCAATCTTAAATTTGTTTGAACAGAATCAGCACACATCATTTTAGAAGTTGTATTATTACTTTCATAGTGATCAGTTTCAAATGTTGCGCTTCCAGAACAGTCAGCACAAACTGTCAAGTTATCATTAACAATATTTATGAAATCATGTCTAATTTCAAAATCAGGAAAGATAGTGCCATTTTTAGCAAGAAAACCATCCTTAATACTCGATTAATTAACATGAAAATCCTCAATAAACAGTGACTTATTTTCAGGAAGCGCAGGTCAGTGCACAAATCATTGCTAACAGATCAGACAAGGCATTGGTGGGTATGACTGGTACAGAAGTATTTAATTCCTTTAATTCTGATTTCTGATGTTGTAAATTTTATACCGTTGAATGGCATTGAGATTGAATGATTATTCTAAACTGAATGGGAAAATACCATTTTTTTATTAAACTTTTTAAAGACATGTATTTTTTTTCTATTTTGATCATGTGTAACACGTATTTAAGTTCTCGGTCAAAGAAAAACACTATTGGCAGATCAATTCCGAATTTATTACTCAACATAGCTTAATTAAACAGAATATCTTCTTTAAACATCATTTTCATACAATATATGAAAATATCGTATAAACTTACTACATTTATTCTCCTAAAATTCTCGCCACGTTTATGTCATTCAGTCCGTCGCTGTCGCAAAACACCGAATTCCATTAACTGGACATTATTTTGTGTGCATAGACTCTAAACATTTGCCTCCATGAACATTTTTTTTTTGATTGCTGAAAGAAACTTTTGTTTTTGTCATTTTGGCAACTCAGAGAGTTTATTATTGTTCTTAGAAGTAACTTGGAACGATGTCGGTTCTGCTGCGAATTAAGAACAAATGTCTTAAATTCAATTTTAATTAATTATGTATATATGTAAATAGAAGAATGTAAATAGGTGTGAATTAAACTACTAGAAATTTGTACCAGAGTCTCTTCATCATGTCTTGTGTTTGAAAAATCCACAAAATGACCGTCTCTATTTAAAAATCGAAACTCCTGATTCTTAAGAAGGCGTCCTACCTTGGAAGGGTGAGTAATTTTACTTATCCTATTTTTTGAACTGTGCAATAATTTATCTTGTGATTACACGTCATTTGGCGCCCGAAAACAGGGACTGCCTGGAAATAAATTGAATCAGAAATATTGTTATTGTAGTTTCGTAGTGCTTTGAATATAAGATAATTGCAAAATTTTTATTCGATAAATTAATAGTGAATATTGATTTAAAACAATGGATGCAATTAATAAAGCCAAACGCACTACTGTCAGATCACAAACTACTAAATTAACGAATAAAATAGAGGCGGCAATTTCAGAAAACAGTGCCGATGAAGAGACATTAGAACAATTTCTCGCTGAGTTAGAATTGAAGGAAAAAGAACTTCATTATCTCGATTTTGAAATTCAAAAAAAACTTTAATTAGACGAGATAGAAGCTGAGGTATTAAAATGTGATGAATATAATTCGAATTTAGTTATTTTGAAAACGAAAGTTAAACGAGCCAAATTGAAATTAGAATCTCAATCTAGTTTAAATGTTTCTACTACAACAGTAAATAATTCTGAAGAAAGAGTCGTAGTTCGGGGTTTAGAATCTATTCGGGTAAATTTACCCAAACTAGTAATTGGAAAATTTAACGGCGATCCTTCAGATTGGCAAAGATTTTGGGATCAATACGAATCTACTATTCATAAAAATACAGACTTATCGAATGTCGAAAAATTCAATTATTTGAAGTCATATCTAACTTCAGATGCAGCTAGTTCGATAAAAGGCTATAGTTTAACTAATAGCAACTATTTATCGGCTATAGAGACTTTAAAAGAAAGATTCGGCAAAAAACATTTAGTTATTAATTCACATCTCAATAAACTGTTATCGCTTAATTCAGTAAAGAAATCCAGTGATGTTTATGCATTACGCAGATTACTGGACATTTGTATAACCGAGATCAGAAATTTGAAATCTCTCGGATTAGAGATTGAAAATTATTCAGCGCTGCTCGCACCTATTCTAATTAAATTATTACCGTCTGACATAGTATTACAGATAACCAAAAAATGTGGAAATGACGAAGAATTAAAAGTTACGGAAATAATAGATTTTCTAAAATTGGAAGTTATTTCACGTGAAAGAACTGCGTTTTTAATCTGCAATCAAGATTCTTCGAATGTTGACACTATGTCTGGGAAGCAGGTACGAGAAAAACAGGCGCCAAAAAATATTCCGACTGCTTCTGGTTTGATCAATGAAAGTGTTTCATTTTCTAAACAGATTCGATGCCCAGAATGTAAAGAGAAACATTTATTGATTGATTGTGAATTATTTAAAAATAAATCGTTACAGGGTAAAAAAAGAATCTTTGAAGCAGTTTGGATGTTGCTTCGTTTGTTTCAAGATGGGGAACGTTGCTAAAAATTGCAGAAAATATGTTAAATGCAACGCTTGTTTAAAACGACATTACAGAATTATGTGTCCTGAAAAAGAAAATGCGCCAGAAAATAAGGAAAGTGCGTCATTATCAAACAAAACTTGTAATCGTGAAGTGTTAATGCAGACTTTAACTGTCCGTTTAGAATTAAAGGATAAAAATAAACAAATGTTAGTGCGGTGTTTGATTGATTCTGGTAGCCAACGGTCTTATTTAACGAAAGATATTATTAATCGTATGGGATATGAAGCGGTGGGAGAAGAAAATATGGTTCATAGTTTGTTTGGAGGTATTCAACAGACACATCTTCATAAACGATATAAGATATATTTAAGTAACTTAGAGAACACTTTCAAATGCAATTTCGATGTCTATGATCAAGACAAAATATGTACTGAAGTTCCTAAAATAAAATATGGGCCTTGGATTAAAGAAGCTAGAAGAAATGGGATAAAATTCTCAGATCATGGTACATATACAGGGATTCCAAAAATTAAAAATGAACAGGAAATAAGTTTACTTATCGGAGCTGATATCTATGGGAAATTAGTAACAGGACAAATAAAATCCTTGAATAGTGATTTAACTGCAATACATACCAAACTAGGGTGGACATTGATTAGTAAAACTAATGAATATAACGATTCTACGAAAGTAGTTTTATCCTTACATGTAAATGAAGCAAAATTAACGGATTTATGGCGATTAGACACTCTAGGAATTCTTGATCCAGGTGATAAAGGATCCAGTTTAGAACTCGAAGAAGCTGTAAAAGAGCATTTTACCAAAAATATTCAAATAAATAATGAAGGGCGATATCAGGTTAGTCTGCCATGGAATGTAGGTCACCCCCCTCTCCCCAGTGCTCGGAAAATTTCAGAACGTAGATTAAAAAACTGCGTAGATTCATTAAAGAAATCTGGCAATTTGACTGCCTATGAATCAGTATTTAATGAGTGGCTTCAAGAGGGTATTATTGAGGAGGTCGAATCAACTCCGGGAACGGAACCTGAATTTTTTCTGCCACACAGAGCTGTCATAAAAGAAAATTCCACGACTCTGTTTTCGATGGATCAGCGAGGGAAAAAGGCTCACCATCTATTAACGATTGCTTGTTGAAAGGCCCCAATTTAGTAGAACTTATAACTTATCCCTTCATTGATAAATCGGTTCCGATTGAGGAAAATTGGTGTAATATCAGACATAAGAAAAGCCTTTTTACAAGTTAGTTTAAATGAAAAGGACAGACCCTTTTTAAGATTTTTGTGGTGGAAGGAGGGAAATTCTGAAAAAGCAAAAATTTTCCAACACAGAAGAGTTGTTTTCTGGCTTACCTGCAGTCCCTATTTGTTGGGAGCTACTTTACAATATCATTTAAGAAAGTCACCTCCCTCTATGCAGGAAACAGCTTCTAGACTTTCGGAATCATTTTATGTGGACAATTGCGTCACTAGTCTTGACAATGAGGAACAACTTAATGATTTTATAACAGAATCGAAATACATTCTTAGTCAAGCTAAATTTGACCTCAGAGGATGGGAACACAGTTATTCTCATTCCTCGATGAAACTAATTCCCTCCTCAGAAAACAAAATTGTTCCAGTTTTAGGCCTACGATGGCTATTACCCGCAGATATTCTTTCCATAGATATAAGAGAAATTAATAAGGACGATGAACCCGTCACTAAAATGAAAATCTTGTCGGAGGTTCACAAAATTTTTGACCCCATCGGTTATACTTGCCCAGTAACTCTTTTCCCTAAAATACTATTGCAAAAATTTTGGAAAAATAAAGTAACTTGGGACTCTGAATTACCAACATCAATTTCCCAAAAATTTCGGAAATGGAAAAAAGAATTATGCTCACTTAAAGATATTGTTATACCGAGATGTTTAATCGAAGATCTAGATAACATCGGTAATTTAAGTTTACATGTATTTTGTGACGCGAGCAAAGCAGCCTATGCTACATGCATATATTTGCGGAATGAAAATCAAAAATCAATCTCCTGTCAGCTGATACAAGCACGATGTAGAGTAGCGCCGCTCAAATGTATTACCATTCCCAGATTGGAACTTCTCGCGTGTACGATTGGTGCACGATTGTCAAAAGAGGTTAAGTCCGATTTGAAATTAGAAAACATTCCAACACTTTTCTGGACAGACTCTAGCAATGCATTATACTGGATAAAAGGAAGTGAAAACTGGGCTCCATTCGTATACAATAGTGTTAAAGAAATTCGATCACTGAGTAAGCCAGAAAATTGGTACTATGTGCCCGGAACTCTTAACCCGGCTGATCTACCTTCCCGGGGATGTTCTGCAGAATCCCTTAAACAATCCCTCTGGTGGGAGGGCCCCAACTGGTTGAAAAGTCCTCAAGAATTTTGGCCTAAAGGCAGTTTAAATCCTGATTTTGAAATAATTAACTCTGAAAAAAGAAAGACAGTTATTACTTCAGTAAATGTCTCTCAAACCCCAATTGAGTTATACGAAAATACATCTTCATATTGGAAAATGTTAAAAATAACTGCCTGGATATATAGATTTTTTGAAAATATCAGAAAGACGCGAAATGATCGAAATTTAGAGAAAATGTTAACTGTCGAAGAAATAACTCACGCAGAACAAGTTGTACTGAAATATGCTCAGAGGTGTTTAATAGATGAATCCAAACCGTGTTACACCTCTTTACAGACTTTTACTGATGATCAAGGTTTAGTCCGAGTAAAAACACGAATCGCAATGAGAAAAGATTTCCATTCTTTCCGATACCCGATAGTTCTGCCTTTTGATCATAATAGCACCTATTCGCTCATAAGAAGAAAACATATTGAGCTTAGCCATGCAGGAATACAAATTGTAATGTCAGTTTTGAGAGAACAATTTTGGATATTAAGATGTAGAAGAACGGTTCGAAAAATAATAAAAGGTTGCGTGACATGCAGGCGATTCACTGCCTCACCTGCTGAGACACCTAGTGCCCCTCTTCCGGAAGAACGAGTAAAAGAAGCTTCAGTTTTTGAAATTGTTGGTCTCGATCTATGCGGGCCATTATTTTTAAGGAATGGCTCGAAAGTTTGGGTAGCACTTTTTACATGCGCCGTGTTTCGCGCGATACATCTAGAATTAGTATCTTCGCTCTCAACGGAAAATCTCATCTTAGCTATGAGAAGATTTATATCAAGAAGAGGGAGACCGTCTACTATTATTTCTGATAATGGAAAAAATCTAGTGAAAGCATCCACAGAATTAAAGTCAGTAAATATTGAGAGTTTGCAAAAATTCGCTACTGAAAGAAAAATTCAATGGAAATTTAATCCACCTTCAGCTCCCTGGTGGGGAGGTTTTTTTGAACGCATGATAGGAATGTTGAAAAATATTTTACGAAAAGTGCTTGGAAAGGCCAGCCTAAATTATGAAGAATTATACACTGTTTTATGTGACGCTGAAAGCGTAATAAATTCTAGACCGCTGACATATGTTGCAGATGATGATGATCTTGATCCTCTTACCCCCGCAGTGTTCTTGCAAGATCTCAAAGATTCGAGAGTTCCCGAATTCGACATAATTGATTCAACAAAAATTAGAAAAAGATTTGCTTATCAACAAAAGGTTAGAGAAGATCTTAGAAAACGCTTTAGAGTAGAGTACCTGGGACAACTTCGAGAGAGTGCGGAAAGAAAGAGAGAAACTGAATTAAAAAGGGATGACATTGTTTTAATTGGGGATGATAATTCAAAAAGAATTAATTGGCCTTTAGGCAAAATTGAAGAATTATATGCTGGTAAAGATGGCAAATTTCGTGTAGCCAAAATTAAAACAAAAACAGGTTCCTTTTTGAGACCTATTAAAAGACAATATCCTCTAGAGATTAATCATGAACTAATCTATCCTTTTTTAGTAGATAGCGTTCCTGTTTCTGTAGATGACATGGCTGATCCTGCTACTGTGACCGAGTCTTCCGTACCTGATGATGCCTCTGGACCTGATCTTGAGAATGAGTCTTCCGTGCCTGCTGGTGCCACTGTCCCTGATCTCGAGCATGAGTCTTCCGTACCTGATTGTGCCTCTGTCCCTGATCTTAAGCACGAGTCTTCTGTGCCTGAAGGTGTCAATCGGCGATCTCGAGCTGGTAGAAAGCTGAAGCAGCCACAGAGACTTGATTTGTAAATATTTTGAGCTTCGTCAGTTTCCCGAACCTCAAGGTGGGAGGATGTCGCAAAACACCGAATTCCATTACCTGGACATTATTTTGTGTGCATAGACTCTAAACATTTGCCTCCATGAAAATTCTTTTTTCATTGCTGAAAGAAACTTTTGTTTTTGTCATTTTGGCAACTCAGAGAGTTTATTATTGTTCTGAGAAGTAACTTGGAACGATGTCGGTTCTGCTGCGAATTAAGAACAAATGTCTTAAATTCAATTTTAATTAATGATGTATATATGTAAATAGAAGAATGTAAATAGGTGTGAATTAAACTACTAGAAATTTGTACCAGAGTCTCTTCATCATGTCTTGTGTTTGGAAAATCCACAAAATAACCGTCTCTATTTAAAAATCGAAACTCCTGATTCTTAAGAAGGCGTCCTACCTTGGAAGGGTGAGTAATTTTACTTATCCTATTTTTTGAACTGTGTAATAATTTATCTTGTGATTACACGTCGCTAACATGTCTCTGAAGAATACCAACCACCAAAATGAATAAAATATTTTAGAATGCTAATTTGAAAATTAGTCAACATTTCCCGATCTTACACTTTAGGTAAATAAAGCACGCATTGCAGACCTTGACGTCCATAAGGTTATTTGATCTTAAAAGTTAAAAAAGTAAAACCGTGAACCATTTTTGCAATTTTTATCACAATTAGGGAATGTGGGGGCGCTGCATAATGAACAATGGGAATTTTTTTAAAGAAAACATATTAAATTCAGAAAAATGTTTTGCGTTTTGTTCCTGAAGTTCGGATGTCTTATTATATAGCATTTATATACGATTCATGGTTTGAGATTTTATGTACAAGAACAATGTCGCAGTTATGGATCGTCACATTTAGGCACAAAGACCTTACAACATACCGTAACAGATTCGTTTAAACTTCGCCTGTGAATTTTTTAATACTGAATGAGATTAACATAAAACGGGTTTTATAAAATGTTTTCATAATGTACTGGTAATTTTACAAACCAGTTCAATCTAGAATTTTTCTTTATAATATATCTTAATTTAAGAATATGAGATTGTACTTGGTAGGCAAATTAAAGTCTTTGTTCTACATCTAAAAAGATAATCAGAACTATTTATCGATCGTTTCGAATAACAATTCATGAAATAAGAAAAAAAAAGTCTCTTAGGGAACAAAAGAAACCGTAGGGTATTTATTAGAAGAATTACAAATTTAAATTAAGTTTTCTCGAAATTTGATCTTCCATTAAATATTCACTGACGTTTTATATAGAATCTATAGAAAAAAGAAAAGAAATTTTTAATTAAAAGTTGCGGCATAACAACTGAAGCGTTTTTAGATATGCTTTATAATGTAAATCAAGGATATGCATATTTATTCTTAATTAATATACATTTTGGTGCATTTTGGGGTGCTATTTTTTTTCTGTAGCCTGAAAAATTGTATTATGCTTAGAAGAAAAAAAAAATGCTTCTATGACTATCGATTTTTTTTATATATATATACTGCATATTTCTTTGTGATGATAGAAAATTAATTATCATATGTAAAATACGTAATTTCTTTTTCTACATTGCGAGCTTGCGAAATTCTACACTTAATTATTTGTTATTTTTAATTATAAATTAACCTAAACAAATTTAACAAAAAATACAGTTCATATTTTAAAAATATTTTTTTAAGTTTTCATTTATGAAAATATTATAAATTAGTGTTCTATCACTATTGAAAATTATAGTAAATGAGTTAATAGAAATCGCAAAAATTTTCCATGCACTAAGTGCAAAAACCTTGCTTATAGAACGTGATGAGAATATAATTTTGATTTAGTTTTAAAGTTATATATTTAAATTTTAGAATTAAAGTGATGTA
The DNA here is from genome assembly GCA_963931845.1 of Maratus michaelseni. NCBI lineage: Eukaryota > Metazoa > Arthropoda > Arachnida > Araneae > Salticidae > Maratus > Maratus michaelseni. The sequence goes on from OZ007591.1 coordinate 325,178,287, forward strand.
AAGTAGGACAAAAGACAAAAGTTGGAAGTTTAAAATCTATAATTTTCCAATATTTTAAATGCAAAGAAATTTCCATATGTCTATTTCACGATTATAAATTTTAAAAAAATCAGCTACTGTATTATCATGTAAATAGTTCTGTATAAAAAATGGATAGAACTTAAATATTAAGGTTCAAAGCGTGTTTCAAGGCTTCAAATATATATATATATATCTGATATTTTATATATGACCCTTCGAAGACTCTTTTAAACATGTAAACACATATAGAAGTTATAACGATTCTTTTCGCATAGTGTACTTTCTGTGAAATTTTAAATGCTATTTTGTCCAAAAAATATTTTTATGTCGGTACTCAAATTATCTCTGCAACGAATCAACCGATTTCACTGTATATTTTTCTTGTTAAGCATATATTTAGCCCTAGTCTTTGCTTAATTTTTTTAATTGTTATTTTAAACTATTTCTTTTTTTTTTATTAACGAAACAAAATCTGACAACTGACCATGAAGTTTAATAAGAAAACTAATGCACAACATTTGATAGTCCATCATTTTGTTAAAAAAAAAAAAAAAAAAAAAAAACTCGACAATTGCATATATTAAAATGTGCGTTTCCTTTCATTTATTTTAGATTTACCACTCACTGAAATTTTGGTTACTGCAGAATGCAACACGCAGCGTAACATTCACGAAAAGCAAGTTCAAAAGAAACGTTTTTACATAAATAAAAATAATACGGTTTTCGAAAATTGAAATTTATATTATTAAAAACATCCATATTGCTACCTCGTTTCTGCTTCAAAGTAATTTCATAAAAGATACCTGTACAGGTCGGACTGTATCCGACCAGAATATGAAATTTCTGCTTAAAGTCAGACCGAAACCCGACCCAAATTTGGCAAAAAAAAAAAAAAAAAAAAAAAAAAAAAAAATATTCGCTAATCCGAAACACGAAGTAAAAAAAAAAAAAAAAAAATCCATGTTTTAATGCAATTAGGGAAACGCAGTCTACAATTATTTCCTTAATATCGAATTTATCTTTGTTTCTATAAAAATTAACACACATACACTCATTAATATTGAAATTCATAGATTTTTTTTTTAATTTAAAAACTATTCCGGACTTTTAAAAATCGATTCAAACCGAACCTGACCCGAGTCAAAGTGTAACCGGAAACCGACCCGAATCCGAAACATTAAAACTCAACCCAACCCGCAACAACAACAAAAAAAAAATAAGCATCCACCCACCCTACACGAACCGCGGGTCGCGTCGGGTAAAATTGGGTTACGCGACCCGATACAGGACCCTAGCGTGAAGCTTTCATTATTTTACATAATTATAGTCCGAGAATTTCTGACACCGGTTCAAACGAGCAACCTTTTAAACATGACGGCAGCTGTACAAAATTCACTTAAATTAAATCCTGAACGTAAGATTTTTATTGGCATTCCTTGACGCAATAAATTCTGGTAATTTAATTATAAGTTTATATGCTACACTTTCTGGAAGTATTCTCAGTATTTATACTTAAGATTAATTCATTTTAATGGTTGCAGTAAACAGTCATTGCGAATTAAATACTTTATTTACGTTAAGGAGCCCAAACACTACACATAACAAAAGATCTGTGTTAATTAATAATTATCAATAATAATTTAATTTAGACAGAAAATGGAAAGAAATTAATTACTTGAAATCAATCAAAATTTTCAAATGAGAAGATTAAATGTGACTTTCAGAAAGTTTATAAAGTTTTTATCCAATTTATCCCATATTGTGTAACCGAGTTTGTAATATCCGAAATCTACCATAGCATCTATTGATTTTATTAAACCTCTTTATCTGATAATTCTTCCAAATATCTTCTAAATCAGAGAACAGAGTACATGACCATTTTGTTATTTCATGTAATTATTTTCCGAGACTTTCTGATAATGGATTGAACAAACAGTCTCTTGTGCAAGATTGCAGTTGTACAAAATGACTTAATCTTGAACTTAACATTTATAATGACATTCCCCGATGCAAACAATTGTTGTAACTCAATAACTTCATAAGCTACACTTTTTCATGAAGTATTCTTGGCATTTATCCTTAAGATTATTTTATGTAACGAATGTTTTCGCAGAAAAATTTAAATACATTGTTTATTTTAAACAGCCTAAATACGATAAATACCAAAGATTCATTATTAATCTTAATTATTAATAATAATATACTTTCTACAGGAACAAAATTAATTACTGGAAATCAATCAAAATTTTCACGTGCTAAGACTGAATAAGATTTTCAGGGAATTAAAAATTCGAATGTATCCGAAACTTCTAAACCGAGTCTGTATTATCCATATTCTAGCGTAGTAGATTTATGAAATATGTTTATTGAATAATTCTCAAAAATCTGTCTGTAAACTGACGACAAAGGGCATAACGATTGTGGTATTTAACATAATTTTCTTTCAGTGTTTTGAATTCGAAGCCCATTAATCAAACAAGCAATCTTTTGAGCAAGATTGAAGTTGCACAAAATTCAATTAATCTAATCCTGGACGTACTATTTCTACTACTAGCATTCACTGATGCAAATAATTGTGGTAAATCAATTATAGTTTCAAAAGCTGCACTTTCTTGACGTATTTTTGTTATTTACACTATAAATTTATTCAACAAATATGTTAGCTGACAATATTCATTCCATAATAAAAAATGTTTTAATTAAAAAGTCCAATCTCTATCATTAACTAGTGAATTTCTGTAAAAATTCTGTAGATATTCGACCTTAAGAATTGTTTATTTAGCAAATGCTTTTCAAGAAACAATTTACTTGAAATGTAAATGCATTATTTAATAAAAACAGTCCAAATATTATAAATAATAAAATGCTCACTATTATTCAGAATTATTAATAATAGTATATTTTCTGCACGAAAAACTTAATTACTGGAAATCAATCAAAATTTTCACATGCTACGACTTAATGAGATTTTTAGGGAATTTTAAAAAAATTGAATTTATCTGATAACTTATAAGCAGAGTCTGTACTATCCATATTCTACCGTAGTAGATTTATTAAATTTCTTTATCGAATAATTCTTACAAATTAGTCTCAAAACTGACGACAAAGAACATAACGATTACAGTATTTAATGTAATTTTCTTCCAAGCTTTTACATTCGAAGCACATAAATCCAACAAGCAGTCTTTTGAGCAAGTTTGAAGTTGTACAAAATTCAATTAATCTAATCCTGGACGTACGATTTCTCTGACATTCTTTGATGCAAATAAATGAGGTAAATCAATTTATAAGTAAGATACACTTCCCTGAAGTACTTTTGGTATTTATACTATATAAATTCAGTTAGCGAATAGCTTTACTGTGAATATTAATTTAAAATTAAAAAAATATATATATTTAAATTAAAGAGTTTAGGCTGTATCATTATTAATAACTATTGAATTGCTGTAGGAATCTTAACGGTATAGGAATATTCCGAAAATATTCCTGAAAATATTTTGAATTGTGGCATCTCATCTGTTACTAGATTCTTTTCATTATTGTAGCAAACAAATGTTCATTGTTGAGATGACAGTTTAAACAAATTAAATATATAGATCATGCTTGAAAATTATTTAAAAAATCATAAAATGTTACTTAATTGGACAACAAATTTCAGACAAGATTTATTCGAAAGTACGTTTTTTCCCTATTCTAGGATGTAAAAATTTTAAGCAAAAACACTTCAATTATGTTACATGGCCGAATAGATAAATCTTCAAATATTGTTCCCATCACAGTCATTCGTATTGCATTTGTATCATTAAAAAAAAAAAATAAACCTTTCATTCATATCATTTAAAACACTAAGAAGCATTTAAAATACACACATTGCGCACATAAAATACATGATTTTCATACATTTCATTAAAAATATAAAATAGATAAAGAAATAATAATAATAAAAAAAATAGTATCATAAACCAAAACATTTTATTTCAGCATGAAAGCATGGCTTCCAATTTACACAGGTGGGAAATAAAAGCTGCTATTGCCCAAATATACAATGCTAATGGTGAGATTTGTGCCCGGATAACATAAAAGTACTGAAGAACACTCATTATTAATTTTGCGTTATAAACGTGATTTCACTCTTAATACATAGGATGTAATGAAATCAATATATATATATTTTAACTATACTTTTCTTTTCTTTTCTTTGTAAGTTTTAACTGTAACAATTTTTTTCTGAAATATCCTCTTCGTCGAATTTTAACGGGTGCACCTAGTATAAAGTATAAAATAAAATAAAATACTTCGCAGATACTTTAAATTGAAGTATTGTTTTTATGACTGAAATCTACGGAAAAGATCGGGGTCCATAAGCCGTGGTTTTGGCCCATGAAATAGACTAAAACTCGATTTTTTTATACTGACTTAATTATTTCCCTTTTTAATATTAGAAGGTTTTTCTTGCACGATTTCAACAATAGTTTTTGCATTTTGTTCGGATTTATATGACTTATAAAAGTTCAAAGATCGTATTATTCATAGTTTTGATGAAAAATACGCCATTTCTCATAATATTACTTCAGTTATTTATATGAGCGCAATCGTGCAACACTTTCTTCTTTACATATATTATAAAATACATCAAAATGTACAATATATGTAAAAATAAAAGTGTTGCAAAGCTGCGCTCATAGTAAAATATTAAAAAAATATATTAAAAATTGAGGTAAAATTAGGAGAAATTGCGTATTTTTCACAAAAGCAGATGATGGCATCCTGTAATGAAATTAAAGTACTATTATATTAATTTTTTCTTCGCACGTGCCTTTTAATATCTTAGCCTCTTAAGACCCGAAATTAAAATAATAGTAAAAATACTCATTCTTTGCTTTTAAACAAACAAAATGACATCATAGATAACAAAAAATATATATTATTGAAATCTATTGCTTTAGGGGGCTTGTAATTTAGGTTCACAAATAAGAACATAAAATTACTAGCCCCCCAAAATATTAATTTAATTATCAATAACCTAAAATTACACAATAAAAAAAATAACAGCTTTAAATAAGTGAATAATTTGCAAATTCTTAAATTTTTTTATTGTAAAGTTTTTAAGTTAAAGAATTGTGAAAATTACCTACTTTCTTGGATGCACTGTTTCGAAAGCATTTTGCAAACCTATGTTAAAATAACATTTATTTTATAAAGAAATCGACATCGGTGCTGCCATTTATTGGTTTCATTTTAAAGCAAAAGCATTCAACTTTATAGAAGTGAAGTTAAAATGTAAAAATATCAATCATATTAGTTTTTATGAGCAAAAGAATCTCTGTACCCATTTAGGTACCCAGGACTGAAGAGGTTAAATCTCTTTTAACAGTAACTTTGATAGAATAAATGAGATGATATTCTTCCTCGATTAATGCCTTTTGCTGATATTTTTAGCCTTGATTTTTCTTTAGAAATTTAAAGCTGCATCTAAAAATTTTAGACAGTAGTGCAAAATCCTACCGCGGGTCCATTGGTACCGTTAAATTCCTATTATTCTTATTACATGCTCTTTATATATTCTCGTTATTCTTGGTTAGTTCTTATCGAATTTTGTAATTTACAGCTTGAATTATAGCTGAATAAAATTTAAAATATAATCCAGTATTTGATAAAAAAAATTGTGAAGAGACGCATTCCGGGATTAACTAATTTTTACCATTCCCATAATATAAAAAGTATCTCTTGAAAGATCTTAGGAAACCATTTTGGTGCAGCTCGCACCTAGCATCGAGACCTAGTGCGTTTTGTACCCCTGTACAAAAAAGTTACAGAACCGATAAAATTTCTCTGATAAAATCATATTTTATGTATTACTTACCCATCTTACGTAGTATAGTGAACGTCTTCTGAACGTTTTAAAAATCGAAAAAAAAAAATTTGACGAATTTACACGTTTCAGACACTAAAGATTCCGAAAAACATATTTAAAAAAAAAAAAAATTGTCGTCGTTTGTTTGTGTGTTTGTAAACGCTATATCCCCTTAATAAATTGAGATAGAGACTTGAAATTTGGTATGCACTTAGTAAGTAATAATGAGAAGAAGCCTATTGAATTTCAGTAACCTTGATTATCCAGAAATATTTTTTTCGGACAATCGAAATATTCGTTCTGATAAAAGTTATATAAAAATTTTCGAAATTGTTTAGTTCGATTTATCATTTGAGTCTGGATAAGAGAACATCTGGATAAGAATCAGTTATATTTAGGGTATGGAATTTTCTTGGTGAAAGATCTATACTTAAATCAACAATAATTTGACATTATTTAATGGAACATAGTTTAGCACGCAATTAACTAACTCTGGTACATAGGTAACTATATCGTTACAAGCACTTCTAATCTTTGACGTCAAACTTGGCTATGGACCCGATTACGGAAGATTAGGAATATTTTATTGGATGAAAACTAGAGGTTTATTTTTCTACCAGAGTCAATCATCGGGGGTTTTCCCACGTTAACGGTTAGACGAATGCATCTGGTCTAAAAATGGAAAGGCAGTAGAAATGACGTCATTTTAATCTTATTCAACGAATTCATCTTTAAAAATGCACATTTCCTATGTTTCACCTTTTTTTAAAAAATATATAAAAGTTAAACACTGTTCTTTGTGCGAAAATAATTTATTACATTGTTTACTGTATTTACTCTGCTGGAATCCAAAAATGAAAAACCGTAGTGGACCTGTCAGAAGAAGACATGTATTATAAAATATAACGCAATATTGAGTGAGATTGAATTTAAGTTCAAGAACTAACAAAAAAAAAATATTAATCACCCAAACATTATTTAAGTTCAATGGTCAATCTGTACAATCAATGTAATGCCCTCTATTTTAGTAGTGTGTTGACTAGAGAACATTTTAATTAATGTTGTCATAATGGCTTCATTTCCGTACCAAACTCTTCTGTTCATGATCAACTAAAAGTGTTGCTTCTTAATAGCTCAATTTTTGCCCAATGTATAAGATAATATGGCGCAATGGCGTTCGCATCGTTTACAGCTATGTGGAAGTACATTACAGGTGAAGCTTCATATTGCTTTAAAATACAATGTCATTTCGTTTAATTCTGGATTTTGGACGAGTGCAGCGGGCGTAGTCAGCTAGATCTCTAAAAAACTCACATAATTCGAATAACATTATAAATATTATTACAAAATATTTCTTGAATGAATTTAGTGACTCGTATATTTTAGCATGAAACCGCAAAAAACATAATATACTTGTCGTATGTTTTTTTTTCTGTTGAAAGATTGAAGAAATTTTTTTATGAAATAATATTTATAGAGGAAAATATGCTTTGAGTTCCATATATTTGGTTCTAAATGTATGTATCTGTATAAACTTCACCCACTGAAAGTAAAGCAAAATATATTGTAGAGAAATGAAATTTCTGAGCCATTCAGTTCGTGGAGAACATCTTAAAATTTGTTTTCAAAGGTGTTTTTTGAAGTCGCGTACTCCATAAAGCTTTATGCTATAAAAAACAGATTTTATTTTATCTTTCAAGTGTGATACATACATCATAGTTTCCAACCTCCCGATTATTTTCATACCAATATTTTTATGTAAAAATATTTGTTTTATTTAGTCGTACAATTTCTGCAATTTGATAAAGCGAAAATTTTTGTAAGATTTTACTGGTAATCGGAAAATCGGGAGGTTGGCAGCTATACATACATAAACAGGGTTCCCACTTGTTCACCCCGCCTCAGAATGGCGAAAGCTATGAACATGAAGTCTAGGTTTAGTTACAGAGTAACCAGAAAGAATAGAGAGGCAGTGAACCATAAAACCGGCTTGCAATATGAAGCCGGTTATCGCTCAAATCATTAGGCCCAAGTGCTGACCTCATTGGACGGAGAGAGGCTGCACGTTGAACAAGGACTGGATTCATTGGACGGTGAGAGGTTTTCAAAGCAAGCCACCAGGTGTTTGGCCTGACTTTAGGATTGTATTTTCAGCGTCACGCCAAACGTAAACATTTCATCTCTATTTATTTTCTGAACTCTTTGAAGTTTAGTAAAGAGGCTATGTACTACTTTATGAGGTTGCTTACAACGTCATCTAGCGGCAAACTGTAGAGTTAGTGTTTCCATAGCGAACGAGCTATGAGATACGAAAAAAATGTCAAATACAAAGTTTGAAGTCAAATACAAAGATAATGTGTGTAACATTTGCAATTCATTTACTGGGGTACACAAAAGGATTACGTTACATTATGGTTTATGGAAAAAATTAATCTGCGGTGCATTTTAATGATGTCTAGATACCCTGTAGAAAGCAGTGGAGCCCCATCATAATGTTCATTTGCTAAAATATTCGCCCAAAAGAAACAAATCACAATGGATAACTGGCTTAACCCGCCTGTCGAATGTCTTCGCATGCAGTGAGCACCTCAACCATAGCTTCTTTTGCTTAGAGGTTCATTTTGAAAAACCGTAGAGACATATGTTTAAAGTAATCTCAGATAACACCGGGAAGATTTACTAGTAGCTGTGTAACCCATAATTCATCATCGTCCTAAAAATAGGACAGCACACAAAAGCGGACTCTATATAAATTCCTTTGAATATTTTAATTCAAATTAAAGAATATTTATTATTCAAGAGTCATTTAACGATATATTTGTCTTTATCGCAAGTGTAACTTTTGTCTTTATCGTAAGTTTAACTTTTGTCTTTATCCAAAGTTTTTTTAACTGTTTGAACATACAAGTTTTTTTTTAAGTTTTGAGCTCTAAGAAACACATAAAAATGTATTGAGGTATTATTCCATACTTTTATACCAGTAAAAAAACATTGTCAAATAATTTATCTAGGAGATAAATTTCCCTTGCATTTTCTACTGTCCTGAAAATAGGACAATGTTACAATCCACTACTACCTAACCCTCATCAGTTAGTAATGGAAATAGTCCTTTCTTTCTCAATTGCATTCCAAACATGGCTAATCTACAACTAACGCAGGTGCCGAACAGTCTGTCTGACAGGTGCACATCAAATTCATAAACCTTTTCCCCGTTTTTTAACACCTTTCAAAATAGTTATAAAGTGCATATAAATTCGGTTTGTGTATCTGCCATATGTCTGTATCTTTCCGTGCTCTAACTCACGTATATAAACTCCGATTCCCATGAAATGTATATATGTTAATGAGGTTTACTATGATATGTTCGGTATTGAAAATGAAATGTGTAACTTTTATAGTTCATTTACAGGGAGACTCTAAAGAATTCCGTTACATTACGGTCAATGGGAAAAAAATATTTGCGATGAATTTTAATGATGTTAGATTTTTTCAAACATTTTTAAATTGATATATATCACTCAATTGTACTATAAAATTGTTACTATAGAACATGGTGTGCATAGCATTCAATGTTCATTTACAGAGACGCACAAAAGAATTCGGTTAGAGTACTGTATTAGAAGAATAATTTCTGGAAGTGCGTTTTAAATTGTAGTACGTTTTTTAATTAAACTAATTTTGTCTATTGCTTGGGTATGTATAAAGTGCTTAGATGATATACAGGGCAGCACAAAAGATCTTGAGTACATTTCTGTTTATTGACGGAAATTCTTTTGGCTTTGATGTGCAGGTATTTTTAATTTTATTTGTTAATGCGTTAAAAACAGCATTAGTTCCTTCATGGCAGCTCAGTCAGCTATTTAGTGATGATAGTCTGAGCCTGCTTGATTTTCGAAGACTATATAACAGTTGCCTATTTGAAACTTTCTATTCCAAGGAAACCATCTGGCAGAAAATTGGGTGTTCAACAGATTAAAAGAATTTTCTAAAGCATAAAAATGAACATGTTATTGTAAAAAACCCAGAAAACCAATAAAGAAGATGCCAGCTGAAAAGCAACCTGTGCAGTTGTATCAACAAATATTTGTAGAAAATGTAACGTTGGACTATGCCTGAGATTCTTTCTCCCATTCCACGTAAGTAACAATGAATTGCAGCGGATTCTACCATTGCCCTATTTTTAGGACAGCCTGTACCAATCAAACAAATAAAAGTTTGGTAAGTTTTTTTATTTAATGTGTATACATAGGTTTAGAGAAGCACATATTTCAGATTTTATAAGAAAATATTATTTTATTTCACTGCTTGGTACGATATGGGACAAAGTTAACAGTATACAGCAGGCATGTCAAACAGGTGGTCCACCGAAAAATTATCTGTGGCCCGCCAAGCCTTTGGTCTTTTCTCTATGTTTGATTCAGTTCATGTTTGATGCAGAAAATATACTTTGCATAAACACACTTGCACTAACCGTAGCTACAGTGTTGCCAAGATGGCGATTCTTTTAAAAATTTAAATACCTACCACTATTATAGATTACTAATCTTCGCTTTATTTAATGACCGACATTCCTTGATTAAACAAATTATATATTACTAGTAAAAAATTAATAGATATTTTGACATAAAAAATCAACATTGCCGTGGCGTTAAATACGACAGACATCATAAAGTATAGTAATATGTATATTGTTAGATCTAAGTAATTTTAAATTTCATCTTCAAGTGATTGTGAATGAAAAAAGTCCTTCCGGCCTGTACCGGGAGGAAAAGGTAGCTTTCCTATATCTTCGTTTTAAAATTTTAGCTAATGTTACACGAAAACAGCAAGTTAAAATGCAAAGAAACGTTTACAAAAGATTCGTTAATACTGAATTTGCATAAGAATTTCGCCAAATTATTGAGCAATAGCCAAATTGGCTTCATTTATAAAAACTTATTTTGGTTGCCAAATTTGGCGATATTTCGCCAAATGTCACAAATTTTGCTAATTTTGTCGCCAATTTTGTCGCCAAAGTCGCCAATTTTGGCGCTAACGGATATGAAAATATAGTTTTATACGTATGATTGGGAAATTTATTACAACAATGAAAGAAAATAATTTGCGAGTAATCGCGTTAATGTGCTGTTTTGTTTCAAAATGTCAGCCACCCTAGAATTTCAAACTGCTCTATCTCAGCCATTTTTTAAGATAGAGGTAAACCAAAAAATGCTCTGGAATCCTTGTATCAAGGCCTAACACGTAATTAAAAAATAAATTTGAATTTTTAATTTTTTTGTATAATTATTTTAGTTTTAAATTTTTAAATGGCCGCCATCTTGAAACAAAATGGCGTACCAAGCTGGCCAACGAACTCGGTCGAGACATTGGTGACCTTAATACACACAATTAGTTTCATCAAAATCGATTTATAAATACGAGCGTTATCGTATGACATAGGTCAGATATATATATATATATATATATATATATATATATATATATATATATATATATATATATATATATATATATATATATATGGATATATCTATATATATAAATCAACATTTGAGCGGAGGATAAGGAGTTGCCGAGATTTTTATAATCCTATTTTCCACGCTTTTCGATTTTTCGTGACACTGTATTTCATTCAAATAAATTATTCAAAATCATTTTTTAATTGGAAATGAGATGCTTAATCCGACGCAGTAAACTGTTAGTTAATAGGATTATCATTTTGGGAGCTATAAGGATGTTTTTTTACGCAATTCAGTAATAGAGCATTTAAAGTTTATTACGTCATCAAGCCACGATTTTATTTGAATTGCAATGCATTTTATAAATAGTTTACACATGTTTTATTTTCCTATATTATATTATGCATATCCATGAGGGGTAAGTAACGACTAGTTTTTCTTTGTGAGTTAGTATTGTCACTAAAAATTGTACAACATTCCCGATAACGAATAAATTCTCTATTTGAATGTGCAGCGTTAGATTAAATTACTTTAAATTTGGTATGTACTTAGTATGCAATAATGGGAAGAAGCTTATTGAATTTCAGTAACCTCGATTATCCTGAACTATGTATTTCGTACTCTTGAAATATTCGTTCTGATAAAAGGTATATAAAAATTTTCGAAATTGTTTTTTCAAGGAGTGAATATAAAAGACAATAAAAAAAACATAAATTTTGCATAAAGAATGAAGTCGATTGGATAATGAGTTGCCGATATATTTGTAATCGTATTTCCACACTCTTCGATTTTTCATGACCTTGTATTTCATTCCAATTTCAATTCAAAGATAGATTTTAATTGGAAATGAGACGGTTAATCCGACGCAATAAACCGTTATTTAATATGATTAACATTTTTGGAGTTATAAGGATGTTTCTTTTACGCAATTCAGTAATAGAGCATTTAAAGTTTATGACGTCATCAAGTGACGATTTTATTCGAACTTTAATGCATTTTATAAAGTAGTTTACACATGTTTTACTTTCATATTTTATATTATGCATATCCATAATGGGTAAGTATTACGGTGGCCCTCAACGACTAGTTAAGAAATGCCACGATAAAGGCAAATATCTTCAAAATATTTCGAGTTGCATCATATTTTCTCTATAAGGCGTGTACCTGTGTGGACTTCAAACTCTAAAAGAAATGTGAAATATTATTGGTGAAATGAAATACTTGAACCATTCAGTTCATGGAGAACATCTTATAATATGTTTTCAAAGGAATATTTGAGGTCGCATACGCCATAATTTTTTTTTTTTCGTGATAAGAAAACAGAAATATATCTTTTTGATGTTTAAAGTGAAATAAAAAGCTTGAAATAATCTTGGAAGATACTTTGCATACATACATTTCTTATGACTGAAATCCACGATTTTTGTTTTATTTTTCGCTTACAAAAACATCTTTTTAAAAATATTGAAAAGCCACTCTAAATATATCATTAAAAATTACTTTAAAAAAATTTAACATCTATTCGTCATTTTACTTCGCAAATTTATTTATGATACTGTTTTTTGTACCAAAATAATATTCAAATAATTTAACATTTTCCCCGGCAGAATTTAATTTAACGGATAAATAATGAATAACTGAATCGTAGAATTTAAAAATGCGAAGATTATTATTATTTTTATTATTCTAAAATTTTCTTCTGTAAGATTAACTCTTCAGTTGCCTATTCCTCCTCCAGTGTTCGTCCCTTTTGTAAAAAAAATCGAAAAATCGAAAATTCTTGAAAAAAATCACCACTGGCAAATTAAGACTCATCTATTGGTTTCTAGAAGAACTAATGAAGTTCTTGATATTTAAATAATTGTTATAACGAGGTTCATTCCTGTTATATCTCGATGATTTTTAAAATTTTTCATGCACTTTTGACTCATGACAGGCTTGTTCAATCTCATCTATTAACATCTTGAAGAACTGATGGAGTTCTTGATATCTAATTAACGATTATAACCAGATTAATTGCTGTTATAACCAGAATCTTTTTATAATTTTCCCAAACTTGTTCGTCTAAAAGAACTATAAATGCTATACACTTCATTTTCAGTAGCGATCGTGCTATAGTAAAAGTCAATCACCTGTAAAAATTACAAGGCAATCCGAGTATATTCGGTAAGGTAAAAAATGGAAAGACAAACTGAACTTACTGAGAAACACTTTTCAACCAGTGGCGTAGCCAGATAGGGGCTATGCTCCGGATACCAGTAATATTGTAAAGTTTTCATTGGACATTGTAGAAAGTTCTCCGAATTGGTAAAGCAAAGAAAACTTAAAAAAATTAGTGGTATTAAGAGCATCTGGTCCCTCACACTTTCTAAGCCACTGTTTTCAACTATGTTGGAAATTGTTCACAGCAAAAATTGATCCAGTAGACCCTTCGTGGGAATTGAAGTAGTGTTAAATAGTCAAAACAAAAAATATTGACCTCAACAAGCTAAAATAAAAAAATTCAGTAGTATGACCTACTGTGATTTTTTTTCTTTTTTACTGTGCTGATTCCGAAATATTATTCTTTATTATTGCATCGATTGCTGTCAGTGCTCCAGTTTCTATTATTTATGTTTCAGAAATTATTTTCCTAATAATTTAGTTTTATTTAATTTTTCATACAAAAAATTAATTAGTTTAGGATTTAAAACGACAATTTTTGACGCACGGATGTGCCCCCAACAACTTATAGTTCTTACTTTTTGCAAAAATAAAATAGCCATGGAAGAAAAAGGAGTTGAATGGAGTTAACAAATCTAATTCAGTTATTCTTTGTTTTCGATAGCAATAATCGATAGCAGAGACATGCATCGAGTCAATTTGACTCTTTCTTTTCTGGAAATCAGTTTTTGTCGTGTTGTTCTATTTGTTGTTGTTGTTGTTTGTTTGTTTGTTTGTTTGTTTGTTTGGAGTTGAGTTTTTGTTGTTGGCGATCAGATTTGGGTACACTCTTTGTTTTACAAGCAAGCCCAGATTATTGTTTGAAATGGAAAAAAATATGTTTCAATATGTATGAGTACAGTACTATGTGCAATTTATTTCATATGAGATAGAATTGGCATTAAAATTGGTATTCTTTCCATAATTGCATATAAATATGGTATTACTGCCCTTCATTTGGGGTTACGAATCGTTCTGTTGTTTTGGGTTAAATTGCGTTTGGTTCGAATCTGAATCCAATCCGGCGAAAATTGACAGTTTGTGGGTTGATAAATATTACTTTGTCGTGTTCGAGCTTGATTCTGGGTTCATTTTAATTTAAATTTATGTGTTTGGATCTCAAAACACCCGACAAGTACTGAACTCTATTCTTTGGAAAGGCAGTCCGGAAAGACTATTCTCAAAATGATTGATAACAGATCTATATTATAAATGATATCTATAATGTTAAAATATTATCTATATTATAAAGTAAAAACATGTCTGTGAGAATTGCTGTCATCCTAATAACAGTGGCTAACTAATAAATTTTACTTTTGCTGCAATTTTTAAAATCTATAAATATCGCCCAATTTCGATTTTTATAATAGAAAAAAAATGTAATTTAAAATACAATTTGTTTGAAAACTATATTCTAAGTTAACTATTTTTTTATGTTTTTAAAAGTAACTAATTCAGCAATTGTTTGTTTCTGTGTAATATTACCATAACGAAATTTCCAAACGAAATTTAAGCTTCAAAAATAATTTAATTAATAAATAAAATACGAATTTAACAGATATATAATCCTTTAAATGCTGAAATAATCAGAATCACAAAACTTACTATAAATACTAAAATGCTTCGTAAATGACTGCTGGCAATCGGTTCATACAAAAATACCAAAAATGATCTTTGGTGTAGTTGGTGGACAATCTAAGAAAATATACTAAATGTAAAAAATCTATTCAAGTTTTCAATTAAAAACGATTTTCATCGGTCTGTAAAAAGGGTAATTTTTAATTCCGGTAACGCAGGTTGAATTGCCTGGTTTTATTAGTTACTATACACAACCTATCATTTATTTAAAAATTCATGTACTTACGTGTGTTGTGAACATTATTTTATGAAATGGGATCACAATAAATTTATTGCAAGCAATAATTTGTAGATTCTAGAATGCATTGCAAACGAAAGCATTAATTTAAGCCATAATCCATCTGTTCATATTTGATTGAGAAAAGGCTTTATAAATGATTTAAATTCTTAGGCGAATACTAATTATATGGCAAAACTCCAACATTTAATAATCCTGTTGACATAATCTCGGGACATTTGGATTATGTAATAAAATCCGCCTATGTCATTCTGAGGGATTACACGAAATCTTGCATTTCCCTGCCTTTAGAAACTCAAACACCAACACCAGAAAATATGAAAATATAGATACATTTTAATATTAATATATCTGTAATATTTAGTATACTTCATAACAAATACAGTTGATATTAGAGATGTGATTCCAGACTTGGTTTTTCATAATGGCATTTAAATATGGTACTATTATTTTATTTTATTCATTTCGGATTGCAGTGATTTTTTTTTCAGAGACAAGATTGAAGTCAATGAAACCTTTTAGGGATTCGAGTTGTTTCGTGGGGGGCGGTGAAAGTTATTTTGTCGGATTCGGAGGCAATTTTGGGATAGCTTCAAATGAAGTGCATTTGGATCGCGAGTAACTCGACAAGTTAGAAGTCTGCACGGGCCGAAATCTTTAGAAACGGACCAAGTCAGTTTGAATATCAGTGTATCTGTAATATTTAGTATACTTCATAACAGATACAGTTTATATTAGAAATGTGATTCCAGAGTTTGTTTTTTGTAATGGCATTTAAATATGGTAACATTAATATTTTTTTTATTCGTTTCAGACTGCAGTGATTTTCAAGACTCAAGATTCAAGTCAATGAATTCCGTACAAAAACTTTATTGGTCCGGCTCGATATGATATCTAAAACTTCAGCCCTTCGCCGGGCCAACTCTATTTTTAGAAAGCATGCCGATATTCGTCTAACAACATTACCCCAGAAAAAAGTTCTTCGAAAAGCGCACATATTTATACATATATTTTAAAGTACGACATTTTTCTCATATGTCTGCAACAGAATTAATGCGGAATGACAATAATAGAGTAGAAGGTGGTAAAACACCTAGTGCAGAAAAGAAGCTGTAATAATTTGATCACAGTTGATGGAAAACACTCAAAAATTCGCCTATGTGTAGAAGTGATATTTGTTTTCGATTCTGTGTGTCTTATAAGTGCCAAGTTGTTGCAGTTTTTATTTAATGCATTATTTTGCATTTGGGTAACGCATTTGGTCTTTTTACCCACAACAAGCGGGTATAAGGCTTTTCCCCATGCCTTCGGCCTTCGCACTTAAAAAAACTTAAATAACTGAAATACTAACATTATTTATTAGAATTATAAAACGAGATTGTTTGCTCTTACAATTAGCAACAATAATTATAGTAAAGAGGTTATGGAAATTGTAATAATAAAAAAAACATTTCAAGCACATTATCCAATCTCGAAAGATATAAACAGAAGTATGAAGATACTGAATTTTTAAAAATTTTATTAACAATTAGTTTTTCAGTTTAATCTCCGTTAGAAACACACAATTCCATATCGGATTCACATTGGACACAAATGCATAAAACACTTCCAGGTGTAGTAATGCATTGAACATGTGCCCAATGCTTACACTCAGTGCATTGGACTTATTCTTTAACATACTTTTCATGTTTGTTTGCCACAAACTAGGTATGACCAGTCTTCTTCGTCGCTATCAAATACGTTCTTTTTTATCCTATCCCCTTTCAGTTTCCTTCTCTGTTTTCCTTTCTTATGCTTTGAAGAAAATTGCTGCTTCTTTTTGTAAGATCAACTCCCCATTATCTCACGTTCTTCAAGTTTATTTTGAATGGAGAACTCGTTGTTACTGTGTTTTTTTTTTTTTCAATTTTTGCTTCCGATAAATACTGGCTTCATTGTAGTTTTGTTTTGAAACTGTCGAAAACTGATTAATGATATTATTTGTATTTGCAGGGGTTGTATAATTTTAAGTTAATCTAGTCAATGAGCATGAACTTTTAACAGAGAAATCTTTAGAATGACTAGGAATTTTTGATGTAGGCTTACCTGGCTGTGTGGAAACTTCCGTACCTGAAACGTGTATCCGATTATGCATTGTGATATCCCAGGGTAATGTCTATAAAATCGTTGTCAGAAAAAAAATTATGGTCAAATGGACCGATGCCTGTGCATTTAAACCCGTTTACAGCCTTTTCTAGACTTGCAGCACGATTGTAAGAGGTAGCAAAAATTCTCAGAAATAACTTCTATTTTGATTTTCTTGTCTAAATTACTGAGAATCCTCCCATCACATGCGTCTAGGAGTATGAATTTAGGACTTTGAAAAATGTGCGGTCTAATGGCTCAATTTTATGAATACTGTGGGGACGAAACGTGATCATAATAATGCCATTCTGTTTCGCAAAATTTACTGCTTCGAGACTTTTGTGATTGTGGTACCCATCTAAAATGAAAATATATGTGGATTTTCAATAAATTGGCAACATTGTTGAAATGTGATAAACACGTCATGAGAATCCTGTATGATCAGCCATTTTTTGTGCTAGCACACTAAGGACGATGAGGAGCATTAATCATAAGAGCATCGCGATTGTTGACATGGGTAAATGCAAACAAAGGTGAAATGTAATTTCCAGCAGCATTCATGGCACAGATGACGATGCTGGAGATTCCGCTTTCACCACTTCATGAATTACTTTTGTCGCAAAAACTTTTGGAGATTTTTGCACATTTGAAATGCTTCTTTTGTCAGCATTCCACACTTGCAGAGAAATTAAACCTCCGTATGAATCCAATATCTCTTTATAAATTGCAAATAAGTGTCCAACAGCTTGTTTATTAAAATATTTAACCTTGTCAATATTTGTAACGGTAGGCATCCGAATACCTAACACCGGATTTTGCTTTAAAAAATGAAACAGCCAGTCTCTTCTAGCGCACTTGGTATCCTTGTTAAATTTTTAAGGAAGTTTCAGAAATCTGTGAACATCTGTGTGCATTTGAATTGGCACAGAATCTGTGCCAATTCAAATGCAAGCTTTCGCACACCTAATGCAGTCAGATCGAACATATGACTTTCCATTTCTTGGATGTGCTCAACAAGTTCTTTCTCAACATTCGGAGGAAAAACAGTCCGTTGATTTCCTAACTGTATTGTCCATGGTTTTCTGACTTCCCTGTCTCAATGTCGCCATAATTTTTTTCTTGTAATGCCGTAAGTGTTTTCAGAGTAGTTTAAGTTTTGGCCATTCTTGAGATCTTGTAGAGCATTCTATAATGTTGTTTGACCATATGTCCCTCTACCGCTCTCTCTTTTGTAATTATTCATCATTTTATGTAAAATAAAACAGGAAATCTAAGTGTTTCGCTGGCATTGTTAACAATAACAAAAGATTCATTATTCATAAAAAAGCATTCAAGAGGAATTGTTCTTTTTTTTGCACAAACTTGAAAAAAGTGATGCATGAAAAATATATCGAATATTATGCACATGCATATTTTAAAAATATTTATTTTTCGAGAGAACGTGGGCAAATTGGCAAAAAAATTTACACTGATATAAAAAACGTAGTTGATGAAATTATTTAAATGAAATTAGTCATTTAAAGTATATTATTAATATTTTCACTTAGCATTACTATTAAAATATATTTTATTTCAATAAATGTGTAAAGTGTAGAAAAAAAAGTATTGGGAAAAATGTATAAGACAAACACTTCACAGTGCAGTTATTCAATTAAAAAAAGGACAGGGTAAAACGCCTACTTGTTCTTTTTACCCTTGTTTTAATAGGGCGTTTTACCTTTTTTCCACCAATTTGTTACAATCACATTATTTTGCATTTGACCATTCAACATGATACTACTATTATCTTCAAAACAAAATATTTCCATAGAATATTTTTTTTCAAAATAACCCCATAAAATTATACTTACTTATGAGTCCACAGTAATAGATTCAGTTCACGTTAACAGATATTTTAATCTGTTTACGTGAATTATGTAGAGTATATGAAAATAAACATAGGAGACGTATTATTTATTTTTTCAAATAATAAATAACACGTGACTGCGTGAAACGACCGCGCAGCATAAAAATGTATCCTTTCTACAAATTCATGTATGGAGCAACGGCGCCATCTCTTCCTTCATTTAATAATTAATAAAGGTGGGCGTTTTACCAACACTGGATGTTTTACCCCGTTCTACTCTATTAATAACCACTCAGGCAATTACGTACATGATCAATGATTAAAAATCAGACCAAGACAATTACATTTAGGGTAAGTCTAGGATAGTTGCCCTCCTTAAGCCCCTCCCTTAATTTGTCTTTTTTATAGTAATGATTTTTGTCCTGGACATGTAACTTATCTACTCCAAATTTTATGTAGAATTCCATAAAAAATATTACTGTAATATAAATACCACATAAATGAGTGTCTTTATTAAAAAAGGTAATCAATGATTTTGGCCATCTATCTCGGACCACAGTGTTAGAGTATTACACTTGAACGGGATAGATGCCCCTTTCGTAAAAGAATATGAAGTATAGGTAATTAACATTTATAATTCAAAAGCTGGATTTGCATTTGTCTTAATAGCCTATTTACATCAAATGCATGATTATTTTTAAAATTTCGTTACAAAACCTTCAATATAAACTTTTTCTTTCTTACTTACACTTTTCTATTTTCTTTATTTTTTTCCCACAAATATTGCAATGGATATTATGTATTGTGCAGGTCTCGTGTAGTCAATCCAAACAATCAAAAACACTGTATTCACTGCACACGAAGTTTAGTTTTGTATTAATTTTCATGACATTCTAAACAGATGTCTTCCGTTGGTGGTAAACTCTTCAGTTCATCACTATTTTGTTCGCACGTTCTCTTCACTTGTAGTTTTTTGGCAGGCTGTATTCTCTTTTCTTTGTCTGGTTTTCCGGATGGTTTATCTTTATAGTTGAACTGTTTCCTTTTTTTTCTGTTACGTATTCTTTGTCAAGCATTCGTGCTTTCTTCTTCTTGTTTCTATTTTCTCACATTGCAAAAGCAGAAACAAGGTTGATTATATGTAAAAATTTAGAAGGAGGCTGACTGGTAGAAAGAAGAGGTTCGTTTTGATAGTTTTCAATCAATACAGGTGAGTTTTGCCTCCGAGAAATGTTGAAGTCCATCAAATCTGTATAATTTTCGCAGTCCTTTAGTAGGTTTTCTCTACAAGAATCCGAATTAGAGGAAGCCAAGTCTCTTGTGCATCTTACATCATTTTGAGATTGACGTCTGTCAGAATGGGCAAAAAAAATGTTCCAGGACAGCTTCACAATTGATTGGTAAAATTACGATACGCATGAACACATTAATGCAGTACTCAGAATACGCTGACATTTTACATGCATTTCCAGAGATAATGCCAGCATTAATTCTTTTAAGTTGTTGCCGAGGGTTATGATTCACCCACTGATTCGCTGCTTTCTTGAAGTTAAGTTTTAACAGTTTTAAAAATGCTTTATCAAGCGGTTGCAGAACTTGTGTGGAATAACTTGGCAGGCACAGTAGGATTATATCATTCTTATCTTCATAGTCCAGCATTTCCAGACAACCCACATGCGCAGAGTGACCGGCAAGAATTATCAGCACTTTGGATGGTGGCTTTCTTCGAATGAAATGTTCCTTCAGCCACTTACTGAATAGTCGGAAGAAATGGAAGAAAATTTTTTATTCATATAAATTTCTGATACGAGTGAAAGTCCGTTTGAAAACCAGGGATTTCCTCTCACACCTTTAAACATTAGAACAGGGGAGACCACCAAACACTCAACGTTAACATATGCAACAACTAACACATTCTCTCCTCTTTTAGATGAAGGCAAAGAGTGGACATCTTTGGCTCCTTTCGTAGTGATTACTTTCTCTATTTCATTATTTACTGTTTGATATAATGTTTACTTACTTCAAGATTTGAAAAAAATATTCTCACGCATCAAAGTTATTTGATACTTATAAGTGAAGCGTCTTATCCCAAATAATAAGTGTGCCATATATCTCTGATGCATGTGGCGCATAAATACTTTTAATACAGTATAGATGTCCCAGCCAGTAGCTCTGAAGTAGAAACAAATGTGGCTACAACCTATAACTAACACATTTCTCGATACCTGTTTCAACAATATTTACTGAATATTTCATGAAAAATTTAGTACATTGTATTTCATGTTCTACTTTTTTCTATCTTATAAAAGCATACAATAAAAGCCAATCTTACCTTACTTTGTATATAACATTCATTTGAAGAAATAAATGCATGTAACTTCGTCTACTACGATTTTTTTATAACGATTGATAGTAGAACATCAATAGCTCCGCCACACATCCTGAAATGCAGTGACTATGGCAACTAACTCGATGGGGCTTCTGACCTGAATTTTTTCTACATGAAGTTTATGTAAGAAAATAAATGTAATTTCGAAGAAAATAAAAATAATGTTTATAGAAAACCGTAATTTTAAAGATCTACAAAAAGGTAATTTTTAAAAACATTTCTCTGTAATTTATTAAACCAAATTAAATTTCTAAATATTTCATTATTAAAATATATAGTCTAGAAAAAATTATCACCTCCTTTCAACTCTGCCGCTAATAATCATATAAAAATGTGATTGGATTCAATCCATTGTTAATAATGCCTACTAATTAAGGCTATATTTACATTTTTCTTAGAATGTCGTCTACATTTAGAAAATGGAACAAATTTTAAAATTTTACCAACCATTTAGTAATAATGTCTATTAATTTATGATGCATTTAAATTTACTTTATAATTGTCTACATGTAAAAATTGTAACAAAATTTAAAATTGCCTATACGAACACCTAATTCTTGCTTCATATTTGGTTTCTTCGGCAAATGTTACCTTAGGATATCAAACGGCCAGTCATTCGATAGAGTAGTTTAGTAATTATGTAGTATTAAAATTTTGGAACTTATATTTTGTAATCTTATGACTTGGAACATATATATATATATATATATATATATATATATTACAGAAATAGATTTCTAGAAGCTTTAAATATGCGAAACCAAAATTATATCTCATTCCATAAAGTATTTTTAACAATTTCCAACATTGTTGAAAAGTGTTTATGAATTCTGTTTGTCTGTCCGTCTGCTGCCTGTTTGGCTGCCTGCCTAAGTTATTACTTAATGTCTATAAATTCAATAGATCATATACAGGGCATCACAAATTGCTCGTGAACATTTCCGTTTATTGACGGAAATTCCATAAGGGGAATTTTAAACTGTGCTACGCTCTTCCTAACTGAACTAACATTTAGCATTCCATGTAGTGTATATACAAATCTATAGATCATATACAGGATTGAACAAAAGAATTCGGATATTTTTTGGAAATATTGTTTAAATATGCTTTAAAATCGCGCGCATTGCAATTTGTTTTGCAACGATTAAAATTGAGTTTGACATTAGGAGTTCCAAATTTTAAACCTCATAATATTCAATTGACTTCCCCGAATGACTTCATGTGTGGTATCCGAAAGTAAAATGTCCCGAAGAATTGAAATATGATATCAAAATTAGGTATCATTATTCAAATGTTTAAAGTTTGTTACAATTTCTATACGTGGACGACTCCTCTAAGCACAATTTAAGTATAGGAATTTTTAGTAGACGGTATCACTAATCGTTTGGTTTCAGTCATATTTTTATACGATGATTTGCAGGAGATTTAATAGGGGGCGGTAACTTTTCTTTTTCAGAACTGTACAATATCAATATTATTCTTACAAACACGCACACACCGAAGGAAAAAATAGCGCAACAAGGGCTTGGTATAGGAAGAATGAACTCCAGGATGGATCGGCTGCATATAAATGAAGTCAGATCCGTTTTTGCCCCAGTCTTCAGAACATTTGTAAGGTTCGGGCCGGAAATAATTAAGACAAAGTTCAGTAATGAAGACCCGTTTCAGCCCGAGCGTAATAAAAAAATTGCCTCATGCCCACTACTAAAAATACCAAATTCTATACTCTATGGTAAAAACAAATATCAAGAACTTTATGAAAAATTTCATTAATAAATAAACGTAAACAATGAACTAATTATTTTTAAAAGCTTAACATTACTTCTGTTGTGAATATTAATTTATTACATATAAACAAAATAAATTATTTAGAATAAATAAATTGTACATAATTGAAAGCATTACAACAGCAACTATTAATCTAAGCCGTGATTCACCTCTTCATATTTGAATGAGTAAATGAATTATAAGTGATTTGAATTCTTAAGAGAAATATTATATGTTCCGAATTCAACATTTCATAATCCTCTTTATATAATCTCTGGACATTTGGATTATGTAACAAAATCCGCCTGTGCCATTCTGAGGATTAGACGAAATATTACATTCTCCAGCATTTAGATTAGACAATCGAGCGTCAACATATCAAAAATTGAAAAAGTTTAGTAAAATGAATAGTGGATGTAAATAAATTCTCAATGGATTTTTGCTTTTGTATCTTACTGTTGCTTAGGACTGTTAAATCCGAAGAAATTTTTTATAAATATATTCTATGCATTTAAAATAAAACGCATAAAGCAATTCCTATAATTACACTAGTTATGATTAACCCCTTTGTGACGAGTATCCTCTAAATAATCTTCATTTTATACTGTTATTTCTTCAAAATAGAAATTTTGTCTTAATTTAATGGCAAAAATGCTTTGATTAAATGAGGAAAAATTTTGAATTAAAAATTACTGGTAAGAATAATCAGATTCTGAGAACTTTATGCGTCACGAATACTTGACGCTCGTCGCGAAGATTTTAAATAGCCATTTTCGAAGCACATTTTAATGTGTTTTTTGTTGTTATGCATAAGGGTTTTTAATTAATATTTAGGTTAATTTTCGAAATATTAAAATTCTGAGACTCAGGTGCACCAGGAGAGGCCTTAGGCTACACTCACCTAACTTTTCAGACTTCTAGGTGCGCAAGACTGTCTTAGCTGTCGCAGACAGACACGCACACACACACACAGACATACAGAACGAAACTTTCTTTTATAAATACAGATATCCATGTGTGAGATCAATTCCAAAATCATTTGTAAATTTATGGTTAAAATTATTGCGTATAAAAAAAATAAAAAATACCTCTCATTTTTTAATATCTAATATTGTTATAATAAAAAATGATTAAATTTAAATTAATGAGCGTTAATTAAAATAGGTATATTTGATCAGAATGTATGTTGTGATGTGGAATTTTTTTTAATTATATGTATATACATTAAATTAAGAAAAAAATATATTCATATGCTACTAAGTACCGAAAATAAAAAGTATTATATTAAAAAAAAGCTAAATAAATAAAATCAGAATAAAATATTTAAAAATAATAACTCCAAGTAAATGCACATGTCACTATGTAAGGCAAGAATATGTGTTATTAAAATAAATAATTTTGAAATTGAATATTTAAGTATCTTCTTTGTTTCTCCTTTTTTTTTTTTGTATTTAATTACGTATTTGAATTATTTATGTGTTTTCAGGTCTGGTTTGTTTTTTCTTTTAGATTCGTAATCGTATGTACTTTTCTGTGTAATTGTTTCTTTATCCATATTCTATATAAATTATTCTTTTCTTTCAATTTTAATCTTAAACTTTCACTCTATATTTTAATTAATGATTTTTTATATTTCAAATTATTGTTATCTTCATTTGCTTTAAAATTACATTTCAATTATCTCGCTATAGTTTTTCTTTCTTCTGAACTTGAAATTGCAGTTAGCGTTTGATTTGTAACAAATATTAAAATATACGAAACTGGACTTGTCTCTTTAAAAAAGAAAAAAAAAAAATCTGCATTTCCCAACGCTGTCCAGCCATGGAGAGACAATCGTCAACAGTCCCTTCTTAGTGTACGACCATGTTCTTTTCACTCCTTGTAATGTTTCGTACTAAAACCGGCACAACAACAACGATACAGAGAATAGATTTAACAACTTCTTTTTCAATAAATGAAAGTAATAAAGACTATTAAGTAACTTTCTGTAATCTTGATTCAACTAAATCCCAATTAATCTATTAGATTCATGCAAAAGTTGGTATAGTTTAAATTTTACTTGATATAAATAACATACAGAAATAGATCTATTATACATTCTCCTTAACAATAAAACAATGCTACAACAATGTTTTTTTTCAATGATCTGAGTGCTTTTTTTTTTTTGTAAATAGCACAATATTTTTCTGCTAATAAGAAACTACTTGTGTTAGGATAATAAATTGTATTCATAAATACATAATATGACGAAAGAAGATAGCTCATTTATGGTGTTGGATAAACATATATTTATTTTACAAATTACACTCTGAAATATGAACCTAATAAATTAATTAGAAAAATATTTCGTATAGTCTATTCTATATTGCAACACCGAAAACATTAATCTAAGCCATAATCTCTCACTTCATGTTTTAATTAGAAACTGGATTATAAATGGGTTGAATACTTAGGCGAATAATTATTTGGTTAGATTCAAATATTTCAAAGCCTTGTTTACATAATCTCACTGGATGGATTATATGTAACAAAATTCGTTATCGCCATTCGAAGGAAGGTCGGATTACAGAAAATCTTAAAATTTCAAACATTAAAAAATTAGAAAATAAAACAACATATTGAAATGAGAGACTTTTTTTTTTTGCAAAATGAATAGAAGAGGGAAAAAATATTCAAAATATTACTTTTAATTGATACAAAGCGTAAAATAAAAACATTATAAACAGTCAAATAAGTTTTATTAGATTGTTGACATGTTTCGGCTCAATCTGAGCCATTATCAAAACAAATAACAATATTCTATAATTGCACGGTCTGGGAGGTTATTATTTAAAATGCTATATTTTAATTTTTCAAGTACTTTTTCACATTATTCAGGAGTATATGAAATTTGGGTGTTCGGCTCCGAAGCTGCTAGGGGACTCCAGATCGTCCCCAAGTGTCTCGCAGTGATCTCCTAATGAGATCCACCGCGTATCACAGCGACCTATGTCGTCCACACATGGGTTTAATCGGAGTGATGCGCAGGTGGCGGTGTTCCGACGGCCGTATCGCATACGGAGAGCAGCCCCCGGTCGAACGAGTTATATGTCCCTCAGGACATGGAAACGGCGGTCGGGACGCTGACGGGAGCTACTCATGGCACCTGGCGGCGCGGCCTAGTTTTATACCATTTATTAAAGAAAACGGATCAAATAATTCCTTTATTGGCTTGACAAGCAGGAAATTTAGTTATAGAAAAAAGGAGCATATAGCTGATATTAAGTATAATAGAAAAACCACAGCCTTGGCAATATTATATCAAGAAGAAACCATCCAAATAAATTTCAATGAAAGTAAGATATTTTTTCCCTCCCATCTACCCCATCTACACTATCCATCCATTATAAGAGAAACCATAGAGATAGTAACACGCGAAAATACAATATGTAACGATGCAGCATCATTTAGCTTGTCAAAATTGTGGCTCGAGTTACTTCGTGGTTACAAATATGGAAATAAGCATCCAAGTAAAAATAAAAATTAACGTGCGTAATTTGAAAAAGTTCGTGAAAAATTAAATTATACCGTTTCAACTAACTTCATAGGCCGTGCAATTATAGAATATTCTTATTTGTTTTGATAATGGCTCAGATGGAGCCGAAACAGGTCAACAGTCTAATAAAACTTATTTTACTGTGTATGATATTTCTGTTTTACGCCCTCTAGCAATAAAAATGCTATATTATTATAAGGGGTTATAATTTGTTATATATTTTTAAATCTTCAATTTTTAATACTTTCCACCCTAAATGAAAAGCGTTTGCGATTTCAGTTTGTCTGCTGTCTGTCTGTCTGTTAGCCTGTCCGGGCTCTAACTCTCGAAAGCATACTTCGATTGTTATGTAATTTTTATAGGTTATTAAATTTCAATAGAAATTGTTCGAATTGATTATGCATTGTATAGTACTTATAGTTCGGTTACAAGAATACGCAAAAGAATTTCGTTACATCATGGTCTACTGGAAAAACTGTTTGCTGTGAAATTTAATGATGTTACGATAGTTTAAACTAGGGCGGAAAATAATAAACTTTGCTTAGTAGCTGCTGACTGGCCGTCAGTTTCATTTTACTTAGTAGCCATCTACTGCTCATTGTGAATACGATTATTTTCAATAATTTGTAAAACAAACATAAAGTAGCATTAAAAAACTGAACAAGTTGGAAATTGTACGTTAAACGTGACAAATGAGGTGCGTTCGTACTATAACTAGTTTCAGTGAAATGAATTATATCGTCTGTTATTATGATATGATTAATTTAGGTAGTTTTTGCGCTGTTACATGCGGACAGATGGACGGGCCAGACGACGAATATAGGTGCTACGTATTTATATAATTACGAACGCACCTAAAAAGCGATGCATAGAAGTTTCTTAAAATTGTTTTAATTAAATCTAATAGTAAAGAAAATAATTATTAAATTCACAAAATAATTATTAAAGCTGATTTTTATGAACCTACTTTGTCCTGACAGAATTATTATGACAGTTAATGATTTAACTGTATGTATTTTTTAATTTTATTATGATACGTTCAGTTTTTTTTTTTCATTCTTCTTTTTTTTTTTTGGAAACAATTTTATATTGAAAAACATTAAGAGGACACTCTTCGTATTAAACTTATTTAAATGACAGTGGAGGGTAGTAAAAAGTTTTTACATTATTTGAAAATGTGAAAATTTTCACTTTTTAAGAAGGTAGTTTAGTTTGAAATGAAAACGATTGGTTGAAAAACGGTAAAAAAATATACAACCGATTGAACAATGTTAAAACTTAAAACTTCAAAAGCGATGTTTGTTGTAAATTAAGGAGGACGACATAGCTGTGGCTAGAAGTGAATAATAAGGGGGGGGGGGGGCTCATACTTTTTCTCTCTCTCATGCACAAACAAACACACACACACAGATATATATGATCAAAGTATTATACAGAAAGATAAATTAGTGAATATTCGTATTGTTGGCACTATGTTTCTTATTAAACTGTTTATAATAATTATTTATACTAAGAAAAGAAAAGGCCACGGAATTTTCCAGAAAATTTTCCAATGTATAATTAGTGTAAAATTGTACTTGTGAAATAAGTGATGATGTCAACAAGTAAATGAAAACCTTACAGGGTTAAATCATAGAACAAGCGAGACCACTGGGTATTTTTCCTGTGTAGTAGTATTTCCAGTGTACTAGTGCATAATTATACTTGTGAAATAAGTGATGATGTCAACAAGTAAATGAAAAGCTTACAGGGTTAAATCATAGAACAAGCGAAATAGTTGCTGGCGTCAAATTTCGCGAAGCGATAAATGAATTTTTCTTGCTACAAGTTTGTTTACAAAATTCCTTGTGTTTTTTGCATGCACATTCATATTGTTGGCACAATATTTCTTATTAAACTGTTTATAATAACTTTGTTTATAGTAAGAAAAGAAAAGGCCGCAGAATAAAAATATCCAGTGTATAACTAGATCATAATTATGCTTGTGAAATAAGTGATGATGTCAACAAGTAAATGAAAAGCTTACAGGGTTAAATCGTAGAACAAGCGAGATAGTTGGTGGCGTCGAATGTGGCGAAGCGATAAATGAATTTTTCTTGCTACCAGTTTGTTTACAAAATTCCTTGTGTTTTTTGCATGCAAATTCGTATTGGTGGCACAATGTTCCTTATTAAACTGTTTATAACAACTTTATTTATACTAAGAAAAGAAAAGGCCACAGAATAAAAATTTCCAGTGTATAACTAGAGCATAATTATGCTTGTGAAATAAGTGATGATGTTGTGGCGGGTTAGCTGTATCCTGAACTGTTTATCCATAAACTTTGACTCCATGTTAAACAGGAACTATATTAACTGTAATTTTAACTTTAATTTTATTGTATGACGTTTTTCATACAACTCAACGTGTAATGAGTTACTTTTAGCTGTAACCGCAACGTAACAGGCAGTCTGTTTTTGCCGCTAACTGAGTGTGGTCTTGTCGTGCCAGTCGAATCTCATCACTTTAGTTATTCCCTCTCCAAAAACATAAGTAAAATTTATGTAAATGATTATTTTGCGTCATAGTATCCAAACAAAGGGAAATGTATGCAAGTGGATAATATGACGCAAAATAATCATTTACATAAATTTTACTTATGATTTTGGATAGCGTGGCACAAAACATAAATCAGTTTATTGAAATAAATACATTTCAATACATAATATAGGATCAGTGAAAGTAATATATTTAACAGTGTATTTAAAAATTAAAAGTATTGTTTGTACGTGTAAATATACTTTAGAAGACAAACGAAAAATAATTTAAATTGAATTTTAAGACAATCCTACTAAATTCGCGTCAAGGTGTCACTCAAATTTTGATATCATTTTTTTTAAAACCCATATTTTGAATTTCTGAGAGATGTGAATGAAAAAGCATCAGCGAATAAATTTTAAATATTTTTTCTTGTTAAGATAATAATTGCACCTGTGAATATAAATAAAACTAAAAAGAAAATGATTTTTAAAAATATTATTAACATAGCGTCACTCAAATTTGATGTCATTGCTTTTAAGACCTATATTTAAAATTCTTATAGCCAAAAGAAAGTGCTGCGTCATAACTTTTAACCCGTTAAGGTTTTTTGTACTGATATAAGATTACGTGTGATAGGATTTAACAGAATAAAGAAAACTTTCATTAATAACTTTTTAAGTTTTGATTCGATTTTGATAAAATTTGACACGACAAAATTCTGCAACGATTATATATATTAAATTTCAAATCATTCTATTGGGTAGTTTTTGAGCTGTTATATGCGGACAGATGAACAGACGGAGGGACTAGGCGACGACTATAGGTGCTACGTATTTATATAATTGCAAACGCACCTAAAAATGCACTGATAGCAATTATCGTTCATGCACAGTATTTTAGTCGAATTATTCTGAGTGAACAATCACTTCTGTGTATATGATATTCTGCAGTAAGCACTTTGTCGTGTGAATGAGTAATGTACATAAAATTCATTATGTTTGAAATAGTGTAACATCATTAAAATACAATGGAAATGAGTTTTCATCTTAGACCATTCTGTAATGAAATCGTTTTGTGTCACTCTGTAAAGGAATGGAAAATGTTTTCTCACTCCGTATTCTATAAAAAGAATGATTTAGTGCACGTCAGAAACACATATAAATTTCATTGTGTTTGAAACAACATAAATTGAAACATAATTAAAAATCGAACAAAATCTAATAAAATTAAAAATCTAACAAAATTAAAAATCCCTGACGGCTCTGCCTACAGGCACAGGTAGATTTCGAAGACGCAGACCATAGGGGGGGGGGGGGCGTTTATTGGGAACTGCAGAAAAAAATGTCCTTTTTGCCATGATGCGGCAGTTGGGACCTCCCACTTCGAAATCTACCTGTGTCTGTAGGCGGAGCCAGCAGGGATTTTTTTGTTTTTTATTTTTTTATGCTGTAAGGGTTGGTCCTATAAAAAAACTTGTCAATATAAAAATTGTAGATAATATTAAGAAGATTTATAATAAATTTAAGCGGATTTGATATCTTGTGAATTGACAAAGTTATACATTATTTTCTTCTTAACCCCTATTTCCCCGCTCCCCTTGAAGACATTTTTAATTATATCAAATATCTGTCATACCTAAAATTTCGGCCCTTTTTCTAAAAGTAATAATAGCTTTAAACGGATTCGATACGTATTATAATTAAGAAGTTTTTTTTTTTCTGTTTTCACAAAAAAGCCCCCCATCCCCCCCCCCTCCCTTGGTTTGATATTGCCCATTAACGAACTTGACCGTGATTTTATGCCCCTTAATTTTACGTATCAGTTTGGAAGAGATTTGTGCAGAAATATTGAAGTTATTGTGTCCATAAAAAAGTTATATAGATAGATTTTTTTTTCCAGTTTTAACGAATTTATGGCGCACTCTTTAGAAAACATTATCTCGGGACACAGGTTAGCTCTCTGCAGTGCTGCTGTGCTTCCGCCGATTTCCGTCATGTCCTGAATAGCGGGCAAAATTTAAAACACACTGAGTTATCAAATTTTCATGCTTGTTCAAATTTAAGCTATTTCCAAATAATTCTTGTTTCTTATATAATTTCTACAGTAACTTTTCAAAATAAAATACGCGAATAGTTACGGAGTTTTTTAAAGCTGACTTTCTGAAGGCATGTAGGATTTGGAATATTGATAATATAATAATTTTTAAAGTTCTTATCTCGATGATTTTCCAAAGATTTTACAGGATGGTTTAATAAACTGTAACGTTGTACCAATTATCTTTCTTATATTTATGGGGGAAATGTATTTTACGAGCTTGTATATAAGTTTGTTAGGCAAAAATATAATAAGAGTTTTTTAATAACACCAATGTCGGTGTTTTTGGAAGCACGTTGAATATGTTTCTATTTATTTTGACCATGTAGATTTTTCAAAAATAGCAATTTATATTATGTGTGTGACGTACGTACTTAAATTAAAAATAAATAATTCCAAAGGCCGGGAAAGAAAAGCAGCCGATAGTTAAAAACAGAACAAAACTTTTATTTACATGTTGATCTGAGAAGAGTTCTTAAGCGACTGTCTGGTGCGTCGACTATTGCATACAAAAGATGCGCACGCAACGAAAGGGTTACAGCGCGTGCTGGAAAAATGACCTTGACAGGAGAGGGATAATTTTCTCTCTTTCTGCAACATTCTCCCACCTTTTGAGTGGGCAGCTAAACACTCAAAATCTTTACTTATATTATGCACAAAATACACATTACATAGTACTTACATAAGAAATCACTTATACAATCAAAATACAACCTTACAAATTACAACATAAATACAGTATATAGTATATGCAAAATAACAATAAACACTGGAATACATATAAAGAAGAGAAGTGAAATTAAGTAAAATAATTACTGAAATTAAATATTCTGAATATAAAATTTACCTTACAGGTGTTTTGACAATTCTGCCACTACTGGTGGTTAAAGGCATAGCCTCATCATTTGTTTCTTGTATTGGATTTTCCAATTCTAATCTGAACAATCGCTGAATTGGCCGTAATAACTCAGAATTGTTTGTTTTTATAAGCGCAAGTCTTATTTGGCCATCTCGACCTGGTATAACTTTTAATACGCGAGCTAGGTTCCAATAAGAACGTTTTTTATTAGTATCTTCAAGTAGGACAATTTCTCCTACTTTAAGTGATTTGTTTTTATAGCATTTTATAGACTGCTGTCGTAACTGCCCTAAATACTCTGTACGAAACCTAAGCCTTAAAGTTTCTCTTATCCGCTGCAGATACTTAGTTCTTTTACTCAATTTCACCTTATCTACATTATCAATATCAGGTACACCTGACTGTGGAGTTTCATGTAAAAATTTCTCTGGTGTTATAGCAAAGTCCTCATCAATGTCCTCTGATAAGTAAGTAAGTGGTCTGGAATTAACAACTCTCTCACAGTCACACAATACAGTTAGTAGTTCTTCATAATCAAGAGAAGCACGACCCAATATTTTTCTTAAGCTTTGTTTTACAATCTGAATCAAACGCTCCCACCATCCGCCCCACCAGGCTGCGGATGGAGGATTAAACTTCCACTGAATTTTTTGTTCAGCAGCTTTAAAACGGAGACCATCCCAGTCTACAGTTTGCAAAAATTTCTCCGCGCCTATGAAATTTTTTCCATTATCTGAATATATGGTAGAAGGTCGTCCACGGCGTGCGATAAAACGTCTTAAAGATTGAAAGAAGGATTCGGTCGATAAGGAAGTGATTAATTCCAAGTGGACGGCACGATAGACTGCACAAGTAAACAGTACAATATATGCTTTTCTACCATCTTTCAAATAAAGTGGTCCAGCCAGATCACATCCTATAATTTCAAATATGCAAGCATCACGGACCCTATCATTTGGTAAAATTCCTGGGATGACCTCACATTTTTTCGCTTTAAACTTTTGACATTTTAGACACTTACTAATACAATTTCTTATGGTCTTACGAGATTTTAAAATCCAATACACTCTCAGAAAAAACTGTAAATTTATGAGCCTTTGCCCTTCAATTTTCACGGGCAACAGCCTTATTTGATGAAAAACGGTCTGATCCACTAAATAAACGGCCTTATCCCTTAAATACTTAGAAAATTAAGGGCAATCCACATATTCTTACAGTTCAAGCCCATCTGTTAGAAAAAATACGGTACTACCCCATACATTTTCCTCCGCTAGGGTGCAACACCTTCATTTTAGTCCTGTGTCGAAAAATAATGTTACTTAACCGCGACCGTAACATATTTTTTAACCCGCCAAAAAAGCGATTCTGTGATGATTTGCAACCGCTACGTACTACGGAACAGTAAGTAAAGTGTTATTGTGTTTTAAAGTGCATTATATCCTGTTTTAAGGAAAAATGATATATTATTAGTTATATGCAATTTATATTTATAAATATGTTAAAATCTGTGGGGAATGAAAAGCCTTATAGATATGTATGTTACGTAAACCATTTACATTTATGGGTACAGTGATGCCGCAAGGCTTTTGAAATCCAGTGTTCCTGGGACCCAGACACTTTTAAAAAACTGTTTACTTTTTTACAAAAGAGGATCCTCTTTTAGAGATAAGACAGATTTAATGTATTTTACACAACATGTACTACTTTTGCGATCTTTAAACAAAAAAATATGCATCCTGAAGGACCCATAAAAATTATATTAATGCATCCGTTTTCCAATTATTTGCTTAAATTTTGCGCTAAAGCGCATCTCCGGTATCACTGATGGATATTTGCTAAAGTATTAACTCTTTAAAAAATATATTAGATGTACTATAACTAGATCATACTTGCAATATGCAGAATAAATTTTTACCTATACAAAATTTATAATTTATTCCCTCTTAATGATTGATTACATTAATTTTGTTTTGTTTTCCCATTTAAACATGAGAATTGCAAGGTTTATGCTGGCACAAAAAATCCTGCAGCAAAATGACAAGAAATGTTAGTTGTTTAATTCTTTATATTCATTAATAAATCTATAATTCTTGTTATTCATTAGTAAGGAATGCTTTCTATTTATCATATTTGTGCAAGTCAAACCTGTATTTAAATATATGAACTATTTCTGACAGGGTTGGCAAGTTTTGGGGAGTTTAATCATGGTTTAAATTGTCGCATCAAAAACCCTGTGTCAAAAGCCTCCAATATTATATTTTATGCTAAAGAAATTACAAATTAAAAAAAATTAAATATTTTAAATGCTTAAAAGATGAAAATACATCTTAATCTTAATATTTATTTTATGCTTAGTGATTGAAATATGGAAATGTGGCTTCTTTTTAGCTATTTAAATTTTAAAATGTTGAGAAATTTCAAAATTCATTTTAAGCTTGCTTTATATATTTTATTCTACTAAATTTATAAAGTTGCAAAGTATAATCAGTGATAAAACTTTTTATTAACTGCCTCTAAATTCAGAAATTTTCAACAGGAAATACCGTTGAATTCAGTATTTATGAAAATGTGGTGTGTCAGTGTTTAAAAATGTTGTATTTTTTTTTATATTTAAATAATTTTGTTTTAATTTATTTGGTAACAAATTGTTCATTGCTATCGCTCAGAAGTCAAAGAGCCATTAACTATAAAATTATGAAATGGAATATTTTAAGAAAGTATGTTAATAACATAACTTTTAGCAAAGTCTGCTCGGGTGATGGATCAGGGTGCAGATCCAAATTTCAACAGCAAAAAAGAATGAAATTAAAAAAAACTTTAAAAAAAGAAATTAAATAAACAGTATTGTACATTTAAGATATCTATTTTTATCGATTATTAAATTATCGAATCAAATCCAATCAACAGACATTCTTTGTATGCCGTTTTTGAAGGAAGTGCAGCAGGAAAATTGTATCCACCTATGGTAATTTTTAATTGCACAAAAGAATTCCATCAGGGTAGGGTGACTACAGAACCTGGAAATCTCAAGGAATTTCAGTGATCTGGGAATTTGTAATACTTGAAAAATCAGGGAAATTGATTTTTTTGGTTGTTGCACGTTTTATATTTTTTGGAAAATGTTGCACTTAGTCGGCATCATTCTTAAAAATGTGTCATAAATTTTTCACATTATTGTCTATGAATAGAGACAATTATTCTAAAAGAAAATGAGGTGATCTGAACAGCATAAAAATCTCAAAGCAAATGAAACTTTCGATTAAGAATGCAAGAAAAATTATGCTGAAGCAACTGAAAATAATTGTTAAGAGAAAGTTTCTGCCTTGAAAAGGAAAAGAATTTAATTTTAAAAATTAGAAGCTAAGAAGCAATTTTTGAAAGGAGTTCGTAAAGAATCATATAAAATTGCAAAAAAAGAGATTCTCTTGCATTCTATTCAAAAGACATATTTTGTTGAACTGGTTTGTTTTGAGTCTCCATTAATCAGTAGAATTTTGCAATATTTTCCTGCGACCGACAGAATTTTGTGACATTCCCCCCCCCCCCCCCGACTGACTAATTTTGCGATGTTTTCTTGAGAACGATATTTTTGAGATTTTTCTTTCCTTTGATCGACTAAAGATTTTTCGCTATTTTATCTTGGGATCTATAGACGAATTTCATGTTTTTTGATACATTTTCCCCTGTGACTGATTGAAGAATTTCACAACTTCTCTCCCAATTTACAGACGAAGCGATCTACAGATTTTTCACTTCTGCTGAATTTCATGATTTTTTCTCGTGACCGATCGACGAATTTCACATTTTTTCCTGTGACTGATTGAAGGATTTCGGGAATATTTTTGACGATCCACTGCTGAATTTCGCATGTATTTACCTGCGACCCAAATTTCGAGAAGTTTTCTTTTACCGATTGACAAATTTTGTGGCTTTTTCTCACGACCGATTGGCAAAAATCATGGATTTTTTCAGCGACTGATCGTGATCGACAAATTTTGCATTTTTACCTGTGACCTGAATTTCAAGATATTTTTCTTTTACCGATTGGCAAATTTTGCGGTTTTTTCTCAACCTATTAATAAAAATCATGGGGTTTTTTCAGCGACTGATCGTGATCAACAAATTTTAAATTTTTTCTGCAACCGACTAATGATTTTCGCGATTTTTTTCCCACGATCAATTGATACATTTCAGTTTTTTTCTCGCGACTGATTGATTAACGATTTTTGCATTTTTCCCATTCGGCTGATTGAAGAATTTAGCAACCTTCTGCACAATCTACAGATGAATTTTACAAATTTTCCTCGCATCTAGTTGACTAATTTTGCAAAATTTGAGATTTTTCCATCCACTGGCAAATTTTACGCTATTTTCTCGTAACCGATCGATTAATTTCAGATTTTTTTTTTTTTTTTCGCGACTAATTGAAGAATTTTTTTTTTTTGATGATCCACTGATGAATTTCAGATCTTTTCCCGCCGCAACCGATTTGTGAATTTTCATATTTCTGTCAACCGATTAGCAAATTTTGTGGCATTTTCTTGCTACTGATTAGTGAAAATCTCAATTTATTTTCATCAACTGATCGACAAATTTCACATTTTTTCCACAACTGGCATTTCACGTTCGACTGAATTTCGCAATTTTTCCCCGCTACCGATTGACAGAGTTGTATAATATAGATGCATGGGTGCATGCTGTGCTTGTAAAAAATTTCCACAAAATTTAGAACTCTGCGGAAAAAATTTTAGAAAAGAAAAATGTAATTTAAAAAAAAAAAAATTCTTGTAATTTTTCCAAGAAAGTATTGGATTCATGAAAATGTTCGGTTTTTG
Source organism: Maratus michaelseni (assembly GCA_963931845.1). Taxonomy (NCBI): domain Eukaryota; kingdom Metazoa; phylum Arthropoda; class Arachnida; order Araneae; family Salticidae; genus Maratus; species Maratus michaelseni. Next base: position 325,215,668 of record OZ007591.1, read on the forward strand.
ATAGATTTATAGGTTTTAGGTCCTGAACAGGATTTGAATTTTTAAAAAATGTCTTGATTCTTTTTTTTTTTTTTTATTTGTAGGTACTCTATCTCAAGAACTAATGCATGGAATTTAATAAATCTTTCGATTCAATTAGACCTTGATATATACTGGTGCTGGTTTGTTTTTGATGTAAATCGCCCAACAGGTGGTGCTGCTGTGCAGCATTTTTCACGATCTATGTCTCGAGAACTAATGCACAGAATTTCATCAAACTTGAGATTCAGTTAAAGTTTTGGTGTAGATATCCCAACAGGTGGTGCTGCTATATTACTTTTTTCATGATTTTCACAATAGCTATATCACAAGAATGAATGCACGGTATTTTATCAAATTTCAGATTCTGTTAGACCTTGACGTAAATGGATGCTGATTATGTTTTGGTGTAAATAGCCCAACAGGTGGCGTTGCTACGCTACTTTTTTCATTATTATCGCGATAACTATATCTCAAGAACTAATGCATGGATTTTCATCAAACTTCCGGTTCAGTTAAACGTTGACATAAGTTATTGATTAGGTTTTGGTGTAAATGTCCCAACAGGTGCCGCTGCTATAATGCATTTTTCAGAATTTACACAATTTTAGCGATAGACATCTCAAGAACTAATGCACGGAATATAATAAAGCTTCAGATTCAGTTAGACCTGGATATAAATTGGTGCAGATTCATTTTTGGTGTACCCTAATTTCCTGCCTATAATCCGGATTATACGTTAAAAAACTTTCTTTCATGTAATGCAGATTATATGCTGCTGCGGACTATCTGCGATTTTTTTCCTAGTCGATATCTTTGCAAATGTCAATAAACATAATTTTTTTGAGCAAATTTACATATATCTTTCTTAAAAATCAACAGATGGTGCTGCCGCGTAACTTATTAAATCTTGTTAAGAAAAGTCGAGTTTACAAACATCGCACTTTATTCTTTATCCATTACAGCTGTTCATTCTCCACATATGGCGATATTTCATTTGATTCAAACGATAATCGAATGGCTTACTTTTACTTTGACACTTTTACTTACTTTTACGCCAGACAAATCTTTGTCTGATTCGCTGATCTTTTAATTCATATCATCAAAATAATATAACATGTAATTTTATTAAACATTAAATTAATTTGCAGAAAGTTTTTGGTTTTATATAAGTCTGCCAATTGATGAATTTTGCTATTTTTTTACATGAATGATTGAAGAATTTTGCGGGGTTTTTTTTTTTTTTTTTGATGTTCGGGTGACAAATTTTGCTCTTTTCTGGTGATCGACTGATGAATTTTGCACTTTTTTACTCAGAATGAATGACAAATTTCGTTGAAATTAAGAATTTGAAATGTTCTCTGAATAGAAGCCCATTGTTCTGCGACATACGTCGCACTTTTAACCATATTCTGCTTTTGGTGAAAACTACTTTCTAGGGAACATTCATATTATTTTTGACGTCACTTGCACTTCTGGCAAGAACTCAATCTATGAAAAGTGAAACAGATGAAGAAAACAGTGTCTGGTAGATATCCCGGGTTTGATTGCTCTCTGAAGATCACGAGTGTGTAGTTTTATTGTGTAACAAACGACTACCATGAGTGATCTTCTGCAAGCAAGAAAAGTTTGTGCCTGTGTAGCATAAGAGTGTCGCTGTTGTGCCGAAAAAGAGGAAAATGAAGTAAGTTTATTGAAGTAACGTCAAAAATAATATCAATGTGGAAACAAACTACTCTTTTTTATATATACTTAATTATTTAGCTAATCATTACTTAGCTAAATTACGTTTTCCTAAAAATAGCATGCTAGTTTCGATTAGTCGACGGTTTTATGATAATGAAAATCAAATTTTGATAGTTGCATTCTGAATTATCCTTGGTTAATTGGTAAACATTTCCTTTTTAAAAAATACTTCTGCAAATTAATTAACTTTAGGTACTTTGTTGTTGTAATGCCCCCCCCTCCTCCTCCCCCCACACTTAATAACAGTGTAAAAACATACCTTCAAATTACGTGCCAAATCCGTAAGATAATGGTTAAACATATACGATCACTCACTGTTAATTTACAGTCTTTTCTACGCCCTAACCGTAGTAAGGCAGACCATAAAGTTACATTCATGGACCATAATTATACGGTTAATGCTGTATTACTTTGCGCCGTAAAATTACGGGCTGCACAAAATTATGGGCATGGATATTTTTTTTACGGGGTATGACTGGAATCTCTGCTGCCGGCCTCTGCCCGTAATTTTACAGGGATATTTTTAACAGTGTACTTTTCTCTTAAATTTGACATTAACAATGAAGTACCAGCATGTAATAAATCATTATGTACACTCATTATCAACAATTTTACAACAGAATGATCAGATGGTAATATAATAGGATATTTAAAATCGTATTTATCTTCCCGATACACAACATTTGATTTAGCTCTTATAAGGCCGTCACAATCAACTATTGGTCTAAGTTGTCTTAATTTCTCATCATTTTCTCCCTTAAAGGATTCTTTCTGAATTAGTACCATTAAAGCCTTTTCCCCTTTTTCAATTTCTGGTACAGATAAGTCCCTTGAAAGATTTTTGTCAACTTTTTTTACATTGTCGTAAAACCTAAAAATCCAAGCTAACATCCTTACAATTTTCTTAAATGAAGAAAAATATTTATAATACCACTTAGCATCTTCATCATTTTTTACTAACGTTGTTATAACTGTTTTACGAATCTCAGAATTGACTAAATCTTCATTTGGCTCATCATTCGATTTAGGCCAATTTTCCTTTTTTTCGTGCAACCAATCAGGTCCCTCCCACCATTTCCTCTCAACTAACTGTTCAGCAGAACACCCCCTTGAAAGCAAATCGGCAGGGTTAAGAGAACCTGAGATGTGATGCCACCAATGAGGCGAAGTCAATGAGTTAATTTCTGTAACCCGATTTTGAATGAATATTCCCCAATTTTGCTTTCGCTGAATCCAACATAAGGCTGTTGTAGAATCGGTCCAGCAATAAATATCAACCCCTGATAAATTTAGATCTTTAATTATGTTAGATAACAACCTAGAGCCAATATTGCAAGACAAAAGCTCTAAGCGAGGAATTGTAATGGGTTTTAAAGGAGCTACCCTAGATCTTGCTTGTACTAGATTAATTTTTACCCCATCGTCGTCTTCCGCTCTTAAGAAAACGCAGGTACCGTATGCTTTTTTACTGCCGTCGCAAAATAAATGCAAGCTTATTTCTTGATCACTTTGTTTAAGCCCAAACCATCTAGGTATATTTATCAATGAGAGTAAATTTAAGTTTTTTCTCCACGATTTAAATTTCTTTGCCAAATCATCGGGTAGGTTGTCATCCCATTTTAGTTTTGAATTCCATGTTTCCTGTAAGATTAGTTTCGGAATTAGCATCACTGGAGCTGTATAACCAACAATATCAAAAACTTGGTGTGCTACTGCCAAAACTATTCTTTTTGTGACTGATTCTAATGGATTTATAGCCTGTTCTATTTTACACGATAGTGTATCCGTATGTGTATTCCATACGAGACCTAATAGGGAAACATCCTCTTTCGTGGAGGAATCCTCCTCAAATATTTCATTAATTAAATTGGATTTCCAACATCTTAGATTAAAATGACCTAAAGACATGATTAATTTTGATTCTAAGAAAAACTTTCTCATTTCTATCTCGGAATTTAAACTTGTTACGCAGTTATCTACGTAGAAGGCTGTTTTCAAAATATCTGCAGAGTGCTTTAAATTTTCTGGAACCGTATTTAAATGATACAGTAAAGTTGCGGCCAATAAATAAGGGCTGCATGTAACGCCGAAAACTACCCTTTGATGCCGATATACATTCACCTGTTCTTGATTTTCTTTATCAAACCACAGAAACCGCAAAAAATCTCGGTCTCTTTCTTTTATCGCAATCTGCAAAAACGCCTTTTCAATATCAGCGGTGACGCCTACATAATTCATACGAAAACGATTCAAAATTGAGGGGATCATTTCTATTAAATTTGGACCCGTAGCCAGACAATCATTTAAAGATGGAAAACCAGGTAAATGAAAACTAGCGTTGAACACTGGCCTTATATTCGTGGTGCTGTTCTCCTTTATTACCGCCCTATGAGGTAAATAATGAACACCCTTTAGTTTCTCAGTCGATGTCTTTTCGATTATGCCGAGAGCTAACCAGTTTTCAAAAATATCACAATAATCATTAAACTTTCCGGAATTCATCAATTGTCTTTTAGTATTTAAAATAGATTTTTCCGCATTTATTTTATTATCCGGTAAAAGAGTGTTGTCCAGAACCCAAGGCAACGCAACTTCATATCGCCCCTCACTATTTATACTTAGAGTCTCTTCAAAATATTTCTGTGTATCCTCCTGCAATTCAGCTTTCGTTTTACTTATTGGGGGTTCCTTAATTCCCAAAACATCTAACTTCCAAAGATCACTTATACACCGATTTTTAACTAAAAGAGAAGAAATAATAAGAAAAGCTGTACTCTGAGAATTTGGCTGAGTGCCAGGATTAAATTTACCCATTAATGTCCACCCTAATTTCGTATTTATCGCTGTTATGCCACATTTAAGACTTACAATGTTTCCTGTTAAAAGCTTACCTGCAACGTCTGCACCAATTAACAATTTTATTTCCTTATCAACTTTAAAATGTTTGTTTTCTGAATCATTTATTTTAATTCCGTGTAACTTAAGTTCATTTAACCAAGGACCAGAAGGAATTTGCTTAATTTCAGAACAAATACGTTTCTGACTAAGTACTTCTAATTTACATTTATATTTATCATTTACATCACTTAATTCAATTAAATAATTTTTATATACATTTTCTGGTGTTTCAACACCACCAAATAGAGATTGCTTAATTTTCGTTTCACCAATACACTTAAATTTCATACTTTGTGCAACATCTTCACAAATATAAGACTTCATTGAACCACTATCATAAATAGCACGAATAAACATTGTTTTAGAACCATTATGAATTTTTACAATTAAAGTTTGCAAGAGTACATCTGAAATTTTAATGTAATTATTCAGAGTGCTTGTTTTGTTTTCACTTTTATCTCCAACCGAGATATTATCAACTTTGTTAGAAACTAAATCCGGACACAAAATTACAAAGTGCCGATTTTTGCAAATTGGGCATCGATGTTTTGACTTACATTGATTAGCCTTATGATTTCGTTTTAAGCATACAAAACAAGCATTCTTTGTCTTAACTATGTCTTTTTTACAGTCTAAACTCATAGCAAAAGCATCGTTACAGTTCTCTGAATTATGAAATTTACTACAAAAAATACAATCAAATTTTTTAAACTTAGAATTTTCATGAAAATTACTGCTATTGTTGCCGTTATTGGCATTAAGTAATTCATAAGCAGTTGACACACTGCTTTTAGGTTCAGAGGGCTTATTTTTCTTAACAGTTAATTTTTCAGAATTTAAGCAATCACGAGTGATTTTAAGTCTAAATTCAGTTTCTACTTCATTTTTAACAAAATCCATTAAGAGATCTAAATCGGTCTTACCTGTTTCAGCTAATGTACTTTTCTGTCGCTCCCAAATTTTAATTAAATCGGTGGGGAGTGCAGATTCTATTAATGGGAGTAACATATGCGAAAACTTATCTTGAGTAACTCCCAGAGATTCTAAGGCACGCAGTTGTGTTTGAAGCTTGTCATAGAGAGTCAACAAATTCACTTGAGTTTTGTCCGTAATAACCAGCTTTAAAAGTTCTCTAACGTAAATCTGTATAAGGACACTTTCTTTTCCAAAACGTTCTTTTAAATAGTTCAATGCCTTTTCATAATTAGCTTCTGTAGCAGGAAAACTCTCCACGATTTGTCGAGCTACTGATTCAGGCTTAGTAGACTGTAGTAGGTACTGAAACTTGTCGCGGACATCTATTCTTGGGTCTTCATCGATTTTGCTAAACTGCGTCCAAAAGGTGAGCCAATTTCTTGGGTTGCCGTCAAATTTAAAGAGTTCTATTTCAGGGAGTTTCTGTTTAGCAACCGGTGACGCCATAATTGAAGAAGAGGAAACAGCATTTACTGTATTGTAACTAAGCTTCGTTTTTAACCTGTTACATTTCACCTTTAACGTAGACATCTTCTCGTAATATTCCTGAGCTGCCTCATATTCCTTTTCGTAATCTTCTTGAGAGCAGCTTTGTTTTTGAAAAAATTCTAAAAATTTTTCATCTATAGTTCGGAGCATTTTATATTTTTCTTGTAGTTGATCTAGCAGTATTTCCACATCATCTAAATCCGGAGCAGCGGCACTTATTAGTTCTTGTAGCTTGTTAGACGTCTTCGTAAAAGATGATCTAGTGGCTTTTCTCTGCTGCTTTGTACTTTCTAGATCCGTCATATTTTTTTTTTTTCGTAAAAAATACTTAAATACTTAATTTAAACTTACTTAAGCTTAACATTTAACTATCGGCAAAATAAGAATGTTATAATTAACATTCATCTCGGTAGTGGGATGCCAGAATGTGACGTACGTACTTAAATTAAAAATAAATAATTCCAAAGGCCGGGAAAGAAAAGCAGCCGATAGTTAAAAACAGAACAAAACTTTTATTTACATGTTGATCTGAGAAGAGTTCTTAAGCGACTGTCTGGTGCGTCGACTATTGCATACAAAAGATGCGCACGCAACGAAAGGGTTACAGCGCGTGCTGGAAAAATGACCTTGACAGGAGAGGGATAATTTTCTCTCTTTCTGCAACAATGTGAAATATATTATATATATATATAGGGGAAGGTGACCTAAAATTATCCTAAAGGGCAAAACGATCCGCATATGTTTTCTTCCAGACAGGTCGCGATATCTACAAGGCAACACATAAACTAAGTGGTGATAAGTAAAAAAGAAGCAATGGCGGTATTTAAGCGATAGCAGTATATTTAGCAGCGTCTGAATAGAATTATTTGAAAAATTGGTTTTTATAACATCTTTCATAAGGTAGACATTAATTTTCATATTTACTTAGATTACAGTCTTTCATGGACAGAAATATGACTTGGTTCACTTAATGATGTATGTTTTTAGATGTGAATTTTACTTATGTACTGTCATAATTACTTTTATATCCTTTATTTTGCCGATAAAAAACAATTTGCAGTTATTTTTAAATGCAGGATAATTTTGCGGTTTGGTGAGGGTAAAATGATCCTTTGGACACTTTTTTAAAAAATCCATTAATTTTCATTACTTAATTTGGGTTTTAAATATTATTGAAATATGCTTATAATGCAAAATATAGTGCAAAACATACTACCAAAGGACTAAAGTTTTATTTAAACAGTTATGTTATTTTACACAAGTTTTTCCCTTAAGGGATCATTTTAGGCCACCTTCCCCTATATTTTTGTGTTTAATCCATTTAATCCTAATAGAAGGATTATCCGCCATATATTTAGGGTTTATATCACTACCTTCGACAAGTAATAAAGGGGAAAGTGTTTTCATTGGTATTTTATTACAGAAAAATCTACCTTAAACTACTTTTCGACATATTCATCATGCGAATTAAGGCATGTGTCATATCTTGGTACTAATTGAAACGTATCTGCTTCGTAGAATTCGGCCGCCTGCGACCCTGAACCAGTTCTGAACATTTATCTTGATCTCATGATCACTTGTAAAGTGCTGGACAGCAAGAAATTTCTTGATATAAGAAAACAATTGGTTGTCGGGTGGTTGTTTCGTTGACGCTGCGCACCAATTCTTCGGTTATCAATGACGGCGCTCAATCACAGCCAACTTGTTGGCTGTGGCTCAATGGGCTCCACGTCGTAGACATTTTCCCTTTCTTTGCTAATCATCCTAACCCACTTTCACACCATATCTTCAGTCATAGCGTTCTCTCTGTGCGTTTCACTTAACTGTCGATAAAGTTCACAAGGTCGAACCTTTCTCGCATTCAAAAACATTATAACGGCTCTTATTTCACAGCTGGATCCACTTTCCGATCGATTGTTTTAAATAGGATTACCGACAAACAATGACTTCAAACGTTCTCGTAAACTAAAAAAATGGCTAGACTAATTCTTTCTGGAATTGAAGGATGTAACTACCCATGCGTGACCTTCTTGCTGTAGGATGTGCGGCAGGTATGCGCGGGTGGTATGCGCGGGAGGTATGCGCAAACGGTATTTACTTTGTCGGTGAGCTCAGTATAATGTAAATATATCATTGTTTTTATAACAAATAATTTTATTTGTTTTGTTTCTTATAAGTTATTATTCCAATTGGGAATGAAATGACACCAGGACGCCATTTAAAAGTTAAAATCCTATGAATCCAGTTTTTTTTTTTTTCTTAGCTCCTGTGTTTCTATGTAAAACTGCATGAATCTTGTTTTTCTTTTGCACTTATGTCAGATACATAGAACGTAAAAGCAACTGAAATTCATTCTCGACTTATTTGTAATTATCCCCTATTACACTTAGTTTTTCCTTTCTGAGTAAAGTCTAATTACTATAATTGGTGTTTTCCAATGAACTTGCTCTTCATTTAATTGTGTTGTGTCCCTCCAGCAATTTTTGATTCCAGAGAAAAAAAAAACAATAATTAAACAATAAATGTCAAATATGTTCTCAGGCAAAGAAAAGTTGTGTATATTTAATGAACAAAAATAATCTCAAGAAATAATTCTCGGAATAAATGGCTTAAATACAAGTTCAATGACTTACTACAATTTAAATGTGCGAGAAAGAAGAGTGATGCTTTAAAAATTATTATTCAGTTTTAATATAGATTATAATTTCCTTCGATTGATAAAGAAAATCTACACAAATATCCAGTCAGTCGTTTAAAAAACTGGCAAAGGAATTAACGATATTAAGATATATAGAGCACGAGATAGCTTCCGAAAGTAAAGAGCATTCCAATACAAATAGAATAATTTAAAAAAAAAATTTTCATTATCATAAAATTTTTCGATATCTTAATTTTATTTTAATCGGTATTATGGTAACGGGACTTTTCCGGATGTTTACAATTTATGTACACAAGAAGCAAAATAATCTCATAACCGGACATCTAATCTGGTATTAAAATTATGATGACGTTAAAAAATTAATGAAGTCTGGGACTTTGCTTCTTTGGCGAAATCTAATGAAACGAAATCTGAAACAACAATTGCAATCAGGATCAATATAATTTTAATTTCTTCGAGATAATAAACTGATTAATAACTTCGCATTTGTTTTACTACTAATTATACATGTTTGATAAATTTATTGCATATTCTGTTGATACTTTTTCTTTAATATACAAGATCTGTTTAAGACACCTGCAATTTTTTTCGGAATAGTCGATTATTTTCTTGTTTCTATTTTGGTTCTCTATTTAACAACGTTAATCAAAGAATCTGTTAATTAAAGACTCTTTAAGAATTTAATTCTTCCTTACCGTGTTTTGTTGAAAAAATAAAGTTAATCCACTGAAAGTGTATTTTTTGTATCTGATGGAGGCGAACTAAATGAAATGCAGAATTAATTTAATGCATTATATTTATCTTTCTATATCTTTTTATTATTTATCTAATTTGGTTTTCGTTAATCGCCATTTCTTACATCACAACACTGTTGAAAATTCTATTCTAGGTTAAACCATATTTCTGTGTTGTAGTAACTGCAGCCATAATATAATGATTTTTTTCTGTTACCATAATTTAGTACTTTAGATCAATAGCGTAGCCAAATGCTCTGGATACATGTAGTTTGGTAAAGTTATTTTCGCCTTGTTTAATCGAAAATGTTTGTGATTTCAAAAGACGAATAATAGGTATATAATTTTTAAATAGTGGTATCCAGAGCTTCTGTTCCACTCACTTTGTTACGCCACTGCTTTACATGAACCATGAAATAGTACAATATTTTAACATAAACATATGTAGGTTGAACCAGTAACTAAAAATTTGTTGAACTATGAAATTATGAAAATGTTGAACCAAGAATTGGTAAAGAAGAATATACTAAAGAATGTAATAGGTAAAGAATATACTGATAAAATATTGTACCATAAAATAGCTACTCCCCTTTTCAAACCGGGCGTTCTGTTTAAAAGACAACCCCACACACTTCGAAAACCTAACCTGATATGATACAAATTCTTGATTCCTAATCACAAGGCAAGCAGATAGATATCCTCGTGCTCTAAAGCAGCATCCTGAGAATAGTATATTAGTGCTATTTGTGCTGATTGCTTGTTAATTAGTTCCCTTATTTTGTGAAAGTTGAAATAATTTTCGATTTTAAACCATAAAGAGTATATTTTGAAAGTTAAAAAGATCGGTCTTGTTGTTTATCTACTCAGTGTTGCCAGCGAGCTGCTGTTTTTTCAATTCAGATTTTTTAATTGGAACCACTTTTTTGAAATGGTATATTTTGCCTTGTTTTCGACGTATTTAATCTGTCACTAAAAAGTACGAATTTTACTTACTCAGAAAACTGGTGGCAATCAAGTAAACTAAATAATAAAAAAGTAGCTCACAGGCAAAACTGTATCTAATTAAGGTTTAACTAAAGGTTTAACTTTGCGCTGAAATTCGTAACAGTATATCGTACTTATTGAACATTGCCGTTTTTACTCAGATATCGTAAAGAAATAAATTACAAATAAGAGAAAAATATCAAAAATATGTTTATTATTGTTATCTCTTCAACACCTATAACATTTTTATTAAATACCAGCAACAACAACAAAATACCGTCAGCCGTCTTAAATCTGGCAAGACTATTAAAGATATTTATTCCAAAATTCACGATTTTCCATCTTAAATTAATATTCTTTAAAATATTAAAAGTTAATTAACATGCCATTTTGTAAATTTTAACTTCTATTTTAAGTTATTTTAAGTTCTATTTTAAGTTCTATTTTAAGTTATGTTCATAACTATTCCGTATAATATCTATACATGATGAATACAACAAGGTCAATAATCTCATAAACAGACAACTAAGCTAGGATTTAAAACCGGGTGAATTTAAAAAACTAATGTTTATTTCGTTTCGTGCTTTCTTTTTTCCGCAAATAATAATAATTTAATTTGAAAAAATACTTGCAATCAGTAACAAAGCAAGTTAAGATTTTCTAAGATAATAATCTAAAGACTTTGTATATATTTTTACAACTAATTACATATTTTGTAAATTCATTACATTTTCTGGTACAAATGTTTTTCGTTTCATCCACACAATCTGTTTAAGACGCAATTTATTTTTTCGGAATATTCTATGAATTGCTTGCTATGATCCTGGTTCGTTAATTAAGAACGTTATTTAAATATTAATTAAAGACTCCTTGTGCAAATTATTCTTCCTCCGCAATTACTGAGTGAAAAATAAAGGTAATGTTTTGAATTCATAAAAATTATTATTGAAATAAAAGGGAGCAGCAACTAAATGAAATTCAGACATTCAATTCATTTCGTTTCTGTTAATCGAAAAAATGATCTTTTTCTATGATGCGTCAGTTGGTACCGCTCACTTTGAAATCTACCTGTATCTGTAGGCGGAGGCGGCAGGGATTTTTTTGTTTTTAACTTTTTTTTTTTTTGCTGTAAGTATTGGTTTTATGAAAAACTCGTCAATATAAAAGTTGTAGATAATATTAAGAGGATTTATAACAAATTTAAGCGAATTTGATATCTTATGAATTGACGAAGTTATGAATTTTGTCTTCTTAAACCCCTATTTTTCAAAATTGAGGCCATTTTTAATCTGTCATACATAAATTTTCGGTCCTTTTCCTAGAAGTAATAATAACTTTAAATGGATTTGATACGTATCATAATTAATAAGTTATAGGGTATTTTCTATTTTCACAAAAAGCTCGCCCCACCATATCACCCCGCTTGGTTCGATTTTGCCCATTAACGACCTTGACCGAGATTTTATGCCCCTTGGTTTTATGTATCAATTTGGAGGAGATTTTTGCAGAAGTATTGAAGTTATCGTTTTCATAAAAAGTGGTATAAATACAGTGGTGGCCAAAAGTGTGGACATTTTTTGAAAGTTTCATGTTTTTCAAATTTGTGTGCTTGTGAAATATATTAATTTTCACTTAAATGCAAACGTTTCTATATCAAATTGAAGGTAATTGAATGTAGAATTTAATAATAAAAACAGTATTACAATATCTGTATTACAAACAAAGTTATGCAACTAATAGTAAGATCTATCTTAGATTTGCATTTTTTTAAAGTGATACTTACACAATAGGGTGGAGCGAAAAAAATTAATTTTTTTTTACAAAAAACGGGTAGGTGCCAAAAGTTGTCTTTATACTAGTATATCAAATATCTGAAATTTTACCGCTGAAACAAAATGTCTTGAGTCTGCGCTTTTGGACCAAATGTCGAAATTTTGGGTAAAATTTGAAAAATTTTCAAAAAAATAAAAATTTTCTGTAGAACTGATTATGATTTAATTGTGTCATTTGAACCTTTATTAATAAAGATTTAAAATATTGAAACGATGAAACGATATCTTTATTACTTTTAACTGGAGCAAAACTGACAAATTTCTGTAAAAAAGGGGCGTTGCCATTCTGGTACAGCATACAACGACACGTTGAAAAAAAATTAATAGAAAGAAGATTAAATAAAGAGAAGCACCGCAATTAGAAGATGCTGCATGTGAAATTGAAATAAACGAATCAGTATGCAATGATTCAATAATAGATACAATTGGATTCCCATCTTCATCCTCCTATACCGAAACTCGAATTAAGTTTGAAACTTTTTAGAGCATGTGATAGCTATAGAATTTCTGATTGGTCTGCTGCAGTTCTTGCTTCAGCGGTTCTTCAGGATTGTGTATTTACAGCAAATGACTCTCGAAAACATAATGTACCCGTACCCGTTACAGGGGTTTTACAGAGACCCGTTTGCAAGGTAAGGCGTGAAAGCCAATCGGCTTGTTCATCTCAACGTAAAGAACAGAACTCTAAAACAGAAATAAGAGCCTTATATTTCGACTCCTGAAAATATGACACAATGCGTATAGAAAAGAGAAATGATAAACATGCGTATCGGAGAATTATGAAAGAAGAACGTGTTACTATCTTAGAAGAGCCTGGGTTCAAATTCCAAATATTTGGGGACTAATTTTGCCTAACATTTCCTCATCTGGAGCATAAAAAGATATATTTAAATGCATATCAAAGTTTTTAAAAGATGAAAATATTGATTTGTCCAGCCTCTCATGCTTGTGTTGTGATGGGTGTCCGGTGTCCTGTGAATACGGGGAAGCATACTGAAGTAATCCGTCGAATGGAAGAGAAGCTTGCAAGACCTATACAATGCATCATTTGTTAAGCATGATCGATAGGAAAACTTCTGGCCCAAATGTATTATGGAAATCCTTGTCCACTTGTCATTCACTCCCGATTGCAGTTTTTGAACCTATAAAGAGTAATTTAGAAAACATATCTCTGAAATCGATGAAAAGGCACTCAGAATAGACCAGAAATACATGCTGGACATTTGCAAAGCTATTTCATCAGGATATTGCTCGAAAGAACTAGCGAATAGGAGCCTAGGAAAATTTTCCCACGTAATATGGCTCACAACGGCGAATAGAATTCTTTACCTTAATTATTCGCATTGACTGCGCTTCAGAGTCTCTGTTTTCACTCACAAAGTATGTGATCTAAGTTTATGCCCCAGGATGGTTTACCATCAAATGTAATCCACAGCTAAAGTATGTATCTAAAACCTTATGGGAAATTACTCGGCTACTAAACAACACAGCAAACGCCATAAAACGAATAGTTAAGAAAGTTATTCAGGACAATGGTTACTTTGTACACTCAGAGCAAATTCTGATTGCAATCACATTAAACAACTAGCTGCTCATCCCATAATAAATGCAAGAGGTAGAATAAATGATGACATACGCAAATTTGACAATCAATATTGACTGACAATCAACATTGAAGCAGATGATTATATACATCTGATTGATTGGAAAACTATTGCGGTAACAGGACCCCCAATCACTATGCATTTATTGGATGCAAGTTCGTTGAAGATAATAGACGCACGGTGGACGATTTGCTGATTCTAGCTGGCCAAAAGTCGATTTTTCAAAGTTTATCCAACTGGAATTTTTTTTTTTTACCACATGTACCTTATATGTGCAGGTGGTGGGCACTGCAGATGTTTTTGATATAAATGCAACCGTACTGCCAGTAGGTGAGTATGAAGTTGGCGTTTATTAGAGGAGAATAAATCGATGATTTCTAGTATATTGTTTTAATATGTGAATGTTGAAGAAATTGAAAGAAATTGTACATTATGAGTGCTTTAGAACAAGGCATGTACTTTATTTTTTTTAATTTATAAGCATAATTTTTTCTTTTGTCAATAGTTATTTCACATTTAATGTTTTTAATGACTTTATGTATTTTTTATAAATTTCATTTTGAAAATTCAAAAAGTTATATGATAAAGCTAGATAAATCTCAACTTTTAATTTTAGTAAATAGTTTAGAGTCTTAGATATTGGATAAACGTTTACTTGTCTGCTTCTGTCTGCTTCCGTAGATTTTAAAGTTGTTTTTATCATACGAAGTCTAAAGTTATTATTATATTTTTTATTCTAAGAACACTTTTCTTTTTACCAGGGTCATCAGAATGTAAACCAATCACACGAATAAGCTTTTATAATATTATACAGCAGCAACAAGCTTCCACATTTAACGAAAAAATCGAATTGGCTTAATATGTTTTGTTGACAAATGAAAATTATAACGAAGTACAAATGAAAGTTTTCAAGCAGGAAATGATTATACAGAAGGCCCAGTTTAGAGAAAAGTGGACTGCTGTACATAGAGCACATGAGAAATTTATGAAAAAATATGAAACTTGGCTGCAAAGCAGTTTTGAAATACCTCGTTCAATCAGTACTCGTAACTTACTGAGGAAAGCCAGAATGAAGAACTATTAGATGGCGAATTGTCAGAAAATTTCTACGCAATTTTCTTATTCCTTTGTATATATAATAATATGTATTACTCTTTAATATTTATTTTGTATCCCAATTTCTAGTAGATTATTATAAAAAATTACTTTTAAAATTTGGTATCATATAATAAATATAATTCTATCGCTTAAATCTTAATAATATTATAAAAGTTCATAAATATTGTCCTTTTTAGTTATCAAGTAAAAGATTAACTCATTCATTACATGTTTTAAAGCTTTAAATAATTTAAATATTTAACTGAATGGTACATCATAGTAATATAATAAAAAAAAATCACATCAGGGTGGCTAGTGGTCAGGGTAAAATACAGTCAAAAAAAGTGATAAACACCAGTATATTCTCATAGAAAAATTCATGTCGATTATTCGATCAAATAATTAAGATGAATTTTTCTATAAAAATATATTGGTGTTTATAACTTTTTTTGACCGTATTTTTCACTGACCACTAGCCACCCTGCACATCTAATGTACTACATTAATAATTTTTAATTAAATATAATGATTTCTTATTAAACTACCGTTTAAAATTTCATATATTTTCTTTAAATCAGCCTAATATATCGTTTATATAAACGAAAAATAGATTTCATCAAATAGAAGTTGAAAAATAATTTTGGCCAGCTGGAATCGGCAAATTTCCCACCGTGAGACGGCTGTATAGATTCCCGTACTAACATCCCCAATGAGTTACTTCTCATACCCAAGCAATAGAAAGATACGTGAAGGAAGTCACAGCCAGCATCATCCAAAGTCTGTGGATACGAAAGAAGAGATGAATACACCAAGACTAGATTGATATACAGAAAACTCGTGCCAGTCTGATAAAAAAATCACAATTCATTGTATAAATAAAACATTGTGTTCAGATGATAGGGTGGTTGTGCTGGTTACGGGTGGGACATGATATGCACTCACCTCCACTCCTGGGTAGTTATAAAAGCAACTAGCGAAAAGCTGCATTCAAAACAACGACTCGTTGTATGCTGGTACCAGAATGGAAACGCCCTTTTTTACCGAAATTTGTCAGTTTTACTACAGTTATACGGAATAAAGATATCGTTTTATCGTTTCAATATTTTAAATCTTTATTAATAAAGGTTCAAATGACACTTTTAAATCATTACCAGTTCTACAGAATTTTTTTATTTTTTTTGAAAAATTTTCGAATTTTACCCAAAATTTCGACATTTGGACCAAAAGCGCAAACTCAAGGCATTTTTTTTCAGCGGTAAAATTTTAGATATTTAATGTACTAGTACAAAGGCAACTTTTGGCACCTACCCGTTTTTTGTAAAAAAAAAATCACTTTTTTCGCTCCACCCTATTACACAATCAATACTTAGTAAGATAACCCTTATTTTTTAAGACAGCTTCACAACGTCTTTTCATCGAGTGAACGAGTGTTTGGAGTTCATCTTTCGTAATCACATGGTGCCAAGAATCAATTATAGCTTCAATAAGTTGTCTTTTATTGGATGGACGTTTTTTTTCGTACAAGAATTTTCAAACGTCGCCACAAATTTTCAATTGGATTGAGATCAGGGCTGTTTCCTGGCCATGGTAATATATCTATGCCTTCATTTTGAAACCATGCTTTGCATACTTTTGCTATGGGGCATGGAGCTGAATCCTGCTGAAAAATAAATGGTGCGTTGTTGGGGAAGAAATCCCTGATGGAAGGTATCAATTTTGGTTCCAGGACAGTTTCGATGTATTTTTTGGCATTTAGGATGCCATCAATCACTTGAATTCGGCCCACACCATCTGCAGACATACATGCCCAAATCATGACATTTGTTGGGTTTTTTGTAGTTGTTGCAATGCAATCAGGATGAAGTGATTCTCCTACTCTACGTCTGCCGTATTTTCTACCATCATTACCAAAGAGCGATATTTTACTCTCATCGCTCCAGATTACTTGCTTCCATTGATTTTCTGACCATTTAATGTGTTCTTTGGCCCACTTAACTCGTTTTTCGCGTTGCCTTTGATTTAAATAGGGTTTTTTCCTTGGAATTCTAGCTTGTAGTTCAAATCCTGATTACCTTCTTCTTATTGTTCTTGAACTTACTGCAATACCCGCTGCATTCATTTCACATCTAATGGCATCTGATGAAATTTTTCTATCTTGAAGGCATAGCCGTTTAATTTTTCTATCGGTAGTAGCACTTGTGCGTTTTTTTCGGCCTGATTTGGCCTTATTTTCCACTGATTTCGTTTTTTCATAACGTAAACAGAACTTTCGTACACCAGAACAAGTCACTGAACCACCAACTTCTCTTGCAATTTCAGCATAAGAGAGGCTATTTTCTCTCAATATGACAATTCGGCTTCTTTTTGTATATGTCCAATTAGTTCTTCTTGCTGTTGACATTGTTTAAAATTACTTTAATTTTAAAAAAGGACTTTAAATATTCAAAAACAGCAATACTCTATTTAATTGTACTAGTATGCATCATTTCGCAAAATATTTCCACAACAATAACTCTTTTACCATCCAAAAAACCTAAACTATAGTTATAGACATTTGATTGGTCTTCAGAACAGTGTTTGTGATTTGCTAGTATGCTTTTATTACAAAACACGTCCTTATTCAAAACGATTTGTGTTTGTTTGTTCTACTAAAATGGAGCATAACTTTTTTTGTAATACATATATTGTAAAACTGTTTTTATTATTAAATTCTACATTAAATTACCTTCAATTTGATATATAAACGTTTGTATTTAAGTGAAAATTAATATATTCTACAAGCACACAAAGTTGAAAAACATGAAACTTTAAAAAAAAATCCAAACTTTTGGCCACCACTGTAGATAGATAGATAGATATAGATATAAAGTTTTGAACTGGGTGTGGTTTTGTGTTCTGGGGTTAACGATAGGCGTAGATCAGCAAAATCTTTTCAGAAATTCCAACATAGGGGAGAATGTAATAGGTATTATATCTTTCGAAATCTACCTAAAAGACGCATCAATGAATATGATGTATGTCTCTTGCATGTTATTGGGGTACACTACAGAATATTCGTATTGAAAATGAAGTGTGTAGCATTTATAGTTCGTTTATAACGTAGCACAAAAGAATTCCATTACAATAAGGTCTATGGAGAAAAATCGTTTGCGATGCATTTTAATGATGTTACGATACTTCAAATATTATAATAAATTGAGATGCATCACTGAGATGGACGATAAGATGCTTTATGTGGTGATAGAATGTAGAATGTATAGTTCGTTTACAATGACACACAAAATAATTAAATAAAATATGATTTATGGGAAAAATCATTTGCGATGAATTTTAATGATGTAACCATACTTTAAACATAATTAAACTGATATGGACGCTGAAGTTCACTACAACATGTTTTCACTGTAACATGTGATGGAGTGCATAGAATACACAAAAGAATACACAGAGATATACAATATAATTGAAATATAGGTCTAACTATAATTGATAATCGCTAGAAGTGAGATTTATGCAGTGGTGTGCATTTTTAAACTTAACTAATTTTTCATGTATTATGTAGTATACATAAATTCTATAGATCATGTACAAGGCTACAATAAAGAATTTGCACTCATTAACGGATTTAGGTAGTATTGCTAAAAATGGACTTTTTACTTCCTTATGTATTTTCTAATTTGTTTATTTTGTTATCTCATTTCATTTTAGGAAAAAATAGTATTTTTAATAGTGTTCTCTTAAACTTGAAAAGTGCTACATAATGTATGTCTGATGCGTAATTTTTACTTCTTGAATATATTTTTTTGTTGTTGTGGCGAGTTATTTATGTGTGTCTGCAGTGGCGGTCAAAAGTTTCCGGCCAGTTTGTTTCTTTGATTTGTTTGCCAGAACGTTTCAGCGAAGAAAAGCGCAATTGCTCCAAAAGTTAGGAATATGCAAATGACCTCTGACCTCGTGATAATTTTGATTGTATACTGAAGACACTTGATGCAAAACGGAGGAATTCGAAATTAGGGTGTGCAAAAGTTTCCGGCCATTCGTCATTCGTCAGTTTTTGCTATCAGTAAAGTGTTTTTTTTTTTGGCCGTGTTTGTTAATTAATCAACGTGAATAAAGCATTTGAAATTCAAAAATGAAAAGTTCAACAATTATTGTTCGTAAACGAGTGATTTGTTTGTCGGTAAAGGGCCAAACCTCTCGTGAGATTGCGGCAAAGTTATCTATAGGAAAATTTACTGTGAACGATGTTTAAATAATAAAGAAAGATGTCTATGGTCTTCAGGACTTGATACGGTCCAGGAAACCCCGGAAAATGACTATTCGTGTGGAGAGAAATATCAGGAGAAAAGCAGTTCATGACCCGCATAAAAATGCCGCTGCAATATCCCGCAATTTACAGTGAAACGAGTGAAAATATTACTGAAATAAGTCATTCTAACGTATCAGGATGTTTACGTGACGTATTACTTTATGCAAAAGTCGGTGTTGAAAATCTTTCATACGTAAAAAAAATCAGCGGACCCGACTGACGTTTGCCAAAGAACACAAAGACTCGACAAGTGAAAACTGGAAAAATGTACTATTATCCGATGAATCGAAGTTCAACCTATTTGGGAGTGATGGCAGTCACTATGCGTCCTACGAGATAAAACGAAAGATATGATTCGAAGTACGTTATTCCTACATTGAAACATGGCGGAGGACACGTTATGCTGTGGGGAGCATTTTCTGGAAAAGGTGTCGGTTCGTTAATTGAAATCCGCGGCAAGATGAATAGAATAGTGCAATGTATAAGGATGTCTTGCAAGATCATTTGCTGCCTTATTGGAGGAAAAATTGTGGTCGCAACTATTTCTTTCAGTATGATAACGATCCAAAGCGTACCTGCAAGCTCGTCAAACAGTGGCTTTCGCACAAAAACATTCCGCTTTTGAAATCGTCAGCCCAATCACCTGATCTTAATCCAATAGAAAATCTTTGGAACGAACTTTACAAACATGTGCGGTATTATAAATATTCCAATTCAGAAAAATGTTCCCAAAAATTGCAAGAAGAGTGGAAAAAACATACCATAGACGATCTTCAACCGTTCATTGAATAGATGCCACGTCGCTGCGCCTAAAGGCATGACGGCAAAATACTATTTGTTAATGTCGTTGATCACTGTTATTTTCTATTTTAAATACATTTTTTTCCAAACTTGCCAAGATGGCCCGAAACTTTTGAGAACATGCGTTTTCCTTTGCACTTAATTTTGTATATTAAATTTGTTGATATTTATTATTCCATAAATAAGTTCCTAACTATTATGTCAATAAAATGTATAAGTATGACTTTCAGATTCCTCTTCATATATGTATACTTACAAATTAACCAAAAATTTTATTCTGGCCGGAAACTTTTGACTGCCACTGTATATAATAATATTATATTTACCAGCCAGGAATCTATGCTAAAACTTTAATGATTGGTAGCCTCATTTTGTCAAACATTCTTTATCGTGATTTGTGAGATTTTACCCTCTATATATGTTCGAAGAGCTTAATTTTTATGCCACAATTAAAAAAAAGACATCATAAACAATGTGCCGGCAATAATTAGCTTGAAACGGGTAGCAACCCCATATTTTATTGATGACTACAATCTTAATATTCTAGCCACTAATTACATCAGTAAAATTTTTGACATTAGATTAATGCAATTAAAGATTTTAAAAACTTTCCATTTCTCAAATGTCTGACTATATAGGCATCCAAATTAAGAAATAATCGTTTTGTATGCTATTATTACAAAATTTCATTTCAGAATGCATTAAATATGTAAATATGCACTGATTCTAGGACTGGAAAATTATCTCTCTAAGAAGTTGTCTAAATATTCAAATTTATCCCCTCCTTTATCTTTCTTAAAGAATGCTAAATAATTATAATTTGCATCAAATGCATTTTTCTGGAACGAAATCAGATTGAACTGCTAGAGATCATTATTAGAGTATAACATCAGGTTTACTCCTTTAAAAGAGTTTCTGAAAATATAAATCTTTTGATATGCAAATGAGATAAAATTCATTAATATGTCAGAGAACATTTTGCGCTTTGGGAAATATGTGCTCATCTTTCTGTGTAATTTGTGTTGATTAACAGCAAAAGTAGCTAAAACAGAAATAAAACGAATTTTTGTCCGACTATTAATATTTTATTAGTTTCTAAAATCTTAACACTTTATGTAAAATGTCAAACACTTTTGAAACAGAGGCTCGAGGCAGCTTCTGGATGTATTTAGAATAATTTTTTTTAGTTCTTACTTTCTTCTATCTATAATGG
Source organism: Maratus michaelseni (assembly GCA_963931845.1). Classification (NCBI taxonomy): domain Eukaryota; kingdom Metazoa; phylum Arthropoda; class Arachnida; order Araneae; family Salticidae; genus Maratus; species Maratus michaelseni. The sequence goes on from OZ007591.1 coordinate 325,237,028, forward strand.
AAGAAAGTATTGTAATCGAATTTTTTTTTACTTTCAGTTTGAACGGATTTACACGTTTTAAAGGTCAGAGTTCCCCAAAAACAAGTTTTTGCAAAATGTCTGACTGTCCGCCTGTCTGTGTGTCTCTGTGTTCTCTTTATATTTTCGAAAAATGTACGAAGGTATGGATGGAATTGAACCAATCTTCCTATATATATATATATGGCTATAGTGTGCAGGTCTCATTTAAAATTTGTGATATTCCGCCGAAAGGAGGCACTGTGATAGAGATGTTTGTGTAATTTTCCTTATTGCATCATCGTAAGGTGTACGAAGTTATGCATTGAATTGAACCAATCTTCCTATTTATGTTTTTGCCTATGGCCAGCAGATTCAAATTGAAATTGGTATATTCCCCAAGCACTGTGATAGCAATTTGTCTTTTGTAGAATGTTAAAGTGTATGAAGTTATGGATAGAACTAAAACAAATGTCATACATACATTTTTGACTATGGACGTGAGCTCCCAGTTGAAAAATTGTATATTACCCCAGAAAGGGGGGCTGTGTTAGAAATTTTCTCGATTTTTGGCAGTTTAAATGAATATTTTATAAAAGAAATTTTTAAAATTTTTAATTAACCCATTTTAGGCCAAGCATAGAAATTTTATAAAATGTGGTATTGTTTGCATAGAAATTTGCTTAAATTACATTCATTAAGACATCAAAAAAGTTTCGTGCATGAAAAATAATATTTTATTTAATTTGACGTTACCATTATTAATTTATTATTATTAATTTATTATTAAATTTAAATAAAAAGTTTTAAGTTTTCTTATGGCATTTGTTTTATTTTTATTTTATTTACAAAACTTGCAACTTTATTCCATTATAAAAACATATGATTAATCTCAAGTGGAATAATTATACATTTTCAAAAAGTCGAATTTATCAATAACCGTTTCAAGCAAAAAACCAGCGTATTTTGAAAATTTTTCAACAGAAAGTGATTACTTCAATTGAATTACTAATATTTTATAGATGTCTCCAGAACCCTTAAAAATAGTAGAAAAATAAAATTAGCGAAAAATATACGTCACAGTGTTAATAAAAAAATATTTATTGAAATGGTGCGTTTACGCACCTTTGGCCGAAAATGGGTTAAGTGTAATGTCATGGGTTGAGGTTTGAATAAAATCGGCTTGAAGGTGGCACTGTCATAGTGAATTTAGATGTGATTTTTCTTTTGTATCATCAGAAAATATATGAAGTTATGGATAGAATTGAACCACCGAATTTCATATATATACTATTTTGACTTTGGACGTCAGCTCCCAGTTGAAAATGTGGATATTCCCTTGGAAAGGGGTCCCTATGATTGTGATTTTCCTAATTATATGCACTTTAAGTGAAGAATTTATGAATATTTGAAATTTTTGAATTACGAAATTTTATATTTAGATGTAATAGGCCATGATTTATTTAAAATCTTGGAGAAAATCACCCTGAAGATGGCATTGTTATAGCAAATTTTGTTCAATTTTCGGTAAAAAGAACAGTGGCAGTTAAGAAAATCATACTGAATCGGTCAGTTGTCCACTTTAAGTTCAATATGCATATTTGTAATAAGTAAACTTTTTCACTTTAGTTGATATATTATACTGTGGATAAGACTTCATTACGATTTTTCCCCCTCAAAATCCCATAATTTTGAAACATTTATTGACAAAAACTTAAAATGTAATAATAATAATAATAATAATAATAATAATAATAATAATAATAATGACCGCTTTTAGAAGGGATAAAAGAATGTTTTGGCGTGGGCACATTCGAGTAATACACATCGTATTTATGGAGCCGATATCACGCAGCTTGCTACAATTGTTCGTTGAAACATTTGAAAAGAATTAAATTAAAATTCATTTGTCAGATATGTGTCATTCTCGTTTTCGATGAAAAACAAAACATCATATCTGCATTTTGTATCATAAATGATACATTCCAATAAATGATATTTCCCCATTTGCACAATATCAACCGAGGATAACATCCGCAGCAATCAGGTGAATTAAATGACTTCTACCTTGTATAGTATATCTGATGGCACTCTTATTATGCTAAATATTGTCTTACAGAAAGAGTGCGTAAAAGAAAGAAAATCATTTTCTTTGGAAGCATGTACATTCTCGATGTAACTCTGAAAACAAAAAGAAAATGAACCAAAAATTTAAACAAAAAATTCTCTCTATATATATGCATAAAGCTGAAAACGAAAATATATTTTTCACGTAATATGCATATTGCTGTAAATATATATATACAGGGTGATTAGCTACCAATCGTACAAGCTTTGTGGGGTAGTACAGCTGACTAAAAAAACTTATTTGTATAGGAAAGCTCGGTCGCAGCCCACTTATTCAGTATAAATACAAGGCGTCTCACTACGTGTCTAACCCCAGTTTTCGTTCATGGATTTAACAATAATGAAAGTATTTTACCGATATTTTCAACAGATGTAGTTTGCTTTCTATAATATATGATAATTTCCCTAAAATTGTAGATATTACCATGATCCAAATAATATACCGACCTATGCACTTCGTAATTCGGATTATAGTTTACATATTTGGCCTAATTACAGTTGGATTTCCATGATATCTATAACATTTCATACAAAGTAATCTGAGTCTCTTGAATATATCGGCGAAATATCTTCATTGCCGTTAAAGTATTCGACTGGCAATGAAACACCTTCTATTTATGTCTAAAAATACGGTTTGTGACCGAGTTTTCTTATACAAAATATGTTTGTTATAGTGAGTTTCACCAGCCGCCCCCCAACAAAGTTTGTGCACGCGGTAGCAAATCAACACATATATTGTTTTAGGAACAGGTTGCTTCCTCTCAAACCGATTGTGATTAGAAATAGCGTGGGAGTACAGAGATTTATAATTGCCCACGTCTTCGGTATGTCATAATCCTTATGTGCTCCTAAAGCTCCGTACATATGAAATTTTGTAAATCTGTGACGAGAAGTAATAAATATTTTCCCAAGGGCAGGTGATAACCATGTCAGGGACTCTCTTCTGTGGTAGCCCGAAACAAGACGTCTCACAAGAAAATGACCATCGAATTAGCCGCCTTCCGTGAATGATTTGATCGCACATTAAGAGCACTAAATTAAAACTATCAAGCTGCATTCAGAAAAAGGTCCAAAAAAGAGAACTCGCAGACTGTTTTCCACATTTGCAAATGTGCTTTAGGGAAAGGCCGAGCAAAGTGGCGAGGGCGGCCAAAGTGGTCACCCAACATAAAGACGTCACCAGAGTGCTGGCATTGTGTGGTTTGTGGTCAAACTATTTCGTTTGATGGCAGTGAATAACCAGACAATCGTAGAACAAGGTGGCTCCATGTTTTATAATTTTAGAGTGGGTTTTCTAGTTTTTGAAGTTTGTGATCGAAGGTAAGTAACTTACATTACATACAATTACCAATAACCTGTTGTACTTGCATTTATTTATTGGATGTGTCAGGAAAGAGCATGTTTTCAGCTTCACATTGGTGGGTGAGTGGTCGCTGACTGTTCATTAGTTTCCACTGTAGAACGTATTTTCTGTCATGGCTCCCAAACGGTCAAAGTGGTCAGGATAGAAGCCGTTTGATTGGATCAAGTGATGAAGGTTGGATCAGGTGCAATGTTTGTCACCTATGGGCTCATGAGGTCTGTTCACTTCGCGAAGAAGATGATGTGGAGTCTATTTGCAAAAAATGCAGTGTTTGATTCTGATTTATAATTTTATATTTGAGTTTGTCAAACTCTTATTGGATTTTCATACCTTTATATCTTACATATATATATTTCATTATGTTTCATACGATTTGTTATGACAATAAAAATGTTCTAATCATTTAAATAGTGTTTTCAATCTTTTTACACCTGTAGCGCAAAGTGGCTATGGAGTGACCACTTTGCCCGTCTGTGTTGGGCAAATTGGTCATTTTGACCTTTTTTGGAAAAAAACCAAATTTTCACTTCCACTTTATTATTTCGTAAAATTTATGAATACCCTTACACTTCTAAGTAGTCACTCTAGTTCTACGCAAATTGTCTTTTATATATATGTATTTTAAAGGGTAACAAAAAATCACAAAACCTTAGGGTGACCACTTTGCCCGGCCTTCCCCTATATAATTATGTGACTATATATATATTTTTTTCAGTATTTTATATATATATAAAATATAGGAAAGTGTTTTAATTTTTTGCCTGTTGTAGATAGTGTAAATTGGAAAAATGTTCAAAATAAATCAGAAAACCAAGACTATATTAAGGAAAAAGTCCTACCATTTATTTAAAAAATGTTTTACCTTTTAAAAACAGTCTAACAACACCCCTCCCCTCTTCCTCACCTAGAATATATTAGTCAATTAAAGGTTTGATTCTGTTGCCGCAATAATATCATTACTTAGAACTGCATATCTGTATTTTAAAAAAAATGAATTATTACAAATGCCAGATATGGACGAAAGTGACTTGCATCACTTTTCAATACCATTTTTTAGAAAACTATTTCATCTGTAAAATATAAGAAACATTCGCTAATTTATGCTAGTGTTCTTTCGATAAAAAATCGTTAATAAATGTGAAAACAAAATGTATATCTTAAACACTTCTAAATAAAGCATTGCACAAACGGAGGTCATGCGAAGAGACAAATGTAACTTTAAATCCCTCGAATCATAATTAGAAGAATATATTTTCAAAATGATTTCTTCAAACGTCAACGCATACATAAGCTCTTTTAATAAGGATATTGTAAATATTTTTAGTCCTTTGTCAGTATCGCTGTTGTAAATATCTTTTATCTTTTGTTTCAGGTCAACTGTTATACATTATCCGAAGCAAAACATTTCGTTCACTTTCCATTTTGTTCCGTTCATTTTAAAATAGATATTTCGATACATTTCAGTTTGTTTAATGTAGTTGTGAATGGATTGACATGTGAAAAATAAAGTGTTTTTTAATTCAAAAATTGTTAATTAAGGTTTAATTGCAACGACGAATCATCAAACAACAGTGAATCATAATTTTCAAATGATATACTACGTCAAATCACTAGAGCGTTATATATTAATTTAAATAAATCACAGAATTCATTATCAATGACAAATATCATCTACGTACAATAAAAAAATACTAATAATTTTAGTATTCATATGTTATTATTCAAACGCTTTCAAATAAAAAAAATAATAATAACTTAATTTAATAAAGATTAAGTGATAAATTTGTAAGGAAAAATTGTTCAAACATTAATATTTGAGTTATAGTTTTTACAGAAAACTTGGAAGACATAGCACAGCAGCGCTATTATGTTGGGCGATGTATACCAAAATGCAATTTAGTAACTATTTATGTCACGCAAAGCTGAATATATAGTTTGATAAATCTCCGAGCATTAATTCTTATAGCTCACAAGGGAATCGTGAAGGACTCAACAAAGAAGCGCCCTCTGCTGGACGATATATAACACAATATAATAATTATTAATTTATAACGAGATTTAACTGAACATACAGCTGGATAAAATTCCTTGCAATTATTCTTGAGATAAATTTATTACGGAAATCATGATATAACAGGAGCCCTTTTTGTGCCATATACTCGAAACGCTAATTAACAACAATTTTCGTCCTGTTCTATCTGTATATGAAATTTGACAAAGTTCTTTGTATTATATTGTCATATATAGTAATTACGTAATCATAAAAAACCAAGCATAACAGCACCATCTTTTGAAATGCACCAAAATTTAATAGGCGCGAATTTGTGGCAAAACCTAACTAAATATCAAGTTCGACGAATTTCCATTAGATAGATGCCGAGATATGGGAATCGCAACAAAACTTGAAAAACGTCACATTCATTCCCTGTTGGACTATATACATGAAAATCTAATCAGCTACTATTTGTGTAAATATTTGATTGAATATGACGTTCTATAAAAGTCTATCGCGTTGATACTGAGATATCGCACAAATGCTTTATATTTCACTTTTTTATTGCACTTGAATCAATAATTTTTCTAACATTGATAAAAAAAATAATAATTAGTAGTCATAAAAAAATATTTTCCAGTACTCATTCTCTGTAGCTATATCGTCGAAACAATACGCCAGACTCTCATATTTTGAATTGTTGGGATTCGTAATTGTTTTGTCCTTCAGTTGATGAAGCTAAATTTAAATAACGTTCCGACCGACGTAAAGGTAAGTTATAGCTATAGTGAGTTTGTTGCTTGTTGTTTATTTATTTAACTTTAATTTTCAACTAATGTTGAAATAACAAGATGAAAAAAAGAAATTTCAGAGAAAATATTTTAATGGAAAATATTTCTTTAAAATGTACATAAAGCTCATTTCATAATACATTTTTATTAATATATAAGTCAAGTTAAGTCAGTCTACAAACTGATTCCTCTTTCATTTTTATTAACCATCTTTCAAATTTGGTGTTACCTATACATATATCATAACCTTTAATTATTTTTTCTAGTACATTGACATCTTATTTGTGAAAATAATTCTTCAATATTAAACTTTCAGCCGCATCTTCGGAGGAAACCAAACTATATTACAGGAGGGAACCACGGGGAGATAGGTCATTTTCCTCCTATCTGCAACACCGTCCTTTTTTGCGCCTCTGATGATTGTTGAAGCCGAGAGTCAGTGGACTGTTTTCTGATGGTTAATATATATTTTTTTCAATATTGTAGATTCTACACTTTGAAAACATCTGAAGATTTTTAAAAAGCTGCAGTGATCCAAGTTGGAGAATTGTTGATTCAATTTTCCTTAATATATGAATACAGTCCATGAGAAATATTCAAAAGGAAGTCGACGTCTGTTAAATTACTGTTCGCATTTTCTTGATGGTCTAACACGACATACACTTGAGGTGAAACATTCAATAATAGAACATTTACGTTTTCTAAACCACGACTGTATTCTCTGACAGAGGTTTCTAACTGCCTTTGGTTCTGTAAAAAGAAAAAAAAAACTGTGTAAAATAATATGACATTTTCAACGTTAAGGATTATATTAGAAGGCTTAATATATTTTCATTTATTTTTCTAATACTTTTGATTTATCTTATTCAGGGCCGTGCGAAGAGGAGGGCGAAGGCGGGGACACCCCGGGCGTGGAAATTGAGGGGGCGCCAAATTTATACTACCAACCACGGTTTAATTTATTTATTTATTCATTTTTTGGTCATCGATCATTTTCTGGGGAATTTATTTTTCTCTCTTCATCATTCTTTTTTTTTCTGTCGCAAAATATCATGTACTCTCCAATAAATAAATGCAATTTTCTCTTATGCTATTTAGTTGTTTGCAATTTCTGAATTAAAATTAAACCTTTTAAAGTTTCAAAACAAACTAGAAATGTTTATTCAATAGAATTTATTTCTGTTTCTGTACTTTATCAGTTTTGTGTTACCTGTCACAAAAAGAAGGGGGGGGGCGCCAAATTGAAACTTTGCCCCGGATGCAGTTTTCTCTTCGCACGGTCCTGATCTTATGTATCATTCTATTCGAGTCCTACATGGGTCGGGTAATATATTACGTCAGCTGAACCCGAAAATTACCTTTGAACGAAAAACTCAAGCCCGACAATCTTTCTCTCAACATACAATCCGATCAATGCATGGTATCTTTAAACTGGAATTCGATGCGAAACCCGAAATGAAAAGAAGTTAACCCCTGTATTAATGTAGTTATAATTAAAATAAGTGTATCTAATAGTAATTTAATTTTAAATTAAAAAACTCGTATATTCATATACAAATATGTAATTCTGCATCAGAAGCAATATTCTGAACTTTCGTTTTAAAATAAATTCAGTGTTCCGAAACTGTAACAATCAAAACATAATCTGAACCCGATGTAAAACCAATCACCTGTCTCGTTGCAAAACTCCACTGATACTTCCTGGTTAAAAGAGACTCAATACCATTTGGAATATTATATATATATTAGTTCTGGCATCAACATCCTTTTTTTCTATGCACTTACTAAACGTACAACGATGAATCAGTTATCATGCGCAAGGTTCAGGCATGCAGGTATTTTTGACAAGCTACACTCACATTTGCAGGAACCATACACTGCTACATTTTACAGTAGGGTATATTGAAATTTTTGAAACGTAATCTTTTGTAAAAAAAATTGTAAGATCAACTGACAAGATCTTTATTTTTCGAAATTAATGGTACATACCTCTTTCAGAAAATGTAAGAAGCTCACAAACTCTAATTTCATGTATAAAAAAAATCACTATTTGCTTAAAAATTGCAATTAATAAAAACAACGAAAAAAACTTATCAGCAAATCACCTCAAAGACTGCAGTATGAAAACTTCGCACTTGTGCACTGTTGTATTATCACTATTGCTATTATTTGAGTAATATATTTCTTTGATATGCTATTAAGTGGTTTTATAATGAAAAATTATGTAGTCAAGATAAATGAGTAATTCTTATGGTAAAATTTGAAAAAATAAGAACATTTAAACTGCACTACACTCCCATAATTTGGAACATTTACGATATTGTTTTTTATAATTTTCTTACAAATATCCTATATAATTATAAGGATCAAATTTACAGAAAGAAATTTCTTTTATAAGCGAAAAAAAAATTAAATGTCACAACATATCTGAAAATAGAGCAAAAAATATCATTTTCATGTCTTTTAGAAAAAGTGTCGAGATTGAAAATTTAACCCGATCCGAATTTCGTAACACGAGGATCGTAGAAAAGCTTGTAAAAATGACACCGTGAATGTGTTGAAAATTGTTGCATTTTTGAACAAGAATTTATTTATTTATTTACTTATGTTTAAGAAATCCATAAAAAAGCTTTATTCCTTGTTGATTTCCTTACAAGTGTTTATTATTTTTTTAATTTATTTATTTGCTATTTACATTTTTATGGCATGCTTACAATAAATTTAGATCGCTTTTGTTCTGGAAAACGAATTACAGCTGCTTTGAGGAAATGAATCAGCAAATATGTTTTACAACAATGGGTCATCAATGACGCGACCTCAAGCATATTTTCGATCACTCTTACCCAGTCCACGAAGTCTTTCGACATATGTATATTTTTTTCTCAAATTCAGTAATAATAAATTTTGAATAAAATGGGGAGGACTTTTCTATATATACAAGGGATATTCAACATTTTATTCTTTGAAAAATACATCATAGATATTTGTAACGTGGATTGTGTATTCAGATATGAGCATACTATGCAGACGCAGAAAATAGTTTTAATAAGGAGTATATGGAGGTTATGTGATTACTAAACAATTAAAACGATCAATCGCGCCAGTATTTGATGCTCCCAGTCTTAGATTACCTATTTATGCTAAAAATATGTTTTTTACAATTACATTTTACATATTTTATGTTACTTTAACTCAAAAAAAAATTAAGGACAGTTACCTTCTAAAGAAGAAGCATCCTCCTCAGGCTTTGTTTCTAGATCACTCGAGGCTCTGTCATCATTTGTTAAAAGGTCAGTTGTCATTCTGGAAATGATCATTTCTAATATTCTTTCTGCCTTACTATTAAAAGTAGGATTTACATCAGATGAATTAGAAGAGTTTTCTCTGCATGCGTCTATTTTTACATCCAAGATAACTTCTTGCTTTGAAGCTTCAAAACAGGAGTTATCCATAGGAACGTCTTGACTCTGTCTGTTTTCTGTTCGAGTGATGAGTATTATATCTGTTGTATGGGAGTCTGGGATGTTGCCTTCACTCGTGACTGTGTTTTCGATGGGAAGGAGGGCAGAGTTTTCATTTACCAAATTTGCATTATCAAATTTAACGGACTGACGTTCATCTGTGCAGACATTTTCATCTGTTACAGCAACAGAAGTGTTTTCTACAGACGTGACTATATTTTCAACGGCAAGGGTGACAGAGTCTTCATTTACAAAAACATCATTATACAATGCAACGGACTGACGTTCATCTGTGCAGACATTTTAATCTGTTAGAGCAACAGGAGCGATTTCTTCAGTCGTGACTACGTTATCAGTGGGTAGAAAGGCAGAGTCTTCATTTACAAAAACTTTATCATCAAGTTCAACAGATTGACGTTCATCTGTGCAAATGTTTTCCTTTGTTACAACATCAGGAGTGTTGACTTCACTTGTAACTATGTTTTTAACGGGAAGAACGGCGGAGTCTTCACTTACAGAATTTACTTTATCAAAATCAACGGGATGACATTTATTTGAGGTAACGTTTTCATCTTTTAGATCAGCCGGAGTGGCAACTTCAATCATGACATTATTTTTAACGGAAAGTACGTTGCAAGATTTATTCTTTTCGCTATTGTTCTGTTTTTTCGTAACAGGTTTTATGGTACTGCAAGGACAGCAACAGCAATACAATTTTTGGACATCCTCTGAAAAGATTATTTAAAAAAGGGCATTAATTTTTCATATGAAAGAACATTAAACAATAGTGGTAACAAAAAAGCATAAAAGTTGACATCTATGCACATATTAAGAAATGATCACACATTCTAATTTCTAGAAAACATTCTACACTGTTAAAGGAAATATGAAGTATAAGAGAGAAAATACTGTTAATCATTTATTTTAGATCTTATGCAAATTTACAGAGGGTTGAAAATTAAGATTCTGTTAAAAAACAGAAACGTTAGTCTGAAAACTTATGATAGATTCTACATTTTTTTCTGCAGAAAATTACAGGAATTTTTTTATCTTACAAGAAAGAACAAAAAGGTGTTGTTTGTGTTGTAAAATATTTTCTTAGAAATAAGGAAGAATCTATTGTAAATTATTTATTTTAAGTATTACGTAAATTACAGAGGTTTGAAAATTGAAATTTTGTTAACAAACAGAAAATATATTCTGTAACTTTCCAAAAAGTCTATAAATTTATACGCACAAAAATACTGAAAATTTATTATCCTGCATGAATGAACAAAATTGTGGTGATTGTGTAGTTTATACTTACAGCAAATTATAACACATTGCAAGCGGATGTTTTGTACCAAAGCATTATAGCGATTTTTCGAAAAGTTAAACGTCATACGCCATTAATTCTTACGTAACTGCATACAATTGATTTTTTCAAAATCATTTAAAGAAATTTGTAAGAAAAGAAAAATAATCTTAAACAGAGCTCTTTTATATATTATAAATAACAACACCTTGTAATTATATACTTCTTTTAATTGATAAAATGTGTAGAATTAAAAGATTATAAATTCTAAAACAGGTTTTATTAGACTGTTGACATATGTTTCAGCTCAATCTGAGATCATTTATCAAAAAAAAATTATTTTGATAATGGCTCAGATTGAGCTGAAGCGTATGTCAACATTCTAATAAAACCTATTTTACTCTTTATAATATTTTTATTTTACACCTTAATTACACGTTGATGAATCAGTCTGCAAATCAGCAGTTCTTTCTTTATTATATTAGTATAGCTTATCAATATCATCGGTTTATATGAATTGTTACAATTTTCAAAGAAATAAATGCTTGAAAATAATATTACACGCTGAGTTGTAAAATGTCTTATCCCAGATATAAATGTTATGTTTATGTATAATAAGACATATTGAGAAACATTTTGAAAAAATCATATTATTTCCATTATGTAGAAAGTTATAAAAATAATCAAGATCTAATAAGGATAGATACCAAGGTCGGCGTCACAGGCTGCGTTGAACCTTTGTGTATCGATAGAGTACATCTAGTATATGAAAGCCATAAAGTTATAGGGTCTTTAGAAAAAAGGTCTCAAAATTTTACGTCACAGTTTATAATCGGATAAATTTCTTCCTTTGACAAGTAACTTCGAAACCTGGTCGATACCGCGCTGTATTCGAGATTTTTGTGTTTAGGTTCGAATTCCCAGCTAGGTTTATTTTTCGCAGCGAAAATTTTTATCAATTACTTTTGAACTACAATTGAAATAATATGTATAATGATTGAAATTAACGAAAATTTTTAATTAAATATATGTTTTGTAGCATATAAATACAGTTTTAGATATGAAATTCTGTATGTTTAAATATTTAATGAAAAGTTTTTAAAATATATAATAAGTAGACAATTTATATTTTTATAGACCAGAAATTGTTTATGTTATTGTGTATTATTTACAGTTATTTAAATAAATAATTAAATATTTTTCACAATGAAATAAATTAAAATACATGTTTGAAATCAATAATATATTATTTTAATTTTGTTTCATTATCTAAACATTAAACAAAAATCATGACTTATTAAATATATGCTTTTATTTTTTTTTAGTATGATTTCTTTTAAATGTCGAATTTTTTATTTTTTAACTAGAATAAATGTATACGTCGCACCATGCCGTACTTGCATTCCTCATGAACTCTTCATTTACTATACCAGGACGTATGTGCGTGCATCCTCATTTTAAGTCCAGATTACAATGTTATAAGCGTTGCTAATTGCTATTGTAATTGGTTTTGTACGGGCTTTATAGCAATGATTATTTTCGCATGCAATAGATGGCGTTACCTGTTTCCAAAAAACCCTCTGCTTTGTTTCTTTCTTCGTCATTCATTTGTCTGTGGGTTGGTCATTCTGTTCAGTTGTCTTTCGCAAATTGTAGTGCTTCGCTTTCGTTTGCATGTCTGATAGATAGTCATTTTATAGAATAATTATGTCAGACACAGACAGTGATTATGTTCCGAATTTTGATGATCACATAGACGATAGTGATGATAATTTTGAATCAAGCGATGAAGATTGGATCTTCGAACCTTAATTCTGTTTGTATAATATAAATAATCCTTTATTTCATTTCCTTACATTACACGTAATTAAATTATTCATATGTAGTTAAAAATAATAACATAAACTACTTTTGATTAAATTTAATAAATCTGGTATTAAGTCTACTATTACTGAATTGAATATTGTGCTGAAGGAGTAAGAATAATTTGTATTGTTTATCAAATACCACTCCAGAATTTTAGAATCCTAATCTTAAGAAAAATCAAAACATAGCCATTTTAAAGTTACTGACACAAAAGGTTACATTTTTTACCGTTATATTTGTATGTATGTCCGCAATCCGCAATTTTCTGAGTAATCATTAAAAAGATTTGAGAGATCTTTTTTATAGGTCTGTGAAGTTGGCATTCCGACTTTTTGGAATGTATAAACTGAAAACAGCTTACGTTTGAGCTTCGCCGTTTGAAGCATGATTCAGCAACAAACATTTTCGTTTCAGCGACGTCTGAAAAAGCTTACATGGAAAAAGAAGCTTGATGGGAGGGGCAACTTCACATAAGTTTTCCCCTCGAATTTATGGACTTAAAAAAATAAAACAGCCTATGTTTAAACAGCATTTGAGAAAAGAAAATTTTTGTGTAAGCGACAAACAAAAAAGCGTTATACGCAAAACCAAACTCAGGGTCCCACCTTCACGTGAAGTAGTCGCCCCACCACCCCTGAGTTGGTTTGTCCTTGCAACATTTTAAGTTTGTCATTCAAACGAATATTTTTTGACCAAATGCGCTCAAACAATGAACAGAGGATGCTCAATCCTATGTTATTGTCGCCTTTTAAATGCTATAAAGTCGAGAGGTCAGCGTCACGTGAAGGTGGGCCCGAGTTTTATTTTATTTATCGCCCTTTTCTGGTTGTCACTCAAAATAGTTTTGCGATCAAACGCGCTCAAACAACTCTTAAATCTATGTTGTTTTGAGTTTTTAAATCACATAAAATAGCAGATGGAAAGCAGCTGATTACACCCACTGTTTACACTACAATTCTGCTAAACCAGGTAATATGTTCTATGTTATAAATAGTCATCATATCGTGTATAGTTTAGTTTTACAGGAACAAGTCAAGCATTTTAGTATGTAACTGCCTACTTAAATTTAAACGATCAGCTGAAAATCCCGATTAAAAAGAAAAAAAGGTTTTAACCTGGGCATAAATAAGAATTTTTTAAACTCTAATCAACCTGTGAACAATACGGAAAATTAGAGTACCTTTAAAAATAAGAAAGTGATGACATGCGTTAATAAAATTTGTTTGGTTGAGGGTATTTTAGACAAATATTTCGCAAGCGTGCAGATATTGCCAAGCACGCATTTTTGAACCTGATATTGCCAAGCACGCATTTTTGAACCTAATATTGCCAAGCACGCATTTTTGAACTTCTATAACTCGGCTAATCGAACTTTTCCAGTTTTGGATTGTGGGTTACCGTCGGGAAGGGTTTGCGTGCTTCAACTATTTGATAGCTAAATTGAAGTAAAACATAAAATAAATTTGATAGCTAAACAAAACTAAACCAAGCTAAACATGTGGGTTCCTGCATTTTCAAGAACATTCATTTCAAAAATGCGTTCTGCATTCATTTTTTAGTTGCTAAATTATTTATAGCTGGAGCACTTTACCAACAATAATTTAAATTAAATTGAATGTGAATAAAACTAAAACATTATTGCAAAATCACTCAGCGTCAAACCAATCACACCAACCGGCGCACACTGGGGCGTTTTGAGGATATAGGTGGACAAAATTATTGCGTTGAAGTTTCATTAGGTTTTGCTGGGTTTTCGAATGTATCAGTAATAAAATAACCAAGCAGTGATAAATATTTGACTTATTTAATTATTTATATTATTATTATTATTATTATTATTATATTATTACTTATATTATTATTATTATTTTAAATTATAATATTGTATTGTCATTGAAACTACACATGTATTCAAAGTTTCAGCTCAATCGGATAATTAAAAGTTTTGAAAATTGACTTGCAAGATTTGAATTAAACATTCAGACGCACACTTCAAGTTAATATAATTTAATGATTCGCAAACTTTCGCAGGAGCTGTCTTAGGTTTTCAGTACTTTAGGAATGGCACTTTGATTTTAGAAAATGCTTATTCCTTAATAATGCTTAATACTGTATTAAAAGTCAAGATGAAGTTTGAAAACAAGATGGCGCTTATTTTCAAACAACAATAGGTTAAATCGTGTGACAAACATGTGACATATGTCCAGTAAACTTCTGCTTTCAAATAAAACAGAAAAGTCACGACTTGCTTTCGAACTTACAGAAAAATAATGCAACTGTTGAAAGTCTCTCAAATTAACTGTCTTCTTTACGGTCGTAGTTAATCGACACATCGGCTTTTTTCAACAGAACTCGTGCGGATCTCGACAAAAGAGACATTCAGCTACCAGTATACGCGGTCTTGTTAAATTCCGAGATAATCTTCCACCTAGATCATCAAAACGCCCCTCTGTGCGGCGCTTAAAAGGTAGCTATTACAAAACAGCAATGTTAATAATACGAGAGTTTTTGCACAATTGACAAGTATGTTGTAAGTTAAGAAATATTTATTTAAAGTTGCTTTCATTTTTTGTTACATGATTACATATTGCAAAATCTATAAGCAACAAATCGCCCACTTTTCCTGGATTTATTATGTGAAATAGAAACTGGCGTATCTCCTATTGATCTTAGACAAGGAAGCGATACAGAGATAGGATCTTTAGAGTCATTCACAAAAATATCTTACCTGTTGAGTTCCAAATTTTTTCATTCGGTTCTAGACGAACATTTTTGAATTGTCCTCCGAAAAGACTGTGTTCCTTCATCTGAAGCATGGTAGGCCGCTTCTCAGGCACAAGAGTTAAACATGATTTTATAAAACTCATCACGTCATCTACTTGCTCAATTATTATCTTTGATTTTGGAAATGCCTGCCGCATCAATGAAGTGAAATTTTTTTTCTGTGAAAAAACATACGGGTAAATAATGATATTATACATTTTTACAAATGTCAATCAATTTGTAAGAAAAGTTAATGCTAAATTTATTTTCGGACAAAATAATAAAGCCATTGTATTTTTATATTTTATATAAAAAACAGATGTTGGACGAAATAGATCCACCGTTGCTAATTGTAAACATGATGAATTTGAATATATTAGAGCACGAATACCACAAGTCTTTCGTAATGTTAAATTTGTCATTGGCATACACGATAAATTTATAAAGACTGAATAGTGATAAAAGACTTTTTTCTTAATTACTATGTCAGACGATAGTACCTTTAATTTCACGGAAAAGACACCGGAAGTTACGACTTAACATCACACGCATTCAATAAACCACATGACTCTGTACTCACTAACTAACTATGCTTGAAACTAATCTCGATTTGCACCAAGGAAAGCTTTGGATACCAAAGTTGATGGAACAAGCCATGTAAAATAGGAAATGTCTTTTTTTAGATACAGCTTTGGGCTCTCAACTAACGTACTCAACTAATGTGATATTTTTATTGGTAGATATTTCTGAAGCTGCAGAAGCAGAGCACACTACTGAGGTCCTGAAGAAAAATTTTATTTCTGGATCATTAACAAGCATAAAATCGCAAATCTTCCGAGAAGAACATTTTAATTTTCCTGGAGGAAGTCCACTATGGGCTGCCCCAGGGCAACTCTAGATACCGGGCTTGCTCATTCATTATCATAACGTTACAATTTGTGGCTAGCCATGACCAAATACATACAGCGATTAGCCCAAAACGATGGGCGCGCCGCTTTGTACCAATCGCCGGTTGCGGCTAGACACTATTTGTGACGTCATGAGAATGAATGAGCAAGCCCGCTATCTAGTCTTGCCCACAATATTCGTCAGTACTAATAAGTGCTGTTATTAACGAAGGGTTTCTTAGCTGTTATTGCAGCCCTGTCCAACGCGGCACACGTGGGTGCCATGCCGCCCTTTTGAAAGTTACCTGTTACTATAATTTTTTCTTAAATAAAATTTTACTGTAAATGTAAAGTATGATTTATTCAAAATCCTTTATATTTGAATAATAGTAACTTTTTCACTGGAAGTGTCTTTCAAGAAAGCATCAAGAACCAAATTATGTACTTTAAAATGTTTATCATGAGTTATTCATGAGTTTCTTCATTAATTTATAATTATTATTTATAAAAGTTTTTATAGAAATTAGGACGATAGAAACTGATAACAGTTGGTACTGACTTTTTAATATGATAATAAGTAAAATTTAGAAAAATAAGCGGTTCTAATCCTCTTTCCCGTCTTTAGTGCTTGAAAGTTCGAGTTATTTTGTTGCTACAGTTGTTCTTACATTGACATATTAACTATTTTATAAGAGGAATAATAAAGAGCAATTTTCTCTTCCAGACCTTTGAAAGTTTAGGTACTTTTTCTCATTTTGTATAGAAAAGAAAATTATAAAATCGTGCGAAATGATTTCCGTCAATGGAAGTTCTTCTAGGTCATCTCTCTGTAACAACCCATGTATTTTTCACTATCATGTCTGTCATTTATACACTAAATTTACACTTCCAAAATAAGTCAAGTATTATTTTTACGTCCTAAAACAACTAACAATATCTCTGATTCATTTTATTATTATTATTATTATAGCGAATTAAATTTTACGGTCCCTTCCCCTACAAATATGTCTGAGATAGGAACCTCGAAGAAAAAGCCTAATTTAAAATTTGCTACAATTTATACTTTTTCTGTTTTTTTTTAATTATTTTTTTTACATGGAGATCCTCAACCATATGAGCCTTATGTCTTTCACTGTGAGATGTATTTGTATCGCATAAAATGCCTGTGTATCTCAAATAATACTGTAAGAGAATATTGTTGCATGTTTTGAGACATATCAATAATGGCGCCCTTCAAACTGAAGTGCGCCAAGTTCTTACTGAAAGGTTGGGCAGGCCTGATTTATTGTATGCGCGCGTTAACATAAAGCAACAACGTTGCATTTTAATTGCATATATAAATCACGTTTCGAGTAGCAAAGATCTGATGTGATTCCGAAAGGAATTATTTTAGTTAGCCGAAGTATTTGCAAAATTTTAATCATATTATTGTTATCATAATTTTACTTCCCCCCCACAAATAATATATATATATATATATATATATATATATATATATATATATATACACTATCGGAGGTATGTGTTTGTTATTTAAAGCTACCGGTAACTGATTTAATAGTAAATTTTTATGAATCAGATAACATTATAAATTACAATTCTCAAGATCTTAGTAAAAATATGAATGTACAATCTACAATTTCAATTTTAAACTCATTATCCTTTGATTGAATTGAAAAAAAAATATTCTATTCATTTATTTGTATTGAAATGAAACAAGATTCAAAAATTTGAAATCAAACTCCTCTTTAAATCAGAGTGTTAGATATTTAATAGTTATAATTGCTATCGTTATCCTTCACAATTACATCGATGGAAATATTTGAGTAATCATTAATTAAACTAATTTTTCATTCCGACTAAATTATAACATAAAATATATCTTAAAAACTTTCATACCTGTAAATATTTTTGTAGCAGAGGATATACCTCTGTATACCAGCAGTTGGTCAAGAGTTTCTTTTTTTCTATGTTTCGTAAAAGGACCATCTTAGTAAACATTTCAAATGCCAATGTACCTATACCCCACACATCAAATTTCTCGCCATCTACGCTAGTCAAGCCTGAATCTTTCCGTCTCGCTTCAGGAGGACAATATACCAGGGGTGCACCGTATCTGAAAAATAAAACAACTCCTTTAAAATCCGAAGATGCACTGTCATAAAATTTTCATTACTCCAATAAAGATTTCATTCAGTCGGTTATATAAAAAGAGTAGATTAATTTAAAAGTGAACATTAGGATAAAAGACACTGTAAAGTTTTTTTTTTTAAGATTGTGGCATATTACTTTTTATTTGCAAATAAGTTTATTTAGAAGCCACCATAGGTATTTTGATAAAGTTCCCTTCCACAAAAATGAACTTTATTTTAATATGATCAATTTCAATGACATTTAAATAATTTAGCTCAAAATCGCCGTTTGTTTCGCTTTTTGTATTAAGCTTTTAAATTATTCGGTGGGTTTTCCGTGATCGTGTCTATATTTTCCCACCTCTCTCTGTGTTGGATAATGTATGTGAGTGGGGGTGAGAAGTGGTGGCGACTCGACGAGTAAAAGCGGTCGAACTAAGAATATATGTAGGTCTAAAAAGGTGGATTAAACTTTGTGCGCTTAATTAAAAATAAATGAGCAACGTGAAATAGCACAAATATAAAAATATATAAATTGGCAAACAGCTGTTTCTTAGCCCCTAAAGCTCCATCATCAGTGCCAATTCAAAAGATTAAAACCAATTTAAAAGTTTAAGCCATGTAAAATATGCTTGCGTCTTTCGCAATCTTGGCGCGTGCGAAAGACGCAAACATATTTTACATGGCTTAAACTTTTAAATCGGTTTTAATCTTTCGAATCGGCACTGATAATGGAGCTTTAGGTTCTCCGAAACAGCTGTTTGCCAATTTATATATTTTTATTTGTGCTATTTCACGTTGTTCATTTATATTTAATAAGAATAGGTGTCATTCTTCTTGAAAACGGATGTTCTTAACCCCTTGCCTGTGGAATATATTTGAGAAAAACGTGCCAAAAATAGAAAAAACAAATTTCTCTTTTGTATAACGCAAACGCGCAAACTTTGGAATGCCCAACCTGAGTTCTGGCAAGTGAAAAAATAAGTGTTTCAATTCCGTGATGCCCGAACTCAGTTCCTTCAATGGATAATTAGTAATTTACCAATTTCGCAATAGATGGCGATACTTTCCAGCGAAAAGTTCGGCAGTTTCGCGCCATTTGTCGGATTTATGTGATTTTGCAGTTATTTCCAAATTTCATTCAAACCACATTAAATTTGACAGGCAGGTATACCAAATTTTTTGATTGTTAAAAGTTTTGCATTGTTTTTCAGCATTGGACGTACTGATTTCGGGCTTCACGGAATTGAAACATGATTTTTGTCTTGCCCGAACTCAGGTCGGGCATTCAAAAGTTGACGTGTTTGCGTTCCCGAACAGGGTTCAGGCGTCACAAGCAAGGGGTTAAAGAAGTTTTATCTTCTTACAGAAAATAGACTCTTCAGTATTTCTCACGATTTTTGGGAGCAAAATTATTATTTTGAGCTGGTTTTCTGATACAAATTAATCGAACTTTTCCTAATGTCATCCTTAAATACAGGGAAACATTCTTCTAAATATAACTAATAAAGAAAAAAATCTATATAAAATTAATTTCGTACTTTAGTATGCATGCGGCCCCTTATAAAACTAACGCCCTCTCAGAAAACTATAATTGATATAGATAGATCTTGTAACTAACTGTAAGTATGTTTCATCAGCATTTAAAACATAATCTCAAATAACCACAAACTGTAAAATTTATCAACGAGTTTTCAAACACCTGTTGTTAAATCAACTTATTGATTAATTTTCTTGTCAGAAGAAATTTGACGAATTAATTGGGTCCACTCATCGTTAAGATTATTTACACAGTTTATATCTCCGTACAAACCCTTTTTCCATATTTAAACTATATGTCAATTTATCTAGCGGCCGATAATGTATCTATATAGATTACAATATTAACTCTTTGATTACGTGGTTGGGACATGTTATCTCATTGATTATTTCTTTATTCCATTCGAACCAATTTTTGAAAAATAATATCTGCCGTACATATATTATGATATACCGAAAATATATTATGATATTTTCAAGAGAAATGTATTATAAAGAAAATTTTTGTAAATTGTGTTACGAGTGAATATAAAAATAGTTGCCAGTCAGTTACCCAACCCGTAATCAAATGGTTAAACAGTTCTTAAAAGAACCAATAACAAGTTCTACAAATTTAATGAAAATACAAGCGTACAGAAAATGACACTCACATAAGCACAGGATATTTAGAAGATGTAAGAAAGCCAAAGTCTGTTAATATGGCACTCCTGTCCTCAGATATCAATATATTCGAACATTTAAGATCTAAATGTGCTAAATTCTTGTCGTGGAGATAAACACAAACATCCAGTATTTGGCTTAGCCAGTTGATTCTTTCATCAAGAGCTTCTTTTTTGTTTGGCAGTGAACACTTCATAATTTCCTTTTCCATAGAAGATGGATGAACTGGCGTTATAAATAAATATGATTTAGCATCGTAGACGTATTCCACTGACAAGAGTGGCAATACATTTTTATCACTGTCCAATGTGGACCATAGTATCATTTCACCATCGGTAACAACATCTTCCGAAACTACTTTAACAGCCCGATTTTCACCTGTTAACATATTCTTTACTTTGATGACAGATCCAAAAGTACCGTAACCAAGTGGTTCCACGAACCAGTATGATCTTTTTTCCAGATGGTTTAGAATATCAGTCATTTTTTGAGATTTTTTGAGGTTCATGACCTCTTTTTTATACTTATTACTATAAGCATTCATTTTTATGAAACTTAAGAACTTTTTAAGCAATTAAGGCTTGAAAACATTAAATTTAATTAAGAGATAATCAGAATTAACGCAACTAAATCATTAACCCTTTTATGATTACGAAGAGTACATTGTTGTGTTAATTAAAGTAAAAAAAAAAAAACTACTGCATTGTTGACTCTTTCCAATAATGTAATTTCTAGAACTGCATCCACTTTTCAACAATTTAAAAATGTTATTTCTTCTTAAACTAAACAATCGAGAACTAAACAATACACATTTGGCGTATTGTTTAATTTTCTTTTGTTGCATTTATACCGATGACTGCAGTCCAAAGAGGCTCATTCCTCATCAAATAGGAGATAGAGCCCCTTTAATGTTTAATGTCTGAGGAATCTAGGTATACGCGATCCGTATAAACATGGCGTAATGGTAAAGGGCACCAAAGTCACGCATCACTAAAATGGTAACGCAAGAGATCGCAGGATTTCAGTCAGCAGATATTTGAACTCTTGAAATTGTATTCAAGATTACCAGGCAGCCTTTCTTTGTAAGGGATGGCACTCTAGAGATGCGACGGGCTCAGGCCGAGCCCGAAAGCCCGAGCCCGGGCCCGACACGGGCTAGGGCTTGATTTCCGTACCAGCTTTCGGGCCCGGGTGGGCTTTCTGAATCTGACAATTTTATTTATTTTCATATAGAAAAAATAAAAATAACTTTTTTTTTCCTAAAAAATTACACATTCCATTTTAAGTCATTTTAATGTTATTTTGATCGGAATAAATAGAAGGGGAAACATAAATCTTGTTTTTCTTTTTAGTCCAGTAGAAATCGCGCAAAAAAGGGCGTTGCCTTACAAAAATTCGGGTAGTTCTGATTTTTGGGTATGCTGTAAAGGTTGACCCTCTAATAAAAAAACCAAGTTTTTGACCTTCTAGACCTTGTGCGTTTCTCACAATATTGAAAAAACCAATATTTTTCGGCACTTTTTTCGATTTTTCTTAAATAACTCAATTTTAGTGCATTTTACAGAAAAAAGCACTTTTACCATTTTGTAGAGCATAAAGTTCTCTACAACATGCAGTATTCAGGTTTGTAAATTGTCCAAATAGGGGGTAAGATCCGGAGCCAGGAAAATAGGGCAAAAAATGCAAAAAATGCAAAAATCCACTAAAGACGTTAGTTTTTGCTTAATTACCTACTTTTAGTGCGTTTTAGAGACGAAAGCACTTTCACCATTTTGTAAAGCATAAAATACTCTACAACATGCAGTATTCAGATTTGTAAATTGTCCAAATAGAGGGTAAGATACGGAGCCGGGAAAATAGGGTAAAATTTGCAAAAAATGCAAAAATCCACTAAAGACGTTAGTTTTTGCTTAATAACCTACTTTTAGTGCGTTTTAGAGACAAACGTGTCAATATAAACTTTGTAAAGCATGAAGTAGTCTATAAGTTTCATTTATTAGATCATTAAATGTCTATAATAGACTCTAAGAATCAGAATAACACAATTTATGGTTAAAACAAAAAAATACCGCCTGACATGTCATTAATTTAAAAACGAGCTTTTATTTTTGATAACATCCAATCGAGTCAAGTACAGAGGACGATGAAGTATCTGAGACGATGGTATCATTACCAGGGCCAAGCAGCAGAAAAGGGAAACATATGACAAAGTGACTATACTTTCTATATATTTGGTGATTAAATTCTTGTACATTCTGTAATTAATTAACCGCATCGTGTTTTCAATATCAAAAATAAAAGCTCGTTTTGTAAATTAATAACTTGTTAGGCAGTATTTTCCTGTTTTCAACCAAAATCTTTTTGCTGTGATTTTAAAGGTTTATTACAAATAATTAATTTTATAATAAATGAAACTATCGACTATCTTATGCTCTAAAAAGGTGATTATGACAATTTTGTTTCTAAAATGCACTAAAAGTGGGTTATTAAGCAAACACTAACGTCATTTGTGGATTTGTACATTTTTTCCAAATTTAACCCTATTTTCCCGGCTCCGTATCTTACCCCCTATTTGGACAATTTACAAACATGAATACTGCATGTTGTAGAGAATTTTATGCTCTACAAAATGATGAAAGTGCTTTTGTCTCTAAAACGCTCTAAAAGTAGGTTATTAAGCAAAAATTAACGTCTTTAGTGGATTTTTGCAAATTTTACCCTATTTTCCCGGCTCCGTATCTTAACCCCTATTTGGACAATTTACAAATCTGAATACTGCATGTTGTAGAGAATTTTATGCTCCACAAAATGGGGAAAGTTATTTTTCTGTAAAAGGCACTAAAATTGAGTTATTTAAGAAAAATTAAAAAAAGTGCCGAAAAATATTGGTTTTTTCAATATTGTGATAAACGCACAACGTCTAGAAGATCGAAAACTTTTTTTTTTTTTTATTAGAGGGTCAACCTATAATAAATGAGACTATCTACTATCTCATGCTCTAAAAAGTTGATTATGACAATTTTGTTTCTAAAACGCACTAAAAGTAGGTTATTAAGCAAAAACTAACGTCATTTGTAGATTTTACATTTTTTCCAAATTTAACCCTATTTTCCCGGCTCCGGATCTTACCCCCTATTTGGACAATTTACAAACATGAATACTGCATGTTGTAGAGAATTTTATGCTCTACAAAATGGTGAAAGTGCTTTTGTCTCTAAAACGCACTACGTGATGAGTGTCTTCCAATTTTGATTCTGGTGAATATTTCCACCTTTTAAAATTTCATCTAATACTCCCCCGCCCACCCCGTCAAATTTCCTTTTCCTCTTTTGCCTCCTCACCTAGAATACAAAGTTATTTTTTTATGTTTATCTTTTATGTTTAAATGTTTACGTATATATTATTTTAGTAATAAAAGACATGTTAAAATACAAAGAGAAGATGAAGATACAAAATCAGCAAACTATTCTTTTAAAAATTTCTCCTTTACCTATTTAGTTATTCCCCATCTCTACATTCCAGTTTGGACAATTCATCTTAGGGCCCTCAAAACTATCAGCAGCCCCTTTTGGGCCACCTACTATAGCTCCCTTAAAAGTCGTCCTAATCACTAACATTTTTTTCTAACAATTTCTTAGTACTTCCAGCTACTACATTAATGACAAAAATATTTTTTCGGAGAAGATCGGGTCCCCCTGGACCTTTTAAGTTTCACTAAATGTTACACTAAAATGTTAATAACTTGTCCCCTTTCAATGCGATCTTCTTCGTTTTGGGGGCCTTTTCTCTATTTAGCTATTCCCCATTTCTACATTCCAGTTAGGATCGTTGTACCCTAGGACCTTGCCGGAGCCCCTTGAACTTTTTGTGCGCCATTCATTTTCCTCCCCCTCCCTAATTTTGACACCATTTCAATGCACAACTTGGACTTCTCTACCCGGGCCACTTCCCTCATATTTTTATCGGGATCCTATTGCCTTTTTTAAAGCATTTCTTTAAAATTTTATACTAATGATTAATTTTTATCCTATGCTTAATTTCAATTAATTAAAGATCTAAAGTGCTAAGTACTAGGAACTTTTAAGATGTTTTCCTCTTAGGGCCCTTCTCAAACTATCAGTTGGCCCCTTTTGGGACCCCTATTATAACTCCCTTAAAAATTGTTCGATTCACTAGTTTTTTTTTCTAACAACTTCTTAGTACTTCGAATTATATATTCCTAAACGAACTTCCGACAAGTGTATCCGTTATTGCCTCTGTCATCGTATAGCAGGCGTCCAGCGCACGCGCTGCAAAATTTTTTAGTTCCAACTTCTACCGCTAGGTGTTGCACTCTGCCTAAACAAACCTCTTTCTGTATGAACCTCTCACACGGTATAGTAGCTGTGCTGCGTCTGTGCTGCGAAATCTTTTTGCATTAACGCGATATTTAAAGTACGACTGTATACGCCCTATTCCCCTTAAATTTAAACCTTTAACATTAACAAATATCATTAACGTTTGAAACAAAATGACGCTGTTGAAACAAAAATAAAATAGCGCCTTTGTTTGGTTTGATTTTGAAGTTTTTTTTTTTTTCGTTTAGAAAAGTAAAGGGAAAGACGTGCCAAGCAGAAGTAAATTAAATACAACCTACTCTGGGTTAATTGGATTATGTCGGGTCAGTTTTTTGCAAATATTAAGAAAAGTTACCGGCCTATTTTCACAAAATTTAGAATTTCGGAATGAGAAAAATAAAATACGTATACACTCTGAGTTTCAAATCCATACCACGAATAGTTTTTTTATTATTCCAGAATACGTGAGAATGTGAAAAAACAGTAACTCATGAAACAATGGATTCGCATCGCTACCCTGGTTTATTTAGTAACTTCTGAGAAGACTCTATGGAACAAACCAACCGAAGAAAAAAAGACATTTTTGATGAGAGTACATTGTGGATTTTAATTAATATCTCGGCTAATAATAATATATATATATATATATATATATGAGCTTCAGTCGCACCAAGACATGCCTTGGACTATCCTCACCCAAATTTTCAGGTAGGTTCCGTTCAGGTAGGTCTAGGTAGATTTCGTTAGGTAGGTGCGGTAGCCATCGCCAACAAACAAACAAACAAAGAGCAAAAACATTGAGCAAAAGTTTGTTCTACTAGTAGAGATTTATGTACTTCTAAGTACATGTTCATGTGCACAGCTAACAAATATTCTCAAATATTCTTATAGATATATATAAAAAAAAAAGATGAAAACAGATAAATCTCCTAATCATTTTACTTTTGCTTTAAACAGCTTCATATTATATATTTAAACAACTTTCAGTTTCGATTTCCATCATAGTTCAAGAATAGTTCATAACTTTCTCTGCAGGATATTGATTTCAATCTGGCGCCGCAAAGACGAAAGATGACGATTTAGTTTATTTTTTAGATTTTGTTAATAGATATTTCAATGGGAGAAGTACAAAGTCAGAACAGAAAATGATATCACTGAATCAGTAGTTAATCTAATATTTTAACCGATTCTTCAACTCTATTCTTAGCTTCTTTAATCTATACCCCAGAAGAAATCTAAACAGTTTTATTTAATATTTTTCTATTCGGATATAAAGATCATAGAATCACGTTGTGTATATATAACATTGATCGAAAATATACTGTATTATTTCGCCACAGGTATGTATAACAGATGTTTTAATTTTTTTTCTTTAGATGAAAACAGGAACAGCAAAGACATTTCATTGAGTTATAAAAACTGGATATCTTATAAATATGCTTTACTTCAAATTTAAGATAAAGTTTTGAAAAATATGTAGTTGTTTTTGAATAATTCAGGCAGAAAATTCAATACCTAATGATTGATTTCAGAGATTTCTCCTCAATCGATTGTTAAATTGCAAAATTTTACTGATCGTCGATTGTGAATGAGCAAAGTTTTTAAAATTACAATAGTAATTTGTTGAATTTAGAGAAAAATTAGCAGTTTCACTTACAACTAAATAAAATTTATAGGTTACTCTAAAAACTTGTATATTAAAATTTTCATAATTTTTTGTTTAAAAAAACTTCTATATATTAGTAATCATTCATTGTGTTAGCTTTCGATATAACTAATCAGAAAAAAGCAATTTGTAACTTAAAACTTTTGTTTATCGCTTAATATTAAAAACCAATAACCTAAAGTCAAAAAATATTCTGGGAGTAAAAATTACCCCCCCCCCTAAAATAAGTTTAATCAACAATAATCACAACAACAAAAATACATACCTAAATGAGGCATACATATGCCAAAAGTTTATTATTATTTTTTAAATTTGCTGTTTGAGGACGCACTTTTCTAAGTATTAAAGATACATATATGACACTTTTTCTTGAATGAAAACCATTGCTAAACGTTATATTTATAAAACATCTTCAAGATTTAAATTGCTGGTTTGTTAACATTTTACAACATACCGGGTGTACTAAAATTTACTGACTGATTTTAAAATTCAAGAGCGTCCAAACGGTGACAGTTATTTAAAAAAGTCTTGCAAGAGAGTAATGTATGATGTTAGGAGTTTTTTTACTGCGATTCCGGATTTCAGTTCGAATTACCATCAATAGATGGCGCTGTGAATAATAGGAGTGCATAGCAGGCCAAATCTAAAATCGCCCAGCATTGATGCGAAGGAAGGAGGTTCATCACATAGAGTGTGTCTCATTCGATAATAAAATCTTGTTCTTAGGGCATTCTTAGGGCTGAATAAGATTTTATTGGTGAATGAGAACCACTCCATGTATTGAACCTACTTCCTTCATATCAATGCTGGGTAATTTCTGTTTTTGTCTCGATTGGATGCCTATTGCTCGCAGCTCCATCTATTGCTGATAATTCTAACTAAAATCAGGAATCACAGCTAAAAGAACTGACATCATACATTACTCTCCTGCAAGAATTTTTCAAACATCGGTCACTGTTTGGAAGTTATTGAATTTTAAAATCAGTCAGTGCATTTTAAGACACTCGGTAAATAAAATAACATTATTTTACATTACACAACACAACAAATAAGAAACATGCGTTAAGTAAAACAGTTAAAAAGTACTTCTTTTCAATTTTTAAATTTACAAACTATTACTGAAATAATAATACAGAATGGAAATGTCTTGAAATATTACCGCATCTGTTGTTTACCTCACGTTATTGGTTTTAAAGCTTGAAGAAAGCGAGGCTCATGCTGCTCTTAACCTTTTTATTTATAGATTCTCAATATGGAAGAGCATTAATTTTAAATCTATGTATATATGTAAAAATAGACGTGTGTGCCCCTATATATCACTTTGCAGCCACAACTACCCAGCGCCGACTCACAACTATATGAGTAGTAGCACATCGCATACATTTTCTAATTTATTTAAAGCTATGTAGAATGATATTATTTCACTAGTTTATAAGTTGTCACTATCAGATAGTTTCTACCAATAGTTGCACATTTACGACAGAATATTTTCATGCTTCTGGCCATTAATTTTTGGACGCCAGTGTAAATATAATTGATAAAAAACAGTTGATAATTTGATAAAAAATTGTAACCAGTAAAATTTAACGAAAAATATATTTAATAATGTTTCACTCTGAAATAAATAATGTAATTTTATTTATAGCGTATCTAGTCGTGTCAGAAGTTCTTCTTTTAAACAACTTTTAAAAATTAAGTGAAAATAGAAATCCTAGGAGAGGAAAAACCTATAACGAAGAAAATTTGGATTTCTTTTCTGACTAAAAATTTTTTTGCATCAGCTTATAGTTACTATGGGCTGCACTTATATTCACATAAAGTGTATATTGTAATTCCTTCTCTTTTAAAGAAACCGTCACAATTTAAATCATTATTAACTAGTGAAACCTCTCTGTGCGACCACCTCCCTAAACGACAATTTTTCATAGAACGTAATTTAATCCCATAGGCTCAATACTAATTTTACCTCCATTAACAGACCATTCTCCGTGGAACCCCCTCCATGCGCGACCAATATATTTGAAGAAATAAATTCAATTCTTTCCTAGTCGTTTGACCTTAATTTTAAATTTTTTAAAGATTTTTTTTATTATTCAAGTAAGCTTTAAGTGTTTAAACGCTTTTTGTGCATTCTCAAGCTATGAATCGAATTCTGATGATGAATGAGGCCTGCGGAACAGGAGTGCCGAGCAGAGTGCCGGACAGGAGTGCCGGATGTTATCGTTGACCAATAGCAAATTCCTAACCCGTTAGTTTTAGAGGTATAGTGAAAAGTGCAAAATAGTTTCAAATTTTGTTCTTCATCCTAAGAAAATCCATTTCCATCAATAGCTAATTCCTAAACTCCCTGCCCTATCCTCTAAGGAAACTCTCAAAGAAGTAGATATATTAATAGAATCTTCACTATCTGTTCAAGACTGAACTTCGAAAACGTTTAGAAATAAAAGTTGTAAAAGATAAATCTATAAAATCAATGCAAACGTCATTTTATACATTTTAAACCTCCGTAGTAATTAAGTTATGAATTTAAATTAAATTTTTCTTTTGGTATTTAATCTTTTTTATTTATGTATATTAATAAAGGAAAGTTTCGCTCTGTGTGTGTGTGTGTTTGTCTGCGATGGCTAGCAAAATCTAGCCCACCTAGAAGTCTGAAAATTTAGGTGTGGATAGTCCAAGGTCTGGCCATGTGCAGGGATCTGCTTTCATTAAAAACTGAACTACAAAGAGATCTGTTTCTCTGGTCGATCCCTCCATTTAGTTTGCGAAAATGAAAGGAAATAATTGCCAATTTTTACTAATGAACAAAAATTTAAGAAACTAATTAAGATATAGATTTGAAATTGAGGTCGAGAAGGGGTGTCATCTGCCGGCTATTTTAGCGTAGCGTTTTCGTTATGTTCTAATTATCAGAAAAATTTAACTATTTTTTTAATGATCGCGTTAATGTAGGTGACGGTGGTTTTCTTGAACAAATTATTAATTATATTTGCGGGTATGCGCGGAGGGAGGGGGTTAACGCCTTTCTCTGAGATTTTAATTATCTCGGACCCGGGCAACGCCAGTCAGGTTAACTAGTTTTCTAATAAAAAATAAATTTTCATAAATATACTTGTTACCTTATTTTCAACAGCCAAAAACTAGATTTTAACACAAACTCCATTAAGACACCACCTTTGGGAGCGACCGATTTTTAATGGAACGTAGCGTGGTCGCTTTAGGGAGGTTCAAATGTATTAAAATATTAAGGGGAATTCTTAATAAGCAATTATCAGTTGAATGATCAATGCCCTTTCTAAAGCCATACTATTAATGACAAACAGATTTTTAAGCGTTTAATGTCATCCGGAAAGTTCTGCGAGTTTTTGATATATTTTGAATCCATAAATGCCACATTCCCACCGGAATTTTAGAATAAAACTTTAATTCTATAATGCAGCACTTGAAGAAATTGCTTTTACTTATTTTGAAATAAATTTGTTTGTAAATTCTGGTGACATTCAATCCTTTCAACATTAAATCAACAAAAGTATAGCACAGAACTTTCTGGATTGTTACATGGTTATAATGAGAAATTGATATTTGATATAAGATGTGCATTGTAAAAAAAGGACATTTCTAAATTGTTATATGTTTTAAAAATAAATTATTGTTTCTCTTTAAATCAGCATAATTTTGATTTCTAACACAAGAAACACTAAAAAAAAAAAAAAAAAAAAAAAAAAAAAAAAACGATACAACATTTAATTATCAGTTGAAATCATTTAAATTAAGTGTTAAATTATATAAAAAATAAAGACACAAAACACAAGAGGGTAATTCCTTTTTGAAAAGAATTTCAGAGGGTATTTCCTTTTTGAAAAGAATTTCACTTTAAATTTTCAATTGCAGATATAATTTATGTATTACGGGTTATACGGATTTTTAAAAATTGTTATTTAATTCGGAACAGCTCATTTTATTCTTTATTTCGGCTGAAATTTATATTTCATTTATAATTCTTCAGGAAAGAGAGCGCACAATAATTCAGTTAAAATTTCGATGAAGGAATTTCATTTTCCTCCTAACTCTCGACAGAAAATTGGAAGAATGACTTACAATTTAAACAAGAAAGAAAAATCATGCAGCAAGCATAGATTTTGAAACACTTTCCAACACTAACAGAGTACTTTAACAAACCATCGCTGTTTAATAAGGTAAATAAAGTATCTAAGTAAACATTTCAGAAAAACACAAAACACATTTGAAAACCAGATTGCAGCAATTACCGTCCACAGCCGGAAAAAAACTCCACTTCTTTTCTGCAGCCCTCTATATAATTTATATATTTGTATATACTCTATAGCAGCGTTTCTGAAACTGTGGTCCGCGGACCCCTGGGGGTACGCGAGCTTACAGCCGGGGGTCCTCAAGCCCAATGTTGAATTCAGACTTTTTTCTACGGGAGGAATTTCTGTAGCTCTGGGAAGGGGATTTGCAGGACTAGAACTTCCAGTCTATTTCCATTATTGTTCTACCAGAACTTCCTCTAGCACTTCCAGTCTAGTTCCATTATTAAGCATAAAACGTGAAATATTTCGGTGATGGACATTTCAATGCTCTGGGAGGAGAATGCCCAACTTCCTCCGGCGACACTCTGAATTCATCACTGCTCAAGCCAAACATTATTACCAATTTTTTTTTCTCCTTCTCAATTAGCTTTAAATATGCATACTACTTCGTGTTGTCATAACAGCAACCACGTGACCATACACACATTAAGTGCAGCACTACTCACATGTTTAGACAGTTTCATACACGAAAAAGAAACAAGCTGCTCAATATGTGTTGGAATAAGTATTGGTGAGGCTTAAGCTATGGGTGGAACTGTTAATGGTTTGATCAGCTTAGTTAAAGCCAAAGTAGCACAT
Source organism: Maratus michaelseni (assembly GCA_963931845.1). Classification (NCBI taxonomy): domain Eukaryota; kingdom Metazoa; phylum Arthropoda; class Arachnida; order Araneae; family Salticidae; genus Maratus; species Maratus michaelseni. The sequence goes on from OZ007591.1 coordinate 325,268,814, forward strand.
GTATTTTGGACACGCTGTTGGATTCGCCGGTAGTCGCTGGTTGCCAAAAAAATGTCTGAAGATTTAAAGACTACATCCAACGAAGTTGTTTCAGCAGTAAATTAATATCAATGCTCACCCATTAAATCCTAGGCTTTTTAAAATTTTGTGCGAAAAAATTGGGAGTCAATACAAACAGCTACTTTTGCATACAGAAATTAGAGAAATAAGGGGAAGTTTTAAATGGCATTTTTGCACTGCATGATGAAATTCCATTTGAAAGATGGTTTCAATGACTTCTCCTGGCTTGCGAAAGTGACGTACATATATTTTTAATTTTCTAGATGAAATGAATTTAAGCTTACAAGGAACATTGCTACACATTTTAAAAAGTTAGGACAAAGTAGAAACAACAATAAAAGAAATTGTTTTGTGGACAAACTGACTTGAAAATTATATTTTTCAATCATTTCCAACATTTTACATTCTTACAAATTACTGGAGATACGATTTCTTCTGACGATTTCATCATTCATCTTCAGCAGTTTCTACCAATAGACCGAAACATACTTGAATTATTTTATACAGCCCTGTATATTACCTTAAGCTTTTTATATACGCCACATATTAAGCTATAGTTTAATTCAGGCAAATACACGCTGAAATCACACTTCCAGAAATTATCATACATAGACAGCCATGTATTCAGTTCTTTGCGTGGCCCTGTATCTGATTTTATATATATTCTACAAACCTTTCTTGGTATACTAAATATATTTCACGGTTAAAATGCACAACTCGAGTAAAAACCCATTATAATCAATTTACGCTGATGCACCGTAATCCTTACAAATTTTTCTGTGTAGCCCTGTATATGAATCTGTAGCATTTATACATACCTCATAATATTCAAAAATTTGTTTAATCGCATACCTTACTAAAAACCCCACTTCCAATTATGGCTTATAAACAATACTTCGGACACAGCACTGTATCCGAAATATTTTGTGTGTCCCTGTATATGAATGATAAATGCTATACACATAACAAGTTTCTTGTAGTAAACCTCAATAATGTATATCAATTTCATTATATATAAAATGGCGTGGCATAATTAAAATATGTTGCAAAAAGTTTTTCCCCGTAGACCATTATGTAAAAGAATACTTTTGTGTGGCACTTTAAATGAAAGGAAAAGCTTTACACTCCACAGTCTACAGAAAACTATGTGTTAGTGCAAGGGTCGGCAACCTATGACCCGCGAGGCATCGAGTGACCCATTTCATAATTTCAAGTGACCCATTTGAGTTCCAAAAAAAAAAGTATTAAAAAAATAAAATTGTATTGAAAAAATATTTCGAGTTTATTTTGGAACTTTAAAAGGTTTAATTTTAATTCAGAAATTCTGAACTATTAAATAACATAACAGAAAATTGCACTTATTTGTTACAAAAATCAGGTTTTGAGACAGGAAAATAAAGAATGACGAAGAGAGAAAAAGAAATTCTTCTGAAATTCAGTTGGTATAAATTTGGCTTCCCCTGCAGCAATGAACGACTGCATAACGAATGCAGCGATTGGAAGAACGAAGGCGCGGCGGAAGGCAGCGTCCAATCGATGACTTCGACACAATCACCGCGATCTCGCTTTTTGTCCAATAAGTCGGTTTGAACTACTGCTACAATTTGGCGATTAGGAGTATTAGTTCTCTCAGTTGTGAACTTGTTCAGTTTGTTAAAACAAATGATTACCATAGGCAAACAAAAAGTAAAAAAGAGATTCAAGATGCGTTGAAAGAAAAGTATGGATGTGTCGAAAATGATGACAGCTTGATATGTAACTTTATGCACAGATCTAATTACCGCCAGAACTTACAATATTGAGCGACACTTTCATTCAAACATAAAAATGTGAGTGAAATACCAAATGAAGAAAAATCTGAATACATTGTTAAACGTATATTAGATTTTGGAAAACAAAATAAATTCATAGAGAAATTTGTTACTAGCCACAATCACGCTACATCTGCCAGCTTTGTTGCAGCCCTTTCAAGGGGACCGCCAAACATGATGCGCACAGATTTTGATGATCTTAAAGTACGTTGTAGGGATCATACCCCTAACTATTCAGGTCAAAGGTTTCCTTCAAATGGGCTTTAGTTTTCGAGAAATATCGGGTTAAAGTTCAGCATACATTTCAAATACCCATTCGTTTGCAATCTTGTACAAGGTCTCCGCGGTGCAGAGCTACCGTTCGCCATTTGAGTGCCAGAGGAGAGGGTTCTGTCCTCTCATGCGACTTATTACCTTTTTTTAATAAATTTTATATATTTGTCGCGTTACAAGTTTTATGCAGAATTATGATTTCTGTTTCTTTGAACTTTTTGCTATTTTCCTAATAAATTCCATTTACATTTTTGAATTTTTCGTGAAAATTTACATTTTTTTTCTTTTTTTTTGTGCAATTTTGAAATTAATATTTCTATTGACTAAATTCCATTATGTCTAGATTTTGTTAATTTTTTTTATTATTATTTACCCTTTATATTTTAATAACCGTTCTAAAATAATACTTTTTTTAACTTTATGAAATTTTAAATGAAAATTTATATTTTTTTATAATTTATACAAAATATCTCAAATCTTCTAAAGGTATGTATGATTAGGTAATTCCAACAACATATCTTGAAAGGAGTAATAAAAGATTAAAGCAATAACGCTTATAATAAGCAATAATCCAAGTTCTATCCAGTTATATATATATATATATATATATATATATATGTGTGTGTGTGTGTGTGTGTGTGTTATTTAAATACATTTAACTGAAAATGTCAAACTCAACATCATTTTTATTTTGCGCAAATAAAAAATAATATATTACAATTTTTTTTTTTTAATTCTAACAAATCGACGCCATACAGAAAAATTCAACTAGAAATGAAAAATCGTTTGTAAATTACAATACATATAAAAAATATCTGGAAAAAAAATCGTCTGCAATGACTTCTACAGAATAAATAAAATTTTCTTTTTATCCATTTCGTTTAGCTTCTTTTGCAGACAATTACCACGTTTGAAAAAATTTCTTTTTCAAATTTAATGCATTTTTTAATATATTTAACACAATTTAAGTATTTAAAGATTATATAATATGCTAATTTATACATTCTTCCAATATTGTTAAAACATTTACTTAAAGAGTATATTTAAAGGCGATTTTTAATGCGGAATTTGTTTAGAATATTTTTGCGATATGTATCACACAATTAGTTCCATATTTAATTAACTAAAAATGTCGATGCCAGGGATGATAAATATTTTAGTATTTCATCAGTTAACATATTTCAATATATTTAGAACAAATCAAGTATTAAAAGGATATATTATTTTGTTAATTTTTTTTTAATCATTTAAATTTTTTTAAATAGAAAATGCAAATAAAAAAATGCATTATTTCATAAATTCGATAAATAAATAAGTAAACATACATAAATATAAACAATAATCATTTTAAAAAGACGAGATATCAAGACATAAATTAGTTTGGATTTTCGTCAATAGAAATATTCGAATAAAAATTGCGCAAAAACAATAAATTTTCACGAAAAATTCGAAAATGTAAATGGAATTTATTAGGAAATTATCAAAAAGTTCAAAGATACAGAATTCATAATTCTGCCTAAAACTTATAACGCGACAAATACATAAAATTTATTAAAAAAAAGGGTAAAAGTCGCATGAGAGGACAGAACCCTCATCTCCGGATCTCAAATCGCGAACGCTAGCTCTGCGCCACGAAGACCTCGTTCAAGATCACGAACTAATGGGTATTTCAAATACATGCTGAACTTTTGTCCTAAATTTCTCGAAAACTAAAGCTCATTTGAAGGAAATCTTTGACCTGAATAGTTAGGGGTATAACCCCTACAACATACTTTAAAATCATCAAAATCTGTGTGCATCATGTTTGGCGGTCTCCTTGTTAGTATTGGTAACAACGGAAAACCCTTTACAGACGGCGAAGTTTTGAAAAATGCATTCTTAAATTGTTCCGAGCACTTATTTAATGACTTCGCTAATGAAAAAACAAATCATTGAAAGAATTAAAGAAATGTCATTGTCAGCTAGAACAGTTCAGCGTCGCATTGAAGATATGGCCGAAAATATTGATGAACAGGTGAAAAATAATTTGTTATCTAGTGACGTAATTAGCATTGCACTCAATGAAAGTATCGATATAAATAGTATGGGCGGGCTTGCAATTGTTATGAGATATGCATCAATAAATAGTTCAAAAGTCGATGATGAACTTTGCGTTCTTGTTTCTATGAATGACACGTCCAAAGGCACTGACATTTTTCTTCAAGTACAAGAGTTTACTAATTTCAAAAATGGGCAAGTATTGGATTTAAAAAGTAAATTGTTTTCCATAACAACTGATGGTGTTCAAGCTATGAGGGGAAGAAATATTGGAATTGTGAAACTAGTGGAAGATGAACTTGGCCGCTCTCTTTTGTCGTTTCATTGTATCATACATGAAGAAAGTTTGTTTGCAAAGGCATCTACACAACAACTTAATGATGTAATGGGAAAGGTTGTTAAGATCGTAAATATGGTAGTAGCACGATCAGCATTAGTACACAGACTCTTCAAAGCGATTTTGAAGGAAATTGAATCGAAATATGGAGATTTGCTGTTACATTCGGAAATACGATGGTTAAGTCGAGGCAAAGTTCTTAATAGATTTGTAGAGTGTTTCGATGAGGTAAAAAAATTTCTTTACGAAAGCGGTGAACATGATCTCGGATTCAATGATAATGAATGATTTGTAAGACTTTTGTTCTTTCCTTACGAAAATAGTTCATAGAGCTGTATAGAACTCTATAGAAATCTTTACAAGTTCTATAGAATAGCCATGCTATAGAATACTATTTCTATAGAGTTTTAAAGAGTTCTATAGAATACTTTTTCTAAAGAAAATGTTTCTATAGAATTCTTAGCATTTCTATAGAATTTTTTTTGTAGAACAGTTTTTCTATAGGGTACTATACATCTTATAGAATTAAATTCTATAGGCTAATCATTCTATAGATTTTTTTTATTAAAAAAAATATTTCTTGTTCTTTTAAAATTTATGTGTGTAGTAATTTATTTATAACTATATTAAAATTACAAAAGAATAATTAATTTTGTAATACACTAGTTTAGTATATAATTGTACTCTATAGATTTAATATGATTATATATATATATATAATTTAATTCAATTCTAATACATTGTGATTAAATTGTCAATGTTATATTATATCGGTCAAACTACTGAATTAAATTATGATTAATTATTTTGTTGGTTAATTTTATAATCATTTATTAATTTGCTGTTAAATTTATAAAACCATCCATCTAATTTAATAAATTTTATTCACTAATAGTATTGTAATTATTATTGAAATATTTTAATCTGAAATAGAAATATTTAAACAATTGTTTCAGTTTTAACAAATAATAATTTATTAGACTTTAAATATTTTTACAACACTACTATGATTGGGAATGCAAATCACAAAAGAAATAAAATTGAAACAGTGTAATAAGTGTTTAGAGATTGTCAATGGATGTGTATTCGTATGATCATTGAAGTCAAGCAGCATCGAGAGTGGTTAGTACTTGGGAGGGTTACCCCCTGAATTTTATAGAAGCTGTATATTTTTTCTATAGATATTTTTATAGAATCTCTATAGACATTTCTATTGAACTTCTACAGATCTTGAACTTCTATAGCTTTCGGTTAAAAGAACTTATAGAAAAATGGGCCATAATTCTATAGGATTCTATAATGCGTTTTCTATAAATAATTTTTATAGAATTCTATAAGAAATTTTTGCAAGGGTTAACAGACATAATGAACCACGAGCAGGAAAGACCGAGCCATGCTCGGTCAAAATTAAATTAGAGTTCAAATTTGAGTTCAGCCCATGACCAAAATGACCCACTAATTGAATTTTCTCGAACATGTGACCTAGCTCAACAGTCTTCTCGTGCTCGAAAACCATAGGATGCAAAATTTAATTTAAATAGTCTGAACCGATTTTTAGATACAATTAGCTTGACCATGACCCAAAATGACCCACTAATTGAATTTTCTCGAACATGTGATTTAGCCCAACAGTCTTCTCGTGTCCAAAAACCATAGGATGCAAAATTTAGTGTAAATAGTCTGAGAAGTTTTTAAGATAAAATAGCTTGACCCCTAATGACCCATGACCAAAATGACCCACTAATTGAATTTTCTCGAACATGTGACCTAACCCAACAGTCTTCTCGTGCTCGAAAACCATAGGATGCAAAATTTAATTTAAATAGTCTGAACCGATTTTTAGATACAATTAGGTTGACCATGACCCAAAATGACCCACTAATTGAATTTTCCCGAACATGTGACCTAGCCCAACAGTCTTCTCGTGCCCGAAAACCATTGTATGCAAAATTTAGTGTTAATTGAGCCGCTTTTTAGATCTTGACCCACAATGACCCAGAAATGACCCACTAATCGAATTTTCTCGGACATGTGACTTAGCCCAATGATTTTATCGTGCTCGAAACTCGTAGGACACAAAATTTAATCACAATCGTTAGAGCCGTTTTTTAGTTAAAATGAATTTGACCCGCGTTGACCCAAAAATGCCCACTAATCGAAAGTTCTTGAACATGTGATCCAGCCCAATAGTCTTCCCGTGCCCGAAAAGGGTCGGATACAAAATTTCATCAAAATCGTTTGAACTGTTTTTTAGATACAATTAGCTTGACCATGACCCAATATGACCCAAAATGACCCACTAATCGAATTTTCTCGAACATGTGACCTATCCCAATCGTTTTCTGGTGCCCCAAAACGGTAGGATGCAAAATTTCGTTAAAATCGTTAGAGCCGTTTTTAAGATAAAATTTGCATAACCACACACACACACAAGATTTGCTCGTATTAGAATATATGATTATAATGATTTCAACCCACGACATCAAGAAAATAACTACATAAATTTTGAAAATGTACAAAGAATGGAAGAGGTTTTCTTCGAAATTAATATTACATGAAGCGGACATATAAAATAAAGAATTTCGTTTCTTTCTTTTGTTAAAAGGGCAACACGAAAAGAAAATATCGATGAGAGCAATCTTAATATGTTCGAAAGTTGTATTCTGTGCATTAAAAGGGAATTTGAAAGTAAATTTAAAAATTTTAAGAAGCATGGCGAAATGTTTACTTTTATAATAAAGCCCGATGAAATAAAAGAAAATGTTTTAGATTTGCAGCATTTTCAATTTCTTAAAGTTGGCAATTTTTGTTTAGAAATTATTGACTTTAAAAGTTCAGCGTTATGGATGGATACATTCATGGTATTGCGGAAAGGTTTCGAAAAATCAGAAGATCGTGATCTTTCCACGATATCAGCGTGTTGAGCATCACTTCCTACAAAGTTTTCATCTGTGAAAAAAAAACTGGCTTTGCCATTTTGTACGCATTCGGTTCAACTTATAAATGTGAGCAAATATTTTCACACATAAAATTTATTTTAAGTAAGAACAGGAACAGCTTAACTACTGAAAATTCAAATGCTTGTATTGGTCTTAAGACGACTAACGATAAACCAGACTTGAATGAATTGACGTCAAAAGTTCAGCCTCAGGGGAGCCATTAAAGAGAAAGTAAAGTTCATTCAGTTATGTTTCCTTTTATAATAATTATAATTTTATTTTTTGTGTTTAAAGTTTAAAAAGGCGTATGATAATTATTTCCTCAATAAAATTTATCTTATTATTCACCCAAAAAAGCCTGTTTTAAAATGAAAATACCACTAACCTGAAACGTCTTCTTAATACACATATTTTGGTTGATTGTGACCCGTTGCCGACCCCTGTGTTAGTGCATCTCAGAAATTGATATCAATTTCATTATGTTTGTAATAGTGTAACATGAAAAAAATGCGCCGCAAAAGTTTTTTCACATTAAACCATAATATAATGGAATTCTTTTCAGCTTCCCTGTAAACTAATTATAAGTGCTAGACGTACCATGTTCGATAACAAGCATCTTGTAGTGTATTTCAGGGATGTATATCAATTTCAATATATTTGAAATAGACTCACATCATTTAAATGCACTGCAAAGGATTTTCCCCCATAGACTATAATGTAACGGCATTCTTTTGAGTTCTCCTATAAAAAAAGTATAAGTGCTACACACTTCCTTTCAATAACGAACATGCTATAGTGAACCTCAATAACATATATAAATTGCATGATTATCCTGATATATTTACACGAGTTAGAGCACGGACAGACAGACAGACATACAAACCGAATTCATAAATACTTTTCAACTATGTTGGAAAGTGTTAAAAATACTTATGGAATAAGAAAAGATTTCGAAATACAAAAAGTATAAAATATATTATTCAATATTTTATAAACGGAGGCAAAATTATTCAGAATGGAGGTTTTTCATTTTTTCTGTTAATACTTGAAGAATTCGGGTGCAAAATAAGTAACTAAGAAAATGCAAGTTCAGAGATATTAAAGATTCAATTTATCTAAAAATGAAAATAACGAAAAAAACTATTGTGATCGTATATTCTAAAACAGCTGATTTTATAAGACTAGTTCCCCAGTTGACATATATGCAACATGTTTGTTTTGTCTGATACATTTATTTTATTGGCCAGATGTCCAAAGAATCTTCATTAGTAAAATTTATATGTATAATTTAGCTTTGATTACATTGGCATTTCTATCTTGATAAAAGAAAGATGTTGGCTTTAAGTGTGTGTGTGTCTGTTGGCGATAACTAAGAAAATCTAGCGCGCTTAGTGGCAGTGTTGCCCCTCTGCTACATTTATAAAATTTGCATTCCTTGATTGCCACCAGTTTTCTGCATCATTAATATTCGCCTTATTTAACCCTTTGGGGACGAGCGACACGTCGGTCGTGACGCATAAGATGCTCAGAATCTTCGCTTATTCCTACCAGTTACTTTTTATTCTAAGCTTTGCCTTATTTAATGACATCATTTCTGCAATTCAATTAGGCGAAAATTTCTGTTTTGAAAAACCGGTGGTAAAAGATTAAAAATTCTGCAAAGGATGCTCGTCGCGAAGGGGTTAATGACAGACTAAATAAAGCGAAAGTAAAGCGAATTATGCTATTTAAAACAAGTTGGAAATTGTACGTCAAACGTGACAAACGAGGTGCGTTCGTACTGTAGCTAGTTACATAAATATTCAGATCTTGATGATTTTTAATTCTGTGAAATGAATTATATCGTCTGCAGATTAATTTCTGTAACAAAATAAGTATCACGGTCCTTTACGATTAAATTTCGAAAGCTCCTCTAACAAGAAAGCACCGATTAAAAAGAAAAAAATCAAATTTCTTAATAAATATTTTTATTAATATCTCCTAAAGTTTTGATTCGATTTTAATAAAATTTGAAATGTCTCGACAAAATTCTACAAAGATAATATATTTTAAATCTCAAACCATTCGGTTGGATAGTTTTTGCGTTGTTATATGCAGACGGACGGACGGACAGACGGACAGACAGACCGACGGACAGACGGACGGACCAAGCGACGACAATAGGTGCTACGTATTTATATAATTACGAACGCACCTAAAAAGAGATGGCAATTAAGAAAACTGAATATTTGAAAAGTAGTAATCTTGAAATACTGCGTAGAGGTCTGCAAATTTGGATAAGTATGGACGAAGACAGGTTATTTCATTTTTTAGGTGCGTTCGTAATTATATAAATACGTAACACCTATTGTCGTCGCTTGGTCCGTCCGTCCGCATATAACAACGCAAAAACTACCCATCCGAATGGTTTGCAATTTAAAATATATTATCTTTGCAGAATTTTGTCGAGACATTTAAAATTTTATTAAAATCGAATCAAAACTTTAGGAGATATTAATAAAAATATTTATTAAGAAATTTGAATTTTTTTTTTTTAAATCGGTGCTTTTTTGTTATAGGAGCTTCCGAAGTTCAATCGTCAAGCGATCGAGATACTTATTTTATTACAGAAATTAATCTGCAGACGATATAATTCATTTCACAGAATTAAAAATCATCAAGATATGAATATTTATGTAACTAGTTATAGTACGAACGCACCTCATTTGTCACGTTTGACGTACAATTTCCAACTTGTTTATATATATAATGAGTCGAGATTTAATCAAAATCCCGCATAGAATGCTAATGAACCAGCATCCATTATCTTGACTTATCACTTCTGAACATGTGCGGGGAAAACAGAGGTTTTTCAAGCACAAACATTCTGTTTATCAGCCTTTTTAAATTGCAATCCCTTGTCCCCTATGGAGTTACAAATAAAAAGAAGCATACGATAATTTTCACGGTATCTTTCTGGTACTGGTGATACGTATCATTAAAAAATATATAAATATTAACTATCTAAAAAAAAATTTTAAGTTAATATGTTTTTTACTTATTTTAAATGATACATTTTTTTCTTTGCGCGGGAATGTAAAATATAAAATGGCTAAGTTATCAAATTGATGTCAGCTGATTAAAACCAAAGTCCTCGTTTTGGGCGAAATAGGGACTTTTAAAATAAACCTCAAAAAAGTTCGAACACCGTTCTACGAATTCAGCTTTAATGAAACCAAAGCAAATATTACTGCATTGGGCTTAAGGATTAAATTTGAATTGATTTTCTGAGTGGCTTAAAATCGACTGCGTACTCGGAAAATCGAGGAATTTTTCCGAATTTTTCAGTTCACTAAAAATAACAAAAAAGCTAATTAAAAAAAATGAAAAACTGAGGTTTACGTGCTCAAGGATCCGTCTTCGTCTATATATACGGAACAAGATTTGCAGACCTGATGTGCGGTAGATTTTATATTTTTTAAAGGAAATCTACCCTAACAAGCCTAGAATCGGGGTCCCACTATCCTCGGCAGCGTACACCTATGCCCGTAACGATCTGTTTTTGGAAACGAACCTCAAATTTGTATGATTTCATATTTATTAAATCAAAACCTTTCCAAACGAAATAAGGGGCCTACATTATAGTGATTTCCGAGTTATTGCTGACATTTAAATACATTAAAACTTTCAATTCTTGTGAAAAGTTCTTGACAAAACCTAAAAGATGTAAAACGGCCATTCACTTTTTTAAAACGCGAACTGATATCTTCCAGTGTAGTGATAAACTGTGTTAAAAGTGTAGAGGTTTCCCGGACATGCGCAAAAACGAGAATGCCCCCAAAAAAGTTCCAAAGCCCAATTCCCTTAAACGATAAATCATATCTTCAAAAGCATTCATATTTTTAAAAAATCTGTGGCGAGTCTGTGAAATTACTTCAATAAAATATTTTTATTTTTAATAGAAATTATTAATAATTTTTTTTAACGAAATATATCTTTAAAACCGGCATAATACTGCCATATGCTTTTTTTTTTTCTCCGCTAAAAGTTGATGAAATTTTAAATCTGGAGAAAAACGAAAAAAAGTGAAAACCAACGCGAATCGACCTCCGAGAAATATATATATATATATTTTTTTTTGAATAGCAAATATTAATATATTTCAAAATCAAAAATATCGCCAGAACCGGAAAAGTACGCTGAATACGTGTGTATTTTTGTATATATATATATGTGTGTGTGTGTGTGTGAGTAATATTTTTATATGATTTAAATTCATTTACTTTTATTTTATTCCTATTCATTCTTAATATATATATATATATATATATATATATATATATATATATATATATATAATACGCCTTTAGAAAGTTAAAAGCATATCTTACATGTGGGGGGGGGGGGTACAAATTGATGTCCAGTAAAAAAAATTTAAATAGTAATTATTAATATTTTTAAACGAACGTTGGAATCGGGCATTTAAGAAAAAAGGTTTCATGTTTTTCATTTTCCTCTTACTTTTTTTTTTTTAGTAACTCTACGGGGAACCGGTAATCGCGATTTCAAAATGCGGGGGAAAAAAAAAAACCGCTTTCGTTTTTTTTTTTTTTTTTTTTTTTGAAGAAAGAACCGAGGAGTGCCCGGGGATGCGCAAATCTGCGAACGAAAAAGGTTTCGATTTTGCGATGTTCATTTTAATTTTTAACTGATATCTCGGCTGATTGTTGAAAAATGAAAAATCCGAGACTAAGATTCATTCGAACGTGTCTTCGTCTGTCCTTAACAACATTTTCGGACCTCTATGTGAAATAAATTTCCCTAGCTATCGCCAACAGACACACAGGCAAACATCTTTTTTTTTTCTTTTTTTTTTTTTAATAGTATAGATAGATACCCCATAGTCATTTTAGGGATATCTGTGGCCCTTTCTCCACAAAAATGACACTTACAAGATATAAAAAAAATAACATGTTACATTAGTTCATAAACGGCATTGCATAACTTCTGTAATTTTCTCTGGAATGTCAAAATTCTATGATTTTAGGTTACGAGTCTAAATTTTTACAATCGTACGTCACATTGAAATTGAATCTTAGTAGGGAAGTAACTTAGTAGTATAGCAGGGTTACACTATCATATAAATAAATAAAACAGACTGAATTGTTTTATTGAGAATTTTAGTTTGATACTGGCTATTTTTTTTTTAAAGAAAAGAAATTCGACTATCGGTGTCATATTTACCCGAATGCAACACGAGCTTTTCTTCCTATTTGTATTCTAAAAGACAGGTTTTGTCTTAATTTCACTCATTAACAAAAAATGCTACGCGTTCGTAAACGGCATTGCATAGCTTCTGTAATTTTCTATGGAATCTCAAAATTCTATGATTTTAGGTTATGAATATAATTTTTTACAATTGTACGTCACATTGAAATTGAATCTTAATAGGGAAATAACTTAGTAGTATGGCAGGGTTACTCTATCATATAAATAAATAAAACAGATTGATTTGTTGTATTGAGAATTTTAATTTAATACTAGCTTTTTTTTAAAGAAAATAAATTTGATTATCTATGTCGTATTTACCCGAATGCAACACGAGCTTTTTCTTCCAATTTGTATGCTAAAAGACGTTTTGTCGTGATGTCACTCATTAACAAAAAATGCTAAAATTATCGATGTTTTAAAGTTGTGTAGTTCATGGAAAATGCCTCATACACAATTGTTACCCGCATCGACAATATGAGTCGTCCTAAGTTTTGGTCATCTTATGTGCGTATAAATACGGTTATAATTCATAAATGCAATTTTTCGAATTGTAACATTTTTTATTGGTAATTATGGAAAGATATGCAAAGTACAAATCTAAATTAGCAATTATATCATAAAATATTTAGTTCCCAACATACAATATATTTTCAAGTATCCTATCCAATGAAAATAAATTGTTTTAATATATTTTTTCTTTTTAAGAAGTACTGGAATTTTATGACGAGATATTCTGTTTACTTATTCTGTATACGTGAATTGCGATAATGCTCATAACTGTTCAAAGAAGAAATATAAATCTTAAAAGGAAAACAAATAAAAATGACAGAAAATGATATTTGGAACATTTTTGGAAGAAATACGGCCATTTCTTCCATAAATGACAAACATAAGATATAAAAATAATTTAATCTGCCTGTATATGTTCTTAAATTGTTTCTCTTCAGATAAACTCTGTAATTATTTCTGAGGTCTAAAAAGTTTATGCTGTTGTGTTTCGAATATAAAATTTTGGCAAGAATGTCACTCCCGGAAATTGAATCTTAAATTGGAAGTAATTTTGACATGTATTGGAATTTATATTTTATGCAAAAAATATAAAACTGCGTGAAATAAAATTGTGTCTTTCCGTTTTTAACTGTAGAAAATGTTAAAAAGCCACAAAAATCAAAGTACTTTAATTTGGTAAATATTGCTCATACATAATTGAATTTTGTTTTTGTTTTATTTGTTACAGAATGGAGAATGTTTCCGCAAATATATCTTATACAATCCACGTACCGATAAAATTTTAATTTTGTAACTTTTACAAAAATAACTCTTTTAATATAAATGGCTTCAAGAACAACATTTGAAACATTGCGTAATTGGAAGTACACTAAAATTAACGGCTTAGCAATTAGTTATTGAAAAGAAGTCACTCTTGTACTTACATATACATGCGTGTGTATAAATAGAAACACGTGAAAATATTCCTTTTTATGTATAATCAAGGCTCCCAAATGGTCCGCTTTTTAAATACCGGTATTTTCTTAGAAAAATTATATTTTTAGATTTTACTTGCAAATTTTGTAGGAACCACCTTCGGAGATAAATTTTTGCGGAAAAGTTGCAGAAACCAACCAAGAAATTTTCTGTTTAAAAATATCGGTATTCATTTGGCGGACCATTTGGGAGCCCTGTATAATTTACATTCAAATTAAATTGCTTGAAAATTTGAATGTACCATTGAAGGACATTACAGTTTTATATCTTTGTAAATGTTGCCATCATAGCGTGATAAAAATTTCACTAACACACGTCAAAATTTAATATATTTTCATCTAAAGCGACTTTTATCTGAATAAGAACTAAAGAGAACTGAGAACTAACTGAGCTAAATAAAATTTAAAATATGTATGCAGTATATCGTAATAGCATATCATAATGGCGGACATAGAATTAAAAGCGCGTATGGAAATAAGTTTGTATTAACACAACCAAAGGTCTGATTAACATATTAGCACTAGACGATTGTATGACTTAAAAAACCCTGCACTAAAAGCTAAAATCAATATACGTCGAACAAGTTACATAAATTGCGCAGTCCACAAAGCTTTAGATAAAGAAAACTAAAATAATGCACGTGATAATAATGCTCGTTGTTAAGATAACAAACGAATAAATTAATTTAAATTGACGTAGCTCAGAAACCAACAAATCGTAGTGCAAGTATGGTAGCCTAACAAGAAGCTCATTAATTTAATTCTAAGGTTTAATATATAATGGTGCTCATCAGCCCACTTTTTAATTAATTTCTTCTACGAATTAATCGATATTAAATCTTTTTGGTCAGATAACGTAAATTCAGGTTGAATAACAGTTAGTGTGTGGTGATAGTGGTATTTACGTTGAAAAATAATACAAAATCAAAATATTCAAAAATTCTCCCGGTGTTAAAAACTACTCCAACCATTAAATATTTCTGAAAAGACAAATAACAAAATTCAATAAAAAATATTAATCTCATATATGCTCTCCTCTAATTAATATCCAAACAAGGCACAATCGCTCATGCTTCGAATTAAATTCTCTAATAGATTTTTGGGGGCATTAGGGGGTTATAATTTATTCCTATAATAAGTTTCTGTTTAAGAAATATGGAAGCTCATCGTCCAAGTCCTCCAAGTCGTACACAATCTAATTTACTTGTGGAGAGATTTGAAGGGAATACCTTTAGTTGAATATTTATTTTCCGTTAATTTCAACACACACTGAACAATAAAACTTTGCTTTTTTTGTTCAAAAATACACAAAAACATCCACATAAGCGGTATACACAAACATAATGAACATTTTCACATAAGCTAATAATGGTGCATTAAGCATGACTATCCATAGACTGTTTTCTGTGAAAAAAGGTAAAACTCGCCGTCTCATCATTATGACATATAGTTCTGTTATGTCACCATGCCTACTTAAATAATACTTCTGTTACCAAAAGCTATCTAATACTCCTGCAACTTGCAGTACCGTCTTGTTTCTTTCTCCAAAAGAAAATGTTAACTAAGACAATAACTGAAGCCATCACTCCGACTATTTAATCACAAATAAAATCAATTACGTTAAGTGTTAAATTATATAAAACTAAATACATACTTAGAGAGATATCACCTTATGAAAATAAATTCGCTTTACATTTCTAATTTAAGAAAAACCAGGCAAAATAACATTCATTAAATATAATAAGACAATCCCTGTTACAAAACGAAGATAAAAATTGTTTTTAATTGAAAATTCAAATAGTTTTTTTATATTGAAGAAATTTCTGATGCCTAATAGAAAAAACACTAAGAAACTAATTTTTTAAGTAATATAAAGATACCACATTTCATACACAAATCGAATCAATCAGGTAAAGTGTTACATTATATAATACTCAAGGTATAAAATCCGAGAGAATAATCCAATTTTGAAAAGAAATGTGCTATACATTTCTAATTCAAAAAAGTAATTTTTGAACATCGGAAAATACCAGTTTCTAAAAATGTTATTTTATTCAGCACAGCTATTTTTTTTCTTTATTTTGATTTAAGAAAATTACATTTCTGTTCTAATTCTTTAAGGAAGAGTACGCTCCAAATTTCAGTTTAAAAATATATTAAAGTAATTCATGAAAAACGCAAACTCTGAGGAGAAATTTTCAAAAATGACTTACAATGGAGAAATTACTTATGGAATAAGAAAATGTTATTTGCTAAAAGTAATCCAAAGAAAAGGTATTTAAAAGATTTTGCATTAGGAAACAAAACAATTCCGAATTTAGGTTATATTTTTCATTCTTTCTGTTAATATATAGCATTGTAAGGAAATGTATATGTAAAATGAATCTATCTATAACTGTATATATCTATGTGTATATTTTTATATCATATATTATAATACGAGCAAATCTTGTGTGTGGTTATATATATATATATATATATATATATATGCAAATTTTATCTTAAAAACGGCTCTAACGATTTTGACGAAATTTCGTATCCTACCGTTTTGGGGCACCAGAAAACCATTGGGCTAGGTCAAATGTTCGAGAAAATTCGATTAGTGGGTCATTTTGGGTCATTTTGGATCATGGTCTAACTAATTGTATCTAAAAAACGGTTCAAACGATTTTGACGAAATTTTGTATCCGACCATTTTCGGGCACGAGAAGACTATTGGGCTGGGTCACATGTTCGAGAACTTTTGATTAGTGGGTCATTTTTGGGTCAACGCGGGTCAAATTAATTTTATCTAAAAAACGGCTCTAACGATTTTGATTAAATTTTGTGTTCTACGAGTTTCGAGCTCGATAAAATCATTGGGCTACGTCACATGTCCGAGAAAATTCTATTAGTGGGTCGTTTCTGGGTCATGGTGGGTCAAGATCTAAAAAGTGGCTCAATTTACACTAAATTTTGCATCCAATGGTTTTCGGGCACGAGAAGACTGTTGGGCTAGGTCACATGTTCGAGAAAATTCAATTAGTGGGTCATTTTGGGTCATTTTGGGTCATGGTCAAGCTAATTGTATCTAAAAACGGTTCAAACGATTTTGACGAAATTTTGTATCCGACTATGTTCGGGCACGAGAAGACTATTGGGCTGGGTCACATGTTCGAGAACTTTCGATTAGTGGGTCATTTTTGGGTCAAAGCGGGTCAAATTAATTTTGACTAAAAAACGGCTTTAACGATTTTGATTAAATTTTGTATCCTACGAGTTTCGGGCACGCGAAAATCATTGGGCTAGGTCACATGTTCGAGAAAATTCGATTAGTGGGTCATTTCTGGGTCATTGTGGGTCAAGATCTAAAAAGGGGCTCAATTTACACTAAATTTTGCATCCAATGGTTTTCGAGCACGAGAAGACTATTGGGCTGGGTCACATGTTCGAGAACTTTCGATTAGTGGGTCATTTTTGGGTCAACGCGGGTCAAATTAATTTTATCTAAAAAACGGCTCTAACGATTTTGATTAAATTTTGTGTTCTACGAGTTTCGAGCTCGATAAAATCATTGGGCTACGTCACATGTCCGAGAAAATTCTATTAGTGGGTCGTTTCTGGGTCATGGTGGGTCAAGATCTAAAAAGTGGCTCAATTTACACTAAATTTTGCATCCAATGGTTTTCGGGCACGAGAAGACTGTTGGGCTAGGTCACATGTTCGAGAAAATTCAATTAGTTGGTCATTTTGGGTCATTTTGGGTCATGGTCAAGCTAATTGTATCTAAAAACGGTTCAAACGATTTTGACGAAATTTTGTATCCGACTATTTTCGGGCACGAGAAGACTATTGGGCTGGGTCACATGTTCGAGAACTTTCGATTAGTGGGTCATTTTTGGGTCAAAGCGGGTCAAATTAATTTTGACTAAAAAACGGCTTTAACGATTTTGATTAAATTTTGTATCCTACGAGTTTCGGGCACGCGAAAATCATTGGGCTAGGTCACATGTTCGAGAAAATTCGATTAGTGGGTCATTTCTGGATCATTGTGG
Source organism: Maratus michaelseni (assembly GCA_963931845.1). Lineage (NCBI taxonomy): Eukaryota > Metazoa > Arthropoda > Arachnida > Araneae > Salticidae > Maratus > Maratus michaelseni. Next base: position 325,287,039 of record OZ007591.1, read on the forward strand.
GTCAAGATCTAAAAAGGGGCTCAATTTACACTAAATTTTGCATCCAATGGTTTTCGAGCACGAGAAGACTATTGGGCTGGGTCACATGTTCGAGAACTTTCGATTAGTGGGTCATTTTTGGGTCAACGCGGGTCAAATTAATTTTATCTAAAAACCGGCTTTAACGATTTTGATTAAATTTTGTGTCCTACGTGTTTCGAGCACGATAAAATCATTAGGCTAGGTCACATGTCCGAGAAAATTAGATTAGTGCGTCACTTCTGGGTCATTGTGGGTCAAGATCTAAAAAGTGGCTCAATTTACACTAAATTTTGCATCCAATGGTTTTCGGGCACGAGAAGACTGTTGGGCTATTTCACATTTTCGAAAAAATTCAATTAGTGGGCCATTTTGGGTCATTTTGGGTCATGGGCAAGCTAATTGTATCTAAAAAATGGTTTAAACGATTTTGACGAAATTTTGTATCCGACAATTTTCGGGCACGAGAAGACTATTGGGCTGGGTCACATGTTCAAGAACTTTCGATTAGAGGGTCAGTTTTGGGTCAAAGCGGGTCAAATTAATTTTATCTAAAAACGGTTCTAACGATTTTGATTAAATTTTGTATCCTACGAGTTTCGGGCACGCGAAAATCATTGGGCTAAGTCACATGTTCGAGCAAAATCGATTAGTGGGTCATTTCTGGGTCATTGTGGGTCAAGATCTGAAAAGCGGCTCAATTTACAATGAATTTTGCATCCTATGGTTTTCGGGCACGAGAAGACTGTTCGGCTAAGTCACATGTTCGAGAAAATTCAATTAGTGGGTCATTTTAGTCATGGGTCATGATATTTGAACTCAAATTTAATTTTGACCGAGCTTAGCTCGGTCTTCCCTGCTCGTTAATATTAATATACATTTTTTAAAATTCTCGACTGTATATAATTATAACTGAAATAAATTGTTAATAAAAAATAAGCAAATAAGTGATACATTTTATATAGAAAAAAATATATAAAAAGTATATAAGGCATGTGCTTGAAACTTTCAAACATGTTGATATATTAAAATCTTTTTTTTTTTTTTAATTGTGAACTAATTTTAATGTGAGACCCGTTCGTTGCCCGAAGAAAGTATAACCGATATTCTATTTCGTACCACGTATATTCAAAAACTATTTGAGTACGAAAAGTAGTTGCGGTATGTTATGTGTTTTTTCAGCATATTCAACTGATAATTTTTTTTCTTAATCAAACCCCCAAAGGAAAAAAAATCATTCGCGTAAATAATATTCCAAGATGATTAAGTCTATGAGATTGGGTCATCTTTTATAACCTTCCACCAGTACAAAATGTTGTGAGGGGTGGGCAATTTTCAAAATGCCACCAACCAGCTGATTTCTTCAGCAATTCGTAAAAAAACCCACTAATAATCATTGTAATATTCAAATATATCTAAATCTATAGAATTGGGTCATCTCGCCCAAACAGCAACAGCAATGAAATTTGAGGGAAGAAATATTTGAAAATGTCACCACAAATTTGAATATTTGGTGTTGAGATTTGAAATTATTAGGAACAGCAGAGATGCATTAATATTGGTGCACTAATATAATTTGACATGGTTCTTACTTCTAAGGCGTAAATTCTCGCACAGAACAGTTAAAAAAAAATCGAAATTTTAATAATGCAGAAGCATAAAAAATTATACAATTGCGATTTCTTTGATATCGTTCGGGTTAGATACCTGAAATTTGGCATAGTGGTTACTGTTAAGATATAAATGCTCGTAAAGAACTGTTTATAAAAAATGAAATTTAAAAGAGTAAAACGAGCGAAAAACGTCCAAAAAAGTTCTAAATTATACGAAATATTTGCATTTGTAAGGGATGGGAACTTTAAATTTGACATGGTTGTTATATGTAAGATGTAAATGCTTGCAGAGAACATTTTCTAATAAATTCTAAATTTAAATGAGAACAGGAGCTAAACACATTTTAAAATAGTGATATTTATAATACCGTTTGGGATTGAAACGTAAAATCTGGCTAGTTAGTTAATTTTAGATGTAAAAACTAGCTAGAAACTGTTTCTGAAAAAGTCGAAATTTAAAAGATTGAAACGAAAGGGAAACACTCTAAATTACTATTCATTTGTACTTTTTAGGACTAGAAACTTAAACCGTGACATGGTCGTTACTTTCAAGGCTTGTATGTACTGACAGCACAGTTTAAAAAATATAATCGAAATTTTAAAAGTGTTAAAAAATGTGGAAAACTTTCTAAATTTACGATTCTTTAGACTAATAATCCGTTTTTTTTTTATGAGGATGCTTCTGGTGACAGTCTCTACTTAAAACTGAGCTAATTTTTATCTCTAAGCTACTGCTCTCAAATAGGCGCATAGACGTCAAATGTTCTAAAAATTTATTTGGCTATGTTGAAGCTATAAACATGAAATCTCCAATAATGGTTTTCTTTAAGATGCAAATCTTCACTGAGAGAGGTTCTAAAAATCGAAATTTTAATATGTGAAACGAACAGAAACTCATCTAAAAACGTTCTATAATATTTATTTGTGTCAGGGCTGAAATGTAAAATTCAGCAGGATAATGAGGAATTTGCACACATGAGGTAATGGAACAACTTTACATTTTTCTGATAATTCCAGACTCATAAATTTCAAAAATGTTCTCAAAAATGTAAAACAATCGTTCAATAATTGTTAAATTAAGTTTAAAGTTAAGAGAAAACCGGATGCTCTAAAACGCTGCGTGATTGGCTGTGACATCACTGTTCACGATAAGTCAATGTTTACATTTTGTTAGAAAGCGGCGAATTGTTTCTAAGCTCTGGTTTTGCAAGTATTTTGAATTGTTTTACCTCCAAATTTATTTCGGCTTTGATCTTTACGATATTTTTATCAATCTCTCATTCTCATTGTATATCTCCATTCTAAAAGTAAGTAATTAATAATGCCTCTGCCGTAATCGAATTTATTGTGACATTTTTACTTACTCGGCTCATTATAAACAAAATATTGCATATAAAAACATGAAAACTTGCAGTTTTACAGAGTAATGAATAATATATACGCTGACACAGGCACTTCTTAAATCAAAGGATTGTTTTAGCATATGATACAATGGGAAAATTGGTCATATAATTCATTTAAAAATGTTATAGGACTAAAAACTATGAATAGCAATTTATCTTTCGCAGGCACATTGACTTGTCTACATAGTAACTTGATTCTAGTACTTGACTAGATTGAGTCGTGCAGTGCGCAATTTTTTTTTTTTTTTTTTTTTTTTTATAAAATTTGTCCAAATTTTTGAGGGTTTTTTTCCAATTTTTATTAATTATTTCATTATTTGAATAACGATAATTCATAGTTGGAAATAATTTTTTATTTCCTACTGTTGCAAGATTTGAAAAAGGCCTAAGTAATTATATTTACAAACTCTTTTCAATTAAAAAATGCATTTACATTTTTTTTTTTTTAAATGAAAGAAAGCTTTAAAAGAATTAAATTATTACGTACAAAAAAGCAAATAATGGTAAAAATTACTCTTATTTAATACGATATATATTTAATCCGTTATATTTACGACACATAAACGATGTTCTTTTATCATGTAAAAGAAAACTTTTTTTTCTGCCCATTATTAAACGCAGGGAGGCAGTGACAGTTTTTACTTAACCATATTGTAACAGCCATTTTTCAAATGTTTAATTAATCTTTCTTAATGAAACGTGAAAACAACCGCCAGTGGATGCGTTCTGCCGCACCGAAAAATCAATCCCCCAGTCAAGGGGAAATGAACTACAACCCGATTGAAGAAGATCCCCACTTCTCGGGATAATATAATTTAATCTTCCGTAATCAGGTAATAGATTTAAAACACAGAGAATTGGCGTGTTTTTAGTCTGCGGGGTCTGGATAAGAGTTGTCGAGCGTAGCTCCTAGGAGAGCATATTATATTAGTGCTCACGAATATACAGTTAATACGTTTAAAACGTATTTTAATTTTAATTTTAATGCCTGAGGAAGACCACTCGGCTGAGGGCAAACCCAGCCGTTGAGTAATCGGTAACGATTTTCGATAGGTATAATATGGAAAAAAAGGCTTAACTGCGTATACGTTTAAACGTATATAAACGTATATTCGCTAGCACTAATATTATGTTTATTTATATATAATTCAAATGCATAAATATTTTCTTATTCTTCTTAATCAAAGATTATCTTTTGATTTCTGCTATCAAATAATGATGCATCACATAAATACGCTTTACTTTTTTTAAGTCAATTAATAAATTTCCGTCTTCTTTTATTCAACAAACATTTAATGTTATACTGGTAAGCATTTAAAATAAACAAATAGCCTGATATCTGATTTTCTTCTGTGTTTGTGCAGATCATATCATATATATATATATATATATATATAATATCTTTGAATTTCAAAAAAACATATCAAGCTCTTGTAACATTGTAATTGAATCTCCAAAGAGATAATTAATAATAATGTGTAGACAGAATACCACCTAGTTAATAAATTAACAAGTGCAATCATAATTTTACCATAGCATGTGCTTCAATGGTAATTGGCCAAAAATACTGAAAATAAGCAAACTAACATCAAAAGACAACAATCTAAAATCCCCAAGCAATAATAAGTCAATACAAAATTAATGTTGGCAAAAAAGAACCTGAATAAAATGTTATAAAAATGCATTTGAAAATTCAATAGATGAACAAATGATACCAAGAAATAATAGTAATATTATATAATTATTATTATTAAATTATTATTAAATACACCATTAAAAGAGCAATGCAGCTATATTAACTATGTATTCCAAACAGAAGCTAATCAAAGTGATTTATGAGCCAAATAGTCTAAATTATGGTAACATATGAAAATCAATAATTTCATCTAGGTAATTATTGAAAAGAATATGTAAAAACCATTCCATACCAATTTGCGCAATGCAGCAGAATTTTATAGAATGTTAAATAGTAATAATATCTTTGAATTTCAAAAAACATATCAAGTTCTTGTAACATTCTAATTGAATCTCCAAAGAGATAATTATATATATATATATATATATATATATATATATAATTATTATTATATATATATATATATTGGTTGTTGTATCAATAATTAATATATGTGCATACAGAAATTCTGTTCAAATAAAAAGTGATACGAATTTATACTTTTGAAATTGTTTTCACCTGATTAAACAAAATGATATCTGAAAGCTACTTTAATGTAGGTGTTATATAAAAAAGAATCATAATCAATACATCTAAATTATAAATTAAAAGAAAACACCATCACGTGTGGTGATTAAATTTATTAACAAATTATTGTTTTGTGTTAAATTCCATTTCCTTTATATTTACATTCAAAAGTGTTTCGTTTTCGGAATTAATTTAATCAAAAAACAATCATGGATATCGTACTTTATATTTTAAAGTTTCTTTATTTTATAATTTATATAATATAAATGAAAGGACGGATTTTGTAAAATTATTGTAACGCCTGCAGATGCTCAAATATCTGTGGCACATCGCCAGAAATGTGTTTGCTTCTGTGATAAATTGGGTGATTTATAAAAATCATATCTACATTTTATTTACTAATAAAAAGCATTATTCTAACAGACAGTATTGTATAACTTATAACTGATATAAATATTTTGAATTGGACTCATTTTTTCTTTGAAAATTTAAAAGCAAAAATTATGAAAATCAAACTTACTTTATCTGATAACGAATAGAGGAAAGTATATTCAACTAGGTAAATTATATCCAATAGTTGGAGTATCATAGTTGATGTTTTTTTTTCCAACAGAGTGAAAATATGCCGGGACCAGGACTCGAACCTGGGTACTTTGGTTTGCCGTACCAACGCTCTCCCTACTCAGCTATCCCGACGATATCCTGAACTAGCATATCTCATTCTAATTTGTTGGACAAGGCTGCGAACTGCAGCGCTAATTTCATTCATCCGAGCTATAACTATAGCATTTACATGATGAATCTTGAAATAGAACAGGATTTTTAGTAACATTTTTATGTACTTATAGATTATATTACTCTTGATAGTGTAATGCACCCGAATTTTATTACAAGAAGAAATGAAAGCTGGTATATCAAGCGCGCTATCCAAACTGCGTGAACAAATGTTGCGTTTCTTATCATGAACTGTGAAGTTACAAAACCGGCGTAAGAAAAGTTGCGTTTTCACAACACGGTAAATAGTGCGATATAAAACCTGTTAGACGTCAATAATTACAGCTTAAAATATTAAAATATATCTTTATATATATATATATATATATGCTGTTCTTCTTATTTTTTTGTTTTTATTTTATTTATTTTTTGTTTTCTATTGTATTAAAATAAAATCATAAATCGTGAAAATTCCTCATTACTTTAAGGCCGTGGATGGAAAACGTGAAATGAATGGAAAACGTTTTAAAATAACGATCTTACTTTGGAACTACTGAACTCATTTCAAATTTTCTCTAAGGGCACTTTATGCATTTTTGTATTTTGACTGCATTTTCTGTATTTTTTTGTAAGGGGTGACTGCAATTGAGCGAAATGGAAGTTTGACAATCTCTACTTAATGATGAAAATCTCTACTTAAAGATAGACTATATTTTTTTCTCTATACAAACTTCACTCAAAAGAGTGCAAAAGTGAAAAATGTTGAGTCTAAAGAACAAAGTTTGATATAGTGATTACTTTTAAGACACGCTAAGAACGTTTGTTAAAGTAATTGAGATTTAAAATAATAATATGATTGGAAAAAGCTTTATAATCCTGCTTAAACTGAAATTATTTTGGCTAGAAATTTCAAATTTTACATGCAGTTCTCTACTAGGATGTGATTTTCCTGTCTTTTTAATTAAAATTATAGTAAAAAAGAAACATAATTGCCAACTAGGCAAGGTTTACTTCATATTCAGCCTTTCACCGCAAAAAATTGACTGTTAAATATACTAAACCAATGTTTCTCAATTAATTACTTCATAGTACTTTGATTTTTATTGTGAATTAATACTGTATATTATTACTGTAAAAGATAAAAATTTGTTTGTTTGCGGGAAATACTCTCTGTAACTACTGAAGGAATAAAAAAATATTTTACTATACGATAGCTGATAAATAGAGTTGCCACGTTGACTGCATTTTATGTATTTTTTGTAAGGGGTGACTGCAATTGAGCGAAATGGAAGTTTTCTCATTAATTCAAGTCTCACGTTCACTTAATGTGTTCAAGAAGAAATTTTCTTCAAAATGTAACTTAAATAGTAATATTTAAATTATCTGCAGCAGTATAATCCACCCCCCCCCCCCCTAATGTTAGTACGATCCCAAATACCACATGGCAGACTTCAACAACCACGCCTGCAAAGCCGCGGTTTTTGCTATTCTAATTTTTTTTTTTTTTTTTTTTTTGTAATGAAAATTTATTCAAAAACATGCACCAGAAAAAATATATTAAATAATACTAAATAAAATCTCGAAAATTTGTTTCGTTAAAACTTATAAAAAAATTGACGTCGGATTCAAAGTGCCTAACTCTGTCTTTGGGGCGAGTTAGAGTTACAGAAATAAAAACGAGAATCTTCACTTACTCGTGATAGGTTGCTACATAATTTAAAATTAATGTCAAAGTTTTCTGATTGCCACTTATTGAATTACATGCAATTTTGCAGTCTATTAAGTTTTTAATCTTTTTTTTTTCTTTTTAACTTATTTTCAACAAGGGGGGTTATACAGTTAGCTACTATATATGTTTGTTCTATGTATGCCCAAGCATAACTTTTATACTTCTCTTTTTTTTTTCAAAGGTCTCTTTCTGAAGATGTCTTTAATATAATTAGTATCTGAAAGAAAATATATTAAACCTCATATTGTTTCGATCAGGCATGCAAAACACGTGGCAAGCAGACCACATTGTGCTCTCTGATAACTTATTTTTGGACCTCCAAGCCTTTGACATTTTCCTATGTTTGGTTCAGTTCATGTGTGATTCACAAAATACTCTTTGCACAAACCGTCGCTGTAGTGTTGACAAGTTCGAGATTTTTTTTAATCCAAAATATCTAGCACTACTTCAGAATACTAATCTTCGCTTTATTTCATAACAGGCATTCCTTTCTCATTACTAGTAGAAAAATAGGTACACCCAGAAAAAAGTTTTGTTGAATCAACAAAAATTTGGTTGACCCAACAAAACTTTTTTTTTAAATATAGGTCAGTGGAAATTTTGTTTGAATCAACAATTTTTTTTTTTTTTTTTTTTTTTTTTTTTTTTTTTGCAATTCCAAAAAAAAATTTGTATGGTCAGCAAAAAATGTTTTGTTAATTCAAGTAAAATGGTTCAATTTTACTTGAATTTTGCTAAAACAACCAAAATGTACTCAACAAAACATGTTTTGTAGTTTTAATCAATTCCTTTTTCTGTGTGTAGTATTTTGATTTGAAAACAATTCACAATCTGAATACATTGCCGTGGCGTTAGAGATGGAAAACATCAAAAAGTAGAGTATATGTATATGGTTAATTTAACTGATTATAAAATTTCAGCTTCAAGAGATTCTCAATACAAAAATAACTAATAAAAAAGCTACAATAAGCAGATTTTGAATTTGAAAATTAAAAAAAATTATAAAATTTTTACTTATTTATTTATTTTAATATTCTTAATTGTTATAGTTATATATTTTATGTTGAATATATGTACGAACTTATTTTGAAACCTGTATGTCTAAAGTTATGAACATCGAAGACAGTATTTTTAATTTTTTTATAATTAGCTAAGAGGTTAATTAAAAATTAATTAAAAAACCCTTCATTTATCGTAAAATCGTGCGCTGTCGCGGTTGTCTGCGCGAAAATGGCGTGCATCTTTGCGGAACGCAAACAGAAGAAATCGAGGGGCGATGAAACTTTTTTTTCGCATTTTGAAACTGCCGTATCCGCTTTTCAGATGGAAATACTTAAAAACAAAACAAAAAAAAGCCCTTTTATTTTGGTTATTTTCCCGGTCCTAACAGTTTATCTGTTTTTGAAAATATTAAGAGTTACTGTTATTGTTAAAGAAAAAAAATATCCGAACATATAGATTTCATTTTTTTTTTTTTTTTTTTTTTTTTTTTTTGCTTAATTACAAGTCCACATCTGCTTTTCTGATCGAAATAATAATAATAATAATAATAATAATAATAATAATAAATTTGTTTATATTATTTTTTGCTGTTCTAACGATGCACTCAAATATATATATACATACAGTATGACCACGAAAGTCCCTTGCCACCCTCTTAACTTCAGAAAGGCTGCTGCTATATTCATAAAAGAGGTGTCTAGGTATAGCAAAGTAGCCATGCGCTACTGAATGAAACTGCCTACGGCGCCACCTGGTGCAATACTGCGGAGTTAGCATTCCTATCTCGAAAACGAAAAGAGATAGAGAAAAAAAGTGATTTACAAAGTTGTAGAGTATCATCGATTTAGTGCGAAAAGACACCTTGTGGTCATTAATGCGAAGAATAGAACGGTTAAAACACACATTTGTTTTTTCGTGATTTCCTACAATGTGACGTGAGGAAACGATATTAGAAAGAAAGAAACAACCAGTTATGAAACAGCAGGTGTGTGCGACCCTTCCACAAACATTTCAGGACCTTAAACGACGCATTACGGACGCGTGTGCCAACGTGTCACCATCTATGCTTCAACGTGTGCAATGTGAAATTCAAACAATGATCCAAATGTGCAATGCAGCTGAAGGTGAGAAGTATGAACATCTAAAATAAAGGTATATTATTATAACAAGTTGTTTTTTTCTTTCTAAGATCGTTTTGTCACATCACAATGTAGGAAATCACGAAAAAACAAATGCGCGTTTTAACCGTTCTATTCTTCGCATTATTGTCCAGAAGGTGTCTTTTCGTACTAAATCGATGATGCTCTACAACTTTGTAAATCACTTTTTTCGCTATCTCTTTCCGTTATCGAGATAGGAATACTAACTCCGCAGTATTCGACCAGGTGGCGCCGTAGGCGGTTTCATTGAGTAGCGCATGGCTACTTTACTATACCTAGACACTACTTTTATGAATATAGCAGCAGCCGTTTCGAAGTTAAGAGGGTGGCAAGGGACTTTAGTGGGCATACCTACTGTATATATATTTAATCCGCACGCACTTTTCTGATCGAAATGCAGAAACTGTAAGTACGTTCGAATAGGTTTTCATTAAAAGTATAAATTCATGCAAATACGAGGGTGTACGTTGACAATGTCAATGGAGTCAAAATTTTTCTTTTAATATATAAAATCAAAACGCCAGCACGTCCGGTGTACGCTGTCGAAGGCGGTTGGACCCCCCCCCCCAACTGTAGGTTCGTTTGGAGTGATTTTCGTTTAAAATTATGAAATCAAATAAATTCAAGGTTCATTGGCAAGAAAAGACCGGTGCACGTCCGGTGCATATTATCGTAAGAAGTGGGGCCCCCAACTGTTTTGTCCCCATACGTTTGGATTTATTTTCGTTTAAAAATATAAAGTCGTTCAACATTGATTTTAGATATATTTAAGGTTATTATCATGGGTCAGGCAAAACCGTGCTGGTCAGCTAGTATTCAAACAAAAACGGAAATTTTATATGAGTTGTAACTTTCCAACTGGACGAAAAATGTCCGGGCCAGGATTCGAACCCGGGATTTCTTGGCTGAAGCTGCCATGCTCTATCAACTGAGCTATCCCGGTCGAATCTGGCGGGCATAATTTATCCAGTTAACCTTATTGATCATAGCATCTGGTCTGATATTTGAATCAGCTCAACAGGATAGATCGCAGGTAATGGAACTCCAGTAAACGCTGAATATGTGATTACACTAGACTAATTTTAACACAATTATTCAAATTGGTAAAGAAATCATATGAGTTGTAATTTTCCAACTGGACGAAAAATGTCCGGGCCAGGATTCGAACCTGGGATCTCTTGGTTATATGATTTCTTTACCAATTTGAATAATTGTGTTAAAATTAATATATTGGAAATTTTATGTTTGATATGTAGAAACTCTCCTGGAGTTCCCAAAGAATATACTCTTAAATATCTTGATAGATTTCGGAAAGATAACTTGTTCGATTTGAAACTGATACTTCATTTTTAAAAAAGTGAATTAATAAATCCGATTAAAAATAATACAACTGCTTTAAAAAAAACTGTCACATTTAATTGCACGCTGGGCGAAATCATTCATTACGAAGTAGAATAAATGATGTCTAGAGCAGTTTAAGAAATTTGAAAAAAATGTAAGCTAAGATACATAAGTGTCAGCGATAGAAAGACACGTGATATAGACAAAAATTGGAATTTTTAAATAAAATCTATTCAATATTTGTTTCTTATTACTTTGTTATTCATGAAAATACAGGTGTACGAAATTCTTCTCAGTTTGCAGTTTTCAATCGCAAAGATGGTGAATAATAAATAATATATAGATTTGAAAAAAATATATATACATAAAATAAAAAAATACATATAAAAAATGATGAAATTTTAAAAATAAGGGAAGAGCTTCTGAAAATATTCCTATGCTCGGTAGAATCCCCATAGCTCATATATTTTATTATGAAAATTTTGACTGAATCAAGTTTCACTTAAAACTTTAAGTTTTTATTGCAAATAGTCCAGTCATTTGGTAGAAAATAAAGGAAAGTTTTGGTGTAGTTTTGAATTTTGGGTCCATTTATGTTTTTTGGGTCGCTGAACCCGAATCCAAGGTTTTCCAACAAAAATTTTTCCGGGAAATACGTTTTTTTTTACAAAAAACATGTAAAAAACGGACTTTTCTCAGTTTTTTGAAAATAACTCCAAAACTGTGCATTTTGCGTGAAAGTTGGCAATATGTGAATTAAAGAAAATAAAATTTCCTACATTTTATGTATTGACAGTTTTTTCTCTGATCAATAGTTTAGCCGTGAGAGTGCCGCAAAAATGGGTGTTAAAAACAAAAAACTGTAAAAAAAAAAACGGGAATTACGGTACTGTATGTCAATGTAACATAGAAACTAACCATTTTACGCAAATGTTAACTATTAATGATACTAAAGATTATATGTTTGACTATATTTTATGCATTTGAGGTAGAGGAAAAGTGCGGATCCGACACCAGGGAAAGGTGGGAGCAATGGGGTAGATCCAGCTACTCTCATGAGTGGAGGGTGCTACTCCACCGGAGAGCTTGTATTCTAAGAGGCGGTAAGATTGGGAGTGGATAAAAGACAAAAAACGGGAATTATTGTCCTGCATCGATGTAATATGAAAATTAACCATTTTAAGCAAACGTTGACTATTAATGATACTAAAAACTATGGGATTAACTAAATTTTACAATGAAGTTGCCTGATAATAAATACAACGACTCATTATCAATCATTATTTAATTATAAATAATTATGTACATTAGCAACAAATATTACTAAATGTCGCAAAAATAGGTGTTAAAAACAAAAAGCGGGAATTACGGCACTGTACGCCGATGTAACATAGAAACTAACAATTTCACGCAAACGTTGACAATTAATGGTACTAAAGATCATATGATTAACTATATTTTATGCACCTCAGGTTCATTGTTTTCTTCATAACTAAAAAATAAATAAAAATGGTATGTCTGTGACCAAAATCTCTATTTGCTCATAAAAATAAAATAATAATAAAAAATAAACTTTTTAATTTGCTTTTTTAATAACAGAAAAAAAAAATAACTAAAACATTTTTATGCGTAAGGCCACTTTGCTTACGCTAAATGTACTCGTCTATACCTACAACATATGCTGAACTTGAATCAAACAATGCCTGTCGAAGAATATGAAAAATTTACCATTCAGACCTTCTTCACAATTCGACAATTCTGAAGGAGTCAACAGTTGTACGGGAAAACAAGGATGGTACCAAGATGTATGAATGGTTACTGAAGCATTTCCTTTTCCCTGAAAATCCTGATTTATACTCAATAAGCACTGATGTTTTGGCTGACGGACGAATCAACTGCCATAAGTCTTGGGAATCAGGCATTAAAGACATCCACAGAGTTTGGTGGGGACTTTGGAACTGTCAAATTTAAGCGGAGCGTCAGAGTGAAACCTCTTGCTGTAATGACCAGTGTGATAAGAGTAGACGACGAGTTGGTTCCTATTAATCCCAAGCCGGGAATCTAACCCGGGATCCCAGAATAGTGCTCTGAGGCTCTACCACTGAGCTACAAGGAACGATACCCCAACTCTGCATCTCCTACTCTTATATATGTCGGAAAGGCCACAATCGCAGCACAAGATGGGTTGGGTTGGGTTGATTTATGATGGTCAATTATCAACACGAGGGATATAGGCCCTGGGGGGGAGTGCCCTCCGTGGGGGTCTTTCTAAGGGATTCTAACCCGTATTTACGCAAGGTTAGAAGAAAACCACGGAAAACTCCGAACGGTTAGGTCGACGAGCACGACATGGTTTGAACCCAACACCTCCCGTCTACCAGCTTCGAGAGCAGAACCTCTCAGGCACTGGTGGGGCCGCAGTACAAGATGGAAACTGTCATCCAGAGCACACAAAATATTTTAGGCATATTTTACACGACATTTATATTTTTTAATCCGCTTGTATGTTACTCATTAGTTTCAAGCGATTTTCACTCCTGGAAAATTAATTGAACAATTAATTTGAATTCACTTGTATGTATTGTCTATGCTGAACTTGTTGTGAAAAAAAATTGTCGTCTAAAATATGCCACAGGGTTGTGTGTTCTGGAAGAAAGTTTCCATTTTGTGCTGCGATTGTAGCCTTTCCGATATAAATAAGAGTGAGAGATGCCGAATCGGGGTATCGTTCCTTGTAGCTCGGTGGTAGAGCCTCAGACCGCTATTCTGGGGTCACGGGTTCGATTCCCGGCTTGGGACATTTTTCACTCTGTTGGTTTAAACGCTTAGTTTAGCAATGAAAAATCCACTCGTATGTTACTCATACAGATTTTCATTTGCTAGTTTCTTCCTGTTCATTTGAATAGGAATTAGCAAGTACGCAAATTCTCATTAACTCGCTTGTTTGTGGGTTGAGATCATTAGTTTTTCCTTTACGATTCATTTCTTTAAAAAAAATCAACTTCTTTTAAAATTTCTTTTTATAACCGATTTTGTTTTACGATAAAACGTTATTAACAAGAGACCCTACCCAAAAGGTACACCCCGATTTCTATGAAAATTTTATCACAGAGAGTACTCATGATATGATGAAGAATTATATCAATTTTATTGGTCATCGCTAAGGTTTAGTATTTTTTAAATATTTGTAAGCTATCTATGATGCAACTAATGAAAATCGCTAAATGTTTTATTCAAAAATATTCCAATAATTTCAAACAACTTACTCGTCACAGAAATGATAATTAGTATAGAAATGAGTAAAACACAATGAATTTTTACACCATCCACAAATTATAAAATGAAAACGTTCACATTCATGACATTCGATTTCGTTACTGTATTTTGTAAAATTGAAGGCTTTTCTTCAAGATATCAACATTTAAACCATGCATATTTACTAAAAAAAAAGGAATAATACTTAAAAAATAATACTTCAAAATCGGGGTGTACCTCTTGGGTAGGGTCGAATATCTAAGAAGCGAATACGTGAAAAATACCAATCTTGTTTAGTAATCAAACTTTTTAACAATTTAAAAAAAAATCTACAGTTAATGAATGCATTTTTTCGTTCACTCTATGAGAACAAAATTTTCAATGGTATTAAAATTTTTTGTACAGAGTATTTTTAATTTCCTGTTAATGTTTATAATAACATAATTAATGCTGAGATAACAAATTTAATTTATAGAACTAACGCTTTTAAAATCAGTGTGAAAATGATTACCAATCGTCAATATCATTAATCTTTATACTTTATTTTCTGCCCTATTTTGCATTCATTTTCTGTAATTATGAAAAATAAAACAAAACAATTAACCTTTATAATGATTAAAGCAGAAAAGGCATAGTTATGTTATATTTTTAAGATTGCTTATTAAATCAACAAATTACATGAAATGGATTTTATAATCATATTGTGCATACCAACTTTAACTCAAAATGACAATGAAACTAAACTAAAGATATTAATATTACTCTTAATGTAAATATTAATCATAAATAAACTAGTCGTTGGGAGGCCACCGTAACACTTACCTATCATGGATATGCATAATATAAAGTATGAAAATAAAACATGTGTAGACTATTTATAAAATGCATTGTAATTTGAATAACATCGTGGCTTGATGACGTCATAAACTTTTAATGCTCTATTACTGAATTGCGTAGAAGAAACATCCTTATAACTCCAAATAATTCCATAAATGATAATCCTATTAACTAACGGTTTACTGCGACGGATTAAGCGTCTCATTTCCAATTAAAATATATCTTTGAATTGAAATTTGGTTGAAATACAGGATCATGAAAAATCGAAGAGTGTGGAAAATATGATTACAAATATATCGGCAACTAATTACCCGATCCACTTCATTCTTTGTTCCAAATTTGTGTTTTTTTAGTGTATTTTATATTCACTCATTAAAATAAACAATTTTGAAAAAATTTATATACTTTTTATCAGAACGAATATTACGAGAGTCCGGAAAAATTACTTCCAGATAATCGAGGTTACTGAAATTCAATAGGCTTCTTCTCATTATTTCATACTAAATACATACGAAATTTCAAGTCTCTATCTCAGTTTGTTCAGGAGATAGAGCGTTTACAGACACACAGACAGACACACACAAACAGAGACAGACGGATGGAAAAAAGAATTTTCTAACTAGGGGGCTCTGCCCCCTACGAGCTACGCTCGCCAACCCCCGTTCTGACACCACAAACTGTAAAAACACTCTGATTTGATCAACCTTAAAACGATTGCGGAAGATTGAATTATAATTAAACGACCTGCTGTAATCGGCCTTGTGTAATCGGCTGCTCGCTGTAATATCTGCTATAATCGGGTTTCCATTCATTTTTCTTTGACCAAGGGATTTTAAAGCCGAATCAACTGCTGTCGAGACAGCTAACAACTGTTGATAAAATAAGGTTAATTAAACATTTGAAAATCAACTCGTGCAAAATGGTTAAGTAAGCAATGTCATGGCATCGGGAACTTTTATAACGATGCTATAGAATATTGGGTATTACTCCATTATCCGGACTACTACTTTCTATAAAAGAAATGAACTGTCGCCAAAATATAGGATTTAAAGCCAAAAGTGCATATCTGTGGCGTCGCATTCAATTGATATCAGATGCGTCACGCGTGGTAGTTATGTCATCGAGTGATCTTTAATTCAACGTTTATCTGTATTTTTAATTATATTTAACCAATTTATTAGTTATTTCGTTGTTTTAAACGTAATTATTAAACGTAAAAATATAGCTTTTAATTGAAGGGAGATATTATTAATTACTCTGTTTTAAAATTTGCAATAATAGATAAAATATTTTGTCGAAATAAATTAATCTTACTCTACTTAATGCTTTGAAAATGCGGAATAATTTAATTATTTATCTTTTTAATATTCACGGGCAAGTATATTTTTTATTCCGTTATTTTCTACAATTATTGCTTTTAACACGTGATCATTTAATTATTATTTTAAAGTTTTATATCTGTTTTTAATAGTCACGTGTTAATACATTTCTTAATTGAAAGGGAATATTATTACGTGCGCTATTTTACAAATTGGCAACGATTCAAATAATGGAATTTATGAAATATGAAATAAATCTTCGTCAAAATAATGAAAATTTTGAATAAAAAATTGAAATATAACCTCAAAAAATGAGTCAAATTGAAAAAATAATTGCAGTCTGCACACCCCATCCTTGTCAACTATATCCTTACAAATTATGTTTAAATTCCTGAGCATAGTTTTCGTTTCTATAAAACTTTTATAAAAAACTGTTTTGACCAAGTTTGATTCTAAATATCTCTTAAAATAATTCTTCGATTTAAAAACTGTCTACTTCAGCGTATTTATCGAACATTTCTTTATAAAACCACCAATTTTTAAATTTTTATTTGCAATAGTTTTCTGGATATTAGTCCAGAAAGACTTCAAGGCACAAAATCTTAATTGACAGCGGCAGCCGCGGCGGTGGTTACTTTTTTTTAATATAGAGATAAACTATGTTTTTCGGAATCTCCAGTGTCTGAAATTTTTTTTCGATATTTAAAACGATGACAAGACTTACCCTATACTACGTATGATGGGTAAGTAATAAATTATTTTAGAGTTAGAAATTTTAGTAAATTTTATAATGTCAAAATTAAATCAAAATAAGACGGGAAAAAAGTTTTTTTCTTTCTTTTTTATTTCTTTTTAAATGCAGAAAGTTTAGTACCTGATAAATCATATAACTAATAAGATCATTTTAAGTATATTCCTATTTTTTATGTTTTATTCTATCATAAAAGACATATCACCAGTGCACTGATGCACTGACTGAAACAGGAGAATTAAAAAAAATTATCTTTAATATATGTGGTATATAGAAGTTCGGAATACTGATATTTTAAACAATAGCATTTAAAAAGCATAAACTGTTTTTATAAAGACACGTTTCCATAATCTAATGCTGCAGACCTAGGTTTTCTTAATCACGGAGTTCGACGAGTAACGGAATATGAATAACAAAATGTATGCTTTAAAATTCTCAGTAACACTTCGTAAAGTCAGTATAAAAAAGTTTACATATAGCCTAAAATGTGGTATTTTAGAGTGAGAAGAATAATATGTACGCTTATAAAGAATGATAACTTACAAAGAAGCTGCCGTATGATGAATATGTTTAAGAATGTATAAATATGCATGAAATACTTACACATGCGGTTCACGCATTGAGATAAAGTATAGTTTTAAAGGTATAAAAGGTATTTGAATTTTTGTAGTCCTGCATAATAAAATTTAAAATGGTGCATTAGTCTTATTATCAATTAATTTTAAATAGTGCTTAAATGTGCCTGTGCTGAAATTAAAGACATTTTAAGACTCAGCAAGAAAATTCATTTGTGCTGTTTTTAGGTGCGTTCGTAATTGTATAAATACGTAGCACCTATTGTCGTCGTCTGGTCCGTCCGTCTGTCTGTCCGTCCAATCTGCATTCCATTTAACCAAAAATCCAAAAAAATAAAGTCTGCACAGTACTTGTATATAGTCATATTCTGGAAATGGTCTAAACTGTATAATTGTATAATCGAATTAATTATAATAACTGTATGTATGCATCATATTTTTCCATATACATCAATTGTAGTAAAGTATTTGTATAAAATATGCTAGCCAAGAATAACCCATCATATTTAACCAATAATAATTTTAGGCATGGTGCTTGCACAGTATTTGTAAATAGCTCATCCGGAACTTATATATTCTGCATACATTGAAATAATAATAATAATCGTATGTATGAAAGCAATAACTGTATTATCAGACAAAATTCATGTGTAATATTATATTGTAAAAATTGCATACATAATTCTGTAATTGTGGTCTCGCTGGTGATAGAGGCGTGTCAGCCCCTCAGGATTGCACACAAACTCTAAGGCTTAAGCCGGGTTTCCTGAGGTGGTCATCCCTGTCTGTCCGTCCATCCGTCTATCTGTCCGTCCGTCCGTCCGTCCGCATGTAACAACGCAAAAACTACCGAACCGAATGATTTGAAATTTAAGATATATTATCTTTGCAGAATTTTGTCGAGTTAATTTCAAATTTTATGAAAATCGAATCGAAACTTTAGGAGATATTAATAAAAATATTTATTAAGAAATTTGAATTTAAAAAAAAATAGGTGCTTTCGAGGTTTAATCGTCAAGCGACCGAGATACTTATTTTATTACAGAAATGAATCTGCAGACGATATAATTCATTTCACAGAATTAAAAATCATCAAGATCTGAATATTTATATAACTAGCTATAGTACGAACGCACCTCATTTGTCACGTTTCACGTACAATTTCCAACTTGTTTAATTAGGCAACAGCAAGAATTTGACCGTGTTCGGAAAGAATAGTGTAGGAAGTTGAAATTTCAAATATTATAACTTTGTTGTTAGCCGAGAATTTTAAGATACTTAGAAAAATGATATGTATGTATGTATGTATGTATGTGTGCGTTATATTCGCAATCCTCTTAGCAACCACTTGATAGATTTGAGAAAAACTTTTTATTCTACAATTCTAGTACACCAAGGAAGGTTTTAAGTTAGATTTGGTCTAGTATTCTCAAAGTTTTGAAAGTTGTTACAGACACTTAATATATTTATGAAGTTGCTTAATGATTTAATTGCACTTTCTAGGCTATAACTTTCGAAAAAATGGTCATTCGTCAATGAATTAAATATGTTGTTAAGGAGCATAGTCCTGTTTTTTTAAATTCTTGGGTACTTCTTTATTATTTCGTCGACCACTTTTCTTAACAAAAAACTATCGCCAAACTGTAACGCCAAATAAACGGGAGAACGTTGCCATTGGAATATCAAAATAATAAATAAATAAAATATAAGAATTTAAGGACACAATTGTTATTTTAATGAATGAAATAACTAATAAATCAGTGAAACATAATGAAAAATACACGCAAATGTCGAATTAAAAACCACTTGATGACATAACAAACACGTATAATGCATCTGACATCAAGTAAATGGGACTGCATTTTTGGCGTTTAATCTTACAGTTTGGCGATAGTTTTTTGTTATGAAAAGTGGTCAACCGGATAATAGAGAGGTACCAATTCTTGTATATGTTTTATAGGGAGATCACAAAAGTTTTAATATCGAGCAAAAAAATTTCGTTTAAAAATATAGAAATGCAAACGAGATATAAAATAACTGTCTCATATGATTAACATTAGCGAGCGGTGTCTTCGCGTGAGTCAACAGGAGTTTTAATGGGACCCAGTACTCATGAATTTTTTAATTTGGCGATTATAGATTGTGCGAACTTACTACTGAAGAAGCTCATTAGTAAAATCTAAATTGATGCTCGCTTCCTCGATTTAGTACGACATTACGTCTTATAAAGTATGCCCTTTAAAGTCCCTTGCCACCCTCTTAACTTCGGAACGGCTGTTGCTATATACATAAAAGTAGTGTCTAGATATATTAAAGTAGCCATGCACTATTCAATGAAACCGCCTACTGCGCCATCTGGTGGAATGTTGCGGAGTTAGAATTCCTATCTCGAAAACGAAAAGAGATAGAGAAAAAAAGTTATTTACAAAGTTGTAGAGCATTATCGATTTAGTACGAAAAGACACATTGTGGATATTAATGCGAAGAGTAGAACGGTTAAAGCACGCATTTGTCTTTTCGTGATTTCCTACACTGTGACGTGACAAAACGATCTTAGAAAGAAAAAAAAGCAACTAGTTATAATAATATACCTTTATTTTAGATTTTCAAACTTCTCACCGTCAGCTGCAATACATATTTGGATGCTTGTTTGAATTTCACGTTGCACACGTTGGAGCATAGATGGTGACACGTTGGCACAAGCGTCCGTAATACGTCGTTTAATGTCCTGCAATGTTTGTGGAGGGGTCGCACAGACCTGCTGTTTCATAACTGGTTGTTTCTTTCTTTCTAAGATCGTTTTGCCACCTCACAGTGTAGGAAATCACAAAGAACAAATGCGCGTTTTAATTGTGCTATTCTTCGCATTAATGTCCAGAAGGTGTCTTTTCGTACTAAATCGATGATACTCTACAACTTTGTAAATCACTTTTTTTCTCTATCTCTTTTCGTTTTCGAGATAGGAATGCTAATTCCGCAGCATTCCACCAGGTGGCGCTGTAGGCGGTTTCATTGTGTATCGCAAGGCTACTTTACTATACCTAGACACCACTTTTATGAATATAGCAGCAGCCGTTCTGAAGTTAAGAGGGTGGCAAGGGACTTTAGTGGGATACTGTATATAGAAATAACTTTATTAGAAACAATAAAATGTTAATATTCCGATAACTACTCACTGACTTAAATACATCACCTAATATTTTGTAGAAGTGTGGATTTATACGGAAGATCGATATATAATAATAAAACTAACGCATGTACGAAAGGTTCAATTTATGTTATTGGAAATTAATTTAAATACAGTCGAGTCTCTATGTAACAAAATCCATTGCTCCAGTAAATAAATTCGTTATATAGAAATATTCGTTATATAGAGAATAACGAAAAAGCTCCTATTTAATGCGTAAATTTTGAAAAATATGTTTCTAAGGTTGTTTAATTAAAAATGTTTAACTCTAATATTAACTTGATATTGTATTTTTTAATTATTTAAACAGCTTAAAAACGGATAATAAAAATTTATTTGAAAAGCATAGTAAAACTAGTCGTTGAATATGAAAATATAACATGTGTAAACAACTTATAAAATGCATTGCAATACAAATAAAACCGCGGCTTGATGACGTCATATACTTTAAAGCGAGGCTAACGCAAAAGAAAGGCTACCGCGGTGCTTATCGCGTATCTTTTTTTACAGACCGCGGGAGTCAC
The DNA here is from genome assembly GCA_963931845.1 of Maratus michaelseni. Classification (NCBI taxonomy): domain Eukaryota; kingdom Metazoa; phylum Arthropoda; class Arachnida; order Araneae; family Salticidae; genus Maratus; species Maratus michaelseni. The sequence goes on from OZ007591.1 coordinate 325,308,670, forward strand.
GTGATGCTCGAATGCACCAATACAGCTGTACGAAAATAGCACCAGGTCACTCTAGCGGTCTGTAAAAAAAGATAAGTGGATGGCACCGCGGTAGCCTGTCTTTTTCGTTAGCCTCGCTTTAAAGGCTCCATTACTGAATTGCGTAAAAGAAACATCCATATAACTCCAAAAATGATAATCATATTAATTAACAGTTTAGTGCTTCGGATTAAGCGTCTCATTTTCAAATAAAATATCTCTTTGAATTGAAATTTGGATGAAATACAGTGTCATGAAAAATCGAAGAGTGTGGAAATAGGATTACAAATATTTCGGCAACTCATTATCCGATCGACTTCATTCATCATGCAAATTTTATGTTTTTTTAATTGTCTTTCATATTCACTCCTTAAAATAAATTCCGAAAATTTGTACATACCTTTCATCAGAACGAATATTTCGAGAGTTTGTAAAAAAATAGTTCCGGATAATCGAGGTTACTGAAATTCAATAGGCTTCTTTCCATTATTACATACTAAGTGCATACCAAATTTTAAGTCTCTATCTCAATTTGTTCGGGAGATAGAGCGTTTACAGACACACAGACACACACACACTGACAGACGGACGGCAATTTTTTTTTTCTAAAAATATGTTTTCCGGAATCTCCAGTATCTGTTATAAGACTTACCCTATACTACATATGATGGGTATTAGAGTGGCCCTTAGCAATAGACAATTTTTAGAAAGTAAAAATTTTCCTGCTCCCACCGACTAATCCTGTTCCAATCAACAAAAAAGAGGGCTGTGCAAAATTTTAGCTCAATCGGAAAGCCTTAAGGCGACCCTCAAATGCCTTGAAGTTGTAACATTGCATACTCCACGAATAATTCCGTTCAAAAACGGTATATTCTTCCCTATCTTGACATTTTTTTCTTTTAACAGAAGTTCATGTAGACACATCCAAGCAACCCTCCCCAGCTGTTGTTTAGAAACGTTCTAAATCATAATTACCAAAATTTAATTTGAAAAATTCCAAAAATATCGTCAAAAAGTTAGAAAATATTAGTATTTTTTAATAAAGCTCACAACCGCTATAAGATAAACACATTTTTATTTCCAACAATAATTGCTATAGCATCAAAATCATAATATGAACAGTGTCCACACTGAACAATGTGAACACTTTTTATTGTTCTGTGAAAACTAGAGATTGAACATTATTTTTTCCGAAGAGAGGATTTAGTGGCAGTTGGGTATTTCTTACGGTTTTCGCTAACAATCTGTAAAACAAATTGTTTCTCAGTTTCATTTTTTGTGAGTATGTTATTGTAATCCTGAATGAGTTTGACACCTCTTTCTGCCACATCATTCACAACAGCCATCTTCTCAAGTTTTTCAAGTCCACTTTTGTAACTAGGATCGTCCTTCCTTGTTGAGGAATTCAGTGCTGATAGAAAATCCTGTAAATAATTTTTTTTTTTGTATCAGAAGTTACAAAAGACGAAAACTCAATGTTTGAAACGGCAGAAAAATCATTTTGGTTCATAATATACCTTTTCGGTTTATTTTCTTCTTCCCGGTCTTTCACCTTTATTTGCTTCCAGCATAACTTGAGCCATATTTGACTTAATCTCTATCGGAACATTGTTATCAAATATCGATAGAGCCACAGTTTCGGGAGCTAAGTACCACAGATGGTTGGACAATTTTTTAGATGCAGCTTGACTGATTTCGGGATCAATATCCTGATAGTTTATCAAATGACGCATGAATAGGAAATTATGATAAGGTGCTTTTATTGTTTTGGATGACATAAACCAGGCCCGAACATATACTTGAGCAAGAAAAATACATACTCTTCTTATAGAACTCTTCTTCCTATGGGTTAATTGAAATTGATCTTAAAACATGTATATTTTAAATGCATAAATTGCTTTTGACATCCACCTAGTATGACTTACAGCTCCTGGCATACGAAACGATATCCCATTCTTCGGAATACTACCAAGAAAGATCATTGTTAACTCCAACAATTTTCGGTAATCATCTCGCTGTTGTTTCTGCATAGAATGGTGGTATTCAAGAAATCTGGCAGTTTCCATTGCAGTGCATTTCAATGCTTGTTCTTCCTTGTGTTTTAGTTTTTGATCTACACCAACCATAGAACACGGCCTTTCTTTTTGGCGCTGAATCATTAAGAATTTTTTATCCTCTTCAAATTTCATCTTTACCAAAGCGTCTGAATGTGCTATGTCAAAGAGATGGTTCATGGTTTCCACAAAAAGTTCTCTTTTTTCTTTTTTCCTTGCCTCAGATATAGTTAAATTTTTCTGTAAAACTTTCCATTCATCATAGAGTTTGAGTAACTTATCAATACAATGGTCAGATTTTCTAGTAGGAATTTGAGCTTTCTGCCAAAAAAATGAAGCCTCTTGAATCGCCAGTGTTGCACTTTCTTTTGTTGTAAGATTTACAACTCTTACATTGTAGAAAAAAACACTTGGCGATTCGAGAGTAGTTTGGCTCCAATTATTTGATTGGAAATGTAGCCAACAAGAGTGACTAAATAATCTTTTCTTAAACTAAGTGATGATCTAGCTAAAGACAATAATGCCATTTTGCGCTTCTAGAAAAATCACGTTAAAACTATACAAACAGTTCTGAAAGAAAAGAAAATGTCAAATCAGTCATCAACGGCATGATATTTGGCCACAAAATAAGTACGCAAAGGACATAACATTACAAAAATGGAGAGGTTATAAGCATGGTTTTCTAACATTGCCAGGGCTACAAAGACAAGACGGAAACATTTATATCATAATGTCACAACAAAATAAACAAGCATATAGACGTTATTACAAAGAAAATTATTTTTATTTACAAACATGGATGACAACGACCACCTATGTTGAGTGCAGGTGTCTCCCTACACCTGCACTCTGCTCCCAACTTTGGAAATTGCTTTCTCCTATATATTTATGGTAACGTAACCTTTTAAATATTCTGAATAAGTCTGGACAGTTTTTATTATTTAAGAGAAAATTATATATGAGTTAAAAGTATTTTGCCTGAAAAAATGACTTTTCGGGCAAAAATTTCAAAATTTCATGGTCGATGTGGGTCGCCTTGCAGTTGTCTAATTGTGCTAAAAATTTGCATACATTGTTTTTTTTGTTAGTTGGAACAAAATTGGGGGGTGGGAGCTAAACTTTTAGAAAGTTGAAAAATAAGGGCCACTCTAATGGGTATGTAAAAACGCATAAAGAAAACATATTTGTTTTAGACGAAGAAATCTGTAATTTTGGATTGTTTTAATTTCAAAACTGTTGTACCCTCGTTGAAATTTTCACACTTTAACAAGGTATACAGAATTATGTAAGAAAATCACTCATTAAAGTAAAAATGTATATGCTTAAAGTGATAACAGAATTTAGTATAATTTTTGTGGAAATGAACGTCATAAGCATAATAAATAATAAGGTAGAGGTACTCATGTTTTAAAGATAAACCAGGAATCAGTTAAGGAAAATCAATTCTACGTGGTTTTGAATAAAATGAAAAATAAACAATTCTCTAAATGATATAAATCTGTCACCGGAAGATTATTTTTCTTCAAGATTCAAATGGGAATGCAGAATGAAATTTGAATACTAGTGTTAAACATTTTAAATCTTCTTGGATATTTTAACGACAGATTGACCCTAATGGTTTTATAAGGATTTATAAAATCATCCTACTGGAATGATACTTTTTCCTTTGTATTATGATAACACTGGGGAACACACATTTTGTTGACTTAGATCTGGCACTTGTTTTTGGCTAATTATTGTCATCTAAATTCAAAAATGACGCTAGTTTTCTTCTATCACCTCAACTTTTTCAGCTACAGAATACGCCAAAATTCATACTTAATGAGGATACAAAGGAAAATAAAGAAAAATTACCAAATATACTATTCATACAACGGCTATATATACTTACTATAAGCTACATTGTGTTCATAGAAGTAGTAAAGTCCTTTTACAAAACGGAAAAAGTTCATATTAAAGTAAAAATTTTCGCTTGTAGCTTTTCCTGGAGTGATCAATTTGTGGACAATCTCACTTAATGCTCCAACAATAGTCAGTTATCATATTTTCAATCCCATGTACCTTGATGCCGTTCTTCCGTGATCTTCAAATCTTGATGGAATCGCTCACCTTTGCTCACCATCACTGACTGCACCAAGATGGTCCCCGAGATGGCTTTGCAGAAAATAAAGCTTTATGCTCATGTTGCAACCAAGCATTTTAAAGCTCTCTAAAAGTTAATGGACAATTTCGGTGTAATTTTCTTTTCGCATATTTCTAAGAAAGTCTTTGAATGCTAACTAAGCATTCTTTTGTATGTCTGTCATTGTTCCGATGAAATGTGCATCTCGTATGAGCTGCCGAATCTGTGGACCATCAAATACACCTACCTTTATCTTTTCAAAAGACAGGTTTGAAAATTTCAAAATAAGATATATGAAACAGTCTCTTTCAGTTGGCAATGCGTTCACGAACTACTTCATTAGGCCCAGTTTTATATGCAGAGGTGGAAATATGATGTTCTTTCTGTCGCCAAGTGGCTCATGCAAAATGTTTGGATGACCAGGTTTGAGGTCAGATCTTGGAGGACAATTTGACTGGAACCAATGCTTCTCACGAGCTTTGCTGTCCCACATACACAAAAAAAACAGGGATACTTGGTATATCCACGTTGCTGGCCAAGAAAGAAGCAAATCATTTTACGTTCAACACAGATGATCCACTTGTGCATGTGATATTGCAATAAATTAATGGCTCTCTTTATGTCCTCATATTCTTCGAGAAAATAAACTGAATGGCCTATTGGGACTGCTCTAAATAAATTTCTATTATGAAGGAGCATGCACATCAAGTTTCTCTTTGATCTATCGATGAACAGCTGCCATTCAGTTGCGGTATAGGGTGGAATTCCCAACCCCTCCATTAAACCATGTATCAAACCATAAACAAATCCATTGTCACTAGGAAAGTATTGAAGAAATTCACTTTCTCTTGATCGAAAGTAGGATACCTTAGCTCCCTTTTCAAACAAATTTTTCTCGTGCAGTCTTGATGCTAATAATTCTGAAGCTTTTTTCGATAGTCCCAAATCTCGTACCAAATCATTCAGTTCATGTTGATCAAATCTCTTTCGAACGGAGTCATCTTCAAGTTCAAAATCTTCATCGTAGGGATCACTTAGAATTCCACCATACTCGTTTTCCTGAATTTCGAAAGAGGGCATTTCGAGGGCATTTCTTTGAAAACTGGCACTGGGATTTTAGCTAAATGAGGCACTGGACATATGGTGGGTGGTAAACTAGGATAACGCTATTTTATGGGGTTTTTTATTATATCCCGACGTTTTCATCGTACAGAAATAACAATCACTGGAATGATCTCGAGGCTTTCGCCAAACCATTGGTATAGCAAATGGCAATTTATCGTTGTAAATATTAGATATATAGAATATATATAAATATATAAATATTTAAAATAAAATATTAAACACTGCTTACCCTTTGCATAAAAGCAAGAACTCGAACTGAAATTCGAAATGAGCTTTACTATATAGAACAACATGCAAATGTCTCACTACACTATATCAGATATAACTGAATAGTATATAAGTATAAAACTGCTGCTGGTTTTTATCGTGTCATTTACCCCACCCCAATCGGAGAATGTTTACTTCAGCCATTAGTAGAAAACTAAAGCTTCCTATAACTCACGCCCGATTCAGCGTAGAGTGGTCACATTAATATAAGCTGTAGAGAAAAAACTTGACGTGATAGAAGAAAACTAATTGCAGTTTTGAAATCAGCACGATTTTTTAACTTAAAAAAAGCTGAAAAATCAAAGTCAACAGAAATTATGTTAAAAATTGTTCCCCAGTGTAATCCATGTCTGAATAAAAATAATAATTCATTTTTACTTTAATTCGAAAGGAGGAAGAGGTGAAAGGAAGGAAAGGTGGAAAGGTGGTTAGATTATTTAAATAGTCTACTTTTTTTCACTGTGTTACAGTACTTTTCACCCAATTTATCTATAAAGTGTTTTTTTATTGAAATTAAGTAAAATTTATAACACTATAGAAAATTTATTATACAGAAATACCTGTGAAATAAAATCACAGAAAACCAGGATAAAATTCCGTTTAGCACACAGGTTTTACAATACTTTTACAATTTTTAGTTTGTCTGCATTTTATAAAAAAACAATAGAAAAAAAATAAATCTAATAAAACCATATCTCACGTCCTTTTTCAGCTGTAATTTATTTTTTATGTAAAAGAATTCCATACCAATAAAAATTAATCGAAATAATTTATATAAATATTTACTGACAAATGTATTGGCATGGTGAGATTTTCATAGAAGATAATTTATGTAGAACGTTGTCTCTGTAGACAACTTAAAAAATTGAAACTAATTGATAGCCTCAGAAGGAAATTATGGATAATGTTGAAATTGTGCATGTATAAAATTGTAACAATTGAAAATTTTCGCAAATTATTGAAAGCCTGTTAAAAAAAAAAAAAACGACATTTGAATTTTTGGTCGGTGCCAATTCGCACTAGTGTGCTGTTCATTGGTTAAATGAATCGATATTTTATTTCACAATGATAAATATTTGTGAAATTTAAGCCCCAATAATGAATTTATACAAGACTAAATAAAATTTTGTTCTAAGTTAATAAATTCTTTAAGTCAATTTTCATTTTCTATTATTTTATGAAAAACACTTATGGATGCGTCATTCCTGCCTTTTCATGAATATAAAAACCGATTTTTAATCAGAGCTTCGAAAAACTGGAATGTAACCCTGGTTCTCGCATGAAATTATTGGTAAGGAACTGTCACTGTGATTAAGGAAGGTAAAAGAAACCTAGCTTAAATACGAGTTAATATGTATATTCAATTACGTGAAGTTTTCTTCGTTGACCTTAACCATTTTTGGTAGTTGCGACAATTAACTGAATCGATACTGACATCCAAAAAGATGAATAGTTATAGAGTTTATGCCAGTAATATAACTATGCCAGTTTGATTATAAGCACTTTATCCTTCTTTTCTCAGAAGTTGCCAAATTCTTTCAGTCAATCTTCATTTCTATTATTTTGAAAACAATCTAGATAGTTGCTTCGTTTATTCGATTTTTAATAACAGGAAAAATTATTTTTTAATCCGATGACTTGAAAGGAAGCGGAAGAACACTCATTTTCTCAGTGAACTTTGGAGAGGGGATGTCAATCGGATTATTAAAAGGGGGGGGGGTTAAGTTACATAATGGATCCGAGTTTAAACACCGAGATAATTTGCATATTAACTCAAATGAAAATTTTTCCTAGGATCCTAATCACTGTTGGTTTTAGATTGTTGGCCACGAGAACTAACTGAATGGGTATTTCCATCCGCAATAATAAGTAATTGTAATACTTATTTTCTTAAAAATGGGCGAATTCCTTCAGTCAATCTCCATTTCGTATTTTTTTTTAAACAACCTACATATTAGTTGCTTCGTCTATTCGTTTTCCATAACAGGAAAAATAATTTTTTAGCCCGGAGAATTGAAAGAAGTAAGGTTATGGGAAAACATTCCTTTTTCCATTCAGTGAACTTTGGAAAAGGGAATGACAATCGGATTATTAAAAGGGGATGTTAATCTACATAAAGGAAACGAAATTAAATACCGAGTTAATTTACATATTCAATCAAATGAAACTTTTTCGTAAGTACTTAATCAATTATGTGCAGCTAATTTCGTTGCCCTTAATCATTTTTTGTAGATGCGACAATTAACTGAATCGATACTACAGGGTGGCTAGCGGTCAGGGAAAAATACAGTAAAAAAAAAAAGCGATATAGTCTTATAGAAAAATTTATTTTGATTATTCGATCAAATAACTTGTATTTCTTACGCATTTCTTTAATTTCTTTTACGAGATTATGCACTAGACAGTAATTTCTCGCACTTTTTTTTACATTCTCTTCACTTTTCATTACCTATTATTATTATAAACTTTCTCTCATTACATTAAACTATAATTTAAAGCATTTTATGTTATCTTAATGTATTTTAAACATATTTTTAGGGCTCTCCCAGGATAAGATATACAATTACTCATACACAGGGGGTTGTTATCTCAAACAAGGAACCCCATTGATCCAAATAAACTGTTCAATTTGAATTTTTCTATAAGAATATACTGATAATTATCATTTTTTTACTGTATTTTACCCTGACCACTAGCCACCCTATACTTACATCTAAAATTATGAATAGTTAAAAAAATTATTCCAATAATATAATTATGCCAGATTAATTATAACCACTTTTTTTTTCAGATACTGCTGAATTCTTTCAGTCAACATCCATTTCTATTATTTTGCAAACAACCTACGTAGTTGCATCGTTTATTCCTTTTACATTACATGAAAATTTTTAGTCTGATGAATTGAAAGACAAAGAGTTCGGAGGAGAACATTAATTTTCTTAGTGAACTTTGGAAAAGGAGATGTCAATCGGATTATAATCGCACTTAGGAATACGAGATTAACGAAATAACTTGCATATCAAATTAAGTGAAGCTAACGCCACTGCACATTCTTGAAAGATGCGAGAATCAACTGAATCTATATTTCCGTCCAGAATGATAAATAAATGTAAAGTAAATTCTAATAATATGCCAGTTTAATTATAAGCACTTTGTATTTACATGTGTCTCATGTAGACACATAGTCTCATGTATACACGTGTTCAATGAGGAATGGAAATGTAATATTTATTTTTTTTCAAAAATTTAATTTTGTTAATGAAAATTAGACATTCATGAAAGAATGGTTTCAAAAAGAACCCTACGATTTGAATTTTTACTCGGTGCCAATTCCCATCAGTGCGGAGTTCACAGGTTAATTAAGGGGGTCGGGGCAACAAAGTGTCAAGCCACATTTTTGGTGACATAAATTTAACACTGTAATCTGTTGCTTATTATTGTAAATTTTAATGTCTTACATATTACTTATTTCTAATGTCACTTGGTGGCAGCATATGTCTGAGGTTTCGTTTTTGCCACAGACGTTTATGCTCCCACTGAAGATAGCTAATTTACAAAGAACGTAATAGTAATATTATTAATGCAACGCAGTATTGTTATTCAGAACATCTCAAACGTTACTAAGACATTGGCAGAAAAAACTTTATGTTATATATCTTGATTTTAGTACTTGATCTAACTTTCAAACTGATATATCTCAGAAGTTTACAATTATAGCTTAGCACTTTCTTGCCCCAACCCCCTCAATTAAAAAAAGGACGCATCCAACCGTGAACTTTTTCTTTCCACATTTAAAGATAAATTTTCTTTAACATAAATCTATTTTCTACAATGTTAATTTTGCTCTAGTTCCGTGTAGCATTTGTTTTTCTAGAAGTCTATTATATGGAAATTTTTATTTTCCAGAATGTTATCTAAAGAAATAAAGGAAACTATTGCGAAATTGGCTGTTTACATTTCATTGGTTATAAAAAGCATTCAACAATTAAAAGAGAAAAACCATCTGTTAAATAAGTTATTTTTAGGTGTTCCGTAAAATTTGAAATATTTAGAATTTCTATTAAAAATATAAGACGTTTACTGAAATATTCGACTTATGTTACACTTTTAATTGTTTAATATAGCATTCTACTATATGAAATTAGTTTTCAATTTTCTGTATTTTAATTAAATGATAATTTTAGGCTTTGTTTAGTTTTTATTATATAAATGAATTTCACTTTTAAATGATATAAGTAATTATTTTAGCGTACAGATGGTTTAGCATAGCAAATAAAGTGCAATTTCTTTCTTTTTGTATTATAGTTATCATGATGTCAGACTGTATTAAAAAAATAGTTTGCGAATTTTGATATAAAATCAAATATTTTTTTTTTTTTTAAGGTATTATATAAATATTTAAGTATTCGTGCTGGATTCGTAAGTATTGTAAGTTTTTAAAAATGTATCCAAAATGAACCATTTTATTATATATAGGTTAAATAATATTTTTCTCTTAAAATATCTCTTCTATACTCAATGGAGTTATGAAAATTCCTTTTCTATTATTTTTTATCAATTTCATGTACATATTCTTTATATTCTATATAAAAAATAATCATTAGTTTATATATATTTTTAAAAAATATTTCAAATTATATATAATTAATAATTTTCTTACAATTATTAATTATATATAATTATATAAAAATTTTAAATATATTAATTATATATAATTTTGCTTTTTTACGAAGATACTTTCACTTTCTTTTTATTGACTTACACCTTGAAAACAGTTCCAAAAGTGAAAGTATGTTCGTAAAACAGATTCTCAAAGAAAATCGAAAAAAATAATCAACGGCGGAAATAGGGATTGATCTCAGCTATCCAATGCAAAAAGAATCACTTAAAAATATTGAAATGCAAACGAGACATTAGAAAAAATAGTGCCCTATAGGATTAACATTAGCGAACGGATCTTTTTGCATGAGGGGAGAGAACCTTTAAAGGTAATCGCTATTCGTCTATCCATTTCTCCCCTTCAACTTACAAAAGGAAATTTCAGTTACTGTGTTTCTTGAATGTTATTTTAAGCGACTTTCGTGAAATTCATGAACGCATCAGCTAAAGCAAGTAGATTTGTTAATTAGATTTTTCACGTTTTCAAGATAAATTTCTGCAATAATGTAATCGCTATGTGATGGTTTAGTAGAATTATTCCTTTCTCGATACTGAAGCGATGATCCAGAAGAATCAATTGAAGATAAAACATTTTATATAGGTAAAGATAATTGTACAAAATGACATAGAATATTATATGCCAAGACTCGAAAACGAAAAAGTTGTATATTGTGAAAATCTTTTCTACCATAAAAAAAATTTGCCAAAAATAAATAAGAAGAAATTGGTTATATATATGTTGCTATAGATATGCAGGGTGGTCATAAAGTCTTTCCCTGATAATATATATATATTATATATATTACTAAATAACCATTGAATGTAATACTGTAAAATTTTTATTAAGGAAAAATCATGTTCTTAAGTTTTTTTTTTTTTTTGGCATGACAAATTTCATGGAAGATGGATCGAACGGGATGGACCAACACCATGGCTTCCTCGTTCACGCGATATTACTCCTCTAGAGTTTTTCCTTTGGGGTACATAAAGAACAGAGTGTTTGCAACACCAGTAAAAGGTATTGATACACTCAAGGTCACGATCACAGATGCTGTATCTAGTGTGACAGCCCAAATGTTGGGCAATACGTGGCGGGAAATGGAATACCGCCTTGAGATTCTTCGAGCTGCCAAGGGTGCTCACATCGAAATTTACTGACCTAAGTAGTTGTATTAAAAATTTCATAAATGTCTTTACAATATATTGAAACAAGCGTATCCCTAATTATATTACTTTTTCTGCAATAAATTATTGCAATCAGAGAAAGACTTTATGACCACCCTCTATATCTATTGTCTGCTTGCATTAAATGATCCTTAACATAATTTTTAGGAAATATTCTTATTCTTTCGTTTATAATTAGTATTTACCTTTTATAAACTTGAGAATTTCTGGATACTGTTTTCTTTTTGCAAATATTATTAAAATCAAATTATCTCACTTGGTGTGTATAAATGTACTTCTAACTTAACTGTTTTATTGTTATTATGAAATACTAGATGGAACCCGTAAAAATTTGACAGAAAAAAATTACAATAACAATATTAGTAAAATTAGCTTATTTATTACATAAGAAGGGATGCGTATGAAACAGTCTTTGAAATATTTTATTTTAAAAGTTTTTAAAACAATTACAGTACTAATTCCGAAGCAAACTCCAAACAAACAATCCGTAAACAACTGTGTAATGCAAATCAGTTTGACATTACCGCCATATTCCCCACGGCAAGAAAGAAAATTTCCTGGACCTATGAAGTATCATACAAATAGTATATCCCTACGTTCATCTCATATTCAGTCAATAAAAGAACATAGTAAATAAAGCACACATCTCCCCCCCCCCTGTGATAATGCCACCGAATGAGCTCCTATGCGCATGTGCATTGCATCTCCCCAAAGGCACCGTCAAAATTCGACGTTAAAAAAAGTTTTAAAATGTTTAAATTAAAAGTTTTAAAATATCTTCTTTAATCATTGTTCGTTTCAAATCCATATCTTCTGAAACGCATCCATTGTTTTAAGCTAATCAATTTCTATGTAAAGATGAATATATTTTTTTTTTACAATAATAAATCAATCTGTAGATAAGGGAGATTTTTAATGTTTTCAAGTGTAATTTATTTGTATGGTTTCTTCGGTTACTTTACATAATCAGGATGATTATTCCTTTTCCATCACAGTCGGGGATCTTTTCCTTCTTATACAGTTAAATATCCAATGGATCTTTAAAAAAATAATAAAATACAGTTCCTAGAATATTCTGATGCAACATATACATCAACGAATTGAGCATAGCAATTTTATGTTAATTATAAACTATAAATAGTTTTTTTTTTTTTTTGACAGATTTTAGTTTAGCGCCAAAATGCTCTTTCTTTTGGATAATCTGATCTTATGATTTATCAGGGGTTTTTATTATTTTTCTTTTACAGTTTTTATGATGGTTAAGAAAATCTATTTTCAATTGGGGCAACCTTCCCAGGGAATATGTTACATTATTAAAGCAAACTGATGATCATTGTTGAGATAGAATTACAAAATATTTCATGCTTGAAAATTATTTAAAATGTCGTTAAATTAAGCAGCAGTTTTCAAATATATTTCAATCGAAAGCTAATTTTTTTCTAATTGATGATGTAAGAACTGAAATTGTAAAGTGTAGTAAAATGTAGTAAAAAATTTAAATTTGTAGAATTTAGAAGTGATGTAAGCTAAAGCGATAGGGCCGTTTGTTGTCACAACCGTTATACATTTCTAAAAATTGCCACTGTGTTTTGGATGGTGTCCAAAAGTAGACTATCATTTTTTGACATCGAAAGAGAAATTCACAGTGGAAGAAATAGGACTTTGCCACTAATAAGGAACTGTTAAATGAACTTATAACAAACCTACCAAAATAATTCCTATAAAATATTAGCCTTGCATTATTTATTCTAGCTACAAATACAATCGTTATTTCAAGTTTTTCCCCCTAACACTATTTTTAATAATTTTAATTTTCCTGAAATTCTTTACTTTTGTGAATTTTTTTATAAGAAATGAAATCTTCTAACCTATAATTAAAAAAAAAAGTAATTGGTAATATGTAATCAAGGTATGAAATCAAGATGAAGCAACCAATAAAGTCTTAAATTCTGACTTTTAAAATTAAAAATTGAAAAATCAGTTAAAATTACGTCATGTTGACGCAATTAATTTTTTTTTTTAGTTTTATCAATGTTAAAATGCATTTCAAGCTAAGCATAACGTCATTTTCCCCGGTGCAAACTTTTCACACGTACTTTGTATAAGTTACTTTTACGCTTAAACACCATGTTACAAATAAAAATATATTTTTTATTTAATTGTAATGAAAAAATGGCATCAACAAATTTATAATGCATAATGATAAAATAAACCTAATGTACAATATTCCGGTGACGTCACAATAAATATGAATTATTATTCGTTTATAAAACACGCGGATAAATATTTTCACCGAAATTTAACTTGCAAATAAAAAAATTCGGCCTAAAAGTTCTCATCAAGTGATTTTTAATTCGACGTTAAATGTATTTATAATGATGTTTTACTGATTTATTAGTTAGTACATGAATTAAAATAAAAATTACGTCTTCTAAACCATGATATTAAAATAGAAAAAGCATTGAAAAAATGTTGTGATTCGTAGTTTCGTACAATCGATAAAATTCAAGTGACGTCACAAACATTTATCCAACAGTCGAAAGGGATAATTAAGAAAAATAATATAAATAAGTAAATATTCAAGACTATTTTTTATTCTGTTTTCATTAATATATTGTAAATTTTATTGTTTAAAGTTACTGAAAAATGATACTTTAGTAAATGGGGCTTTTTCTAATTATTATTTTATTTTTTATTTTCGAGATTTAATGGCAACATTCTTCTGTTTGTTTATTGGGCGCTACAGTTTGGCGAATAATTTGGGGGTACTTTTTGGTTAGGCGGGCGCCAGTGAAGTATATATATATATATATATAATACACACACACACACACACACACACATATATATATATAGATATTATAATTATATATATATATATATATATATATATATATACATGTATGTCATTCTATAAACATAATGTATTCTAGGCGCTGCAACTGGGGTTAATTTTTGACGCTTAAATGACGATTTTTGCTTTGTATGGCAACCTGGTGTTTTATAATAAAATTGAATATGTGTGCAAATAAATAAAATAAAATTGGTACTTTTATGTTAGCTGGGCGTCAGGGATAACTCTCCAAATCTTCTTTCAATTGGAATAATTTAAATTGCAATATTTTACGTGAGATTTGTTATTCATATTGATATGTTTATGTTTAGATATTTTATTATGATTATAGTTTAGCTAATTTTAAGTAAGTTTTTTAAGATTTAATATTACAATGTTAAAATATTACCTAGTTGATATTAGCTAATGTCAAAAGATTGGCGAACCACAGAGTTCAGAAAATAACTCTATGTCTTGCAACAGTGGGAGTTGCCGACTTTATGACGTCATAAGCAGCAGTAAAATTTTGATTGAAAATTACGGCTAATTAATTAAATTTTTGAACAAACGAATGCACGATAACAAATCTGTGTCCAAATATTTTTCATTTAAAAAAAATGGTGTAATTTGATTCAGTAGTTTGTTCTCACGGATTGTCGAAAGAAATCGCTTAGCGTTTTAAATATATAGATATGCATTTGTAACAGCGAACGTAACTAAAGAACCACTTGTGACAAGCCTCAAGTGCAAAAAGTAACCTGTGAGTCCTCTTGTGAGAAATATTATAGGGCGTCCGCTGAAAGGTGAAACAGCAGGCGAAAAACAAAAAAAAAATCACCGTTACTTCTCAATTCGTCCCCGTGCATTAAACATTTCATTGATTTTCAGAAATTTAAAAAAATTTAAAATAATACGTCAAACATAAAAACTTTTAAACTATTAAAGTTAGAATAAGTGAGATTTTAAATAAATAATTAAAATATTCACTTAATTTTAAAACTAGTGGTCCCAGATAGTCTTGATAAAGGAAAAACAAGATCATAAGCGTATCAAAAATACAACTTTAGCAAGAAACAAGAAAGAAAAATAATACGTCAAGCATAGATTATGAACCACTTTCGAACACATTCCGAATACTGACACAGTACTTTATCGTTTAATAACATGAAAGATGGTGTCTAAGTAAACAATTTGAAAAACAAATAACACATTTAAAAACACAATTTCAGCTATTACCATAATTGTTCCAATTCTTTTGTGAATCCCTGTACATAATCTATACAATTGTATATATACTACATAGTATGCTAAAATTTAATTCAGTTAGAAAAATCGTATCACAGTTGAAAATTTCCCTCCAGCAATTTCCATCAATAAACGGGAATCATTTAAAAATATTGAAATGCAAACAAGATATTAGAAAAAATAATGCCCCATAGGATTAACATTCGCGAGCGGATCTTTTTGCATGAGGTGAGAGAACCTTTATAGGTAATCGCTATTCGTCTATCCATTCCTTCCCTACAACTTCCACGATGAAATTTCAGTTACTGTGTTTCTTGAATGTTATTTTAAGCGACTTTCGTAAAATTCGTAATTGACTTTCGTACTCTATTTTTTTTTCTACAGCCGAGTATATGACCTAAAGAAATTTTACACACCAACCAAAGCACTTAACACAACAGAAAACGCAATTCCAATAATTATAGCTCAATGACCGTACTGTAACGGAATTATTTAGTGTGTCTCTGTAAATGAACGATAAATACTACCAATACCATATATTTTACATTAAGAATTTTGTAGCGCACCTTAGTGGCGTATATCAATTTTAATAAGTTGAAAATAGTGTGATATCATTAAAATAAATTTCAAAGGATTTTTCCCCATAGAGTTTTTTTTTTCTTTTTAATTTCCACCAAATTTCCTCCCGCATAACCTAGCTATTTACAAAGCTAAAAAACATACCGAATTTTGAGTAGCTCTATTTCCACACTGGAATATTGGCTTTATTTAATGGGAAAATACTACGATTAAATATGACAAAGATTACTATTTTGAAACAGTGGTGCTCAAAAATTCATGGATTTGTCAGCTAAGAAGTCATTTTTAAATAGCATCACGCTGAGTTACTTATGAATTATTTTTTCATGATTTCTATAAAAATCTACGTTTTTCTTTACACTTTTAACACTTTCCAACCTAGTTGAAAAGTGTTTATGACTTCGGTTTGTCTGGCCGTCTGCCGTCTGTCTGTGCTCTAACTCCCGTAAATAAGCTCGGATTGCCATGCAATTTTCATATGTTATTGTCATTATCTATAGCATGTACCCTATTTCAACTGAAGTGTGTACCACTTATAGTTTTTTTACAGGGACACTCAAAAGAATTCCGTTACATTACGGTCTATGGGGAAAAATCATTTGCGGTTTATTTTAATGATGTTACACAATTTCAAACACATTGTAATTGATATATATCACTAAGGTGCATTACAAGAAGCTTAATATGGAATAGGGTGTGCATAGCACTTATAGTTACTTTACAGGGACAGTCAAAATAATTCCGTTACATTACATCTATGGAGAAAAATCGTTTGCGGTTTAATTAAATACTATTTCACTATTTTAAACGCATTGAAATTTATATATCACAAAGGTGCATTACAAGAGGCTTACTACAGAATATTGTACGTATAACATTCATCGTTCATTTACAGGGACACACAAAATAATTCTCTACTGTCTGTTAACAATAATTCCTGGAAGTGCGTTTTAAGTTGCTGAACGCGATTTTAAATTTTACTCCCTTTTTGTCTATTACTTAGTGTGTATAAACTCTGTAGAACATATGGAGGGCAGCATAAAAGTTAGCGAACACATTTCCGTTTATTGACAGAAACTCCAGAAGGAGAATTTTAAATTGTGCTACACTTTTCCTAACTAAACTAAAATTTAGCATCCTATGTAGTATATATACAAATCTATAGATTACATACAGGGCTGAATAAAAGTATTCGGATATTTTTCCGAATATTGTATGTGTTGGAAATATATGTTGGAAATTCCTGAAATTACGTTTTTAAATATGTTATGCGTTTTCCAAATTGTTTACTTAGATGTTGTCTTTCAGCTTATTAAACGGTGATGATTTGTAACATTATTTTGGAAGCGTTGGAAATTGTTACATAAACTATGCTTGACGCAAGATTTTTCGTTCTTGTTATATTTCAAAATGTCTCTACATCCTGCTCTACCAATAACTTAATACCGCTCTTTCCTATATTGTTCATGTCAATTTTAATTTTCATACGGAATTTCGATCATGTAAGTAAATTTATTAAATTATTACTGTATGAATCTAAATCGAAAATTTATTCTAAAAATCCAGTTAGTTTTGTGTTACTCTTTTCGACTTTAGTATAGCGTTTTGATTCAGTGGAATAAATTTAACTAAATTATTACTGTATGAATCTAAATCGAAAATTTATTCTAAAAATCCAGTTAGTTTTGTGTCACTCTTTTCGACTTTAGTATAGCGCTTTGATTCAGTGGAATAAACTTAATTTATGTAATCAAATCGTAATGCATCTTCTTTTTAATTTTACATGCTTTTCAGACGTCTTGATGGCTCTAAGGAAAGCATTTCATTTCGCATTCATTTCATGATTAAGTTATCAAAGCAGCATTTCCATTTCGATGGCAACATTCTTTGAATTTCAGATATCAAGAATCATTAATTTCCTCTTCTCCAACTAAAACAAATTTTCTTTTTTTTTCTCATCTTCCCTTGTATTCAAAGAACACATACGGAATAAATTTTACATGTTTCTCATTTCGATTATAGTTTATTAACACTATTACGGAATTTACTCAAAACTTTTCCTTTATTAGAACAGAGAAAAGAAAATTTGTTTTGAAATTGTTTAATTAAAATTCTCAGTTAGCGAGTGAAAAACTCATTGACAATGCTTTAGAAATACGGCAAATAACACAAAAGAAAAATATATTATGAAGGAAACTTAAATAAATTGTTAATAATAAGTTAAATACGTAAAGTTAATATCGTGATTTTCTTCCTATATAGAGTAAAGCAATTTGTACGGAATTTCGATCATGTAAGTAAAATAATTAAATTATGACAGTATGAATCTAAATCGAAAATTTATTCTAAAAATCCAGTTAGTTTTGTGTTACTCTTTTTGACTTTAGTATAGCGCTTTGATTCAGTGGAATAAACTTAATTTATGTAATCAAATCGTAATGCATCTTCTTTTCAATTTTACATGCTTTTCAGACGTCTTGATGGCTCTAAGGAAAGCATTTCATTTCGCATTCATTTCATTATTAAGTTATCAAAGCAGCATTTCCATTTCGATGGCAACATTCTTTGAACTTCAAATATCAAGAATCATTAATTTCCTCTTCTCCAACTAAAACAAATTTTCCTTTTTTTATCATCTTCTCTTGTATTCAAAGAACACATACGGAATAAATTTTACATGTTTCTCATTTCGATTGTAGCTTATTAACACTATTACGGCATTTACTCAAAACTTTTCCTTTATTAGAACAGAGAAAAGAAAATTTGTTTTGAACTTGTTTAATTACAATTCTCAGCTAGCGAACGAAAAACTAATCGACAATGTTTTAAAAATAGGGCAAATAACACAAAAAATAGATTATGAAGGAAACTTAAATAAATTGTTAATAATAAGTTCAATACGTAAAGTTAATATCGTGATTTTCTTCTTATATAGACTAAAGTAATTTGTACTGAATTTCGATCATGTAAGTAAATTGATTAAATTATGACTGTATGAATCTAAATCGAAAATTTATTCTAAAAATCCAGCTTGTTTTGTGTTACTCTTTTTGACTTTAGCATAGTGCTTTGATTCAGTGGAATAAACTTAATTTATGTAATCAAATCGTAATGCATCTTCTTTTCAATTTTGCATGCTTTTCAGACGTCTTGATGGCTCTAAGGAAAGCATTTCATTTCGCATTCATTTCATTATTAAGTTATCAAAGCAGCATTTCCATTTCGATGGCAACATTCTTTGAACTTCAGATATCAAGAATCATTAATTTCCTCTTCTCCAACTAAAACAAATTTTCCCTTTTTTATGATCTTCTCTTGTATTCAAAGAACACATACGGAATAAATTTTACATGTTTCTCATTTCGATTGTAGCTTATTAACACTATTACGGAATTTACTCAAAACTTTTCCTTTATTAGAACAGAGAAAAGAAAATTTGTTTTGAACTTGTTTAATTACAATTCTCAGCTAGCGAACGAAAAACTAATCGACAATGTTTTAAAAAGTAGGGCAAATAACACAAAAAATAGATTATGAAGGAAACTTAAATAAATTGTTAATAATAAGTTCAATACGTAAAGTTAATATCGTGATTTTCTTCTTATATAGACTAAAGTAATTTGTACTGAATTTCGATCATGTAAGTAAATTGATTAAATTATGACTGTATGAATCTAAATCGAAAATTTATTCTAAAAATCCAGCTAGTTTTGTGTTACTCTTTTTGACTTTAGCATAGTGCTTTGATTCAGTGGAATAAACTTAATTTATGTAATCAAATCGTAATGCATCTTCTTTTCAATTTTGCATGCTTTTCAGACGTCTTGATGGCTCTAAGGAAAGCATTTCATTTCGCATTCATTTCATTATTATGTTATCAAAGCAGCATTTCCATTTCGATGGCAACATTCTTTGAACTTCAGATATCAAGAATCATTAATTTCCTCTTCTCCAACTAAAACAAATTTTCTTTTTTTTATCATCTTCTCTTGTATTCAAAGAACACATACGGAATAAATTTTACATGTTTCTCATTTCGATTGTAGCTTATTAACACTATTACGGAATTTACTCAAAACTTTTCCTTTATGAGAACAGAGAAAAGAAAATTTGTTTTGAAATTGTTTAATTAAATTTCTTAGTTAGCGAACGAAAAACTCATCGATGATGCTTTTAAAATATGGCAAATAGCACAAAAGAAAAATAGATTATCAAGGAAATTCTTAACTTAAATAAATTGTTAATCATAAGTTAAATACATAAAGTTAATATCGTGATTTTTTTCTTATATAGACTAAAGTAATTTGTACTTAGTTGTGATAATTAAATGTATTTTAACTGTACATCGTAGAAAATGTATTACAAAAATCGAGTTAGTGGTATCTGTTAGTGTTTTATTGCTCGATTTCCGAATAGCGGTTTGAATTTAACCCTCTAGACCCCAATACATAACAAGTGTGTTCATTCTTGTTGCATAGTATTTATTGAAAAAATCACCACACACAAGTTCAGGACTGTCTATTAGTTCCTTGTGGAACTAATATAGATGTTGATATCTAACTAACATTTGTTGTTATAGTCCGGGGGGCAGCGTCACATTTTTTCAACCAATTCTAGCTTCTGTGGTTTTTGTATACATGGTAGTATGGTTGTATATATGGTGCAACGAAACTGACAGTCAGCTGGCGCATTTGCGTAGGGGAGGGGGAGTTGACAAAGCAACATCGTACAACCAGCTGGGCTTGCCATTCATTTCAAATTACAGCGAGCTGTGAGATGTTGTTGAACACTCCCTGCTGGTTCGCCAGCCCACAGGTAGTTTCGTTATATGCACTATTTAATCTATCATATATAACAAAATAACCGACTCTACAACTTGTTAGAAAATGTGACGCTGCCTCTCGGGCTGGCAACCTCTTCGCGACTTATGCTTGACATATAAGGTGCACATACCATTTGAAATTCAACATCTATATTTTAGTACAGAAATTAATGTATTTAATCATAACATTTCAACGATTAATTAAAATATAAAATAGCATATGAGAATAGTGGTACCAAAATGTTAAATGAAGTGTAATTGATGATCATCGCGAAAGGATTAAAACCAGATGTTTTTTATTATCTTTCCAAATTTCTCCGTACCAATTTGAATCGCGATATTTCGACGTTGCCTGAGATTTGTGTTTATTATGGCGTGTAAGATTTTTTCTGATATTTTTGCATGATTTATAGTTCTAAAGTAATAATTTTAGAAGTCTTGCGTATGAAAAGTATCAAGTACTTATCGCTCCAGTGGTTAATGCCACACTGCAATGTGTGGTAGTATAACGACCAAATGAAAACAAATGCACTAAAATTGTTTATGTACGTTTGATTAAAATGCTAAATAACTAAAAAAAAAAAATGAAAAAAAAACTCAGGTAGATCCTTTGTGGAAACTAAAAGGTTAATGGAATAAACTTAAGTTACATAATCAAATAGTAATGTATATTTTTTTCAGGTTAATCATTTTTTATAATTTCACCTTTACTCTACGATATGGATTTCATTTAGCATTCATCTCACAAATGACGATTAAGTTATGTAAGCAACATTTCCATTAGGACAGAGCATTCTTCGAGTTTTCGAAATCCAGAAACATTATTTTCTTTTTGTCCAACTAAAACAAATTTATTTCTTCCTCATGTTCTCTTAAATTCAAAGAACAAACACAGAATACTTTTTATTTGAATTAAATCTCATTGTAAGTTTAAAACTAGATTCAAATTTTGGAACACATGTGTTACACTCACGCACCGATGTTTGGCGACTTTTTGATTGGCGGGATTTCCATGACCGTACCAAACCAATAACTTAATACAATAGCCAGATTGCCATCATCGAAAAAAATCCCCCAAATATGGCGACTTTTTTCTTTTTTTAACCGATTAAAAAGAAAAACTGTACGTGAGTGTACGATATCATAGCCCAAATTTTTGTTTTTAATTACTACCATCGCAGATGTTAGAGTGTTCTTTTTTAATATAAAGTTATTCTATCCATTTTTAAATAACATCACACGGTGTTAGCTGAAGATTTTAAAATATCAATTCGATATGATGCAATAACATTTTAATATTTTTAAATCGCGGTAAGTGTAACCACTTCGCTTTATCTAACATCTATTTTTCTATCCCGCAATACTTTCCCATATTAGATCGTTTTAAATCTATCAACCATAGTCCCAATCTAAAATCTCGATCTTGCATTTAAACAGATTGCCGTAGAGAAACAATACTCGTCAAAGAAAATAATATTAATACTCACATAATTTAATTAATTTTGCTACAATAAGTAATCTAATTACTGCAACACTTAGATTAAGCAATATAGTTGAAACAATGACTGGTAAAAAAATAAAGAAATAAATAAAAACGGAAAATAATAATTAATCATATTAATTATATCTCTTTTAAGAAAACCTTCTAATATAAAAAATATGTAATAAAATAAATTAAATTATTGTTTAGAAAAAAGTTACGTATTATACCTTATTTTTATTATACATTTTATTTACAAATATTAACATGCATGACAAGGAAAGAAATTAGAACTTAACATTGGACTTTCGACATTAACACATTAAAATGTCGAACCTTTAAACCTCGAGAATTTAAAAACGAAAGAACTAGTATTTTGTGTCCGAAAAAATAATTCGGAAGATATAGTGCTAAGTTTATTTTTTGATCCTATAAAACTTATTTTTCTGTTATGTATCTTGTCCGCTTTGAACATTAAATAGTGCTAACGATAGATAACTCTTTGATTTAGAGGCTATTTTTTCAGTTTCACCTTTTTTTTTTGACATTATGTTGACACTAAGTCAGTGGTTCTTACGCCTCACAACCGGGCAGTTTGATTTTCATAAGGACCAATTCATGAAGAGACATTAACACTTAGTCTTCCAACATTTTTGTCTATATTTCGAAAAAATTTAGTGTTGAATTCTAAAATGTAAAATGAAAAATATATTATTTTTATATTCAATTTTCGGGAAGTCCTCGTTCAAAACTAGAAAATAAAATTGTCTCCAGAAGAATTATACAGAAATTTTTGTTTGCTTTTGAAAAAACGCTATGGTCATAATTAAAATATATTACACTATTTCTCTGCTTATTATCGTATTTTAGAAAAGTACATAACTCTTTCTGTTGTTTATTTAATAAGCTTTGTTTGGTCTCACAAGAAGAAACTTTTATAAATGAAATTACTAAAATATATATCTAAAATTGACTGTCTCGTAACATATAATTTAAAATGTATTTACAAATTCTAAATTAAGTTCTACCAACCTTAAAAAATTAATTTGGAGCCTGTAGACGCAGAAAGATATTAGTTTATAGTAAATTGGTTATGGATCTGCTGTGAGTCTCTCCAAAGTATATAAATATACGTTGGCATACATATAATACAATGCATATTTATACATATAATACAATGCATATTTATACATATGTGCCAACGTATATTTATACATATAAATATACATTGGCTCTAAGGTAACGTATGCATTTCATTCTTTATTCAATGCACAATAAAATAAATAATATTATTAAAAGCATTCCAAATGTAAAAAATTTAGAAAAACTTTAAAATTAAAAATCTTTTTTTTTCTCCAATTGCAAGGGAAAAAAATTATATTTCCTTATATATAAAAAATAAACACAATATTTGTACTGCAGTATATTTGAATTATATTTTATATTAAGATTGTATTTTTATAGATTTTAATACTATTAAGAACGTAACTCAAACTTCTAACATTCAGAAAAATTAAATTTACTTATTTCTGAATGTTAAAGAAATTACTTTTTAAAAAATAAATTAAAATTCTCAATATGTGAAACAAGAAGTAAGCAAGCAACGAATCTGAATTTAAGGGGGATTGGGGTATTAATGCCTTAGATAATATGAAAATAATGCAATGTAGAAATGTTTCACACGCATTTCAGAAATAGTTTTTTTTTATGATAAACTAAATACGTAATGTTGTCCTTCATTTCCAAGAGCAAAATAGTATTAAAGTAGATACATTCATAAATTATTTGAAGTTTATGTATAATATATATATATATATATATATATATATATATATATCATCGATACAGCGATAATGTAGCAAAAATGTTTAAAAATACAGGGAATCCCAAAATTATTGCACACATTTCAAAATTATGTAAAACAAAAACTGGATAGTATAGAAAAAAAATGTGTTTACTAACTTACAATAGAAGTAAACAAGAACGAAAAATCATGCGTCAAGCATAGATTATGTAACACTTTCCAACGCTTCCAAAATAATTTTACAAATGATTACCGTTTAATAAGCTGAAAGATAACATCTAAGTAAACAATTTGGAAAACGCATAACATATTTAAAAACGTAATTTCAGGAATTCCCAACATATACTTCCAACATATACAATATTCGGAAAAATATCCAAATACTTTTATTCAGCCCTGTATATGATCTATAGATTTGTATATGTACTACATAGGATGCTAAATTTTAGTTTGGATAGGAAGCGCGTAGCACAATTTAAAATTCTCCTTCTGGAGTTTCTGTCAATAAATGGAAATGTGTTTGCGAACTTTTATGCTGCCCTGTATATGATCTACAGGATTTATACACACCAAGTAATAGACAAAAAGTGAGTTAAATTTAAAATCGCGTTCAGCAACTTAAAACGCACTTCCGGGAATTATTGTTAAGAGAATAACAGAATTCTTTTGTCTGTCCCTGTAACTGAACGATGACTGCTATACACACAATATTCTGTAGTAAGCCTCTTTTAATGCACTTTAATGATATATATAAATTTCAATGCGTTTAAAATAGTGAAAGATTATTTAATTAAACCGCAAAAGATTTTTCTCCATAGACGTAATGTAACGGAATTCTTTTGACTGTCCCTGTAAAGTAACTATAAGTGATATGCACACTCTATTCCATATTAAGCTTCTTGTAATGCACCTTAGTGAAATATATCAATTACAATGTGTTTGAAATTGTGTAACATCATTAAAAGAAACCGCAAATGATTTTTCCCGATAGACCGTAATGTAACGGAATTCTTTTGAGTGTCCCTGTAAAAAAAACTATAAGTACTACACACTTCAGTTGAAATAGGGAACATGTTATAGATAATGACAGTAACATATAAAAATTGCAGGGCAATTTACGGGCAATTTACGGGAGTTAGAGCACGGCCAGACGGCCAGACGGCTAGACAAACCGAATTCATAAACACTTTTCAACTACGTTGGAAAGTGTTAAAAAGTTAATACATCTCGATGTGAAATCCCTTGGTTACGTGTAGTAGCTATGTCCAAGCGATACTCGATTTCAGTCCATGTATTTGAAAGCATCTGAGGAGTAATGGATGGAACAACAGCTGTGATACGCTGCTTCAGTTACTGTAAATTAGTACAAGGCGTCTAAAACACACAATCCTTCACATAATAACACGTGAAAAAATCCAGCGGTTAAATCTGGAGGTCAAGGAAGCCAATAAATCGGATCACCACGACCAATCTATCTACCTTTGGTGGAAAAGATAGAGTTAATGTGTTTATTTTTCTCAGTAGTCTAAAATAATTTGTTCTTATTTGATGGACTTTTTTCATTAAAAATGTTCATGACTCAAGTTGACGTTCTTGAGTCAAACGATTTGTCTTTGGGGGATTTCAGATCAGAGTATTTTGAAAACGACTAACTTTATCAAAATGTATCAGAAAATTAATTAAACTTACCAAACTTTGTTAATACTTGGAAAATTTCCATAGAAAATTTCTCACGTCTTGCATTTATAATATTTCAAATTTTAATACGTTAAAAGGCGTATAGCCAACATAGTGAAAAAGTATCCACGCCAGGACTCGAACCCGTGTCATCAGTATAGCGCACTGACGATTAAAATAGATTTATTCAATCACCGATGCTAGATTCTCTTTAGTTCCGTGTTTGCCCCAGGGTTGGTGGCTCACGGGAAAATAATCCATCTTGTACTGTAGCCTTGCCAACATGTGATAGTGAGACGATCCAGGCTGGGTATCGTTCCAAGCGGTTCAGTTGGTAGAACGTCAGTGCGCTATACTAATGACCCGGGTTCGAGTCCCAGCTTGGATTCTTTTTCACTATGTTGGCTATACGCCTTTTAAGCAATTAAAATTTGAAGTATTACCAAACTTTATTAAAAAATAATGTTTTTTGCTTTTTCTCCTTAGATTAAAAATGTTTAAGGGACTTGTCTCCTTCTCTCATTCCACAGCCCTCACCCTTAAAAAAAGCCCTGCTATTTGCGATAAGTTTTATTTATAAAATAAATTGAAGCTTTATGTACTGCTTTTAAATATATATGTTTTACAATTCTAGGAAAATTAACGTATCTCGAAAATATTTTGTTGATGACAAACTTAATACGTAAGCTTATCGAACCATTTATCTTTTTCGATAGCTAAAATAATTTACTCTAATTTGTGATATTTTGTGATATTAAAACTGCTAAAATGTTTAATTCTAATGGGTATTTTAATATAAGTTTAGTATTTTTACATCAAAGACAACTAAATAATTGGTACTTTGTGCTCTTCTTTGCAATAATTCTGCCATTATTAAAAAACTTTTATATTTCATTTAAATTTGTTTGCAAAAAAAATAGTCTTACATTATTTAGTTTCAGTGCATTTTATGAGTGTAAAATTGTTTTATACCTTATTCAATTTTTAGTTAATTTTACCAGCCAAATATTATTCAGTGAAGAGAGAAAAAATAATAATTATATTACATATGTATTTTCATTTTAATAATGTTTAGTTTGTCTCCATATTACATACATCTAATATAAATATGTTAAAAATACATATTAAGCATATTCCTACTAGTTGTAATATGATTATGTGTAAAAGAATACGTTTATTAAAATCCGCACCAATAAAAATAAACAGAAATTTATTTAGTATTTAGCTCAACAATTTTTTGATGAGCGCCCTTTTAACTGCTGATTCTTAAATTCGGCTGATAACATTTGAAAATCTTTTTCTATACATTTACGTTATGTAATGATTTTAATTAATATGACAATATATATGTGAACGTCAGTATTTCGTGGATAAGTTTAAGGCTGAATATTCCTTAACGGTATTTGGGGATTTTTTTTTTTTTTTTTCATTTTAAGTCTACTTGCACGTCGAAACCTTTTGATTTCCTTCATTTTGTAATCAAATGAAAAATATATATTTATATATCTTTAATATTTTTGATAATCTATCAGTAGGAAAGACTGATCTATTTGGAAGCATTTTTGCAATACAGTTTTAAAAATTGTAATACTAATCATTAAACTAGTCATTGAATGTAATCTATAAATAAGCTTAAAAAACTGACATTTGAAATATTTTTATGTGATATTTAAATATTAAATTATGTAATAATTATGAAGTATTATAATAATGTTTATTATCTATGGAATTCCTAAGTCATTTTTAATGATTTCAATATTGAAATTTAACTAAATATATCTCTTTCAAGTTTTGCCCGCTTTATAAAGTAGAACAGAACTTTTAAAAAATTTAATTGATTGTTATAATAGCTATTTCTTTTTTACAAGACAATTGCGAAACCCAGGTATCGGTATTATTTTTTTAAGATTTTTATGGCGTAATAAGTTAGGATAGTATTTTCCTTCACGTTTGGAACTATATAATTATTTGACTAAGACTTTTTTTTTTAAATAACGAATTTATAGTACAGGCAAAAATCCACGCAAAAATTAAACTTATATAATATTATGTTGAAAAAAAAAAAAACACTTTTACTTTAACTTAATTTTTTAAATAAGAATGCTAAACAATTGAAATACTTTAATTCGAATAAATATTTAAATTAAAATTTTAGTTTGGAACTACAAAATGTAAAAATCTTCTTTTAAAATTCAGATTTTTATGACATATTTTGAATGTCTCGGCATAATTTTCTTTCACATGAATGGTTTCTTTAGAAAATGACAGATGTTTTAAAAAGTGAAACGAATTGTTGAATCCGCATCTGATTCTATTGAAACATCAATAAGGATTGCATTTTGTTCCATTTATTCCCTTCTCTCTCCATTCCCCCCTTGGCTCCAAGAAAATCGTTCTCAGGCGCCACTGTTATCAGATAACTTGTTTAAGAGACGACAGTATTATAAGGGCATAGCATAATCAGTGTCATGTTATTTTCTTCAAAAGACTTAGTCTTGATATAAATTTGGGAAAATTATTATTTCTTCGTTTAAATATGAATATTGTTTCCTATAAAAATATAACTAATAACTTTTCCGTTAAAGTATGAATTAAAATCATTTAAATGTCATTATCATATATTATAATATGAGCAGGTTTTGTGTGTGCGTGTGTGTGTCTGTCTATGTGTATATATTTGCAAATTTTGTCTTAAAAACGGATCTAACGATTTTAACGAAATTTTGTATCCTACCGTTTTGGGATACCAGAAAACCATTGAGTTAGGTCTTTATTAGTGGGTCATTTTGGGTCACAGTCAAGCTAATTTTAGCTAAAAAACGGCTCAAATGATTTTGTCTAAATTTTGTATACTGCCGGTTTTGGATTACGAGACGACATGTTCGAAAAAATTCGATTTGTGGGTCATTTTGGGTCACTATAGGTCTGCGTCAAGTTATGTTTACCTAAGAAAACTACTGTGTGGGTAATTAGTGGGTCATTTTGGGGGTCACCATGTGTCAAGTTAATTTTATATAAAAAACGGCTCGAACGATTTTGACTAAATTTTGTATCCAACTGATTTGGATTACGAAAAGACCATTTTGCCGGGTCACACGTTCGAGAAAATTTGATTACTGGGTCATTTTGGGTCACTACAGGTCTGCGTCAAGTTAATTTTTCCTAAAAAACGGTGGGGGGGGGGGGTCATTTTGGGGGTCACTGTGTATCAAGCTAATTTTATCTAAAAAACGGCTCTAACGATTTTGACTAAATTTTGTATCCAACTGATTTGGATTCCGAAAAGACCATTGTGCCAGGCCACACGTTCGAGATAATTCGATTAGTGGGTCATTTTGGGTCACTAGAGGTCTGCATCAAGTTAATTTTACCTAAAAAAACGGCTGGGGGGGGGGCATTAGTGGGTCGTTTTGGTATCAAGCTAATTTTAACAGAGCGTAGCTGGCTCTTCCCCGCTGATAATATTTAAGAGATACTATAAACACACACACACACATATTTATTTATTTACTTCAGAACAACAACAAAAGAAAAGATATTTGACAGCAGATTTTTTTTTAAATGTGCGTTTGCTGATGACACTGATAAATTGTTATTAGGGTATGAAAATGGATGATTTGGTTACCTTCATGCTTGTCCGTAATATCATGTTTTTATATTCCTGTTTATATTTATTTTATAATGCTGTAACTTTTCTTTAAGGGGACAGTGGACATTAAAAACCAATTCCTAGAATTTTGAACGGATTCATTTGAAAATTGGCCGACTAGTTAATCATAAGCTCAAATAGTCATATTCAAAATTTGGTGTTAAAATAATAAAAAGTTTTTAAATTATTCAATTTTTAAATTAAAAATTAACAAAAAATTATCGTATTTTAAAATGCTCCATGCGCATTTCTGTTGGGTAAAATAAGACAATATTTATTTATGAGGTACTTTTTGTATATTAGAATAGAAGTTGGCATGAATTGTCAATGTTCGCTGAATGTATAATCAGAAAAAATATATTTTCATAATTATACCTCGTTTTTTTCTAAAAAAGTAGTTATTTTTTTAATATGCGCACATATTTGAACAATAAAATACTCCTCAGATACTTTTTTCTGCTAACATTTATTCATTAATATATAGAGGATATACAGAATAAATTTCAAAAGAATCTGATAATTAGGAATGCGCATGGAACGTTTCAAAAGTTAGAAATGTGCAAAATTTTCACTTTTGATAAAACAGCATTTTAATAAAATTAAAAAAAAAAAAACTGTTCAAATATGTAGAGTTTTAACGAAAATAAAAGATCATATCTGTGCAAAGAAGCCTCAGAATTGAAAAAGTCTTTTTGCATCAGATAAATTTGAGCATCTAGTTTCATAATTCTTCAAATACAAAAATCAATTTTTCAGTCACATTTCATGATTTTGAATGTCCACTGTCCCCTTAACTTTCGAGTACCATTTTGTTAATCGGCTTCTCTTCCACACCCATCTCCCTTGGCTGCAATAATATCGTTTGCAGACGCCACTGTTATCAGTTGAATTGTTAACACTCCATATACTATCCTGTGTATCTTTAAAATACACAGTGAAATATCTCTGTATAAATCTGCATTTATACAGCGATAAATGTAGATTTATTTAAGTGGGATTTATCGCTGTGTAAATCTAACATACATTTCTAGTTAATTAATGCCTTCACCCGAAATATCACAGTATAAAGTGTATAAATATGAAAATAACGTTATATTAATCTCACAGATACAACAAGAGCGATGAAGTAAGTTTCTGCAGGATAGCAAATCAAATGTTAAACAGAAGGCAGATTCGAAAGAGCGTAGCATAATTGGTGTCATAATTTTATATTAAAAGACATAGTCTTACACGCTTAATTTAAAAATTATTTTTACTCATGGAAATATGAATGGGGGTTATTACTATTTTTTTAATTAAAATCGTTTGAATGATTAAATGTTAATGATATATTTCAGCGCTTCCCAACCTTTTTTCCGTCACGTACCCCTTGCTTAGGCAATTCACTTCAGCGTACCCTCTCTTTACCAGAAACACGCCCCAAACCCCCTCCCCTCACTCATATAAAGCAAACATGCTTTTTTAAAATTAGTAATATACTCATTAAAAAGATGGAAGCTTTAATAATAATAAATATAAGTTAGTGATATAACCCCGCCTTCTCAAAATCGAAAATAAGGGCCTGCTTTTCAACGCGTTTCAAAACAAAGCATTAACAATAGAAACCCTGACGTAATTAAGGCATTCTGCAATTATTATTAAAAACGGAACAATAAGATAAATGTGGTGGAAAAGTAATATTGTATAATAATCGATGGCCGTTTTCGTGAAGATTGGGTAAATACTCATGCAATATGATTATCGGTGGGCGGAGCTAGTGACATTGAATTATCAGTCAATTGTTATGTCCAGTGGGCCTCCCCCCTCATTTTGAGTGTAACATATTGGGATTACACATGAGACTAACTTTATAATCCAAAAAGTGTCAACTTTCTTTAAATGTTTTCAGTAAAATCATTTTTGTGATTACCGCCATTACCGATTTTATTTTTACGTACCCCCAGCAGACCCGCCACGTACCCCCAGGGGTACGCGTACCCCAGGTTTAGAAGCGCTGATATATTTGAAAAGCATTATCTGATTTGTTTTACGAACCTCCAAAAAAAACAATTATAATAATAACAGGAAAAAACAAATACCTATGTGTGTGCGAGATTTATGTAAAGAAACATGAAACAGGCCAGCAATGATGCACTGTAAGAGTCATATTTATGTGCGTCTAGTGTAATATAGTACATAACAAAATGAACAACTCCAAAGTGGCTGTATAATAAGTATCTAACTATAAAAAGCAAACAGAAAAATACAAGTAAAAAAATAAAGAGAAATATACATATATAAGTCATTTTTTATATATCAACCTTCTTACTTTATCTGTCGAAGTGAGAGCAATCCCTCTGTACATTACAGCAAATAATTGTGCGTCGTACAAGACGGAATGATT
This sequence comes from Maratus michaelseni, assembly GCA_963931845.1. Classification (NCBI taxonomy): domain Eukaryota; kingdom Metazoa; phylum Arthropoda; class Arachnida; order Araneae; family Salticidae; genus Maratus; species Maratus michaelseni. The sequence goes on from OZ007591.1 coordinate 325,340,572, forward strand.
AGCAAAACAGTAAGCGCATAATAGTTTCTGTTGCACATTGGTTATAATAAACTTTCATCTTTGAAATAAGTATATAATGAAGCTTTAGATGCTTTATTATTAATTATTTATTTGAAAACATTTGTTACAATGCATTCATATTATTTGTTCAGTAGAGAAAACTTAAAAATTGTAAATGTGCCAAAATACCTTTTCATTTAATATTTAAGGTTTTCAAAATTTTTATAACGGTTATGTTTGATACAGTGAATTTATATTCACAATGATAGTCTATATTATAAAGCAGAAACATTTCCGTCAGTAACGCTGACGTCATATCGACGGTGACAACAATCAATTTCACATTTTTCAAAAATGTATTCATTTCTAACCATCGCATATTTTCAATTTTTACACCGGCGAATAGAGAAAAAAAATGTACTTTTAAACGCAAATTTGTCTGAAAACTGTATCACCATTTACTGACGTTTTATGGTTTAAATTTTTTTTTCAAGCATGATCTTTTAAAATTATATCTCCCTCTCGTGTCGGCTGATTACAGAATAAAAATCGGTCTGCTCTTAAAACAATATAAATAGTTCAGCATTTGTTTCCGGCCAATATTCTACAACGAAATTAAAGCTTGATCAATAAAGGAATGAATGAATTAAAATAAAATAAAACACAAATTTAACAGATATGTCGAACTGCACTCTTAAACGCTAAAATAATCAGAATAATCAGAATGTTATATTTCTCTTTAACATGAAATGTTAATTAATTAGTGAACAATGTACAACAAAAATGTGTGGCTTTTACAGAAATCCTTAGAAACATGTCGGATTTATGTTTCTAATGTGAAAAAAAGGTTATAATAGTTACATTTTTTGCCAACAGGTGGCACTGCAGTACAATGCTATTATTCGGATTATCTAAACCATAGGTTCCCAACCTTTTCCAGACCACCGCCCCCTTTATAAGAAAAACAAAATCCCAACGCCCCCCCACCATTCTTCCATAATGGTTAATAATACCAAATAATTAAAATATTCTTGCATATTATCTTGACCAATTTTATCTGTCTATCTATCTATTAAGAATCAGAAAATAAAAATTAATTAAAACGACCACCAAATATAGTAAAAAATTATTTTATACAAAAGCAATGCGATAAAAAATAATGATATGGTTGAGACTGGTGGAGTTTTAACAATTTGTTAATGTCGGGTTCCAATTTCATTAACGTCAGTCACAAATTGCCACGTTCAGTGATGTGCAATCTGGTCCTTTTCTTAGACTGTAAATTACGCTACTGCACTGAACTCACGCTCAGCCAAATACGCTGAAGGAAAATCAATTAAAATTTTCGGTACTCTTGTCCACAATTCAGGGTAGAGAGCTGCTATTTGTATTTGAAGCCATTTAAAAACCATTTAGCTCTTGGTATCCAATTCCGAATTTTACTTTTACTCTTTTACTTCTTCGTTAGTTATGAATTCTACGTATTCCTCTTCTAAATTTGATGATTTTTCTGTATCTGTATTTGCGAAAGCATCTAAAACCCAACTCGGTATATTCATGTTTAAAATATCCTAGAATCGCTCCGTAAAATCAGCATGAAGAACGTCCAAGTGTTGGCAGTAAGTAAGTAAATCTTTCTGTTTTGCAGAAACTGTTGATTATGTAGACAAGTGGCTCTATTCACCTCTACCTATATTTCGTTTGAACCGAAGAAGTTTTCCTATAAAAGCAGCTATGGCGTTTTTCGCTTTAATTATATTCAACTCATCACCATACGAGCGATGTCATTTTTGGATGTAGTCAGGTTTTTGCGCAGTTTTTCGTCGCTGTTTTCAAGGAAACCTAGTACTGAGTCAAGTAGATTGCAAAAACGATTCACACAAGTAACTTTTGAGAGCCAACGAACTTCTGTGTGCTGCATCCAGTGATTGTAATCTTCATCATTTTCACTACAAAGCTGGCCAAATAATATGTTATGCATGGAATTACTTATCTAATCTTATTCACTGCCCCAATAACGTAATGAAGTGACATATGCAAGCGTTTAGTAAGATTTTTGGTAACCAAATACTAACGAGGAATAACACAATATACAGCGAATACATATTTGGTACTGCTTAATTCAAATGCCACATGAAACCCTTGTGATGCCCCGTCATTGCTAGAGAACCATCAGTAGCAGCTGACAAAATATTACAAATAGGATTTACTTTCTCTTGAAAAAACTTGCTCATGGTATTAAATAGAGATTCTCCCTTTGTATTAGTTTCCAAATTTTTAGCAAATAATAACTCTTGACATTTTTTTTTCTTCTTTTATAAATCGAACGTCTAATAATAGTACTGTTTCGTGATTTGATAGAGTAGATTTATTGAGTTGAATGGCAAATTTGAAAGTCTTGAAGTAATAGCATAATGATATTTCAAGGGTTTTAGGCATTTCATTTTTTCTTCTTTGTACTGAATAATTACTTAGAGGACTTTTTCAGATGATATCTGACGGTATCTGAACAGTTATTACCTCTTTGACTGCTGGCAAGATTAATTCCTTGTCCATTGTGTGTTGTTTTTCCGCTTTTGCGATTAACAATGGAATATTATATGTGGCTCATAATCCGTCATCTTCTTGTTTAGAAAACGACTCACAGTTCACTGTTTTAAATATTTCTTTTCCAGTCCTTGAATAAATCTTTGTCCTTTTTATCAGGATACATTTTGTTCAAATGCTCTTGTAGCCTGGAAGGCATCATGGTTTCTTTTGAAAACAACTTTTTGGCGAATTAAACGCACGGGAATTGGTTTGTAGGAAAGTGCTTAAATCCATATTTAAAATATTCAATACTTTGCTGCCGGCATTTCTTCTTAGATTCAGACATTTTGAAATATATAAATTGTGATAGTTTAAGTTTAAATAAATCAACTTTTTAACAGATTTATAGATAGTTATGAAAATAACTGCTATAATGACTTCTATCACTTTCTCTCAGAATAAATTAATTTCTTGGGAAGATTCAAACCACAGGTTCGTTTTGAAATCTCTACTCATTCATGTGTCACCATCTTTCTGACATTTTTCGAAATACAGGTTAATAAAATAAAATGAATTCGGTTTCAAACTTTTAGTCAGCTTACTATATCAAACTTTGCACTCCGCGACAATATTTAACGATTTTTAATGCGATTTATAGCAATTTTTTGCGTTCTGCAGCAAGTTTTTGACATTCGTTAAAGACACGTGTTTTAGCGTGTTTACAATGTTTTAACCCGCTATAATAAAATTTCGTCGTCCGCGAGTTTTAGCATTTGTTCGTGTCCCACGGCGAATTTTTGACATTCGTAAATGAAATTCGATTTGGTGCCCCCAGCTCTAGGTTAGTTCGTATAGATTTTCATTTAAAGGTATATTTAAGGTTTTTATCACGGGCCGGGCAACGCCAGGAGGGGTCAACTAGTTTTATTATATTAATTTCTTAAGTAGGTAGGTACGCCACGGCCGCTCCCCTTGACGATTTTAACGCCCCCCATTTGCCTTTGGACCCGCTACCGCCCCCCTGGAAGACTCCAGCACCAACTGGGGGGGCGGTACCGCCCCCGTTGGGAACCATGCATTATATAAGCGGATGAGTTCATTGCGCAATATCTTGCTCAGATTTTGATTTAAGGATCTTTTCTTTTCAAACATTTTATAGAAGATTAAAGAAATTGTATTTTAAAGGTCGATACAATTTGATCCGTAGCATTTATGCAGAACTGAGAGCTTGCAGACATTTCTGATTCTATCACGACAATACTGAGGTCTACATTTGGAGAGTCCCGTGCCTTGATACACATTGTGACTTTTGGTTATGGCGCTACTTCAATTCAGATTTGTAGAGAGATCATTTAATGCCATTGGCCCAGTTGGAAGATATTATGCGTCTTCATGTTTCTGGGACACGATTAGTAATGCTCTTCAATTCTGTGTTGGCTGTTTTTAATCGTGTGCCAGCTGCACTTATAAGTGATAGGCGTCACCGTGGAGAGTTCTAACATTTAGAGACTGATTAGTTCTTTTCCATAAAATGTATTTTACCATAGATAAACTAAAATCTAAATTAAAGCGCCACCTGTTGGTCAAAATTGCAACTATTGTAAAAAAAAAAATATTACATTATAAGCAAAAATCTGAGAAATTTCTAAGAATTTCAGTGAAAACCGCATATTTTTGTTATACGTCGTTTACTAATTATTAACATTTCAAAAGCCGCGAAACTTCGATATCTTGCATATCTCACTATTATATATCTCTCTATACGTGACCTTTTTAGGAATATTTTTTATAAGGTGGAGTATTCGAATTGGCGTACTCTTAAATATGTTTTCCAACGGTCATATATACTGCATTTTATCTTGTAACCCTTTTCGATCAGGAAATATTATATTTTCTTTGAATGAATTAAATTTATATGAAGATGTGATACCATTTCCAAGATTTTTTCATATACAAACTGATTTAAATAATGCAATTTTCTGACACTAAACTTCACTTCAAAGTAAATCATAAAATATGGATGTTAAAATACCGCTACTTTTGTTAATTCTTAAAATCTTGAGAAAACTTGACTTAAAAATTTCATGGTACACCTAGTGTTATCTCACGGCGTACCATTATTCCGCGGGACAGAGTTGATAACCACTCATATAGGTAATTACAAGGTATTTTACAAATACCGAAAACCTGGAGTGATGTGATCATTTCGTGAAGTGTACATTTTTTATCAACCGACTTGTATGCTAGCATGAATTAGGGGCTTTCTTGTGTAAAACCTTAATAGGTCACCATTTCAGAGTCAGGTTGTCATGGAGGGAAGATGTGGAATTTTCTTTTCCGTATAAATAATTAAAGAAAACTGTCTAAAAGTCAAAAAATCAAATTTTACCGACTTCTCCCAAAACAAATAGAAGTTTCCTATTGCATTGTTGTTGACAAGCAGAATTAACAAAATGAGCGTCTGTTTAAATCAAGTTTTTTTCAATACATGCGAGCTTTTGTCATTAAGTGATACCAGAAGGTTAAGAATTTTTATTATTGACTAGATAACGAAAAGGCCTTCGATCTTGAAAGAATTCTCTACATCATAGGTAAAAAAAATAACATACTTGACAAAGAGAAGAAAACACCTTAAAATAATAATAACCTTAAAATAAAACACAAATTTCTATTTATCACCTTTCATTCTTTTATACCGATGACCAGGCCAGGCTTCACTAGCTGAATGGGTTATTTTCCTGGCATCGGGGAGCTTTAGCGCCACAAAAGGGTGTGCTGTGTAGCGGCCGGCCATAGCTGGAAGGACGGCTAATTTGTCCTCTAGAGGGCAGGTTAGAACTTTGTTTGATTTTTTTTGTTTTCTGCTACTTATTGCTTGTTCTTTTTTTTCGGGCGGGGCTAGTGGAGCTTAAGCCAAATGGTAGGCCACCCTGCCCGGCATGAACCTGCTTGTTCTTTTTAAATGTACCTGCGCTTGGCACTCACACTCATTGTTGCAATGGCGACGAGACCCCGCCTTTCTACCGTAACCCACTGGGTAAAAACTGGCTCCGTAGGCTATCCTATTGGAGAGGGTCCCGTAGCTATGTGCTGCCTTTAGCCAATATGCACCTAATAAAGAGGCGGCCAAAGAAAAAAAAAAGAACAACAAAACCTGAAAGGGAAAGTGGTTAGCACATTTTATTTAACTCTTTTGAACTAATATTTATATGGCTAACTTAGACTATGAGATTTTTATTCTGGGAAGTTACTAGTATTGTAATTACGTGTATTATATTTTACTACTAGCTATTGTACTACTGCCTCTTCCTATGGGACGTGATTTAAACTATTAGACTAATTAAGTAATGACTGCTATGAGGTTGACTCTATTTATCACCTTATTCAACAAGCGGACTAAAGTAGCTTCCATACCATTACATTTATAAATGAGAAGTGGATAAAAGATATTTCGTGTTTTCGCAGTGACAGCTTTAACCAAACTATAACAAAGTTAACTTGTCTGATGTGCCAATCCCAAAACTTTCTTCTATCTCATACAAGTTTCACATAATTCAAAAACGAATCAGCACCAGTTTACGTCAAAGTCTAACTAAATCTAAAGTTTTATAAAGATCCGTGCATTAATTCTTGAGATATGACTATCGCTAAAATCATGTAAATCCAGAAAAATGCATTGGAATATTTACACCAAAACCTTATTAACAACAACTTATGTCAACGTCGAACTGAATCTGAAGTTTGATGAAATTCTGTGCATTAGTTCTTGAGATCGTAAAAATCAATCAAAAAAGTAGTATTGCCGCGCCACTTGTTGGGCTGTTTACACCAAAACGTAACCAGCATCTATTTATCGAGAGTAATTAAAGTCGAGAGTAACTGCTAGTCGAGAGTAATTAAAGCTATTGCGCCCTTCCTTTGTGTATGCCGCAGTATTTTATAGTGCAGTTCGTTATTCAAAAAATTTTCGGCAGCCCTAAATACTTATGCCCTATAGCTCACGTGCCTTCCCCTCTTCCATACACTATGCCAATGTATTTTTCTAATTACACACCAATGTATTACACATGACGTTTACAGAAACTAATCTTTGCTTATTATTTCTATAGTTTGCATTAGAAATGAAAAAAATACCAGGGTTTATATACTGAATGTTTGTGATCTTCTCATAACCTTAACATTTTAAATATCAGTCTTATATTTATTATATTGTCTGCGTGTAACTTAATTAATTAGAGTCAGGGAAAAAAATCCTGTAACAAGATGATTTCTTTCCCGTAAAAAATAACTATAATACGTCTATTACTCGTAAGTCATGACAATCCTCTTTAATAAAAAGGTATGTGTTGCTGACGACTGGGATCGTTGCCACAGATTAATCTCAGAAAATGAAACATGTGAAGTTACTGAAAATATTAATTGCTTGAAAAGTATTTGTTAGAAAATTTTTAGACAAACTGCGTTAGAAAGGTAAAAAATTGTATTTTTCTTGATATAAATTTCAAATCCACTGATTATGCCATTTTTCAAATATTGAATTTCAAAAATGACCAAATTTCACAATGCATTACCATAGCGAAAACTTCACGCGTAAAAAAATAATAATAACAGCAATATGTCAGCACGAGTCACAAATTATATTAACCGCATTATTCTGTTAAAATATAAAAGTGAATTATGATGTCACGAGTGCATGATTTTTATTTAATTCTCGACAAATACTAGATGCGCCATTTCTATTTAGTTGTGAATAATATAGGTTTATTTCCGTTATTAAAATATGTAGCTATAAAACATATAAATCAATGGAAAACGGTAGGTAATAAATTGTAAACATAATAATAAACCGCATTAAAAAAACATAACTTAGTGAAATAAGTATCCGTTTTTATGTTATTATAGGATATCTAGGTAAAGGTACAGATTACTTTAAAATACAAGGTTAAATTCACCGATATATTTCGTTTGATTCAAGGTTCTTTTGGAGAAACCGACCAGCGCAGCGGGCGTAGTCTGCTAGTATTTTATAATATGAGAGTCTAATAAATTGTTAAAATAAAGACACAATAGAAACTAAGAAATACTATTACAGAATTCATTTAACATAAAAATTTTATTTTTAAATCATTAGTGACCCATTTCTAGCTTCAATCAAATTAAATCTAAGAGCATACATAAAGCCCGATTGCGATACAAGACAAGAAACTAGCATTTGCTCTACATCTGTTATCGTGAATTTAATACTTAATATGTCTTGATAAAATATATTTTCATAACGGAACAGTGTCTAAATTATACATTATATAAATCGACAAATAAAATATTTTTCATAATTATGTAGAGCAATCAAATTTATTGATACAAATTTTCTGTAAATTAAATCAACACATCTTATGTACCAACAGTACAATATTTTATAGGAGTGACAAATAGAAAATTTTAAACGAGAATAAAAGAACATATGTCAGACATCAAATATGACAGATGAACTAGCCTTAGCTATACAACATAGAATAGAGCCGTTGCAGATTGATTTCAAGAAGAGTAAAATATTTTTTCAATCAAGAGTTTATTTTCCATCCATTATCCGTGAATCAATAGAAATATATTTGCGAATTAACATTTGCAACGAATCGGCTTCTTTTGAATTACCTAAAATTTGGCACGAGATGCTTTACAAATTGTTAAAGCAATAAAAATACAAATAAATAATAATTTTCGCGTTTTCCAGTTTGACCAATTTAGCACTCGCTTGCATTGGACATGTGATCTCGGGATTTATGTTTACCATTTTCAAAAACCTTGCGAGAATATTTTATTTATCATTTTGATCTGAAGATGTCGCCGTTAGAGCGAAGGAAACATATGTAATCTAAATTAAAAGTTATTTTTAAACGTTTTGTGTTATGTTTTTATCACTTTAAGCAATAATTACACTTTAATTTAAAGTTAACAAGTGATTTTATTATATTATTTGTAACAAATTTTCCGAATAAAATGTTTCTTAAGGGGTCAGGTAACCTTTGAACTCACAAAATACAAGAAAAGGGGACCTCTATAAGAATTACAGCAACTCCGTAATTAATTGACATTGAATTATAAAATTTAAAATACATGTTAATAAAGGTTTATTTTATAAATAAAAATTCTTCAAAAATGTATACACTCAGATAAAATTTGTAAATTTATTTTAAAATATAATAATTTTTTTACGAAAGAGTTATTCTTGCATGTATTGCGCGCATGATTTTTCACATTTAAATGACTAAAACCAGCCAAAATTTTTTTAATGAGTACATATATAATGTGTTCTCAAAATGACCTACGTGTTCTCAAAATGACCTACGATAAAAAAAAATAAAATGTGTAGATCCTGAGAAAAAAAAATGTTAGAGAGAGAGATTCTAAATATCGAGTTTTTTTTAAAGCAAAAGTAGTCATGAATTCTAAACTTGATACTTGAGAAACATAATAGTAGGTCATTTTGTGCATCTGTATGGTTAAGATATTCAATCAAAATTTCATGACATTCTAACCAACCATTTTTCTTAAATGGTGCGCGCAATGACCAAAATCGCAGTTTTGAGAAAATTGACTTCAAAGATCAAACTACCGCTTGATCATATAAAAAAAGCTCAGACTGTTTTAGACATAACTCCTCTTCTAAAGTGAATTTTTGCATGGGGTTTATTTTAAAATCTTCCTAAAGAATTATATTTAATTATAACCTAATAAAAAAAAATCAAATTTCTGACACTTTAAAGGTTACCTGACCCCTTAAAACAGTTTAGAGAAGTATAGTTTAATAAGTCACAACAACCTTTTTTTATATAAGAAATTATTTTTATTATATCCAGGAAGAATAATAAATCTTTTTCTAAATAAAAAATAAATATAAGTTTATACCTCAGAATTTGACATTAAACTATTTCAACAAATCCTTAAATCAAAGTTTAAGTGTTTGATTTTAGCGCTTATCTAAAACATAAAATTTATTATCTTAAAGGTATTTAAAGGCTTTCTAGAAACATGTTCTGAATTATAAGTGATGATTAATGCTTTACCACATTTAGAAATTGAAAATAAAAATTTTATATCACCATGAGCTTCCTTTTTCTTCTTTTTTTTTTTTTCTAACTCTAAAATTGATGACATGAAGTAAACAGAATATGTGATAATATCTCAGGAATTTTATTTTTTTTAGTAATATTTAAGAAATGTTTTCCAAACACAAGATTTAAAAAGTTATGTATATTTTTACTATTCTCAATAGAGTACCATTATTTTGTGTTTAATATAAATACCTATGTATAGCAGGAAATGAGACAGAACTAAATTTAAATAATAACATAAAAATAGGAAGCTGCGAGTATTATAGATACCCTGGTGTAGACATTAATAGAGAAAAGGCACAGACTCACAGGAAATTAAATACAGAATCTGTCAAGGAAGAAATGCTGTAAAACTGTTAAATTATATTTGGTGGAGTAAGCAGATCTCCAGGAAAATAAAATATAATATATACAATTTTATTGTAAAGAGCATATCGTTATATGAAGCAGAGGGCGGAAAATTATGGAGACAGAAAGAAAGAAATTAGCAGCAGTGGAAATGGATGCCCAAAGAAGATCATGCAGGATATCAAGAATAGAAATGATAAGAAATGAAAGAATCAAAGGAATGATGAAAATAAATGGAACCATATTAGATGATTTCCAAAAGAAGCAATTAATCTGGTATGGTCATGTTAAAAGAATGAGTGACGAGAGACTACCCAAAATTATATAACAAACCAAAAGAGGAAACGAGGAAGACCGCGAAAGACCTGGATGGATGGTATTAAAAAAAGCCATGAAGGATAGGGGGTCTGGAGAAGGAATGGACCCTTGACCGGAAGAAATGGAGGGGTCTCTTGTAGATTTTTCGGATGGCGGCACCTGACGCCATAAACCGAGTTCATATATATATATATATTATGAATTACAAACAAATGCTTATTTATTCATTCCATGGGATCCAATCTGAGCTTGCTGGGTTGCAGAACATACTGACCACTGACCAGTGTACTAAACATAGGTATAAACTGTACTAAAATAACACTAATAGATTTTTTATATTTCAAGTATTTTATTAGATTATCCACTAACAACACCATATGGGGATTTTTTATATGCAAAATGTCAATTGTACATTCAAATAAAGTTCAGAAATTTATTTAAAATGGTACTTACGTAATAGCCGCATTCCAGGCTACACAAAGACACAAAGAAATCAATTACACAAAGAAATCGCCAATGATTTCACAAATTACAACAATCCTTTTAATACTGGTTATTGCAGTGTTCAAGCTTGTATTTGGATTAGATATCTATTAAACTTCTTTTATAATTATTTATTTATTTTATGGTGAATTTTTAACTTTGTTATGGTTTTGTTATAGGATATAAGCCGGAAACAAATGAGGGGGTCTGGGAAAGACAGTGCCAAGCCACATTTTTGAACTTCTGAGATATTTCATTTTGAAAATTTGATCAAATACTCAAATCAAGATATGTATTTTCGCTAATGTCTTAGCACGGCCAAACTCGATTCTTTCTCCCCTCATACGGCCTTCACAATCACCCCTTAGTTTCGGAATCGTAAAGGGCTACTTTCGCCGGTAGATGGCGCGATATACTTACCATAAATAATGCTTATAAGGCTACTTCTATACATAAAAATACAAGAATCTTTGCAATTTATTCATTATAAAAGGTATATATAACATATGTATCTTTTGTTTCGGCGTTTTCTTCACTACAAACAGGAAAAACTAAAAGATTTAGAGATAAAATAAATAAATACAATGCTTTAAGCAATTAAAAATAGTTTAAATAACACGCTACTATAAAATGCAAAACAAACATTATAAGTAAATTTATATACATTTAAATTCTTGATTACTTGAAACATTGATACTTCTGAGCGTAAAATACACAGTAAAAAATTTAAAAAATAATTACTAGTTTCATAATAGTAGTAAGAAAATTAAGCAAGTTCGCCAATATCAGGCAATGAACTCATATCGAATTTTTTTTTCTCAAAACATGTATTACTTTTACACGATTCTGAATTATTTAAAATATGTATATCTTTTTATGTATATTCAAAACAATTTTCAATAAATTTAATCATTATAGGTAATGATCTGAAATATATAAGCATTATATGTAACATATCTATCTTTTACTTCGGCGTTTTCTTTACTACAAACAGGAAAAACTAAAAGATTTAGAGATAAAATAAATAAATAAATACAATGCTTTAAGCAATTAAAAATAGTTTAAATAACACGCTACTATAAAATGCAAAACAAACATTATAAGTAAATTTATATATTTATATACATTTAAATTCTTGATTACTTAAAACATTGATACTTCTGAGCGTAAAATACACAGCAAAAAATTAAAAAAATATTTACTAGTTTCACAATAGTAAGAAAATTAAGAAACTTCGTCAATATCCGGCAATGAACTCATATCGAATATTTTTTTCTGAAATAATGGATTATTTTTACACGATTCTTAATTATTTAAAATATATGTATATATGTGTACATTCAAAACAATTTTTAATAAATTTAACCATTATAGGTACTGATCTGAAATATATAAGCATATAGAAATATAATAGAATTGCATATAAAATTAAATATTATATTCTAATTCTGGAAAGTCATGGTATAAAAGTATGTATATAAAAATAAAAATATACTTTCATGTTTCATAATATCAACAGAATAAGAAAACCTATTTCGCCAATATCCGGCAATCAACTCATATCGCTTTTTTTTCTCTCAAAACATGGATTATTTAACAAATTCATAATAATTTTTACAGGTTTTATTATTTTAGAGAATGAACAAGTTTTTTTTTTTTTTTGGCTGTAGCATTATGTTACTCCATTTATGAGAGAATAGTTTTTGTAGAAATTTTAGAATATTGGTTACAGAAATTACAGAATATTTTTTCAGATTTTTAAAATATTAATTCATAAATCTATTCAGACTCTATTTCTTGATTAGATTTTAAACACTGATAATTTTTACATTGAAATATACAATAAATATTATAAAATTAAGTAAACTTTAAAATTTTTCTTGATAAAGAGTTCTTATATGCAGATAAATTGGCTTCATTTGTAAAATACCTTGCGATATTTTTTTTAATGATGGGCAAGCATTTTGCACATATTAATGAGCATATATTTATTTATGCTCGTTTAAGTCACATTCCCATAAAGGGTTTATTATTAGTCTCGGATATATCTCAATTCATAAATAGTTTTGACGAACGAAACGTGAAGATAAGGAAATTCTCCATTAGTAGGTTCTCTAGTAATGGTAAGTAATAGCGCCACCTACGTTCCTCCGAGGAAGAACTCTGATTCCTCTTGAACAAAGGGAAAATGACCTTTTGTTACGGCCGTATAAAGGGAAGGAGAAAAATCGAGTTAGGCCGTGGTCTTAGTAACATTTGAGATATTCTGAGTAACGATATGGCATTACTTTAATGATATTATTATTACGTTTTTTGTAAATTAGCTATTTTCATTGGGGGCATAAACATCTGGGGCAAAAACGAAACCTGTCACATATGCTGCCAACAAGTGACATTAGAAACAAATTATATTTTGTATAGTATAATTTACAACATTAAGCAACAGATGAAAGTGTTAGATTTATCAGTAACTAGTCGTGGGGGGACACCGTAATACTTACCCATCATGGATAGGCATAATATAAAATATGAAAATAAAACATGTGTAAACTATTTATAAAATGCATTGCAATTCGAATAAAATCGTGGCTTAATGACATCATAAATTTTAAATGTTCTATTGCTGAATTGCGTATAAGAAACATACTTATAACTCCAATATTGATAATCATATTAACTAATGGTTTACTGCATCGGATTAAGCGCCTCATTTCCAATTAAAATATTTCTTTGAATTGAAATTTGAATGAAATACAGTGTCATGAAAAATTGAAGAGTGTGGGAAATAGGATTACAAATATCTCGGAAACTCATTATCCGATCGACTTTATTCTTTATGCCAAATTTATGTTTTTTTATTTTCTTTAATATTTACTCCTTAAAATAAACAATTTCGAAAATTTGTATGTACCTTTTATCAGAACGACTATTTCGAGAGTCCGAAAAATATAGTTTCGGATAATTGAGGTTACGGAAATTCAATAAACTTCTTCCCATTATTACATACTAAGTACATACCCAATTTCAAGTCTCTATCTCAATTTGTTCGGAAGATAGAGCATTTACAGACACACAAACACAGACACACACACACAGACGGACAGCAAAATATTTTTTCTAAAAATATATTTTTCGGAATGTCTCATGTCTGAAACGTGTAAATCCGTCAAAAAATGTTTTTCGTCTTTCAAAACTATTACAAGACTTACCCTATACTACGTATGATGGGCAAGTAATAGAGCATTTAAAGTTTATGACGTCATCAAGCCACGATTTTATTCGAATTGCAATGCATTTTATAAATAGTTTGCACATATTTTATTTTCATATTTTATATTATGCATATCCATATGGGTAAGTATTACGGTGGCCTCCAACGACTAGTTTTTTAACGTAAGAACATTGCATTTTTCCTAAATTATGGTAAAACAAGAACGAAAAATCATGTATCCAGCATAGATTATGAAACACTTCCCAACACTAACAGAATATTACTAAGAAATTTAATTTTTTCATACGATGAAATGAGATATCTAAATAAGCGATTTAAAAAATACATAACTCAGTAAAAAACCATCTTCAGCAATAGCTGCCCGTATTCAAAATATTTCGTGCATCCCTGTATACGATCGACAAAGTTTGTAAACAACACGTAATACGCTAAAAATTACATAAAATTGTATATCAAAACAAAAAGAGCACTTCTAGCAATTACCGATCATTCTCAGTCCATTAAATGAATTCTCTTGTGCGTTTCTGTACATTAGGGATGCACAACCTGTGATCCGCGGATTAATTTCGCCGATTGGACACGTAAAAATTGCGAATTTCATCTATCAGGCATGTAAAAATCACAAATTTCATTGATCGGGCGCGTAAAAATCGCGAACATCACCGATTGGGCGCGTAAAAATCACGGATATCGCCGATCGGACTTGTAAAAATCGCAAATATCGCAAATTGGGTGCATAAAAATCGCAAATATCGCTGACTGCGCACGAAAAGATCGCAAATTTTGACGATCAGGTGCGTAAAAATCGCAAATTTTGACGATCGGGTGCGTAAAAACTCAAATTTCGAGGATCGAGCGAGTAAAATCGGACGCGTAAAAATAGAGAATTTTGTCGAACGGGTGCGGAAAAATTATCATTATGTCGCGCAAGAAAAAAGCGCGAATTTCATTAATCTGCCGACAGAGACCATGAATGCTAAAATCAGAAATTCCGGCGTTGTAAATTTTGTCATATGAAATAAATCGCGAATTTCGTCATTCAAGAAAAAAAAAATCGCGATTTTGTCAATCACTGGAGAAAAACTGTGAATATCGTTGGAAAAATATTCCAATTTTTTTTCCATCCTTGCCAACTGAATTGGGTTATGCTGACTAGGGAGATGCTTGAGTATAGAGGGGCTAACCCTCCTTTCAAAATTAGCATTTTTATGAACTTAAGGTAAAGCCAGGAGAGATGGCGCGGTCGGAGAGATTGCGCACATAGAGGTTCTGGGGGACGGAGTAGAGTGAGCGCACAGTGACTCTAGGTAGTAGTACAACAGCAGTAGTGGAGTGTCTACTTGAAAATTCACGATGATTGTTTTGAGTGTCTAAGATAAAGCATTGCCATTTTGTTTTGTTTTCCCAAAGTAAGTGCTTGAATTTTCATAGCTAATCATCAGAATTTCTATACAATGTCATTAGTACAAAGTATTTTAAACTTAAACGATTTCTCATAAGCTACTAATCTAGACTAACAATGTGAACATCAACGGTTCGTTTTAGTAGCAGCCATGTTTAAATAAAATACCGCACAAGCTCTCCTACCGAAATTGGAGAGTTTGCGCATCTGCTACTTAAGAGAAATGGCGCATTGTTCCCATTAGTTTCCATGCTAGGAGAGATTATGCAGCTTATTGGTAAATTTGCCTAAATAATGGAAAATTAAAATGGACTAATTTTAAGTTAAACGTGTTATCAAGTAACTTAATGTTATTTTGTAATCTTATCTGGACTTACTTTTTCTGATTCTTTAATTTTTTTTCCGTTTAATTAATTTTTTTTTTAAATTATTTCCTTTTTCTGATTCTTTAATCATTAGGTTGAAATATTCACTCCTAATACAATAATATTTGTTCACAAAAACCTTACAACAATGTCATTTAAGTGTAATTATTATTGTTAACAATTTAATTGTAGTTATTATTAGTAACAATCTGTCCTACCCATAGGCGCAATCTCACCAACCCTATAAGGACAGATTGCGCAAAATAACTTTCTTGGTTTTATTACAACTGTTCTATTAAATTACAACATAACAACAAAATAGCAATGGAAATGCATAAAAAACAAATGAAGTCAAATTTATTCATGGATAGTTTAGCAAAAAGTTAATATTTAGATTTTTTATTGTTATTCTTTTGAATTGTGCGCAGACTCTCTTAGCTTTACCTTATAGGCCACCGATCTTCTCCCTCCTTCTCTGAAACAAAATTTTGTCCATGCTACGAATGTTGGCTCTCAACAATCCCGTCATTTTTGTGACTGGCCCACCTTTAATAAAAAGATTGTGCACCCCTACTTGATATCCACATTTTATGACTAAATATGTTAAGAAGTACAATTTAGTAAAATAATATATTTTACTCCTCCTCTCCACCTTTATTCAGGAAAGTTCAAATTTTTTTCAGCACTGGCAACCTTCATGCCTATTTGTGTTTTTTAATACTTTTATTAAAACTAAATTTACTTCTCCAAATAAAGTGAAGGAATATTTTCACTCCTTGAAAATAATCCTAGCTATATCTCTTTTATAAATACAAACATAAACTGTTGATATATCCTTGCCAACAGATTTGAATATGTTGACTGGGAAGGAGGAAACCTAGGGGTCTAAAATTACCCGTCTGAAATCGATCTTTTTTAATCTGATTATAGGCTTAGAATCTCTCCCCCCTTCCCACCCGCACACACACACCTCTTCAAAACAAAATTCTCTTTGTGCTGCTGATGGTGGCCCTCGACAAGGCAGTCATTTTTGTAAGTGGCCCTTCGCTTAAAAAGGTTGTGCACCCCTACTGTACATGAACGATAAATACTGCGCACCCTATAATCTACAGAAAATACGTTGTGTTGAATCTTAATGATCCACTTAAATTTCATTATGTTTTAAGTATCATAACATGTTCAAAATGCACCGCAAGCGTCTTTTCACCATAGATCATAACGTAATGGAATAGTTTTGTATGTCCCTGTAATTTAACGATAATTGCTACTAATTGTATACTCCAGTACAATCCACCTCAGTAATGTATGTTAATTTCATTAAGTTTGAAATATCGTAACATCAATAAAATGCCCCGCAAACGTTCCCCCCCCCATAGGCCATAATGTAATGGAATTATTTTGTGTGTCCCTGTAAATGAACTGTTAATGCTACACGCTTCATTTTCAATACCAAACATTCTATAGTAAAATTCAATAATGTGTAAAAATATCATGAAAATCCGGGTATATTTACGAGTGTTTGATGGACAGACAGACAGACAAACCGAATTCATAAGCACTTTTCAACTATATTGGAAAGTGTTAAACAGCAGTTTTTGTCTTCTTTTTTTTGTGTGTGTTTAGGCCGCAGACCAGGCCCCTACCTGCCAGTCTTTTGCCTAACTTAACGGGTTTGCTGGCAATGGGGTGAGGATTCGCCTGCTCTCCGCTTGGCGAATATGTGTTTGTTACATCTATAGGCCGACGTGGCTTCAGTGCGTCTTGTTGATTTAGCAGTTTTTACCTTAGAATTCGACCGAGAAAGTCTTTCAATGACATCCTTAAATCAAAGTTTAAATATGCATTATATAATTTTTTTGAAACGTAAAATGGATAATCTTAAATGAATTTAAAGGCTAACCGATGACTTCTTTGAAAATTATAATTAAACACTAGGGGATCAGATCCGGGCTTCCCGGATTACAAAATATAGGTGAAAGCCATTCTTTTAATTGAAAAAACTCTAACAGATTTTTTACATTTAATATATATATATATATATATATATATATATATATATATATATATTGATCTTTAATAATTTAATTATAAATGCTACTAATTGTATACTCCGATAAAAGTAAAAAAAAATTGATAAAATGGGCAACCAATATATATATATATTGATTGCCCACAACAATACCAAAAATCATTTTTATATGAAATTAAATAAAAATCTTGCACTCGTGATATCATAATTCACTTTTATATTTTAACAAAATAATGAAGCTACTATATTTTGTGACTCGTGCTATAGCCAGTATACACGTCAGGAAACATTGCCGTTATCATTATCTTTTTACGCGTGAAGGTTTCGCTATGGTACTCCACTGTTAAATTTGGTAATTTTTGAAATTCAATATTTGAAAAACGGCATAATCATTAGATTTGAAAATTATATCAAGAAAAATACAATTTTTTACCTTTCTAACGCAGTTTGTCTAACAATTTTCTAACAAATACTTTTCGAGCTATTAATTTTTTCAGTAACGTCAAATGTTTCATTTTCCGAGATTAATCTATGGCAACGATTAGCGAAAAAGCCAGTCGTCAGCGACGCGTAGCTTTTTATTAAAGAGGATTATTTATTTAGTGCAATCACAAGGTGTAAAAAATAAATTTATTGAAGGCATGAGACTCACTTTTTTTAAGCTGAAAAATCGATGAAGTAAACAGAATGAAGTAAGCAGAAGATGTTATCCCATCTCAGTAGTTTTATTATTATTATTATTTCAGAAATACTTTTGTATTTACATTTGTATTACATTAAAATTTGTATATAGAAAGTAAATATGAAAATTAATATGCAGATTACGTTTTAAGATAGATTTCGTAAGAAATACTACCTATTACATTCTCCCCTATGTTGGAATTTCTGGAAAATTTTTGCAGATCTACGCCGATTATGACTCCCAGAACCCAAAACCATCCCCAGTTCAAAACTCTATCTATCTACACTGCTGGACAATTGCTAAGGACGGATAACACTATCACCCATAGCAACCACAAAATGAAAGGAAACAAAATGTGGAAAATTAGAATAAGTGCGGGATATAGTAAGAAGAGGTGTGCGTATACAAATTTTCTTTTCCACGTCTGTTCATCACGTGATAGCGCTGATAAGATCTTTAAAGGATTTGACGCGGGTGGACAGTTCTTGTTCCAAGTCAAAGTTTTAAAGGAAAGACTTAACTGACGAACTTGAAATTTTCGGCATGTCTTCACGATATCACTTAGATGACTTTATGCGTGGCCGAATTATTGGAAAGATCGAAGAATGGCGAAGAATAACAGATGTTGCCAGGGAGTTCGACATAGCCCACAGCGTTGTTTCACGGCTGTGAAAATCATTTTAAACTATTGGAATGTGTAGCAGGCGTCATGGGGGAGGTCGTGTTAGAAGTATGACGCCTGCAGGAGATAGATACATTGTCCTATCGGCAAAAAGGTACCAACGCACCACAGCTCAGCAGGTGGCAAATCAGTTTCTTGCTGCCACAGGACAGTAGATCCCCCGAAAAACTGTAGCCAGGCGTTTGAGGGACGGAGGATTATACGCCTGCAGGACCTGTTGCGTGTGTCCCATTGACCAGACAGCAGCGTACTGCCCGTTTGCAATGGTGTCGTGAGCATCGCAACTGTACTGAACAGGACTGGGCATGCGTACTATTCTCAGATGAGAGTAGGTTTAGTCTGTCATCGTATTGTAGACGCCAACCGATCTGGCGTGAGAGTGGTACTGCTTATCGTACAGAAAATATCCAGGAAAGGGACCGATATCCGACATGCAGTGTCATGATATGGGCCGGCATCATGATCAATGGCCGCACGCGCCTACATGTGGTTCTGACTGGGACTAATGCTGTGCAATGTATGATACGACGTGTAGAATGTTGCATCACACTCCACGGTGGACATGTCTCATACTGACACCTTTCTCCAAAGTGCCTGATGACTTTCATATGCAATGTTCTATGTCTCCGTATGCAGCATCAAATGAACATTTTTTTTCTTTCAGATGTTTCATAGCATTTTGTATTTTCCAGAACAATAAATGTCCTTTATTCTAATGTCTGAACAGTGTGACAACAATATTTTATCCTACTAGGCCTCATATCTCGCTTAATGTTATGCTACATTGCAATTTGTGATCCGTCCTTAGCAATTGTCCTGCAGTTATCTATCTATCTATCTATATCACTTTTTTATGGATACCATAACTTCAATAATTCTGCACAAATCTCTTACAAACAGATACATAAAATCAAGGGGCATAAAATCTTTGTCAAGTTCGTTAATGGGCAAAATCGAACCAAGGGGGGGATGGGGGGGGCTTTTTGTGAAAACAGAAAAAACCCACAGCTTTTTAATTATGATACGTATCGAATCCGTTTGAAGTTATTATTATGTCTAGGAAAAGGGCCAAAAATTTATGTATTATAGATTTATGATATAATTAAAAATGGTCTCAAGGGGAGGGGGGCGAAATAGGGGTTTAAGAAGAAAAAAATTCATAACTTTGTCAATTCACAAGATATCAAATACGCTTACATTTATTATACATTCTCTTAATATTGTCTACAACTTTTGTATTGACAAGTTTTTTCATAGGACCAACCCTTACAGCAAAAAAAAAAAATAAATAAATAAAAAATTCTGCCAGCTCCTAATACAGACACAGGTAAATTTCAAAATGGGTGGTCCCAACTGGTGCATCACGGCAAAAAAGGTAATTTCTTCTGTAATTTCCAATAAACAGGCGCCCCACGGTATGCGTCTCTGAAATCTAACTGTGCCTGTAGGCGAGCCATCAGGGATCTTTTTCTGTTCTCGTTTGAGTTATATATCACTATTTCCAAATTGATATGTTAAGTAATAGAAAAAATATGTTAATTTATTTATATATGTGTATCACTCATGTGTATTACATATTTCAACAAAAACGTTGAGTTTTTATCGAAGTCAAAGTGAATAAAAGAGAATTTCTTTTTTACCTTAGAATTTGACACAAATCTCTTTCAGCAACATCCTTATATCAAAGTTTAACTATATCTTTTAATCCCCTTCGTGAAACGAAAAATTTATAACCTTAAATAGATTTAAAAGTCTTACTGGCGTCTTTTTCCGAATTATAATTAAAGATTATTGCTTCGGCACGTTCACAAGCTTTAAATAGAAAGTTTAACAGTAGCATGAGCCTTGCTTCGTTGCAGTTTTAAAATCGATAGTGTGAGATAAATATAAAATATGGTAACAGTTTAAACAGCAGATTTTTTTTTGTTTTTATTTTAAAAAAAAAAGTTAGCAAAGAGAAAATTTGGTACTCCTCTATTATCCCGTCGACCACTTTTCATAAAAAAAAACAATCGCCAAACTGTAACGCCAAATAAACGGGGGAACGCTGCCATTGGAATATCAAAATAAATAAAATATAAGAATTTAAGGACGCAATTGTTATTTTAATTAATGAAATAACTAATAAATCAAATAAACATAATGAAAAATACACGCAAATGTCGAATTATAAAAACCACTTGATGACATAACAAACACGTATTATGCTTCTGACACCAAGCAAATGGGACTGCATTGGTGGCGTTTAATCATACAGTTTGGCGATAGTTTTTTGTTATGAAAAGTGGTTGACGGGATAATAGAGAAGTACCGAAAATTTTAAATCCTTTAGTGACTTTTGGGACTACCCTGAATGAGGGCAGAATAGATTCTAAGTTACATGATAGAAAAATTTGTATTAACGTGATTTTTTTTTTTTTAACCACAAGAATTTTTTGTTCTATTTCTGTATCCGAAAAGGTTAAAATGTTAACGAAAAATACATGCACGATATTATTTAGTACATTTTAGATTACCCTCAATGAGAGCAGGATAGAATTTAAACTGTATGATTGCAAAATTTGTATTAACATGAATTTTTTTTCTTAAACCCCAAGAATTTTACTTCTATCTCCATATGAAACAAAGTTAAAATGTTAACGAAAAAGTGCACGTATGATATTAAATAAAAATTTGTTTTTTAAAACACGATATTGCGTAAATTAATCCTAAAAGTTATATAACATATCTATATATCATAAAAATGTCCAGTTTGTTTTTTAACTACTGAACATTATACGATAAAAAATATTTTTTACATAAGAAACCTGCCAATTTCTACGTATAGTATACAAATCAACACAGGAATATTTTTCTCAACTATTACCCATCATACGTAGTATAGGGATCGTTTTGAAAATCGAAAAAAAAAATGACGAATTTATACGTTTTAGACTCTGGAGATTCCGAAAAATATATTTTTAGATAAAACAATTTGTCGTCCGTCTGTCTGTGTGTGTGTCTGTAAACGCTCTATCTCCCAATAAAATTGAGATAGAGACTCGAAATTTGGTATGTACTTAGTATGTAATAATGGGAAGAAGCTTATTGAATTTCTGTAACCTCGATTATCAGGAAATATTTTTTTGGACTCTTGAAATATTCGTTCAGATGAAAGGTATATAAAAAATTTCGAAATTGTTTAATTTAAGGAGGGAATATATAAGACAATAAAAAAACACACATTTTACATAAAGAATGAAGTCGATCGAATAATTAGTTCCGAGATATTTGGAATACTATTTTCCACACTCTTTGATTTTTCGAGACCCTGTATTGCATTCAAATTGCAATTCAAAGATATATTTTAATTGGTAATGAGACTCTGTATCCGACACAGTAAACCGTTAGTCAATATGATTATTATTTTTGGAGTTATAAGGATGTTTTTTTACGCAATTTAGTAATAGAACCTTTAAAGTTTAGGACGTCATCAAGCCACGATTTTTTTCGAATAGCAATGCATTTTATAAATAGTTTAGACATGTTTTATTTTCATATGTTATATTATGCATATACATGATGGGTAAGTATTACGGTGGCCTCCAACGACTAGTTTATAAGTCAAAATCAATTGCTACTAATACCGATCTTCTACATAGAATATCTCTTAATATATCATTGAAAAGTCTAGTTTCTTTTTTAAGTCCTTGCACCGCATCTTTTTTTTTTTTTTTTTTTTTTTTTTTTTTTTTTTTAAGAAATTCATTTTCTTATTATTTAAAGGTAAAACGTTACATATTCACTACATCAAAGTGAAAAAAATCTGTTTATACCTTAGAATTTGGGACATAACTTTTTCAACAACATCCTTAAATCACAGCTGAAGTGTCTCTATTATCCCCTTTGAGAAGCGTAAAATTTATTGCTTTCAATTGGATTTAAAAACTTGCCCGGAGACTTCTTCGGAATTTCAATTTAAAATTAATGCTCTTCTATATTGAGGAATCTGTAAATAAAAAGTTTCAGAGCAGTATGAGTCTCGCTTTCTTCAAGCTTTAACACCGATGACGTGAGATAAACAAAAGTTGTGGTAAAATTTCAAGACTTTTCCTTTCTGTATTATTATTTCAGGAATAGTTTGTGTTCTTAAAAATTCAAAAGAAGTATTTTTTACCTGTTTTATTTAACCTCTGGTTCTTATTTGGTGTGTAATGTAATGTAAAATTATCATACTTTATTTATATATATGTATGTAACCATGTGTCGATTAGGGATAATATTAAAAAATTTTGATTTTTTTTTTTTTTTTTTTGGAAAAGAGTTTTTTTTTTTAAATGATTGATTACCCAGCGTTGAAAATTGCAATTTCATAATATGCAAGTTTGTGTGTTTTAAATAAAAAAAATAAACAATAAAATAAGGATAATATTATTACTTCTCATTACTTACCTACTTATTAGGGTTTTATTACTCGTCAATGCTCAGCATGAAGGCAAAAGTGGGGGGATTTAAGATCGAAAAAAGTGCCTAGGTTGTACTATTTGCTCAGGACATCGCTAATCATTGATATTAATAATTTTTCTTCATTTCTGTAAAATTTTTAAATTTTAACCGAAATTTTTTCAGAAGAAGTGAGTAAAACAAAAATATTCTCACAGTGCGTACAACGAGCAAAGGCTTCTTCAGCCTACTTGACGACGCATTCAAAAACAGCTCTGCTTTCTTTCTGGAATGTTTAGTCTGTAGGGATGACATACTTTTCGTCTTTATCAATGTATCCTCCTTTGGCAAATCCATACTTGAACATAGGAATGAACTTAACTGATACAATGTGTGATTACAAAGATTTTTGCTCGTAATTCAGGAAAAAGCTTTGAGAGGATGAACAAAACTAGACGAGAACATCATAACTTGCGAAAACCTGCCTGCCATGTAGTATACGAACGTTTTATCAGCAATTACTAATTCTTATAATAACAGAAATAATATAACCTTACAGTAGTTATTGAAAATGTATTGCACTGTAAAAACAATTAGTAAACTTAAATCGCACTTATTTCTTTGAAGGCATTTGTTTTTCATTGAACGAAATTTTGAACTTTGACTCGGTCCTCTGTCATTATAAAAACTCAGTAGCCGATATGCGAGGTATAAAATTACTAAGCTCAATGAGTCGAATTGAATGAGCTATAAAAATTGAAATTCGCCGCCACAGACAAAGTACCATTATTTGTCAGTTGCTTGTGGTTGTTATACATAAGCTTATTTTACGTACAGTGGCGGTCAAAAGTTACCGGCCAGTAAGTTTCTTTGATTTGTTTACCAGAACGTTTCAGCGAAGAAGAAGAGCAATTGCTCCAAAAGTTAGGACTATGCAAATGACCTCTGACCACGTGATCATTTTGATTGGATACTAAAGACATTTGATGCAAAGGGGAGGAGTTCAAAATTCGCATGTGCAAAAGTTTCCGGCCATTTGTCATTCGTTGGTTTTTTCTATCGGTAAAGTGTTTTTTTTTTTTGCCGTGTTTGTTAATTAATCAAAATAAATAACGTAGTTGAAATTCAAAAATGAAAAGTTCAACAGTTATTGTTCGTAAACGAGTGATTTGTTTGTCGCTAAATGGCCAATCCTCTTGAGAGATTGCGGCAAAGTTTTTGATCGGAAAATCTACTGTGAACGATATTTTAAAAATATATAAAGATGGCCATGGCCTTTAGGACTTGCCACGGTCCGGGAGACACTTGAAAACGACTATTCGTGTGGACAGAATTATCAAGTGAAAAGCCGTTGATGATCCGCGTAAAAATGCCGCTGCAATATCCCGCGATTTACGGAGTGAAAATATTGCTGAAATAAGTCGGTCTACCGTGTCAAGACGCTTACGTGACGTAGGACTTTATGGAAGAGTAGGTGCTAAAAAACCTTTCATAAGTAAAAAAAAAAATCAGAGGGCCCGACTGGCGTTTGCCAAGGAACACAAAGACTGGTCAAATGAAAACTGGAAAAAGTACTATTTTCCGATAAATCGAAGTTCAACCTTTTGGGAGTGATGGCAGACACTACGTCCGACGACCTAAAAACAAAAGATATGATTCGAGGTATGTTATTCCTAGAATGAAACATGGCGGAGGACACGTTATGCTGTGGGGAGCATTTTCTGGAAAAGGTGTCGGTCCGTTAGTTGAAATCCACGGCAAGATGAATGGTGTAATGTATAAGGATATCGTGCAAAATCATTTGCTGCTTTATTGGAGGAAAAATTGTGGTCGCAACTATTTGTTTCAGCATGATAATGACCCAAAGCATACATGCAAACTCGTCAAGCAGTGGCTCTCGCACCAAAAAATTCCGCAAAAGTATTATTTTATTTTAAAATAATTTTCGTACAAATTTTATTACATTTAAGTGGTATATATACATCCGCCTATGAAAGGGTTAAAGGATAAATAGAATATATGGTAACAATCAATCAAAAAATTATTTTTTTTGTATAAATTCTAAAACAATTTTTAAAGGGAAAACTTAAAATCATTTACTAACTTTTTTGACTACCCTGAATTAGTGAAAAATAGAATCTCAGGTATATGATTACAAATGTTTTATCAATATGATTTTTTTTTACTTAAATTGTAAGTGATTTATTTCTAGCTTTATATGTGAAAAAGTCCATTTGACATTGTAAAACACGTTTCAGATAATAAATAGAAAATTAATATTTCATCTAATCATGTTATGGCGCAATTTAATATGAAACATTATATGATAAAGAATACTATTTAGAAGCTATCGATTCCCCCTTTATATATGTTATATAAATCGATATAACAGTATTTTACATATTAATGTTATAAATTCAAGCGTGAATAATACAAACCCTCCACATTGATTTCCGTTCTATAATTGAAGAATCCTTTTTTATCAAAATTTTCGTCTTTTCAATATATCATGGAAGTATATTTTCTTTAAATTAAAGTGAAAAAAAGTAGCTTATACCATAGAATTTGACACAAAACTCTTTTAGCAACATCCTTAAATCAAGTTGAAGTGTCTCTTTTAACCTCTTTTCTAAAGAGTAGAATTTATTAGAATTGAAGATTAATACTCTGTCATCTTGAGAAACTGTAAATAAAAAAAATTAAGATCATCATGACCTTTGCTTTCTTTTAGTTTTAAAATTAGTGCCGTGATATAAAATTGGGTTAGTAAATGTGGAACCATCTCAAGCAGCAGATTTTTTTGCGGGGGGGGGGGGTTAAGGAGGGTTAATTTCAGAAAATATTTGTAAGGAAAAAACTTAGTAACGTTTGAACTACCCTAAATAAGTATAGAATAGAATCCAAGCTACAAGATTGCAAAATTTGTATTTCATGATTTTTTTTTTATTTAAACCACAAGAAAACTCATATTTTTATCATTTCAAGTGGAAAATTTAAAATATTCACGGTAAATACGATTATGATGATATAAGGAAAATTAATATTTAATCAAAACATGCTATGTCAAAATGTAATATTTTTATCATGGTGTGATAAAGAAATTTTCATATCAGAAAAACTGTAGATTTCTAGATTATATGTATGATATGCAAATTGACAAAGCAATCTTTTAGATAGCTATGCGGTGAAATCAAGTGTTGATTTCTTCGGGAGCTGTTTTCCGATCCTCTGCAGAAAATGAAAAACATCATAGGAAAGTTAAGTTTATGTTCTTTAATCGAAACACTCCTTTTTAATAACATTTTGTTGGCCGATGACGACTATACACGTCAGTAATTAGGCGCAGTTTTTTTTATTTAAAAATTTCTACTAGTATGTTTTTTATAGTAATCTGTATCTTCTTAATGACGGAATGTTTGTCACTAAAAAAACCAGAAAACATTGTGGTAGATATTTTGTGTAAAATCGCGTTAAAATGGCAACACTTCTGATTAAAAATATGTTCAGAAATTAATTTCCTCACTGTTGGATGGAAGAACGTTATATTTTCTCTAAAGCAGGATGAAACAAGAACGAAAAATCATGCGTCAAGCATTGATATTGTAACACTTTCCAACATTTACAAAATATTTTTCCAAAAAATAAAGGGAAAACCTAATTAATAACGCAATTTCATGAATTACCAATAATACTTGGAAAAATAACGAAACTGTTTTGTACAGCCTTGTATATGATCTATAGCTTTGTATATGCTACATAGAATGCTAATTTTTAGTTCAGTTAGGAAACGCGTGGCACAGTTTAAAATTCCCTTTCTGGAATTTCCGTCAATAAACGGAAATCTACTCGACATATTTTGTGCTGCCCTGTATATAATCTATAGAATTTATACATATCAAGTAATAGGCAAAAATTTAGTTAAACTTAAAAGCGCGTTTAACAACTGAAAAAGCACTTCCAGCAATTATTGTTAACAGACAGTACCGAATTCTTTTGTGTGTCTCTGTAAATGAACGATGAATTTTAAACACACAGTATTCTAAAGTAAGCCTCTTGTAATGCATTATATATCAATTTCAATATGTTTGAAACTGTGTAACATCATTAAAAGAAACCGCAAATTATTTTTCCCCATAGACCGTAGTGTAACCGAATTGTTTTGAGTGTACCTGTAAAAAAACTATAGGTGCTACACACTTCATTTTCAATACCAAACATGTCATAGTAAACCTCAATAACATATATCAATTGCATGACAATTCGTATATATTCACGCGAGTTAGAGCACGGACAGACAGACAAATCGAATTCGTAAACACTTTTCAACTATGTAGAAAAGTTTTAAAAAGCAGTTTTTATCTTAGAATGCAACATAAAATGCTTTCAACAACTTCCTTAAATCAAAGTTGAAATGTATTTTTTTTCCTTTTTCTGAAGGATAAGTTTTATAACCTTAAACGGATTTAAAGGCTTACCAGAAACTTTCTCAGAATTATAATTGAAGATTAATGCTTCTTCACACTTAGAATCTGGAAATAAAAAGTTGCAGAGAAGCATGAAACCTGATTTCTTCCATTTTAAAATTCGATGACGCGTGATAAAGAGAATATGGGGTTAGATTTTAGACAGATTTTTATCTATATATAGAAATACTTTGTAAAAGTAAAATTAAGAAGATCTAGCCATTTTTTACAAGTCAAGTCATGTTATGCATCTATTTCTAATTTAACATATTTCATAATAGAAAATAGCTGTTGTATATAAACCTTTTTTAAATGTCTCTATGCATTTTTAAATAGGTTTTCTAAATTCAATTTATTTTCAGGTGATCTTATAGAATGTTTTCAACAGAAGAAAGAAAAGTCATTGTTTGTGGTCGTCTGTGTGCAGGGGCGTAGCGAGCGGGGGGGCAGGGGGGCAGCTGCCCCCCCCAATGTTTGGTAAAAGGATTCAGTCGGCTTAATCAGCAGATTTAATTAGTGTCTCGGTAGTATGTCAGTAGGCCGATTAAAAAAACAATTCGGAAAAATTCTGGTTGGCAGCACTTTAAGTCTTCAGAATGCATTTCACTACACCCTTACAATCATATGGCAAAAGCTAGTCGGTCTGTCAATAGACAGGTTATGAGTAGAAAAAGTAATGGTTTCAATAGATCTATCTGGTCAGCCGGTATGAAAGTCACGTGTTCTGTCACATTTTCAAATCACATAAATAGCTAGTCGGCCTACCCATTTAAAAAAAAATTATCATGTATAAATCTTGTCTGCAGAGCCGGAAATCTTGGACACTTACCCACACATGGAAAAGCTAAGTCGGCCGTCGATACATAGACCAATAGGGGAAAAAAATGAATCTGATCTATTGATTTGAAATTATCAGAAATTTGTCCTACAGTAACACTCGCAACTTATATAGATAAAAACTATCAATATATAAACTAGGTCGACCGAATGCGAAAGTCGCTTATCAAAATTCAAGAAATTTTATACTTGATACATAGTAGGTTCTAGCAACGATATGATGTTTACGCCCTTTGGAACTGTTTTAGGAACGTTTGAAAAATAAAAATGAAGAATTTTTAAAACTATTTAAAAAAAGAAAATGAATAAATTTAAAAAATACCCGTGAATTTAACATTTAATACCTAAAAAACTTCTTACTTTTTTTTTAAATATTCAATTAGTAACAGAAAATATCTTCTTTATAAGACAAATCTTCACATGTATTCTCTTTGACATGTAAAGCAAAATTCTTTCCAGGCCCAGACCACTAGGGATAGATACAGAAAAGGTGTCAGGTCTGGTGTAGATAAAGGTCTTTTGTTATGATCTCCAGATAATCCTGCAAATCCAGTTTTGCACTAATTTTCTGAACTGTACATTGTCGGAATTCTGCAACTTCCGACTTTCACAATAATATATTTCTGAAACTTATAGAAAGGGAGGAGACGGATTTGTCCTGTCGGCGCCGAAATCTCTGTGCCTCTACTGAAATGTTTGTAAACTCGGCTCCTTTGGTTAGATGTTTACCGATACAAACTAAAAAAATCCCTGACGGCTCGGCCTACAGGCACAGGTAGATTTCGAAGACGGATACCGTGGGGCACCTGTTTATTGGGAATTTCAGAAGAAAGACCTATATTTGTCATGATGTGGCTGTTGGGACCACCCACTTCGAAATATACCTCTGCCTGTTGGCGGAGCCAGCAGGGATTTTTATTTATTTATTTTTTTTACCGTAAGAGTTGGTCCTATAAAAAACTTGTCAATATAAAAGTTGTTGATAATATTAAGAAGATTTATAATAAATTTAAGCAGATTTGATATCTTGGGAATTGACGAAGTTATGATTTCCCCCCCCCCTTTCCTTGGGGGCATTTTTAATGAAATCAAAAATTTGTCATACATAAATTTTTAACCCTTTTCCTAGAAATACTAATAACTTTAAACAGATTCGATATGTATAAAAATTAAGAGGTTATGGGTTTTTTTCTGTTTTCACGTCTGCTTGTAGGCAGAGCCAGCAGGGATTTTATTATTATTATTATTATTATTATTATTTTTTTTTTTTGCCGTAAGAGTGGGTCCTATAAAACACTTGTCAATATAAAAGTTGTAGATAATTTTAAGGAGATTTACAATAAATTTCAGCGGATCTGATATCTTGGGAATTGAAGGAGTTATGAATTTTTTTCTTCTAAAACCCCCTTTTTTCCCCCTTTTGGGTCCATTTTTAATGATATCAAAAATCTGTCATGCATAAATTTTCGACCCTTTTCCTAGAAGTAATAATAACTTTAAACGGATTCGATATGTATCATAATTAAGAAATTATGAGGGTTTTCTGTTTTCACATAAAGCCCCCCCCCCCTTGGTTCGATTTTGCCCATTAACGAACTTAACCGAGATTTCATGCCCCTTGATTTTATGTATCAGTTTGGAAGAGATTTGTACAGAATTATTGCAGTTATCGTGTCCATAAAAAAGTGATGTAGCTAGCTAGCTAGATAGATAGATAGATAAAGATTTGAACTGGGGATGATTTTGGGTTCTGGGAGTCATAATCGGCGTAGATCTGCAAAAATGTTTCAAAAATTCCAACTTAGGGAAGAATGTAATAGGTAGTATTTCTTACGAAATCTACCTAAAAGACTAAGAGTGTGTTACTATCCTCGCGACAGCATAACATACAGGTTCCCTTCACTCTATCATTCTAAACAAATGTGTTTTTCACAAATATAACTGTACGATTTTCTCTTATCAATACATATTTTCTTTCTTTTTTTCTTTCTTTTTTTTTTCTCCAGTAAAGTTCTTGGTAAATCTTTTAAACTAGCCGCCACTGGCGACCAGTTTGGTCTCCCTTAAATGTATGTTAAGCACTGTAACACGTTACTTTTATTCATAATTTATTTTTTCCGTAATCCTTCGCCAAACCGGAAGATTCTAGTAGACAAATCAAAAACTTTTGCGATCATGGTAGCATTTCGCATATTTTTTGTTGTTAAGTATTTCATCTTTCTTGACAAAAACCACTTAACCAACTTAAGCATTTATGCTTCATATCCGTTTGCTTATCAGTTTCAATATGTTTGCTAATGAGGAGATTCTTAAACATATTAAGTAGTTTTCCGTAATTGGATCCATTGCCAAATGGCGTATTTTAGTTAATACGATTTGGTGCAATGAAGTCTATTTTGTGAAAGTCTTTAATGATATCCACATTTACACTGAACCATATTGTTGCCAATATTTTTTTGTTTGTTTGTTTGTTTCTCACTAACTTTGGCTGTAGACTTGATTACGGGAGATTAGAAAATCTATCATTATTCTCATTTAAAACGTCTTGAATAATGTGACATAATCGGAGTGCATATTATAACACGTAATTTTCGAGTATGGTTTGGTGAAACATTGAACTTTTGGAGGCCAGTTTTGATAATCACATTCCTTTTAAACCATATTTGCTGTCAGCACTTTTGACCGTGGCGTAGAATCTAATTAAAATTCACGAACTTGCTTCTAGATGCCGATCTCTGTTCGACTCTGTTTTTCTCTGCTCTCCTATTTAGATATAGTTCAGAAGTTTCCATAACTGCATAATTCCCTTACTTTGGCATTTCTGCTTAATGTCTACTGACTATTAAGATCCGTAACTTGTAAATACGCCACGCCAACATTACCGCCTATAATTCTAATTACAGCAATCCGTTTTTTCTCTCTATATTGCAACTCTATAGTTAATATAGTGCCCCGGTGAGTCTACGACAGCTGTTTCATCAGAACATTTGATTTCAAAATAAAAGTATCGTTTCTAATTTGCACACGCGAAAAATAAAAGCTGGTATTGGCGATTTTAAAAATTCTATTGGCGAGATTTGCGCCCAAATAACACAAAACTACTTAATGATGTTATGTATTTTGTAAATGTATATGAAATTACTGTTTTGAAAGCGATTGGTCATTAATAATGGTAAATATGATTGGTGATTAACAATCATTTTCGGTGGTTTCTCTTCCTTGGACATATCATAAATACCAAATTAACTGACAATTTGTTTCGAAATTTGATTCATTAAATATCATTACATGAGTTGTATTTGTTTACATTCAGCTTACATCAAGAAAAGATAAAGAATGAAGTTGAGTTGTATAGCACATAATTATGGTAAACTTTGATTGTGTCACTGGTACGAATTATTTTTTTGACACTAGGCAGCGCTCCAAAATATCTTTCACGGAAAACTATCTTTATGAACGATTATCTCCATAGTTTAATGGTTTAATATTTTAAACCTTCACGGCGAATGAATCTTTTTTTTGTTTACTTTCATGGATAGAGAATTTGAACTGCGAAGCTAATTTCAACTGAAGTTATTGGAGAATATATACATAATTGAACGTAAGCCATCTCTCAAATATTAATTTATTTTGAACAATCTTTCTAAAAATGTCGCATTTGTGAAGTTTTATTCGAAAAAATAATTTTGAATAAAAATGGCCGCCTGGCATATGAAAAAGTGAAGTGGGCATTCCGGAACTGTTGATGACAGTCACATGACTTACGGTTTTATTATAGAGATGATTACTGAGTTATATCTAAGAAACATTTTAGGAACACAAAGTCTTATATTTTATTTTTAATTATTATCAATTATAATTAATCAGTTAAAATTAATTATAAAAATTATTAATTAAGAAATAATGCGACAGATGGACTATTTTATATTAGTCGGGTTTGAAACATTTTTGAGTCGTCCAATCTTGCCTTTTGCCCCTCCAAAAATTTTCTTTCGCTACGGCACTGTCTGTGTGGATAAATCTTTGGACAAGAGGACTTTATCTTGAAATTCTGAAAATCATTTGCTATAAAAATAGCTATTAAAACTTGAAAAAGTAATTTAAGCAAAGTAGCGTTATATATGTAGTTTATTCAGCCAGGACCTCGGACAATTCCAGATATTACACAAAAACTACAAGAAGCGTTTACCCGCATCTACGCGAAGACTCAGTCTCGGTGTTCCGCATTCTACTGTTAATGAAGATCTATGTTATTTATTTAAACAAATATTCCTACTACATTCAAACGGCGCCAAGCTTTGAAACTGAAGACTTTTCAACTGCGTGCTCATTAGTCAACTCCCGCAGACTTTTTTGTTTCGGTTTTTATCAAATCTAAAGTGTACCAAGTTAAGATTGGGAACATAGAAAACTATGGCTCAACTGCAAAAAATTATGGCTTTGACTGCTGAAATTATACCAGCAACATTGGTGGAGGTGGTTGAGTTACAATGCAGCAGCGACAACTATACCTACACACGTAGGGTCACATAAAATTGCATTAATTTCTTGCTCTATTATGATGTGTATCCTTGTAAATAATATATAATATATCTTAATACAGCTCGTCTATTAAAAATGCGTAGAGACTTTATTAACACCTTCTTCAATAGATCCCAGGTTATGCGAGTCTAGAAAATTTAATCAAAGCATGAAGTATGTCAAAATGTCGGTTAAAACGAACACATTGCAAATCACAACATTTTTCACTCTCCTTTTTCCCGTCTATAACGAATGCTATAAAACCTTAATATCGCTTATGATAATAAAAAAAAATCATGAAAACTGAACCACATAAAATTAAATTCTCCTCGAATCTTTTAGCAGACTGATAAAACAATATTAACTTAACCGTGATTCGTATACCGAATTCGAAATAATATTGGGCCATCTGGAAAGTTCCAAGGTTTCGTATAGTTATTTTGTTACTGCTGTTAACCCCTTGAAGGGCACCGGTATATAATATATACCACTTTCTAATATATAACTTTGCCACCAGTATTATTAAATAAAAATATTTAGTATTCTTTTTTTGCAGAGTGGGAAGGTAAAAATTTATTATTAAAATTTACTGATGTCGAAACATCGCAAAATGTAGCATTTTTAGATCACGTGCTTGCCCTCCAAGAGGATAAGCACTGATCTTGAGTGATCCAGGTATGTACATTTGGTCTCTTCTACTTACGCTGCATAATTCTTGCTTGTGTCGTGGCACAATTCTTGTTTCATTGCAGTACTCAGAATGAAGAACCAAAAAGTACATTTTCGTCATATTATGCTCTTTTATTTCAAGAAAGGTAAAACTGCTATCCAGAGTGTTTCTAAAATATGTGCTGTATTTGAACAAAGTGCTGTTTTACAGATGACACAGTTTGCAACTTGTTTGAGAAGTTTAAGCGCGGAAATTTCAGCCTCGAAGATGATGCCCCTCTTGAAGGCCATCAGCTGTAAAGGAGGACATCATAAAAAGAGCTATCACACAGATTAAATATTCGAAAAGTACTGTGCATGATTATTTGATAGCTTCTTTTAAGAGGTCCTTCTTTGCTCTCATTCATGGTCGTCCGAAGCGGGCATCAACTTCGAGGCTGAAATTTCCACCCCTAAACTTTTCAAATCACCTTCAAACTCTGTCATCTGAAACAGCATTTTGTAGATACACACAACACATCATTAGTTTTACGAGCAGTCTGACTAGCATTTGTACGATTATTGAAATAAAGGACACAATATGACGAAAAAGAACGTTTTGGTTATCCATTCTTAGCATTCACTGAAGCAAAAATTATGCCACGACACAAGATTATGCAGAGCAAGCAGAAAAGAGCGATTGTACACAATGCCGGGATGCACACATCTGGACATTCAGTGAGCATCCCTTATCAGCAATAGCAAAATAATTTGACGAAAGCGCTCTTCATTTTTGAAAAACGGCAGAACTTTCCGAATGACCTAATAGATTTAGTAAAAAAATTCAAATTGCAGTTAAGTGATGATGAAGATATTATTATAAAAAAACATAGCTGCCAACTTTTACACTCTTTTGTTACCACTAAAATTTAATAGAAATTTTTGTTTTATTTAATCGCCCATTTTGGAGATTAAAAAAATGAAAAAATTATTATTACATTTTAGTGATAACAAAAAAGCGTAAAACTTGCAACTATGAGAAAAGAAATTTTGAAATAATATTCCGATTGTAAGTTTGGGGTCATTCCATGCAAAATGAGCAAAAATTTAAAAAATATCGTGGCCACATAGTAACCGATTTTAATAAAATTTGGTACACAGATTCAATTCATATTTAAATAGAGCTATTCAAAATATCTTGACAAAGAATTAAATATTTTGGAAGTTCTGGACATTTAAAAAACTTGTGACATAGAATGGCTTGTATGGAATCGTTCAAAGTTGCAAGTTTAAAATTCCGTATCTTGAAAATTATTTAACATAAATAAATTTGTTTCATAATATTGTAACCCATGGACAGTTATTATCATATTTATTTAGTAATAATAATTTCGTAACATCATGGTTAACCTTAAATTGGTTGTAAAAATTGAAAAATTGAAAAATTTGAGAAAATTAAAAGCGTTACAAAAAATCAAAGAAATTTAAAAACATATGTGAAATTGATGTACGATGTAATGTTACATATAAAAACCAAATTTCTCAAATTTGGAAGTTGCCATTTATTTTCTTCATCTTCAAAATAGCTTAGAAACTTTTTAAAAAAATTACATTAACAATATTGCCGAAGTATAAAGTTCAATTAGCCTATGATATGCTGAAAAAAATTCAAGATTGCCTTTTGATTCCTAACATACGAGAAATGATTTCAAAAAGGTAATATTTGTTATGTTCTTTGGGCTATTTCACTTCAAATTTGTGTGCCTTTCCATGCTTTTCTGCGATCTTGCAAAAAAAAAGTAGTGCTGCCATCTATCCGGAGATTTGATTACTATATAATTGTTTGCCCCGTTTAAATCAATAATTTATTCTACTCTAATTTAAAATATTGTTGAGAAAAAATAAACTGAAGGCAAGAATGGAAGTTTCTATATTTAAAATATACACTTTTATCTATAACGTCAAATAATTTAAAAATTTTAAGATGTTTCCTTCGTGTTGAAACAAGTAATAGAAATATTGAATTTTTTCTCTCAAAATTTTTCATTATTTATTTTTTTCTCATTAAGGAATAAAAAGGCAAGAATGGAATTTTCTATATTTAAAATATGTACTTTTATCTATAACGTCAAACAATTTAAAAATTTTAAGACCTTTCCTTCATGTTTAAACAAGTAATAGAAATATTGCATTTTCCTCTCAAAATTTTTCATTATTTATTTTTTTTCTCATTATGAAATAAAAGGACAGTTACTAAATCACTCCAATCTGTTACTTATTATTCATTCTTAATTATAAATAATTTTTGATATAGTCTTTCCACTCCTACGGCTAATAATGAAAATCGAAATTTTAAGCATGTAGACACAACCTCGATCTTATATCAACTTTTAATGTATGTTTTAATACTTAAATAAACAATCCTGAAATCTGTAATGTTACATTTACTCATAAATAAATATGATCTACTTATATGCTGATTTTCATTAAAATCTATGACATGTCAGCCACAGCTGATTTGCTCATTTAGCATGGAATGAAACTTTGAGCAAATTTAAAATATATCTTAAATCGAAAAATATTCTATCAAAAATCATAGTTAATATTAAAAAATCCGCCAAAAGCGCTATATAATATATTTTAGGAATGACATTTTATTCGGTATTTACTACTTTTTAAGAATTTAAGGTTAAATTTTAAAGCAATAAAGTATAGTTTTCAAAAAATGCATGCTATTTAATTTTTTTTTGTTAAATGATTTCTAGAATATTTGATGTGTATAAACTACTGAAATGTAATAATGTAAGATTCGGCTACCTCTAGATTAATACGCAACCGGTCATAAATGTGGTGACTGCGATTAATTCATAAATCTAAAATTAAATAATAATTTTTTTCAGGTGCCCCCTGGTAAAGTACTGTTCGGCTCTTGCTGTGATTATCTAGGGGGAAAGGAGAGCTTTTAGATAAAATAAAGAAACATGGGATTGCGTAAGATACATGGCACTGTGGTTTCACGCCCATAAATTGTTAATACCGTGATCAAAATAACGGGGTCCTGTGTGTTTCTCAGCCATATATCGTTAATACAGCGATCATTATAACGAGGTTCAGCTATTTTGCATGCATAAATTGATGAAATGAAATTATTTTAGCAGAGCCGTTTGGGTACACGACTGTAAACTGATTATATGGTAATCACTATAACGCAACCTTGTGTATTACCCGATCACATAAATATGGCGATCAGTAGTTAAATCCGATCGCTAAAAGATGAAAAGCGAAAAAACAATTTATAAAATATGAAAAAAAAAACTTTTGATTGGAAAAACATCACGCAAAATATCTAATAAAATTTCAGCAATAGTTGTCTTATTCGTCTTCCATGATCGGGTTCATAGCCGATGTTGGAGACAAACTCGCTAGCTCTTAAATAGCTGAAATACGTGTTTAACTATTCTTTTAGTAGATTTGTAATGCTGAATTTCAAGTTCCTATCTAAGACTGCTGCTATGGCGAAAGGCCGAAATGACCTAAAACTTTCGACTCCCCATTTAACCCCCTTAATGGTTGAATTTCTAAAATCGCTGAAATATGTGTTTAACTATTTTTAGTAGATTTATTATTTTACACTCCTACCTAAAACTGCTGCTGAGATATGGCGAAAAGCCGAAATCAACTACAACTTTCGAACCCCCATTTAACCCCTTGGGGACGAGCGAAACGTGTACGTGATGCATAAGATGCTCAAAATCCTCGATTATCCCCACCAGTTATTTTTTATTGTAAGCTTTGCCTTATTAAATCTTAGCGATTAAATTAGGCAAAAATTTCTGTTTTGACAAACCGGTGGTAAAAGATTAAAAATTATGTAAAATACGCTCGTCGCGAAGGGGTTAACTTCCCTAGTGGTTGAATTTCTAAAATAACTGAAATACGTGTTTAACAATTTTTTAATAGATTGAGTATCCTGAATTTCACGCTCCTACCTAAAACTGAAGCTGAGATATCGTGAAAAGGTGAAATGACCTAAAAATTTCGACCCCTCATTTGACCCCTTTTGAGGGGTGAATTTTGAAAAATCCTTTCGTAGCGGGTTTCTACATTGTATAAGGAACATGTCTTCCAAATTGTATTGTCGTAGAAGCGACGGTTGAAGCTCGGCGTTGATTATGAGTCAGTCAGGACATGTTCTTTTATAAGTGATGAACTTATATATGATTCGTTGTATGAACGGATGTTGAAAGTACACTCCCTAAACATTTCGTAAAATCTATTAAACGAAATAAAATTGCATTTTATGATTATTCCAGCGATGAGTCCGCTCGATTAAAATCTGCTTTGTGTTTAAATCGATATAACAATAATTTCTCGCTGGACTCTGATTAGTTGAATCATGTATGATTTTTAGAAAATTCCTTCAGATTCTGAATGCCAATTTTTTTCAACAAATGTCACCAAAATGTGGCGAAAAGTCGCAAACTTGGTGACATTCTTTCATTTTGCGAAAAGCATGTGTTTTGGTATTGGTAATCTTGAAAATCACTTATCCCGATAAATGTCGCCAATTACGCCAAAATTTTGCCAAATATCGCCAAATTTAACAAAACCAAAACGTTAATATACAAAATTTCTCAAAATCGTCAGAGTCATTTTTTAGATAACAATTGCATACACACACACAAGATTTGCTCGTATTATAATAACATGATTTTGTAACACTTTGCTACATAATTGAAAAGTTTTATGACCTTGTTTTGTCTCTCTGTCAGTCTGTTTTCTGGAAGTCTGGCTGGGTCCCAGCTTTTGTAAATATACTGGCATTGTCTTGAAATTGGTATTGATTATTGAAGTTTACTATAGTATTGTTTCTATTGAAAATGGAATGTACAGCAATTATAGTTCGTGTACAGAGATACTACAGAATTCAGTTACATTATGGTCTATGGGTGATAGTTGTTTGTTACACTATTTTAAACATTACAGGATTGATATGCATTATTTATGGTACACAGCGCATTTCCAGATGGTGTGCATTGCATTATCATTTATTTACAGGAACACACATAAGAATTCGACTATTGTTTATAGACAGTGTTTAAGTGCTTTTTAATGATTCCATGAAGTTTCTAACATAAAGAAATCGATACACTTTAATTAGTTCACGATAACTACTTCTTAATACAACATTGTTCATTAGATGCAGAATGAAAAATTAAGTGTTATTTTAAACACAAAATAATTACGAAACAATTCAGAAAATAAAGCAATGCACAAAAGAATTCAGGTTCGTTATCATGTATGAGCGATAATTGGTGGAATGGTATGTTTTCAGTCGCGTTTTCAAACATAACTGAATTTTGGTATACTACATGTTCTGTATAAGTTGCATAGAACAAATACAGTAAAAACCCGGTTATTCGAAAAGCACGGGACCGAAGGATTTTCGGTTGACCGGGGTTTCATAGGAATTTTCAGATAACCGGGAGGCTTCCTATTTTGTTGTACCAGATGACCCTACTCACCCTTCTCACTTCCCCATAGTCAGGTAACGCGTTCGTGCTTGCAAGTGAAGCAAGAATTCGTATTCTGAGCGATTTCATCTTCATGTTTACACGCGTTTTAATTTCCTCCAAACTTTATTTACGATGAGTAATACTTTAAAGTGCAAACGGGTTTTTATACACATGAAGATCTCAACGCGTTCAAAAGAGTTGATACTGGCCATGAACATAGAAATAAATAAAGACTTCTAACGAAATAGTGTTAATATCGTGTCGCGACTTGCGAACTTAATGACAGCTGCGCGCACGAGCCGCCGAGCATCTCTGCTAAAGTAGCGCCACCTACAACAGCAA
This sequence comes from Maratus michaelseni, assembly GCA_963931845.1. Classification (NCBI taxonomy): domain Eukaryota; kingdom Metazoa; phylum Arthropoda; class Arachnida; order Araneae; family Salticidae; genus Maratus; species Maratus michaelseni. The sequence continues at coordinate 325,380,503 of OZ007591.1, forward strand.
ACCCAAACTGTATACTGGATACCCACAAGCCGATGGCTGTCAAGCAGACGATTTGAAGAAGCAGACGAACTGGTGACGTATAGAGCAATCGTCCTACACAGGTTCCACCTATTTGAAACATTTTTCTAGGAACGGTTTTCTTCTTTGAAAGGCTATATTGTTAGAAGTAATTATCTATTTCTGTGTTCGTGATACTGGAACTTCAATATATTGAAGTGCAAGAAGATGCAACAGCGTCAGATGTGTTGATGTTTAAAAGTGGCGTGATAAGACAGCATTGAAGTAATGCAAGGTTGAAAAAAAATCACTACATATTTTGTAAAGAAAATTAAGTGTTGTATGTGGTTTTGCAATAAAATGCCTGCATTTACGCAATGGTCCAAATAAGTAAGTTGACGCTGTTTATTTATTTCATAAACAGCATGTTTGTTTAAAAATAAAATTTTTCATATTAAAAAAAAAAGAGTTTTAAAGTCTTTTGATTAAGCCGATTTTAGGATAACCGGGATTCGGATAATCAGGGTTTTACTCTACAGGACTGCAGAGAATAATTCGATTATATAACTATATAAGAGCGGAAAATGCTGAAAATTTGTTTTCAACTACGATAAGTATTTTTTCGTTGAAATAAATTTTAGTATAACTTTGCGGTCTGTGCACAATACAAATAAATTCTTATGCAGAACTGATTGAGAAAACTTTAGATGCATTTTCGCCTGTGGTATTGCTGTAATCGAGGCACGTTAGAGTTTATACGAGCCCTTGAGCAGATGAAAAGAACGTGTCTTATACAAAAAAATTGAAGAAGCCACCAATAGTATGATTGCTAAATTATTCTTTGCATCAATTTTAAAAATGGATGTATGAAATAATTGGTCATTCATTGGCGAGAACAAAATTTTTGTAATAGAAAATAAAAACTAAGATTATATTTTTACTTTTGTCGTACATTGGAATCCCATTTTTAGGTGTGTTCGTAATTCTATAAATACGTAGCACCTATAGTCGTTGTCTGGTTCGTCCGTCTGACCGCATATAACAGCGCAAAAACTATCTAACCGAATGGTTTAAAATTTAATATATATAATATTTGCAGAATTTTGTCGAGTCATCTCAAATTTTATGAAAATCTAATCAAAACTTAAAAAAATATATTAATAAAAGATTTCTTTATTCTATTAAATCCTATTATACGTAATCTATATAGTAAAAGCGCAAATCGTGTGACTGAAGAAAACAAATACGGGCTAACCACATCTTTTTCCATATGCCAAGCAGCCATTTATATTCAAAATTAATTTTTCGAATAAAATTGCGTAAAAGTTACATTTTTAGAAATATCGTTCAAAAAAATTGTTTGCTTGACAGTTGAGTTATATTAAAAAATGTATAGATTCTGAGATAACTTCAGTGAAAATTAGGTTAACAGCTGAATATCTCAATCCATTAAAGTAAATAAATTCATTCATCGTCAGTCATAGAAATATTAAAGCATGGAGGTAATCTTTCACAAAGCAAGATCTCCATGGCGAATTTTACAGCACTGTCTGCTGTTGAAAAAAAAAAAAAAGGCATCCTCATTTCGCTCAAAGCAGACGATATAATTTATTTCAGTGAAATAATAACGATGAATTTTTTACATTGTAGAACTAGTTATATCACGAAACGAACGCACCTCATTTGTCACGTTTAACGTACAATTTCCAACTAGTTTTATATTATTAGTTGATTACTAAATTTTATGAAATTTTGGGTTTGGAAATGTGATTCATTCAAAAGATGGTTACTGAAGTTCAATCAAGTTTCGAACTTGAAATAAGCTTTTGAAACCTATACCATTTTTATGCCACTTTTGTTCAACGGATTATTTTCCAAAAAAGTTTATTGTTAGTGAACGCATTTATAAATTTAGTAACTGTTTGCCCTCACATTCACACAGCGAATAATTATTGTACTGAAGTTGATGCTAAAACAAAAAAAAATGCATTTTCTGTTTTAGTATAAGGGAAGATTTGCAGGTATTTTGGCTCTCAGGAAAATATCGTTTCCCCTTTGTGCTCCCTACTACGCTCATATGTGTGGCCATTGTGTGTGTATTGCCCCCGAGCAGTCCTTCACATCGACTAGTTCCCCCATCCAAGAACAAGAAACCTCTACGGGGGTAGGGGTGAGCAGATACTTTTTACGCTCCAGCAGTGAGAAAAACAAACGTAAAAATTATATATAGTAGCTGAATATCTGATTATCACATGTATAAATAATACAAAGCGTGCTAATTGCGAATTGGTAATAATGAAAACACATTATTAGGAATACAAATATTAAAATTTATTTAATTAGCAATACTGTATGTAGCTGAAATGATTTAAAATGAAAAAAAGGACAAATGTTTAATTAATTATAAATTCACATTACATATCAAGGTCAACCAATAACAAAGATTCATGCAGTACCTCCGCGTTTATAAAACTTGAACGGCTGGCGCCTAAATCTACCTGAGTATTCTCCTTTATTAATCCAGGCAACTCTAACAGCCTCGGAGGCACAGTTAGGTAGCTTGATTGGTCCAGTAACATATCCGAAAATAATTAGGTGAATTTTAATATTTATTTATAAAATATTTCCGCTATTTTTTTCTGGTATATATTTTAAATATGTTTTTACATTTAAAAAAATCAAAATACATGTATGTGTTTCATTATCGTATATTTTTGGATTTTTCTTCAAGATTATTTTATTTTGCATTTTATTCTTATTTTATTTCGCTTTTTTTTTCAAAAAATATTTGTCATAGTTTCCTACGATACTACTTGCAGTAAGCTAGAGATTAACAAGAAGGATAGATGATAGTGTTTCAGATTTTTTTTAAAGCTCAATCTGGAATATTATTAATAAATATAATTGAATTTGCATTTTACAAAAACAGAAGTTTTTCCGTCTTTAACTGCAGAGATTTTGGTTATAATTCTCAACATTTCGTATAGAATGTTGCGATTTCCATACGGAATTCCAACTTATCTACAAAATCTGAAATTAATTGTAACAAATTTATTTTTTTAGAAAAAAAATGTATATATTGGAATGTTCCTTATTCATTTCAAATGCTTAAAAAATCTTACATATAAATAAATACTTTATTTCAAACATAAAGCTTTTTAAAATAGAGACTTCCTGACAGTGGAGCATTTTTGTCCTCAATCACAGTCTTTGAACTTTTCCATTAATGACAGATAGCTACATTAGAAATGTTTAGAAAAGAACCTTTTCAAAAATTCAAAACATTGCACTATTGTAGAAATTCTGTGCAAGCAAAGAGAGTCTTAATGATTATTGTAGCTTCGTAAACCGACATTGCAATCAAAACAAAAACAAGTAATTTTTAACCAAAAAAAAAGACTTCAAGAAGTTGTTTTTTAACACTTTACAACCCAGTTGAAAAGTGTTTATGACTTCGGTTTGTCTGGCAGTCTGCCGTATGGCCGTCTGCCGTATGGCCGTATGGCCGTCTGCCGTATGGCCGTATGGTCGTCTGGCCGTCTGCCGTCTGGCCGTCTGCCGTCTGGCCGTGCTCTAACTCCCGTAAATATGCTCAGATTGCCCAGCAATTTTTATATGTTATTGTCGTTATCTATAGCATGTTTCCTATTTCAACTGAAGTGTGTAGCACTTATAGTTCTTTTACAGGGACACTCAAAAGAATTCCGTTACATTGCGGTCTATGGGGAAAAATCATTTGCGGTTTATTTTAACGATGTTACACAATTTCAAACACATTGTAATTGATATATATCACTAAGGTGCATTACAAGAAGCTTAATATGGAATAGGGTGTGCATAGCAATTACAGTTACTTTACAGTGACAGTCAAAATAATTCCGTTATATTACGTCTATGGAGAAAAATCGTTCGCGGTTTAATTAAATAATGTTTCACTATTTTAAACGCATTGAAATTTGTATATATCACTAAGGTGCATTACAAGAGGCTTACTACAGAATATTGTGTGCATAGCAGCCATCGTTCATTTACAGGGACACACAAAAGAATTTTCAACTGTATGTTAACAATAATTCCTAGAAGTGCGTTTTAAGTTGCTGAACGCGATTTTAAATTTAACTCACTTTTTGTACATTACTTGGTGTGTATAAATTCTGTAGATCATATACAGGCCAGCACAAAAGTCTGTGAACACATTTCCGTTTATTGACAGAAACTCCAGAAGGAGAATTTTAAACTGTGCTACGCGTTTCCTAACTAAACTAAAATGTAGCATTCTATGTAGTATATATACAAATATCATCTTATACAGGGCTGAATAAAAGTATTCGGATATTTTTTCGAATATTGTATAGGTTGGAAATATATGTTGGAAATTCCTGAAATTACATTTTTAAATATGCTATGCGTTTTAGAAATTGTTTACTTAGATGTTATCTTTCAGCTTATTAAACGGTAATGATCTGTAAAATTATTTTGGAAGCGTTAGAAAGTGTTACATAATTTATGCTTGACGCATGATTTTTCGTTCTTGTTAATTTCGTATTTTTGTCGCAGCCCTTTATTGTTATCTCATTATTGTCCTGAATGATCGGGTTATACCTGGCCCGAACGTGAAAATTCTATTTCAAATCGACCGAACTCGACCCGACGCACTTGAAGACATGGAAATATTGTCTATAATTATATTCCTAATATCAATTTTAGTTTTTATATAGAAAAATAAACATATGTATAGTGATTCCGTACTGATTTAAATACTATGGTCAGAGTATTGAAATGTCCAACTTTTTCTTCTGAGACATATTGCCGACTTTTTTTTGAAATGGCGATTACTACACCCAACAAGAGTCAAAACCAAAATCGAAACTAACAAGAACTTGAAACAAGTGGGTAAGTGTGATCGAAGATCGCACAAAGGGTTTCGTTTAACATTACTTTCAAAACACTTTATCCTTTCTTTAATAAATCCAAATAAATTTAATTTAGAAACAAAAAAAGGGTCATGTTATTTATAAAGTAAATTTTACCGGTCTGTTTTTTCGTTTTTTCGAATATCTAAACCAGCCCGATAGCGGGCCAAGCCCACTATTATATTCTGTCATAATAATATCTGTCATGTGGATTAAATGCGATATTTAAAAAAAATAATTTCAAAATTAAACATGTTGTACACCTTCAAAATGTTAAAATATGCGAATATGTCCATAAACGGGTTTTTATCATGATTCAATACGTTCCTCAAACTCATATATTTACTATTCTTTATTACTCATATTGGTACTCGCTTTGTATTATTCTCAAACATTTGATAAATCCGTTGAACTTCCGATATAACGTTAGATCAATTTTCTTTTTAATTCTCTAATGACGTGATATTAATCTGCTTTCTGTACATACACATACTCATACTCCTTGTATTATTGAGAAATCGTTGAAAATTTCCGTTTTATTACCAATATACGTCAATCATTTTTATTTCATATTAATCTTTTTTTCAATTGGTGAAACTTTTTATTTCATTTTCATTTTTCACGTGGAAATCTTTCAATAGAAAATCAATTATTATAGAAAGAACTTTATTGTGGATTTTTAATTGTTGGCAACTGCTATAACGAAAAATGTTTAAATTTAATATAACAGGCTGTTAGAATTTTGGTTTTTTTATCTCTATTTATTAAAATAATACGATGTTTTCAAATTTTAATATTTTGAGCTTCATAGCAGATATTCAGTTATATATACACAAAGTTTCAACTCTCTATAGGTGCTGAGAACGGTTCTGTGACGGACAGACAACGGAGCGGGAGTAATAGGGTTTGGTGAGATGAACGAAACACTAAAAATTAAAATCAATCCCACCCAACCCTTACCCACAATTTTTCTTTTATAATAATTGCACTATAGATTGATTCGGGTTCCGATAAAATCAAATTTCTCGATCTGATACAGATTCTCATATCGAGATTCACATATACATATGTGATATGTGTGTGTGTGTGTGTATCCAGATTCACATATTACATATTCGTATTAAATCTCATCGTCTCGCCAGTATTGCTCATTTGGACCACAGTAAACGATGATGAATTAACATTTTCTCAAATGTCCCTGTAAAAAAATACTATACACGATACGACGACTATTTAAATAACGTAGAGTAGTAATGTGTACCTTAACGCCATATTCAAAATTCATGAAGACTGGGCCATTTTACGAAAGTTAAAACCTATTAAAATCAGACAGACAGACAAACATATCATTTTTAGATCCTACTGAAGTTGAAACAAAGCCATTTTCAGAACAGGACTTTTACAAAAAAAAAAAAAAAAAAAAAAAAAAAAAAGTTTCAAATTTAGCGTATCCGTCCAATAGTTATATCTGGGCATAATTAAATAAATAAATATATAAATATATATACATATATATATACAAAGGAATTGTATAACCTACTCCATTGGCCAGTGTTACTTTACAAAATACTAGGAAAAGTAGTGACTCTTGTAGTTTCGCCACTTGTGATGCGTTCCTTCCGACCAAAAGATTCGTCTATTATTACACTGCTCAAAACAATTAAAGGATATTGCAGTTTTAGGTGGATTTTGTATCTGGGAAACTTTTCAGCTGATTGATACATGGTCGACAAACATAGTAGGTTATATGAGAATACATTACACATGTTTGGCAGAAAAAAATGCATTTTATTGCGCATTTGTGTACAAAAGGAAAATAACACAATTTGTGCATATGAGAAAAAAAGAATAAGAAAAGGTGTTTTCTTCAAAGAAAATCATTTTCAGTAGAGGGTATGGTTTCCACGGGCGGCCAGCAACGTTGAACACCTTTGAGGCATGGACTCAATGAGGCTATTAATGACGAGTTGGGGTATTCTGCCCCACTCTTCCAGAAGGAGCTCTTTCCAGTTCTTGGAGAGTTTGTGGGGGTTGTTGGCGGCCAGAAACTCGTCTTCCTAGAGCGTCCCAAACGTGCTCGATTGGATTCATGTCTGGAGAACACGCTGGCCATTCAATTCGAACGATTCCTTCCTCGAAAAGGAAATCCTCCACCAGGTTTGCACGATGTGGCCTGCAGTTATCGTCCATTAAAATGAAGTTATCTCCGATTGCTGCAGCGTAAGGGACTACAATAGGTCTGAGGATCTCATCCCTATATCGGCGACCAGTCAGAGCTCCATCTCGAATGATGTAGAGGTCAGTGCGCCCGTCAATGGAGATGCCACCATACACCAACACTCCTCCACCGCCAAATCTGACACTTTCGTGCACGAACGCAGGATTATTCCTACTTCCACGGTCCCTCCAGATGAAAATACGCCTATTATCCGGATGCACAGAAAAACGGGACTCGTCAGAAAACAGAATATTGCTCCATTCATTTTTCCTCCAGTTGACATGCTCGGTTGCCCACTCCCTGCGGTCGCGACGATGCCTTGATGTTAATCTAACACATACCATCGGTCGGCGAGCATACAGACCTACAGCATGGAGCCGGTTTCGGACAGTCTGAGTTGAAATCGTGGTGCCTTTAGCTGAGCGAAGGTGTTGTTGGAGAAGAGTAGCGTTCATGTCTCGGTGTCTCCGAGCTGTTAACTCTAAATACCGATCTTCATTGGGCGTTGTTGCCCGTCTACGACCTTGCCCTGGTCTTCGGCCTGCACATCCACTCTCCAAAAAACGGTTCCAGATCCTGGAAATGACACTTTGTGACACTCCAATGGCTTGCGCTACTTCGGCTTGAGTTTGGCCCCCTTCTAACCTACCAACAATTCTCCAAGCTTCTGAATCTGTCAAATGACTTCGCTGAGACATCGTACTCATCGAAACAAAGCAATCACTGAACGCCGATCATCCTTGTCTTCATTCTCGTTTATCCAGTTGAAAGTCAAATTTCATTCGCTGCCGCTGAAGAGACGTTTTTGACGTCGAACTCAAAATTTGCATACTCCACAGTTTGAAAACCAGAAAAATTTGCATTTGTGATTCTCTTCTTCTATTTTCGGCAAAAAAAAAATTTCATTTATATCTTTATTTTATATAAAACTTCAAATATCCTTTAATTGTTTTGAGCAGTGTATATACTAACATCACAATGAATTTTACGAAAAACGGGCGCTTATAAAGAATGACATGGTTAAATTAGAGTACAGATTAAAACATTCGTAAGTAGCAGGGCTATGAACCACGCTTAATATCTCTATAATATTTCACACAATTGAAAAGATTTTAGGCACATTTGGTTTTCTGTATTTTTTAGAACTATTTTATATTTACCGCAGACATATTTCTATTAACAGATTAAGATGCCTAAATTTTTATTTTCTTACATTCCATTGCGATATATATTTATGTAGTACGGTAATATTTACTTGTAGACATATGTTTACACATGCATACCTGTATGTTCCAAATTGCGTAAATTTTGACGACACTTGGTAAAACATCGTCAAATTTGTTACCATGCTTATGTCAAAATAAAACGCTAATTCAAAAATTTGCCGACATTTCCATACGAACAAATAATTATACTCTTACGAAAAAATTTCCTCTTTTACTTAACGAAACATCATTCGGCAACAAACATAAATCTTGGCTTTAAATTTAATAGCGATAGGAATTGTTGATGATTTTCTGAAGAAAACTTTTGCTGTCTTTAAAATAAGAACTACATCTACATGGGTATACACTTCAGGGTTTGTACGGGGTCCTGAAATTTTCAAGATATATACCAGTATTTTCTTATCGAAAAACTCGACTTATGTAATCCCGCGATTATATAACTCGAGTTTTTTCTACAGAAAATACTGGTAATTGTCTGAAAATTCAAGGACCCCGTACCAGCCTGTAAGTAAAATTATGATTTTTTCCCCCCAATATTTGTTTTATGTGCGTCTTATATTTTTCATGTGTTTAAAAAATAAAAACTATTGAAAAATAATATTTCTTAACTTAGTTGATTTTACTTTTTCTCGTTGATTTATTAAAATTTCACAAAATAATCATACTATCATTACCTTCTTTTCAATTAAAATTATTTATGCATCTACTTTCGGTCTTAATACAAGGCCATATCTTTATATAACAACTGGTTTTATGTGTGTTCCTTAAAATATATAACACTAGAAATGTGAAACTAATTCATTTTAATTACCAAAGATTAAAGAATTAACTTAAAATAAAAATAAAAATCGTAACAATTAAAGTAAGTAAAATGAAGTAAAATTTAAAAATTCAAGATCATTAAGACTTTAAAATTTCTTTTGTTATCTCAAGGACTTAAGGGTGATCATCACTTATATTTTCTCTATATTGCTAATGTTATATTTTTAAAATCAATGCTGCGCATTTACTATTGTACGGATTTATTAAAAAAAATTTTTGGTGATAGATATGACTTATTTCTTTGAAATGACACAAATTTTACAAGTGAGATGTAATTACCCTTTTTTTTAATTTAAATTTAAAAACTTTCAATTTGTTTCCAATAGATTCCACCAGATGGCTCTACCAGTGCTGTAGATTTTCCGCATAGCTGACAAAACTACTTTTTCTGCTAGTTTTTATATATTTTCTTGTTAATTGTCATCATTATCTTGTTATAAATTTAATAAGGGGTATTTTTTACACGATACTATATAAAATACATCGTTCAACAAGCCTTTTTTGTCTTTTCTGTAGTAATTTTATTCTCATCTGCCATGAAAAAAAGAAAATTCTTTCAAATTTTTAGCAACCCTAAAGAGTTCCGGTCCGGTGAGTCAAAGCAGGGGTGCGTTGGGAAGAGATCTCAGATATCACTTTTGATTTTTTTTTTCTCTACCGTTGCCTTTTAAAGGGAAGGGAACGGGAGGGGGGGATATTGTAAACACTTGTGGTCATTTGGTTTTCTTTCTGTAAAAGGAAATTTTTCTTTGCTTTGTACGAATGTTCATTGAATCTGTGAAAGCGAAACTTATTTTTGCTTTATTTAATGACAGATATTATGTGTGAAAAAAAAAAAAAAAGTGAAGACATCTATTTCGGAAATTCTGGTAGATTCTTTGCATTAAAAAAATCCTCTAAATTGGCAATACTACTTCTCACAACGTAATCGTCTTTAGAAAAAGCTTGCGCTCGCATGACATACACAGTTCGTAGCAAAGATTACGTTTTTTTAGGGGGTGTGGGGGAGGGTAGTATATTTTAGTAGAGGTTTATAGAGACTAGGACCAATTTCCTTTCATAATACTCGGACCGGGCTCAGTCTATTCCTTTTTTTCAGCAGATTTGAAACGGGCGGTGAATTCATTCTGTCCGTCTCATGTTGAGGTTTTTTTTTTTTTTTTTTTATTTATTATTTTTTTTTTTTTTGGGGGGGGGGGGCAATTTGGATCCGAGTTATAAGTGTTTATGGTTATTGAGCCCTTATATTTGCACTATACTAAAATTTAGGGGTGAGGGTGGTAAATTGGTAATAATGTACAATCGTTAAAAAAGAGAGAGAAAGAGAGAACGTCCTAATACTTTTTATCTTGATATTTACACAGAGTGATGCGAAAGGTACTGATCTACTGCGAATTGTGTATATTTTTTCGAATTTAAATACAATTTTGGGAGAGGAGCCATCTACATATTAAAAATTGTATCGACTTTGAAATAAACATCTTTCCGCCAGCCAACAGACAAACCAACCGTGAAATCCCTGGCTCTGTCAATTTTGTATCAAAGTTCTGATATCGATATTTTAGTGTATTATAAATGGCAATTTGGATCCGAGTTATAAGTGTTTATGGTTATTGAGCCCTTATATTTGCACTATACTAAAATTTAGGGGCTTCTGTTAAAAAAAACCGACGATGTCCCCTGTAAAACTATGTCACTTTGTTCACGCACACAAAATTTGAGCACTCTGTGACAGTTTGATCACGAGTTATAAGAGTTTAAATTTGTCGGGTGCTCAGTATTTGTTTTAAATTTTCTTCATTTCGCCCACTTTCCATTACTTTCATTGCTTCATTTTTTCCATAATATTTTCATTGTTTCATTTTTTAATATGTATTATTTTGAACTATCTGACCCAGATAGCATTGCCCGTACTCATGATAATAACTTTAAATATACCTAAAATCAATGTTGAATATTTTAAATTTTTTTAAACAAAAATCTTTCTAAACGTTCTTAATGCTGGGGACCTTATTGCCTTCTACAGCGCGCATCTTCGAATTGTATGATTTTATATTTCCAAATGAAAATCTATCCAAACAAACTTAGAGCAGGATTCCCACTGCCTTCGGCAGCGTACACCGGGCTGTATTCCGCTCTGCTTTGATTTTATATACTTTATACAAAAGACCGCCGTAGACTCGGCCCACAGCTTGAGTCGGGTCGGGTTGATGCTATTATTTATTTATTTTTATTTATTTATTTATTTTTTTTATGGTAGGATTCGTGTTGATGAAATTATTTTTGTCGCGTGTGAGCTGGATTTTGGGTTGACTTTACAAAGAGATTTCCAGTTGGAATTATCTAAAAAATTCGTTTCTTTATTTCCATATAAATGAGTGATTTTGCTATTATTCAGTAGATATAAGGATTATTAATAATAATTTAAAATGACGTCTTGTGCAGTTTCAAATTGCTACAATACGTATAAAAATATTAACACAAGATGAGCGTGAACAATAAAACTATTTAATTGATTAATTGAATCAAAAAAGAAAACATCCAAACCAATTTTCTTTGTCACCAAAAGATTTTAAAATGGTCTAGTCTCAAACACGTTGTCCGATTTGTATAAAACTGAATAATTACAAAGCGACTGTGTCTGTCCGTTTTATATATTTTGATTATTATCATTATCATGTTATAAATTTAATAAGGCGTATCTTTTTACACGATATTACATAAAAAATATTGTTCAACAAGCATTTTTGCTGTTACTGCAGCAATTTTATTCATAGTATACCATGCTAGAAGGACATTCTTCCACATTTCTAAAAATCAGCTTGGTCGACACCACATACTCATACTGTTGGTTGACCCCTGACCAAGGAGATATAAATAGATATTTTATTACCATGCCCCTCCCCACGCTCTGCGCTCCGAAGATTTCAGATTTCCGATATCACTACGTTTGCGCAGGAGAATATCTTCAAAATGGGTAATTTTCTGTTAGCGAAAGTTTTACTTTCTAAAAATAAAGTGAAGAAGGCGATTTTTGTTTGTTTGATTGATTTTTCCTTTCAAATAAATTGGTCGTATAACTTTTCCCTTTAAAAAAAAAAAAATGTTTTTATTCCTTGTTACCTTTAATTGACATTGCATATGTAAACAATTTTTAATTGAAAGAAATTAATGTAAATTTTTGCGTGAAAGAGAATTTAACGTCTAAACAATGTAAATTGCATTAAAAAGTGCCATACTTGAAATTTTCAACTCTATCTCAGGAATGCACCGAATAGTGATTTTGGTAGAATACCAAATATTCGGCACCCAAGTAAACCGAATACCGAATATTCGGTCGGCTGAATATTCCAATGTTCCAGTGTTAAAATATTAAAAGGCTAAATTTAAAAATAGTTTTACCTCATATTTAACACAAATACTGCCTCAATTTTCCTTTTTCCTCTAACTTTTAATTTTATTCCTATTTTTATGAACATTACTTTCTCACAAGTAAAATTAACACTAAAAAAAAAGAAGAAAAAAAAATCTATGTTTTGAATTATTAAATAAGATTATAATCTTAATACTTGTAACTAACACTTTTAACTTTGGCTCTCTCTAAGAATTAAAATAAATTAATACAAATTTCGTATACTCGAAAACAAACATTTAAAAATCGATTTTTGTTTTTGTAAAACCATAATTGGTTTCTATGAACTAATATCTTGCTTTTGTTGAATTATTGCTTATAAATAAATAAATAAATAAATTAAAAAAAAAAACCTTTTTTAAAAAAATCATTATTTTATGTGAATATCGTCATTTCATGAATATCGTCATAACTATTAACTACTATCTTCACCAATTATAATATCTCCATGAATATTGTCATTAATATCGTCTTAAGTGTCACTTTTCCAACAAAATAAACAAGTTGGAAATTGTACGTCAAACGTGACAAATGAGGTGCGTTCGTACTATAGCTAGTTATATAAATATTCAGATCTTGATGATTTTTAATTCTGTGAAATGAATTATATCGTCTGCAGATTAATTTCTGTCATAAAATAAGTATCTCGGTCGCTTGACGATTAAACCTCGGAAGCTCCTCTAACAAGAAAGCACCGATTTTTTTTTTCTTTTAATTCAAATTTCTTAATAAATATTTTTATTAATATCTCCTAAAGTTTTGATTCGATTAAAAAAAAATTTGAAATGTCGCGACAAAATTCTGCAAAGATCTTAAATTATATATCTTAATATCTATAATTAATAATCTTATATATATCTTAAATTACAAACCATTCGGTTGGGTAGTTTTTGCGTTGTTATAACAACGCAAAAACTGCGGACGGACGGACAGACGGACGGACCAAGCGACGACAATAGGTGCTACGTATTTATATAATTACGAACGCACCTAATAATAATAAACTTTTATTTTAGTATGATTTTATTCCTTAATTATCCGAATAAAATTTTTACTTATTGACACTTGGGTTAATCATTAAATTTAGGAATGTTGAAAAGAGATAATAGTTTGAATTTTATATGTTACTTATCCTGTGTGTAAGGAATATATTATTTTTTTTATAGATATATTTTTCTTTTCTTAAAAAATTATTGCTGATATTTATCAATGAAATTGTAAAATATAACATGTATTATAAATTCTTTGTAGATTATTCAATTGCGTGAAATCTGTAAAATATATTCTGTCTCACTTATTTATCAGCAGCTGCTCTCTTGCATCCTCCAATACTTTTTTCATTCTCGAAAGAAACTGTCATTTATTTCGAGTGAAACTGTAAAGTAAAACCTATGTTATAAATTCCTTGTAGATTTTTTAAATGTGTAAACTGTTATCACGTCTTATTTATTTATAATCGACTGCACTTTTCAATCTCCAACACTTTTTTTCATTGCCGAAGGAAATGGACATTTATTTCGAATGAAACTGTAAAGTATAACCAACATTATAAATTATTTGTATAGATTATTCAATTGCGTGAAATGTGCAAAATGTATTATGTCTTATTTAGTTATAAGCAGCTAATCTCTTGAATCCTCCAATACTTTTTTCATTTTGGAAGTTAACGGACATTTATTTCGAATGATACTGTAATATATAACCTATATAAATTCTTTGTAGATTTTTCAATTGCGTAAAATGTGTAAACTGTATCACGTCTTATTTATTTATAACTGGCTGCACTCTTGAATTCTCCAACACTTTTATTTTTCATTTCCGAAGGAAACGGATATGTATTTCGAATGAAACTGTAAAGTATAACCTGCATTATAAATTCTTTTTATAGATTATACAATTGCGTGAATTGTGTAAAATGTATTATGATGTCTCATTTATTTATAAGCAGCTGCTGTCTTGAATCCTCCAATGCTTTTTTCATTCTCAAAAGAAACTGTCATTTATTTCGAATGAAACTGCAAAGTATAACCCATATTATAAATTCTTTGTAGATTTTCCAATTGCGTAAAATGTGTAAACTGTAATGCTTTACTTATTTATAATCGGCTGCTCTTTTGAATCCTTCAATGCAATAGTTTTTATGTATTTTAATCACTAGTTAATAGAGTTTAATTTTTTATCTAATATACACTGTGCATAGTTTTACAGCAATTTTTTTTTTTTTTTTAATTATCTCTACTTGATCTTAATTCCTGTAATGAACATACGTATTTTTTATTCCATTGAATATTTTTTTACACACTGTCACTGCTTTCAATTTTTTTGAAAAATCGATCTTGCACTGAGATTCATATAAAAGTGAAAAAGAAAAAAAAAATCATGTCCTACATATTCGATAAACGGTAGCTATATGAAATATCCAACAGCTGTTAAATTGTTTTTGAAATATAATTACAGTTATATTTTTCATATATTACTCAAAGTCAACTATTTTAACAATATAAATGCCTACTAAATGTTATTCATGTTTCGTAAATGTTTTAACTGTGTTAAATGTAAGAATTTGTAAATAAAATATATTGGAATTCGCAATATATATATATTTTGTTTATCATTACTAAAGAAGAAAAAAAGAAAACAATTCATAACATCAAAATCTAAAAATTTTCATATTCCAACTGAAATAAACAAATGATTATCAAATGTATTATCCCCATTTTTTAGTACCAAATGATTAGAATACCCAAATTCAGTAATATATATATATATATATATATATATATATATATATATATATATATATATATATATATATATATTTACTTCTGTACGACCCTGAATAAAGATTTATAAGCTTCGTTCCTAAAATCTTTTTTTGTTTTGACTTCTGTAAAATATACGTGGTTTCTTTCTTCCATTCATGTATTCTTGAAATACTCATATCGGGAACATTAGTTTCCAAACAATTTCATTCTTTTCATAAAATATCTACCTCTAATTACCGGAAAGCGGCTCCTGTTGTATCATTTTAAAAAACAGTGGAAGTAAAAATAAAATGTTCAGAAGGATTTCTTCCGGTATATGTGTATATACAATATGTCCAATCCCTCTCTCTTTCTTTCTGTTTCTCGTGTCATTCTCCGTAGTGTGATCAATGGAAAGAATGTCCTTGTCGAATTACATTTACTGACCCAGGACTATAGATACAGAAAAGGCTAGTTCGCGGGGGGAATTGAGATATAACATCATGTCCCCACTTTTACTAGGAACTGGGCCGGCGGTGGAAATTGCAGATAATCATTCTCCAGAATTCATGCACAGAACAGAAAAGTCTAGAATTGTCTAAAGAGTTTCTTCCTTTATTTCCATACAGATGATTGTTTTGCTATTATTGAGGAGGTATTATAAAGATAAACCGACGTCTTGCGCCGTTGCAACTTGCTACAATACGTATTAAAAAAAAATCCCTGACGGCTCGGCCTACAGGCACAGGTACATTTCGAAGACGCAGACCGTGGAGCGTCTGTTTATTGGGAATTGCAGAAGAAATGACCTTTTGCCATGATGCGGCAGTTGAAAACCGCCCACTTCGAAATCTACTTGCGTCAAGTAGGCGAAGCCGGTAGAATTTTTTTTATTTTTTTATTCTGTAAGTGTTGGTCCAATAAAAAACTTTTCAATAGAAAAGTTGTAGATAATATTAAGAGGCTTTATAATAAATTTAAGTGGATTTGATATGTTGTGAATTGACAAAGTTATGAATTTTTTTCTTCCAAAACCCCCCTTCCCCCCCCCCCCCCTCGAGGCTATTTTTAATGATATCAAAAATCTGTCATACATAAATTTTCGGCCCTTTTCCTAGAAGTAATAATAACTTTAAACGGATTCGATGGGTTCTTTTTCACAAAAAGCCCCTCCCCCCCCCCCCCGCTTTTGCCCATTCACGAACTTGACCGAGATTTTATGCCCCTTGATTTTATGTATCCGTTTGGAAGAGATTTGTACAGAATTATTAAAGTTATCGTGTCCATAAAAAAAAAGTGACATATAGATAGATAGATAGTTAGATAAAGTTTTGAACTGGGGGGTAGTTTTGGGTTCTGGGATTCACGATAGGTGTAGATCTGCAAAAATTTTCCAGAAATTCCAACATAGGGGAGAGTGTAAGGTAGATCTCTTACGAAATCAACCTAATAGCAAAGATAAAAATATTAACATAAAGTGAGCGTGACCAATAAAACTATTTAACTGAGTCAAAAAAGAACACTTACATCGTCTTCTTTTTCACAAAATAAATAAAAAATGATCAAACACTAAACACGTTGTCCGATAAAAATGAGTACAGTTCTTACGACAGTTGATATCATATGCGCCAAATGGGAGCTCAATCCAAAGCAAAGTTTAAACGCTATTGTGTTCACTCACATATACAAATACATACAGGCATCATCATAAAAATACCATAAAAGGACACCGATGGTCTGAAAACGAAAAAAATACCAATATTCACGCATACATACGGAATAATTGTAAAAATATCAAACCTTCAAATATAAATTTACCAGTACACCTGTGCGATGATTTCGCACTGCAGTCTAATATTTTAGGTAGATTTCGTAAGAAATACTACCTATTACATTCTCCCCTATGTTATAATTTCTGAAAAATTTTTGCAGATCTACGCCGATCATGACTCCCAGAACCCAAAAACCAGTTCAAAACTTTATATCGATCTATCTATCTGTCTATATCACTTTTTTATGGACACGATAGCTTTATTAATTCTATACAAATCTCTTCCAAACTGATACATAAAATCAAGGGGCATGAAATCTCGGTCCAGTTCGTGAATGGGCAAAAGTGAACCAGGGGGGAGGGGGGAGAGAATGGGGGGCCTTTTTGTGAAAAAAAAAACATAACTTCTTAATTAGGATACGTATCGAATCCGTTTAAAGTTATTATTACTTCTAGTAAAAAGGTCGAAAATTTATGTAGATTTTTGATATTAAAAATGGCCTCCGGGAGGGGGGGGGAGCTAGGGGTTTAAGAAGAAAAAAATTCATAATTTCGTCAATTCACAAGATATCAAATCCGCTGAAATTTATGATAAATCCTCTTAATATTATCTAAAACTTTTATACTGACAAGTTTTTTATAAAACCAACCCTTACAGCAAAATAAATAAATAAAATAAAAAATAAATAAAAAATAAAAACAAAAAAATCCCTGCCTGCTCCGCCTACAAACACATTTAGATTTCGAAGTGGACGGTCCCAACTGCAGCATCATGACAAAAAGGTCATTTCTTCTGCAATTCTCTATAAACAAGCGCCCCACGGTCTGCGTCTTCGAAATCTACCTGTGCCTGTAGGCCGAGCCGTCAGGGGGTTTTTTAGATGCAGGTTTAAACTTCTAAAGAAAAATTAAGGACGAAAATATCTGTAAACAACATTAGTCAAGCCAGAATATCATGTCATTCATTCCATCAAAGTTAAAATAAAAACTGATCAAAGATAGCAAGAGCCACGCACGAGGGAAAAAAAATAACAATCGTATTTTAACTTCATTAGAAGATGACGTCATCCGCTTTGTGAAAAACACGGACAAAAAAAAAAAAAATGAGCACATATAAAATAGAATTTAATATAATATAACATAGCATACATTTTAGACTACATGTAAAATACCACTGCTGCGATCGATCGATTCGATGGTGTCTTTTTCCTCAAACATTTGAATTTGAATTTTGCCTTTTAATCATAAATATAAAATAAACCCGTGCGTCCCGCTTTGTTTTTTATTGTGCTATTTTTTTTTTTATATAATTATTGTTGAGCATGCTATAATGTAGTATTTTGTGGCAACAATGGTTAGAGAAAAAAAATCATTTCACTGAAAAAAACAATGCTGATTTAATTTTTAATCAAAAAACATGTTTTAAAGAAATGTGAGTATACTATGTCAGAAGCCGGTTCAAAAACCTTTTGAATGATAGTTCATTCATTTTTGTGCATTTTGTAAATGCATAGAAAAAGGGATGTTGGCAACAGAAACAATACATATGATTAACTAATGTAAAATTTTAAAGCATATGCAAGTACGAGGAAGTCAGAAATTATAACTTATTGTATGATAAAATATGAAAAACTACATAAATAAATTTTTATTCTTAAAATGAAAGCATATATAAAACATTAAAATACATGCAATTTGGTATAATTGCAACTCAAGTAATATATATATATATATATATATATATAATATTTAAAAAAAAAAATTTGGTCTCTTATCACAGTTATTTTGTAATTTATTTTTAGTTTATATAATTCGTGTAATAAATCAAACTGTGCTTTAAATTTTTTAATCACTTTAAGGTGATTTTGATGTTCAAAAATAGTAGAAGGAAAACAGCGTAAAGGTTGGCAGCTATGCAAACATCGTAGATGTAGCTTTAACGTGTATCAAATGGTACTGTTAGTATAAATGTATTGTTGCTAGTGATTTTCTGATTCCTTTTTAAGCATAAAAGAATAATACTTGCAAGCATGTTTATTGAAATAATTTGGAATCGAAAAGTTCTTTATTTTCAAATAAAGGAATTACATCTTTAGCTATAAGTGATTATTGTCTCAGGACGGCAATTTGTTCCTTTCCTGCGCTGTCGCGTCCGAAAATTCAGTTTAAAATGACAACTTTGACAGCATTATTTGAAAATATTTTGCCTTTACAGGAAAACGAAAAAAAAATTATTACATAGTTTCTTAATAAGTTTGTGAATAAAAATTAATTAAAAAATGTGTTAGAAAGTGCACAGCTTAGATTTCAGAACAGCCTTAAATAAATAAAATGTATATGCAAAAAATTTAAGTCAGTAAATAAAAGAAATGCATTATGTAATAAAATTTTATTAAATATATTTACTGTTAATTATCATATATTTAAAATTCTAAATATTTTTTTCTGTTTAATTATATTTATCTTACAAAGCTTCGCTTAATCTTAATTATTATTATTTTTTCAATTTCGGTTCAGATTCCTGGGTTTCTACTGATATGGGTAAGCAGAAATATTGATGTACAATGCTTTCCCCCGAAATTGAACCATTTGTTTGGATAGCTAAATACATTAGCAATGTAACTCCAAATTTGAGGAAATATAATTAAAACATATCAATATTGCGGAAATTCTTAATCTAGATCATTTAAATTAAAAGCGTTATTTAGCGCAGCTATTTACCTCCTGTAACATTACAAAATCCCTTTTTAATTATAGCTAAACCATGTGTTTCTCTCAATAACATGAGATTACAATTGACTAATCGATAACTATAAAAAAAAATAATAATAAATAAAAACTGGCTTAAACCGCGCTGGAGGTCTGCATGAGCTGAAATTTTCACGCCCGGTCCCGGCCCGAATGAAACCATCTTGTTCCGGAGTCCCCCAGAAAGTAAAGTCCAAAACCAAACCCATCCCCTATACAGATCTGTAGCCGAAAGCTGATCTCTAATCTTCTAACTTACATTTACTTGGCACAGCGTGTCTGTGTTTACCCGGAATCGGCTTCAAACAGGAAGTGACGTTTCCAAGAAAATGGGGCTGCTAGAAAAAGAAGATTTTCGCCCATGTGAAAGTCAGCGCCATCTATTGAGTGAAGGTGATTTCCTTATTATCTGACGCTCCTTTTTAAAGAGCTTAAGGTCTTAACTAGATGCATATATGCTTTTTTTTATTCCTATTTGTGTGTTTCTATCTCTATAAATGAAAAGGGAGTAATATTTTATTTTCATTAGCTACTTAAAGAGGCTTACGATGGATTTATCATGAAAACGTTGACTGAATACTAGATATGCTTTAGATTTGCATGAATACAAATTGCTAGAAAATATAATTACTGAAATTATTCTTGATATTTGTTATTTATAAAATTACTGAAAAAGTGAATTGATATATGAATTCTAGACCTAATTACATAAACATGTACACACACGCACACGGATATGTATATGCCGGGTGTTTCACGAAAGACTACTAACATAGAAAATAAATAACTCGGAAATGGTAATCGATAAAAGCATGAAATCAGAGTGGTATGTTTATTAAAAAAACCCGTAAGAATGCAGAAACCTCAACGTTTTAGTAAAAATAGCGCCGATAGATGGCACTGCAGGCAGCATATTACGGGTCCTTATAAAGAGTGCTCAGAAGCAAAGCAACGATCAGTCGTTGAAAATTCCGCCATTGAAACGCGTCGCTATTAGCGTAAAGTGAAAGAAATTGTTTACCGCGTCAGTCCTTTAACCCTTTAAGAGCCTACATCAGTCACGCGAAAAAACGTTCCAGCTAATGTTAAGTCTATGGGAAGGTTATCGCGCGATTTCTCGCTCGCATTTTAATATTTTTAAATGATTCTTTTTGAATATGATAGCTGAGGTTGATTACTAACGTTGTTAGTTTTTACTCTTTCGATTTTGGGTCCAGTTTTTTATATAAGAGTAATTTCACTTTCAGAACCGGTTCCAAAATTGAAAATGCCCGCTTATAAAAAAACCGTAACCAAAATCAAAAAAAGTAAAAACTAACAACGTTAGAGATCGACCTCAGCTATCATATTCAAAAAGAATCATTTAAAAATATTAAAATGCGAGCGAGAAATCGCGCGATAACCTTCCCATAGACTTAACATTAGCTGGAGCGTTTCTTCGCGTGACTAGCGTAGGCTCTTAACGGATAAAGCACTTCAATTGCAAAAATGTTGAAATAAATGATTGACACCGGAAATTATGAACAAATTTATTTGTATATAATAAAAAAGCGATATTTCACATACATAATAAACAAAAAACATTTCTATTAAAATTCTGCTGTCATTGTTGAATTCCGTAATTAAAGTTTTGTGGTTTCACAGGGAAACCAATGTCCGTTAAAGGGTTAACACTCGACGAGCTGGAGGGCTATTTGTCAAGCTTGTGTGTTGGTTTCCGGTGACATACTACAGAAAGTCACTGACAATTTCAATCTTCGTTTGCGACATGTGTGCTGTATGAAAGGTGCACATTTTGAATCGCTTTTGGTGTGATCTAGACCAACATATGATACTAAAGACCTAACCATTCGCCGACTTTCCATTCATAAAAACGTGCCTATTTCTTCGTCGTCTGCTAGCAGAAAGCGTAGAATAATAGAACAGCATTCCGGGTTTTTCCCTTTAAATACGTTAATAATGTTTTCTGTTTATTAATATTTTTAGCATATATTTCTATTCAAAATGGATGAAACTGGTGAAAAGAACATATTTAAAGTCGAGTATTAAAGTCTCATCGCAAACAAGCGTTTATTTATTTAAAAAAATTTCATATTGTGTAAAAGAATATCTGATTAGTAAACTACTAGATATGATGTAAGAGCTCGATTAAGATAAGTTTTTAAATATTTCAACAATATTTAGGGTTTTTTATTTTTGAGACAAATACTATGTAATCTATCAATAATTTAAAGATCCATCTCAGAAATTGCTTTTTGTCGTGGTTCTATTATATATCCTTTTATAATTTCCTCCTTTATTTGAGGATAAAAGTAATTTCAAGACTATTTTATTATTGTAATTATTGCTTCGATTTTACATATTTAAATTATTGCTTTTGATATGTTATTTTATCAAAATTTTTCCTGATTTAAAGATCGATTATATATTTTTTACCAACTCCCCCCCCCCCCCACCACCACCTATTAAGGCTTTTCAATATATTTACCTTATTTAAGTCTTTTTTTAAATGATATGCAATTACGTATTCTCCCCAAAAACTAATGGCACTGGATATGGGACAATTATTAGACTTCTTTGCAGATTATTTGCAGATTCTTTGCAGATTTGTTATTTTAATAAACATGTTTATTATTTTTTAGTGCATATGAAATGTAAATGCACTGTTACTGATGCTCAGCAATTTATGAAAATATTATGATAATAAATAAAAAAAAAACAAGCTGAAAAGGAAACAAAACACAATGAATTGAGAGTTAATTTTGTTGGGGACAAATACTAACAAATATGGGTACCGGCAAAATAAAATCTAGGGAGGGGTAAAATTTTTTTAACAGATGTGCCTATGGCCCAGTCAAGAATATAAATATAAAATAAGCTAAACTAAGAGCTTTTTTTTGAGGGGGGGATGTGTGTTTTTTTATCAGTGTTCAATTAACCTAAAAGCACACACACAAACATAAAAAACAACTGTCTTTTGAAGATGTTGAAACTTTTTCTTACACAGCGAAATTGAAATATTTTATTATAGCTGACTACAGCTCATTTTCTACAGAAAATCATACACACAACATTTATAATTATTTTAGTCAAACATAACTTCTTTAAAACAAAACAGTGCAACAAGAAAAAAATCTTTCACTCAAAAATCGACTAACAGCATAATACTGAATATATGTTTGCATTATTAATAGATACATAAAAGGAAATTAACGCAGTATTATGCAACTAATATTGTGATATTAACGCTATTCTAAAATTTTATGTTTTCTTCACTGGTTTTCAAAAGTTTCAATTGTACAAAATAAATTAAAAATGCTAAGAGAATTCAAAATTTCCTCATCAAAATATAAAATATTGATTATCTTTGAATGATTCAAGTTGCAAAAAAATTAATTTAAAACGTCGTCGCAATAAAAGTTTTTAATTCAAATGATTATGCTACACATGGGTGAATTATTATAAACGTCACTGAAAATTAATAAAAAAAATTCCTGGAATACAAAAGCCAAAAAATACAGAAATTAGGATAATTTCCTATGCACAATCACCTTTGGCTACAGTGAGAGATAAAAGAAAAGTTTGATTGTATAAATTCTTAATTAAAATGTCTTAAAGATTTATGATTTTAGAAATGTATTGCTCTAAGCGCACATGTGGGTCTAGGTATGGCGTGCTTGCGATTTAAAAGAAAGCACAGTTTTATTTAATAGCCATAATGTTTAGAACAGATATTTTAATATTCTATAAGTTTCTGTTCCTTTTATAGTAAAATTATGAGCAATATTATTAGATTAAATGCATAATTGACCTTTAATAAACTTAAATAAAATAGTAAAAAGGAAATAAACATACCTTGCCTGCCGATTGCTTGAATCCATGCTTCCTTAATATTTTCATCTTTCGGAAAATAATGCATGGATATTTTATTATCCTCTGGGTCGAAATAGTCTACTCGACTGTCAATATTGCAGAAAGGCACGCAACACCTCATATTTTTAAAGATATACAACCAGGATTTAAAAAAAAAAATCATATCACTATATTATTCACGTGTTCTATAAACTGTAGTTTGTTTTTCTAGTGTTGACCACGAGACGCCAAATGCCCCTTCCAAATTCAGCACGCAGCAAATCGGCGAATGGTCGGGTCTTTAGTATGATTTGTTGGTCTTAGGGTGTGATACAGCCTACGAATCGTTATGACACCTGCAGCGCCATTTATCGACATAATTTGTTACTAAAATTTTGAAGTTTCTGTAACTGATTTTTATGGGGTTTTAATAAACATACAACTGGTTTCATGCTTCTAACACAGTTTCCGAGTTATTTATTTTCAAAGTTAGGGGTCCTTCGTGAAACATCCGGTATATATATATACCTTTGAATTCATAATACAGCAAACAAGTTTTAGCAAAAAAACTGACCAAATCTCTAATTTAAAGATAGGCAAGTATAAAGTGTATACAGATTACTTTTAAGTTAATAAATAATTAACAAAATTTAAATAAAAAATTAGCGAAGCTGCAATTCAGAGACGGCACGCACACAAACATACATAATAGTTTAAAAGCAAAATTAGAAAATAAATATATAAAATGATAAAAGATGCCATATAAATAGAACAAATGTAACCCAGTTACATAAGAACAAAAAAAAAGGGAATTTGGATATCAAATGCTTTAAAATGGAATTCGAAAAAAAAGAGATATCTGCAATGCATAATCTTCAGTTTGGCAAAAAATAATGCAATATTTCATAAAATATACTAGCAAATCTGCTAAGAACAGTATATTTCTGCCAAAAATATTGCATTAATAGAAGTAAATGAAAGAAAATAACCAAAAAAATAGATAATAAAATAAAATTACTCACAAACCATTCACTGTATATCACATGGTACAAAACCCAGCATCCCAACATCATTTGAATTGACCACGCGAAATCGCAAAAAGCTATGACCACAGTTACGGTTAATTTAAATTGAGACATTAATAGATGAAATAAAACCATAAAATATATTAGACAAACATTATTAGAAGAAAACACACAATAAAGTATAATAAAACCACATTTAATTTTGAGAAAATTAATTATTTGAAAAAAATTGTGTAATTATTATCTAGCAAAAAATAGAACAAAACTTTACCACCCTCTATAGACCAATAAACTATTATTAGCTAAAAGGATTTTTTATTCACAGTGCTGCCATCTGTATCTTATTTTTTTTAAATGTATGTGTGCGTGTGTGTGTGTATTAATATGTATATTAATATGTATATTAATATTTTATGTTAATATTATATAAACTATACTCGGAAATGCATAGTTTAGGAGAAATTTCAAAAGAAGTAAATACCACGTCGCATGTGGAGCAAGGTAAATGTATGCTTCATTGAACCTCATGAAATTGCAAAATGGATCAGAAACAAGATTTAAAAAAATAAAAAACTTTAAAATATACAAATTGTACTCCATAGGCTTGTGACAGGTGAACAATTAAAAAAAAAGATGGACGGTAGGCATGTGTCTTAACCCTTAATTGCATAGTGATGTAAATTTCCATCACTTTTTATTTAACTTTTAATAAATAAATCAACTTCTTCGCCACCACTATATTTATATAGAAATATTAATGCAGTAAATTTCCCGTGAACTATGTTGCTGAACAAAGTTAAAAATCTATCTTAAAATTTCTGGTGTCTAGTATTTAATATATGTATAAAAAACACAATTGTAAAAGAAAAACTCATGCAAAGAAGGGTTAATATGCGAATGAAGATCAGTCGCTCGGCCCGCTTTGAAGAGGACAGCTTGAAACTTTAAGAAACCTTCGCATAGTGATAATCTATTCCGTTCTTGACTATTAATCCTTGTGATGCAAATTAAAAAACTAGTCGTTAGGGTCCACCGTAACACTTACCCATCATGGATATACATAATATAAAATATGAAAATAAAACATGTGTAAACTATTTATAAAATGCATTGCAATTCTAATAAAATCGGGGCTTGATGACGTCATAAACTTTAAATGCTCTATTACTGAATTGCGTAAGAGAAACATCCTTATAACTCTAAAAATGATGATCATATTAACTAACAGTTTAATGCGTCTGATTAAGCGTCTCTTTTTCAATTAAAATATACCTTTAAATTGAAATTTGAATGAAATACAGGGTCATGAAAAATTGAAGAGTGTGGCAAATGTGATTACAAATATCTCGGCAACTCATTATCCGATCGACTTCATTCTTTATGCAAAATTTATGTTTTTTTATTGTCTTTTATATTCACACCTGAAGAAAATAAACAATTTCGAAACATTTTATATACCTTTTATCAGAACGAATATTTCGAAAGTCCGAAAAAATTAGTTCCGGACAATCGAGGTGACTGAAATTCAATAAACTTCTTCTCATTATGACATACTAAGTACATATCAAATTTCAAGTCTCTATCTCAATTTGTTCGGGAGATAGAGCGTTTACACACACACACACACACACACACAGACAGACAGACAGACGGCAATTTTTTTTTTCTAAAAATATGTCTGTTTTTTAATCTTTAGTGTCTGAAACGTGTAAATCCGTCAAAAATTGTTTTTCGAGTTTTAAAACAATTACAAGACTTACCTTATACTACGTATGATGGGTAAGTAATAGAAGGACCGTTTTTCTTTCGTTACTTCAGAATACTCAAGCTCGAGACTCCCTCTTCCAAAGATATAAAGATTAAATTTCTTTAATTTCTTGTCAATTATCAGGTAATTATATGGAAACGTGTGAAATCAGTAATTTTAAGGGACTTTAGTTTAAATGATATTAAATCTTTATTCTGTTATTTCGTGTGCATTATTAAAAAATCTCTCCATTTTAAAGGGGAAAAAATGACATCCCGGACGTAAATACTTAAAATATAATTGAATCTTACACGTTTTGAAAAAGACTTAGGGGAAATCTTTCGTGATTTTGCGACTTTATTTTGCAAAACATTAGCTACATATTTGCTCCCCAGGACAAAAGAAAATAAATAAATGGTCTTTTTCTCAATACACAATAGAAACAACTGTTGATTATACAAAGTCAGTTAAGATCACAGTAAAAATGTTTATTTTTAATGGAAAAAAAACGGTATTTATTGCGAACTCTCTGTTATTTTATCAGATTTTGTAGTAAATTAAACAGTCTGCTGATTTGTGTTTTGTAAAATGATTTTTTACAAAAACATTTTTTCACTCATCTTCACTGAACGTTTTTTATCAGCAAAATCAACACCCACACACACACACACACACACACACACACACACACACACACATATATATATATATATATATATATAATTATAATATCTATGAATTTCAAAAACATATCAAGTTCTAATATCATTCTACTAAAATCTACTAAGAGATAATTAATGATATTGTGTAATCAGAATACCACAATATATATATATATATATTACAGTGTGTGCTACGTAGAGCAAATCAGAAATATATTTATATATAGCCCCAGTGCCAACTTAATCTTCAAAATGCGTTTTCATTACTGACGCAGTCCCCGAACACATACACCCAGAAAAAAGTTTTGTTGAATCAACAAAAATTTGGTTGACCCAACAAAACTTTTTGTTTAAATATAGGTCAATGGAAATTTTGTTTGAATCAACAAAAAAAAATTTTTTTTTTTTTTTTGGAATTCCAAAAAAAATTTTTGTATCGTCAGCAAAAAAATGTTTTGTTAATTCAAGTAAAATGGTTCAATTTAACTTGAATTTTGATAAAACAACCAAAATGTACTCAACAAAACATGTTTTGTAGTTTTAGTCAATTCCTTTTTCTGGGTGTATTAACTTATACTTAGCGTGTTTTTAAAGATAGAGCAGTAAAAATATGTGTTTAGAATAAGTGTAAACAAATTATAAATGATACACATTTCATTTGCAATGCCAAACGGGACATAGTAAATCTCAACATCATATTTCAATTTCTCTGTAAATTTACGCGAGTAAGAGCACGGAAAGACAGCAGACAGACAGATCGATGTCATAAATACTTTTCAACCATGTCGGAAGGTGTTAAAAATGATAAACCCGCATTTATTGACATTATCCGCATTTATCGTTTACTATAAAATCACAAAAACGGTGCCATTTATACACTGAATAATGTTATATTTTAAAAAATAAATGAAATTTTTGTAATAAGACGACTCGTGTATTTGTTAGAAACTGTGCGAACCTTTATTTTCTAAAAGTTTGCCATCCCTTTTGACACGTTATTTTAGTTCAGACAATCAAATCAGTTCGGTAAAATTTATAGTTTGTGCATGTTCCTTAAATCTTCATAGAATGAATCAAAATTTTATAATACTAATGTTAAATAAACGAATCATCCACGAAATTGTATATTTCCAAAACATCATCTAACTGAAATGCTTCTTTATTAATGAGATATAATGTACAAGACGTCTCCTTATATTCTTATTCAATAACTAAATCCTAAACCTTGAGTTTTTAAGTGTATGGTTCCAACTGCAAAAATATTTGAAATCTTTTTCCACATGATATCAAACCCATTTACATAAAAATTTAAAGTTGCGAAAATTAAGTTTTTATGTAGTCCCTGGGTTATGTAAATTACATTAAGATAACTCTCGCTATACTCTAATGATTAAAATAGAAATAATTATATTCTTCTGCGTTCGAAACTTACCGAGTTATAATGCTTTTAATTTTATAAATTTTCTGAGTTTTTTCGCCTAAAAACCGAAAAATGAAGAACAAATATTAAGAAAATATTTTGATTCTAATATATAATTTAAAATTATTTTGTTAAAAGATCATTTGCTGTTACATTAAAAATTTGATAGAGTGAAATACTATAGGGAGATTTAAGTGTAAGGATCTCGGATCTTAATAATTTACAAATGAAAATCTGCATGATGACAGAAATTCAATTCCTTAAAAAACTATTTATGAAACTAAGAAAGAACAACAACAAAAATTCTGAGAAATAGCTGTTTTTAAAATGTTAAACTTGTTAGCGATAAAGTTTCAAATAGCAAAGTTTTATTAAAACCTTTTGAGCGAAACTAATTAAAACATCATTAGATCTAAGTTACCAATAAACTGCCTTTGTTTTCAAAAGCATTGAGAAAAATGTGAGAAAAATCCATTAGTTAACAAGCATTCTTATGTTCTTAGTGTGTTAATTTTTTTCTTCTTATTTTACATTGATAGTTTGTAGAATATAATTTATGATGATCGATATATTTTTGTCAGTTAATTAATGTATAGAGTGTAAAAAGCTTTGTTTCTGTGCCGCACAGTTTTACAATATTTACTTCTCTTTTTTTTAACAGATAGACAAACACATTTATCTACATAAATTCTGATTTTGGGGTAAATTCAATTAAAAAAAAAATCCTTTATACTTTGAGTTTTTAAAAGGTTAGAATAACACGAACATTAGGCTCGAAACCGTTGCGGTCATTTGACGATTTCAGAGCCCTGAGACCGTTTTATTTATTTATTAATTTTTTTTTCTGCTGTCAAGTGTGTCAGATGTGTGTGTGTGTGTGGGGGGGGGGGGGGGGGGTAAGGATCTCGGATGCGGAACGCTGTGCTCCGCGGCAGTCGCATATTATAATCGCATATATAATCTTTCTAAGTTTCTAAGTTTCTAAATCTAGCTCTTTATACTGGTAGGTTTAGGCTAAGTTTTATATTTCTTTGAAAAAAAAAACTTTTGCAAAATGCTAACATGATAGCTTGTTTACAAATGTACAGTCGATATAATAAAAAAGACAACCCCATACAAACTTTGCTGCAAATTCTCGTATGAAAACTCGTATATATGTGACTGGTACTGATCGATTGGTAACATAGACTACTCATTAATGCTATACTTAAATTTTGTTTAGAATCTATGTACGTCTACTAAGAATATTATATGTCTACATATAGAAATTGTTACGAAATTAAAATTTCTCAATGCTAACATCCAATTTTGACACCGCATTTGAATTGTTCGGTAAATTTCACCTTCGAATACGCATGGAAACTCATTCTTTCAAGTTGTTTAGGCATTTTGGAGGTTTAAAGTTTGGAACACCTAATGTAATTTTTTCTAATTATTTACAAACAGATTGCAATGAGGGTACTTTTTGAAGGATAATCTAAAATCTAATTGGCGGAATAATGCTGTAAGTTTGGATTCGCATATTTAAAGCTTATAGAAATCCATTTATGTTTAAAAAGTTACAGAATAAGATTAGAATTTTTCATAGTTTCAATATTCACAGTTGAAAATTAAATTTTGACTATGTATATGTATGTATATGTATGTATATATATTAAAATTAATTTTGAAAAAAACTGAATTGTAATTTAAAAATGTTTTAACAGAAATCAATTTTTAGTTGCTTCAAATTTAGGAATCCGAGATTACAACTCTTTTCGCCAAATAGTTTTTGAGTTATGTCTAAGAAAAACCGCATTTGCAATATATTCTGCCACGATTACTATTGAATTTAACATTAGCAATTCCAAACTTTAATCCTAAATAATTCCTAAACAATTTGACCGAATAACTTCCTGTTGGTACAACTTATCGAGGAATCCAAATATGATGTCAAAATTGGGTGTTCGTGTTGAAAATGTTAATGTTTGTTACAATATGTATTTGTAGACGACCACTAAGCAAAATATAAGTATAGGACTAATTAGTAGACGTTATTACTAATCTGTTGGTACAAAACATAGTTTTATAAGATGATTTACGGAAGACTTAGTATTGGGTATATATTTATTATTATTATTATTATTATTATTATTATTATTATTATTATTATGGCATTTTACTCTTTTCGGCGTGTTAATATGTTCCATTTTCCTCTGAAAACTAAATTTAAAATAGTATTAAAGTAAAGACTGAAAATTATTCTAATAATTCCTAAAGAACCTATAAAAGAAATCTTAAATTACATGTTGAAAAAGGAATTGTAATCAGTATATATTATCGTGTCGAGTTTAAGTCTAATAGAGATAATTCTATAATGAGAAATAACGTGATTAAAACGTTTAATATTTTTCAAAATTTTTTGGTGATTGTTCTTTCATGTTGATCCATTTTATGCATGTAACCTGGAAGTTAAACATAAGGATATTTTTCAGGATTTGATTGTTTACCATATGTATGGTACTCATAATTTCCATTATTAACCTATTTATAATTTCATTTTTATCAGATTCAAATAGTTAAAGCATTTTCCAAATCAACAGTGGGATTTGGCATTTGTATGTACAATGTTCTATTAAAGAGGACCCCTTTGCGATGAGTGTCTTTTCCGTCTTTTAATTTTTCAGCACCTGTTTTTCTAGTATATTGTAATCTTTTTTCCTGATTTAAACGCTGAAAATTTGAGATTATATAAGAAAAGTTTCTGGAGCAAAATATTGTTGTTCAAAGTCTTCGTGAACCTTAAGGGCCACGTATACGTGGCGGTCGTCGCAAAAGAGTTATAGCATATTGTTCAAACATATAATTTTCAAGCAAAAAATTACCGTTATTCTCTGAACGTATTTATGGATTATAAGAATACACGTTATTTCAGACAATTAAATACAGTAAACTAACATGAGTAAACTAGACATTGTATAGTAAAAATCCATTTTCACAAAGAGAATAGCTTCTCTACCTATGCTATGATCAAAATACTCTTTTTAACTAAAGATTAATTAAGGAGTGACAAAATTTTACTTATTCTTTATAGCGAATCTTATAATAATCTTTCAATACACACATATTTTGCAATGCTTTTTTGTCTTCCTAGTATAGTTCCCTTTAAAATTAATTTTACTAAAAACTTTATAAAATTAAAATTTTTTGATTACTTGCAGAGAACTGTACAGTGAAAACACATTTTCACAACCAGATTGCGCCCTATACCTAATTCATGTTTCGATTGTTACCCTATTCTTCTAAGAAAACTGTTTATTTCAATGAGTTTGAATATCCCCTCATAGTTTTTTCTGTTAGTTATGAGACATCTTGTATACGGTAATTCTTATATAGGAAAAACTATTTCACTTACGTACATGTTCTTTAATAAAGTAGAAAAAGGGTTAATATAGCATTCTTACACAATTTTCTTCATAAAAGAATATTATATGTTTCTATCTTTTCTTCTGCTTACTTTCTTCGATTAAATTTTTGAAACATAAATTTTAATAAGGTAAGAAGCTATTCATATTTGCATATAAATTGTTTCTCGGTTCCTAAATGACAAAAACTAGTTTCCAGATATATACTTTCCTGAAATTTATGCTCTAGTGAGACAAGCAACACAGTGCCAAAGTGTCTTCTTTATGCTGATGTACATTAGGTATAAAATTTATGTGTTTGGTTAAAGCGAAACTTATGCTTTGGATTTACAAAAAAATATATGAATCAATTTTTATTGCAAGTTTTGAGAAGATAAAAAGTGTGTTTGTTATCATCTCATACTAGCAGATATATGCATATTTCTTGAGAATTCTATGAAAAGTGTTTACCACTTTATTTTAGTGTCTGAATAAAAGTTTGAGGAAAGTGTCATAAATTGCACTTTGAATTCACCCAGATTTAGTGCATAAAATTGAGTTGGAACTTGTAAACGAAAGAAAAGATTTATACCTTTAAAATAAAATTAAGTTGATACTTGATATTATTGATTGAAATTTTCTGACTATGCTTAAAGAATACGAAATATATTTTTGGAACTTTTCGGGACTGCGTGTGTTTTATTTTTATCTGAGATATTTAATTTACATGAAAACATTTCAATATCAGCTTGTTACCTAAATGCGACAACTGTGCAAAAAAGGTATTACAAATTTAAAAAAATTAAAATATATATAAGATAAAATACATATTTTTTGAAATTCATCTATGAAAATTATATTTCGTTTTGTCTCAAATATTCAAAATATTTACAAATTTTTGCTTCGCTTTAGAACACTACACTGTTAAAAATTTGCAGCAAACTCCAGTCATTCGACCGTTTTTGTGAAAACGGTTACAAAACTATAATTTAACGCTATTCTGACCATATTATTGTCAATATTACTGTCATAATAAAGTTAAATTACAGTTATGTAACCGTTTTCTATAAAAACGGTCATATGACTGGACAGTTTGCTGCTAATTTTTAACAGTGTACCTAATAAATAAAATATTTTGATAAAATTTAGTACTAACTCTCAATATGTGTAACACTCAGTCACGCTTTTTAAACTTAAGATCCTGCACTGGTCATGCGACGACATTCGCAAACTAATGTCAAACCAATGAATGGTATATTTCTCGGTTTCATTTCAATATTTTGAAATGATGTTTTCTGTAAAGTATATCTGAGATTGATGTCTAACGTTATATCTTTGTACTTTTTTCAGTTTTTATTGTAGTATTAAAAATATATAAGAAAGCGTTTATAAAGGTTATGAATATAAGAGTTTCTTTTTAGGGATATTTTTAATTTCGGAACGAAGTAACTAAATTGTTTACGAAATTGAATGTGTCCAATAAGTACAAAGATATCCCGTTAGGCAACGACCGCAAATATCCTAGACAAAAAAAAACATTTATATACAGAGAAATGCAAACGATAAAATAGTAAAGCAAGTTAATATTAGTTTACTATTAGCTTGCGAGTATCGTCACTATCGTAGGCTATTAGGAGCCTATACTAATCACACGACGACACTCGCAAGCTAATGTTAAATCTATGGGATCGTTCTTTTCAAATTTCTAGTTTGAATTGTAATATTTCGAAATGATTTTTTTTTTGCATAGCATAGCTGAGGTCCATATGTATTCTCGTTAGTTTTTACTTTTTCGATTTTAGTTGCAGTTTTTTTTTTTTATAAAGTTGCTTTCACTTTCAGAGCCGGTTCCGAAATCAAAAATAGCCCCATTACAAATAAATGCTACCAATATCAAAAACGTTCAAACTAACAACGTTCGAGTTGACTTCAGCTATCCCATGCAAAAAAAAAAAAAAAAAAAAAAAAAAAAAAGTTAAAATTAAAATTTAAGCGAGAATTTTTAAATGATCTCTCTGACAGATTTAACAATAGCTTGAGAGTTTCTTCACTAAGACAATTTATATCAATTAAGAAAAAAAATGACGTCAAGCTTAACAATAGAAATTTTTTAAATTTTACTTTTGATTTTTAAGATTTTATTGAAACATTTCTTTTACTTTGAACATAATTGATTTTTTATTGTCATTTTTTAAGAAACAGAGCAAGATTCAAAATATTTTGATATCAATACAATATCTTTTAATGCATCAATTTTATAAGTAGAAAATGCGATTTTTTTCAGTAGATCATGTGCTTGCATTTATAAATCATGAACTTTAAAGCTTCTGCTGATGAAAATGTCGTCATATTTTAATTTAAAAGTGCAGTTTTATTCAGAAAACTTAAATATTTAATTAAACTTTCACAAAGGGGCGTAATTTCAGCAAACATATTCGTTCATGATTCCTTTATAACACATTTTTCTTTAATTTTTTTTTTAGAGGAAGAGCTGCGAGCAACTATATTTTATTAAATTAAAATCGCTCTTAATGCGTATTTTGCTAACTCACAAGGAAGATCTCCATTAGCGCGTACTCAGAAAATTTTGAAAAAATTACAAAATATTCTTCTCGTGAGGATATAAAAAATATGTAAAAAAAAATTTAAGCTTGAAGCTTTTGCTATACTTGTATTTATAAAAAAATGCTGAGGAACATCGATATAACGTCCGTAAAAAAATAATAATAATTTTCTTTTTTTTTTAGCGATTTATCGTTTGTTGGCGACACAATAAAATTAAAAAAATTAAAGATGTTATGAAAAATACGCTTTTAGAAATTTTTCTTCTTTCTTTTTATATTGAACTTACTTCACATTAAGTAAGTTTAACTTAAATAAATAAATTTTTATAACTACGGTTTTGCCCTACATATTTATATGTATATATAAAGAAAATTAACGATTGTATTCTACGGTTTAGAACAAAATTTAAATGGATTAAAATGCTTCAAACTCAAAACCAATGTCTGATTCTGAGCTCTGTCAATTTTGACTTCGATATTGTTAGTGTTAGAGACAACAAGAGAAAAGTATTGTTGCCATGGAAACAACGACTTATTCAATATCAAATGTATTAATGAGACCGTTCTTAATCGGGCAGTTATTGTTAAAATACACTTAAAGCTTATCTTATCCTGCCGGTGAAGCCGTGTAAATCAGCGATACACAACTTGTACATATAATATATATGCTTATAGAAAAAAATATGAAACTATTTAATTGTTCAAGTTTAAATTCTTAAAGTACTACGCATTTAAACACTCATTTAACCAAGAATTTTCAAATGCATTGAAATCGCTTACCTTTGGCGTGGAGAAGTGTTGTTCGCCAAATTGCGTCTTTTTGCGCCAAATACTCGAAAATATTTTTATTTATTTATTTATTTTGCAGATTTTCTAGTGGGATTCCGCAGCTAAATTTGACTGATCATTTATAACGTTACACGAGTAGTTCCATTAGCATTTTTTTTTTTTCAAAATATTCTGAGTATACGCTTTAAGGAGAACTTTCTTGTCAGTACATTTTCTAAAATAATATGTATCCTCAAATAGCTATTGAGTTTATCAATTGTAGCCATTTTATTTCATCATTTTTAAAACAGGGGAAAGTAGTGTGTTTTCATAACGCGGTATCTGAACGAGGGTTGTCGACCGCAGCTCGTAGGGGTCGTAGGGGTAGTCCCCTAGTATAATAAAAAAAGAAAGGATATATGTATTTTTCAAAAGTGAGACTTAAATACCAGAAATTTGTATAAACCGAGAAAATGAGTGCATTTTACTTTTTTTTCCAAGTACCAGTTTTTAATATTGTATTTCCCTGTAAATTCTATTTAATTTTTTTAAAAAAGGAAAAAGTCATGCTTGAAACATAAATTATGAAACATTTTCACTCATTACGGGACAATTTTAACGAATTCTATATGTTTCCTTATGGTAGACAATGGTGACTTTAGTAGCAATGGCGAACTCAGAGAAACTTTCAACTTCTTTACAAATGATTTTTTAAAAATAAATTATTAAGTTTTAACCATTTAGCATGTTTTTTGGTTCTTAGTTTTCGATTCTTCTGCGTCACATCTTTCTGAATTTGTTGTATGTGGAAGACATTTTCAAATAGACTAGTAAGCTCTCGTCTAAATAATGTACATTATTAGAAAATCATCCCACATTGATTACCATTTGCATTACAGAAGGCACAGAACACACTTAATACATTAAGTAGAACACCAAAGAATACAAAGAATAGCAAACATTGAAAATCTGTGTTTAAACTTTCTTGGTGTTAGCTTGCACCAACTTTAACACTAAAAAGATGGTTTTATTCTGAGTCTTTTAAAATTAGAGTTGTGACTTATGTTCGAATTTATTTATTTATTGACAGTGAACATATAATTTTCTGAATTAATGCGTTCTGGACGTAATTCGCATATGCAGAAATCTGGATAATTGATCGTAACATAAAAGAGAGTTTTATAAAAATAATAAAAAATTCTGTAAATGCTAAAATTTACAGAAATAACAAATTCTGTAAAATGTTGGACTAATGTATTTAGCTTACGTTAGGTCTGCGTTTTAATAAGACTACTTTTACTACAAACAGTAATACTACTACTAATAATAATTATTATTAAGTACATAACACAATTAGATGTGTCTGTTGAGTATGTACAAAAAATTTACTTGTTTTGCAATAGACTGTAAATACTGACATAGAATTATCCAAAATACATAAATTAGTATTTCAATAAAGATTTTTTTCCCTTAACAATATAGCTTTCTTTATTTCCTAATATTATTGTAGTTCGGAGAGTTGAGGTGTTTTCAATTTATTTTGCCTGCTGCACCTTTTTAGAGTAGGAAAAAAATCTCGATTAAAACTAACAAAACATTGTCAAACAGTGTTTTTTCTTAGTCTATATCCATATTCATCACAGCGAAAATTTCTTTTCCTTTAGTCTTATTAACTAAAATTAAGTATAAGCATTTTAATAATCTGACTTCAAAAGAAAAGAAATGAGTATCAGTTCCGCAAAATAAAAGCAACAGTAGAAGGCCTTTTTGTTACAAGAAATATTTTCATATTCATATATATATATATATATATATATATATATATATATATATATATGTTATATAAAAAATTATTTCCTTCCATTTATTTCGCATTAGTCCTTTAAATTAATCTAACTTCTGACATAGTCAGTATTTCCTTAATTCTTAATAATATTTATTCCTATTCAATGTCCTTTTAAAAGTAAATACCCGTATATTAATAATTATCTTATTCCAAATCTTAATCTAAAATTTTAAGTTCATTCGTAGCTTTTATCAGCTCCCCAATCTATAAAATTCCGAGACGCTTTCTCATTTCAAATGCTTTTTAAAAAGCCATTTTCTTTTTATTATTATTATTATTATTCCATGCTCTGATTTAGTGCGCTGGGTAATTTTCACTTCAAAATTGATACGCGGCCAGGGAAGGAACTCTTTCCTGTTTTAGCTTCTCCCTCTGGCCTCATTAGCTGGTCTGGGGGTCGCCTCTCACTCATTGGTTTGTGCGCACGTGACGTCGTTTTTCTGTATGTCTACGCTCAGTGAACAAAACTCGCTGGCATCCTTCGGAGTGGAAGATTTTTGACGTGTTTGGAAGTATAAACAAATATGTATTTGGTGTTGTAGTCTCGTGGAATATTCATATCAGCTATTTAACATCTATTACACCATATAGTGAGCCATCGTGAAGCCTGAGGGCGATAAGTTTATACCCGTGGGAATTGTTACGGCATTGCTCTTATTCTAAATAAAAGATTTGTCTGGAAATTGTCTGGTGTTTATGGAAGAAACTCTTGTGGACTCTTTTCATTGCTTCACCTCTTCGACGTGATTGTTGACGTCGACTGCAACTTTGTATATCTTTAACCAACTACCATTTTCTCGTGGAGTATTGCATCTCGTAGTGTCTCATCTTAGTCAAAACGCCACATATATATATATAACTCTGAAGAAATGCACGTTAAAAAGGTTTTATCTAAACACTAGTGTAAATGCCTGTAATAGGATGGTGGGTAGAAGTCATGCTTTTCACTTAAAATGTGAAATAATTGATAAAAATATTCATATATTATTTATCGACAATAAGGAAATCTGACATAAACGTTAAGTTCTGGGCCTGATTAATGCATGGGCCACTGGGATTTCAACAAGAAATTTGTAATCTGGTGTAAATAATATGACAAAATAGAGGAGAAATTCAGATCTATCTTAATTAGTAAAAGGAAATAAATTATGAACAGATATTTAATGCAATATGAGTACAAATAGTTTTTACTGACTTATAACACATGGGCTGATAAGTTCCCGGTCTAATAAAGAAAACACAACTTTTTAACAAAACTTTATAACTTTAATAAATAACACAACTTTAATAAATAACACAACTTTATTAATAAATAATAATAATTTAATAATTTAATAATAATAATTTAATAATAATAATAATAATTTAATAATTTAATAATAATGTTTAATTTATTTGTATAATGTTTAATTATGTTATTATAACGTTAAAATGTTATAATAATGTTTAATTTAATTTATTAAATTAATAATAATAATTTAATAAATAAATAATAATAATAATTTAATAAATAAATAATAATAATACTTTAATAAATAAATAATAATAATAATTTAATAAATAAATAATAATAATAATTTAATAATAATAAGTTAATAATAATAATTTAATAATAATAATTTAATAATAATAATTTAATAAATAATAATAATAATTTAATAATAATAATTTAATAAATAAATAATAATAATAATTTAATAAATAAATAATAATAATAATTTAATAAATAAATAATAATAATAATTTAATAAATAAATAATAATAATAATTTAATAATAATAATTTATTAAATAAATAATAATAATAATTTAATAAATAAATAATAATAATAATTTAATAATAAATAACATAATTTTATAACGAAAAAGCTCCAAACAGTGCTCAGAATCATCGACTCGTTGTTTTTTTGGTCAAAAGTTAACACGCGCGGCAGCCACTTTGACAACAGCTTTTTCATAGACAAATGTTCATTCAAAATAAAACCTACACATTTCTTGGATATCTTCAAAGTCTGAGCTAGCTCTTGCAACTTTACTTTACGGGTCCCTAAAACGATTTTGTGGACTTTTTTTATATTTTCCGGAGTAACCACCTCTTTTGCGTGGTGCATCACTGGTGTCCGTACGACCACTTTTAAATTCAGCAAACCAGTCAATAATGGTTGATTTACCTGGTGCAGTGTCCGGATAACGCTTATCAAGCCAAGCATTTGTTTGAACAGTATTTTTTCCCATCAAATAACAATTCTTGAAATTCTTGTTTATCCATTTTTTGGTTATCAACAAAGTCGTTCAACTAAAACCACTCTAACGTTTTATCCACACAGCGAATCGTCATGACATATTTTCTGCTACCTTTTAAAGGTTAGTATTTACTAAAAAAAGCGTCGGTTCGGCGATTGCAATGCCATCTGTATGCCAGACCGGGAACTTATCAGCCGATGTGTTACTCTAAGAAAGATAAACATATTTACATATTTACTCGCCCGGTCAGGCTGGGCGCTCCTATTGGTTTCCTGCGTCATATGTGTTTTTTGACTCTGCTGTTGTTCTGAAAAACTCAACGCCATTCGATCTTAGGGGCGTGCGAGAGACGCAAGCATATTTGCATGTCTTAAACATTTGATTCGGTTTTAATCTTTTGAATTTGGCACTGATGATGGAGATTTAGGGCTCCGAAATAGCTGTTTGCCATTTTATATATTTTTAGCTGTGCTATTTTACGTTGTTCATTTATTTTTAATATTTACATACTATTAAAATTGTTCGCGCGTACTTTATATACGTACTTTCATGCTTAATCATCAGGAATTCTAATAAAAATATATTTTATATTTAATTGTAATGCAAAAACAATGCCATCAATAAAGTTATAATGTATAACGATAAAATCAACCCAATATAAGTTATTATCATGACGTCACAATGAATATGAATTTTTATTCACTTATAAAAACAAAGTACACGTGCAGAAATATTTTTACCGAAGTTTAACCTGGAAGTTAAAGCATATACGTCCAAAAAGTCACGTGTCTGATTTTTGTTTCATTAATTCTCTTTTCTGTGCAACATTGGAAGTAATAAATTGTTTCCCATCAATTGTTTGGATGGGTTCGCCCCGGACTGATTACCTACACTTTCCTAAACTTGGAATTTATATAAATAGATAGTGTCTATAATAGAAAAACTCTTTGATTTGCATTTCTAAATCAAAGAATGAAAAGTATCCAATATGGTTACAACATAATAATACATTTAAATGGATCTCAAAATAATGGTTCATTGTTGAAAAGAATGACAAAAGAAGCATGCATTTTTCACTATCCCGCCAAGCATTCTGTTGTATTCTTGCAGAGATATTTATTGCATTAAACATTTACTTTCATATGCGAAATATCGAAATTGTTTTCACTTGAAACCTGCTTGTCACAATGGTATCAATTTTAGTATTCGAAAGATACAAATAACGAAGAGTTATTTACAATTACAAAGGAATCATTCAACCACACGTTCTAAAAAGGAAAACAAAATGGAAATAAATAATAGTTGATCTAAATATTATGAATAAGTGACTCAGATCATATTTGACTCTTTGAGTTATTTTTGTAATGCTTTTCAGAAATTATTTTTGTTATGCCTTAAGGAAAATGCCTTATTTGACTCCGAAAACATCGTAAGGAAATCAGAAGTAATGCTATCTATGCAATGCTGTTTGTATCTTGTGTTAGCTTTTACTTTTAATAAAAAAGTAAGTTATCAAATTCACTGTTGTGTAATTTAAAAAGATTATGGAACACATTTATTCAACAAAACTATTCAACGAGTTTGCTTGTCAGTGGTAAAAGATTGATTTGTGTCAAAATATTTTAGAACTAACTGATATCGTCAGTAATGTTTGGAAAATTTAGAAACTGAATTTTTTAGTTTACTTATTAAAAAACTTATTGCCTTTTAATAATAATTTAATATTTTTTGTTAAATAGGAGTTCTAGTTGTTTAATTAACAGAAATGTGTTTTCTAACACATCTAAAGCACGGAAAAAAGTTAAAATGCAGTTAGAATAATTTGTAATTTTTAGTCAGTTGTTTAAAAGTCTTCAAGAAGCAATAAGACCTCATTTAAAATATCAAAAGACCATGTTATAGGCATGACTCAATAGGGTTGTTGTTTTATTCGAAGAACTTGTTTTAAGCATGTACGCGCAGTTATTACAGAAACATACCACGAAATTTAAATATAACACGTTAAACACAATTTATTTTTATTAATATTTGTTAACTTCAAATGTTCTTAATACATAATAAACATAACTTCAAATGTACATAACTTCAATTGCACATAATTTCAAATGCTCAAAAATTTGATAACTTCAAATTACTTAATATAGAAGAGATATTTATATTAATAGAAAGAGACGTTTGTCTATGTGGCACACCGTATGTTGGTGATGGATAGAGAAATCTGTCATGCGTAAAAATCTGTTAATCAGGATAAGGATAGGCGAATTCAAGTATAAATGCACTTGAGACTGAGATTTTTCATTTTTTGATAATTAGTCGGGATATTTATTTAAAACCCTGATCGAAGGAACTTCAATTTTCGACAGTCTACCGACGTTAAGATAGCTTCCACGCATGTCCGGGGAAAACGTCCCTTTTCAAGCAGAGAGATAATAAAAGTTCCATTTTTACTGCATTTGAAAATTGTGATCGCCAGGATCTCTAGTGAGTTAAAAAAGAAAAATACGTCCATGTTCACGATACTTTTCTGGTAGTGATGGACCGATTTCTGATACTTTGCATTAAAGAAAGTATGAATATTTAATATCTAAAAAATAAAAAATTCTGAAGTTTTTTTTAACATTTGTAGCATTTTATGCATTTTCAACTCGCATTCCCCGGACAAAAACAAACAGAATTAATGAAATACAGGGTGTCCGATCAGTGGGATTACATTTTAAAAACTCATAAACATTTAAAATATTATCGTATTGGATGGAGTGCGGTTTGCACCATAGGATATTTCAAATACTCCAATTTATCAAGCAGAAAATAGTTCAAAGAAACTTTGAACTAATGTTTTTTTTTCTTTCTGTACATATATACAGTGTCATGAAAGTATTCTAATCTTGATAAAAACCTGATATTATAAATATTCTATATTTTTATATTTTGAGGTTCCCTTAATCTGTTTTCACTGTTTTTTATCCTATTACATATGTATGTGTGTGTATGCATATGTATTAGAATTTTTTCATGTTTCTAGGTCTCCAGAACTCGTTTTTGGTGGTCTTTCGATGATGTAGCTATGTATGTGTGTATTTGAATGAACACGGTTGCGGCCAAAATATAATTTTGATTGAGCTCCCATTTGGTGAATATTTCACACACCATTTTCGCAAGAACTGTACATATTTTCGAAGAAATTGGCCAACAAATTCAGTTTGAAATACCTCAAATTTGGCACGAGGTACTTTTCAGTTTTAAAAAAGCAATAAGGAAATATTAATTTTCACGTTTACAGTTGACTATTTTAAGTACTTACTTTTTTTACATATACGATCTCGGGATTTATGGTTTTCCAATTTATTTTCAAAATTTTGCGAGAACATTTTTTTATCGTTGTATATCTTGATAATAAGGAGCGTTGACACGTCTGTCGACCTTTGAGTTAAAAAGTTTTTATAAGACTTTTTGTGTTTCTCTTTGTATCACTTAAGCATTTTAACTGTATTTTAATTATTTTATAGTTTTATTGTAACTTTTCTAAAGAAATATGAAATATTGAAATAAAATAAATAAGTGAATTAAATAAAATATTCAATTACTTTGTTATTATAATTATATTCCATTTAAAGAAAATCATTGCTTTCAAGAAATCTTTGCTTTTGAAAGTGAAAAAGTGTTATTTGCGCACACCAAAACTATGATTTTTTTTAAAAAAAAAGCTAATACGTATAATAATTATTGCTTATTAAATTTACATGAAATAAGACCACAAAAATATAAAATACGTGTTATTACTGTTTAGGAATATTTTTAAACCCATTCAATTGCAAACTACATACATATCTAGCAATTATATCTAGCAATAAGTTTCTCATATCTAGCAATAACGTAAAGTGGGTTTGCCCGACTTTCAAAATCAACGGCTGATATGTCGGAAATAATTTTTATTACAATATACGAAAATACTGTTTTCAAAATGATACATAATGAAATTTTTTAATCGATCATCAATAGTGTGGAGCAGAGCACGAAGTTTTTAGTCATCAGGTTGCCACTGTAACAAATTTGTAATTTTGACAGAAAAATATTGTATTTTTTACAGAAAATAAAACTGTTTTACAGAAAAACAGTTTTTTTCCTGTAAAAAAAAATGTTGAATTTTGTATTTTTTCTGAAAAAATTTTATATTTTTTACAGAAAAAAACTTTTTTAATGAAAATATACAAATATTTTCTGTAAATTAAATTGTTTTCCACTGGCGTCAAAAGTGACAGTTTTTTCTGTCAGTTTGACAGATTTTTTTTTTTTACAGTGCATAAATTTAAGACAAGCGACTAGAAGGCTGCATATGGAAAAACGTAGTCGCTTTCGGGTTTCGGAGCAACTTTTTACTTCCTCTCATCAAAAACTTCACTCAGCACATTTTTCCCGATTTTTTACTTCTCCGCAAAAAAAGAGCTTTTCCCGTCCCTTGATCCCGTAATTTACCTTACATTCCTTAAAACCATTTCGGAAATAAACGTAAAAACACAGGCAACAAGTTGCCGGAACATCCCACTGATTAGCAGATATTTTCTGTCCTGCTTTTGATTGGAGGGGATTTCAGTAAATGTTTAGCATCGGTTCGCTTTTTTTTTTTTCGTGTTTAGAAGAGGAAACACGTAAAAATTCCGTTTCTACTACGAAAAAATAACACGCAGCACGGTTGCCTGAACGCTCCTGTAATTTAAAGGCAAGGCAGCTTAAGAATAGAGGATTTCAGGAAATTCCTACGTTAGATTGGCAAGTTTTCTATAGTTTTGGGGGGAAATGACCCAATCAAAGTGTACTTTTTTCTGTTTTGGAGAGCGATGGGGGAAAAACTTCAAGTCACGGATTTTGTTTTCAGAGGGTATGATTGCCTAAACACATAAAATTTTATCTTTAAATTTATTCGTAAAAGTTCTCGCATGATTGTATTATATAACAGCATTTTTGGTTTTAAAAGATTTGTTTATTCTACATTAAGTAAGTCCCAGTAGTGTTAAACAGTTGTACTAAGTAAATCAAAGAAAATCTGTGCTTCAATTTGTAAGGACGCGCAACTCAAAATTAGTTTTGGAATCTCTGATTTAATCCTTTACGCTACGCAATACCGCATTCTTATTTTACTATTGCAATCGCTCCAATTTCCTAAAAAGTCATAGTTAGATAACATGATTGTGAGATTAAATATTGGCAAAC
The DNA here is from genome assembly GCA_963931845.1 of Maratus michaelseni. Classification (NCBI taxonomy): domain Eukaryota; kingdom Metazoa; phylum Arthropoda; class Arachnida; order Araneae; family Salticidae; genus Maratus; species Maratus michaelseni. The sequence goes on from OZ007591.1 coordinate 325,425,072, forward strand.
CGTTCCAAAAAAAAAAATATTTATTTAATCTGTTTTAATAAGTTCTTTCCGGTATGTATCTTTGAATAAAAACAAATGTATTAACTAAAATAAATATATTTGTTTTATTGTCGTCTCTTGTTGCATTTCAACCGTATTCTATGTTCCGGAGAAAAATATAAACGGGGTGTCCTTTGCATTTTTTCATGAGAATAAGCACATAGCTTATTCGACACCATTCACGGCACCCTCCGTTTATATTTTTATTCGCTATGAAAAATCGTTACAATTTTTTTGAAATGTTTATGAATGTATAAAATTTATTAATGTGTGTTATATAAAACATATATACATACATTTTATAATATGAATAGGAATAAGACATATTTTGCAATTAAAACACACAATAAAATATATTTACAGGCTAGTTCCGCTTATTTCATCAGAGTCTTTTAAAATCTGAATTTGATGTAAAATAGTGAAGAACGGGCATTATCTAATTATTAAAACAATTTTTTACCCTTTCCAACATAGTTGAAAAATGTTTATGAATTCGGTTTGTCTATCTGCATCTGTCTGTCTGCCGTCTGTCTTTCTGTCTGCCTCCTTTCCGCTCTCTAACTCGTGTAAATATACTCGGAATGGAACTCATAAATGATATTGGGGTTTACTATGGCGTGTTTGGTATTGAGTATGAAGATTGTAACATTTATAATTTATTTACAGGGACACTCAAAAGAATGCCACATAAATGCATAATGATTTAATTTAGCCCATACTTTCGTGATTTTGAATATTTACAAATATAAGAAACTCATCTGCAATAAAGGAACATACCCAATTTTCATACAAATAACGACTTAATCTTGGGATTTTCCAAATACAAAGTTCTGAAATGATCCAGCATTCATTAAGTACATGTATCTTCAATAACTATTTAGGTATCCAGAGATTGTCTTCGCTGAGTAAGTTTATGGGGAGAAATCGTCTATGGAGGAAAAACGTTTGCAGTGTATTTCAATGACTTTACACTATTTAAAACCTATTGAAATCGATATACAGGACTCAGGTGCACAACAAAAAGCTTACTATATCATATGATGTGCATAGCATCCATCGTTCATTTGCAAGGACACAAAATAATTCTGTTACTCTACTGTCTAATGAACAATAATTGATAGAAGTGCGAATTCAGTTGTGGTACGCGTTTTCAAATTTAACTAATTTTTTGCATGTTACTTCTTGTGTATAAATTCTATACATCATATACAGGGCTGCACAAATAACCTCGAGTGCATTTTCGTTTATTGGTGGAAATTGCTGAAGTGGCATTTTCAAGTGAACCATAGCATGTGTGACTGAACTATATTTTTTGCATAAAATGTAACAAAAACCTATATAACATATACAGGTCAGCAGAAAAATATACGGTTATGTTTCCGACTGTAGATGGAAACTGATTAAATTGGGCTTTCAAACGTGTTATTCGTTTTCCAAAATGTTTACTTCGACGTTCACGTTATTAAACGGTGAAGTTTTGTTACACTTTTCTGAATGTATTGGAAAATGCTTCATAATCTATGCTTTACGCGGGATTTTTCTTTCTTGTTTATCATATGGCGCTCTATAATGCCGTCTCAGACTACTCTTTTATATAAGGTGAGTTTATTTCAATGTTGTTAACTGAGATGTTATAGCAATCTCTTTTACTTTAAAGTGGCATTCTCAATGAAGGCGAGCATCCATCTTTATGTTTTTCTCCAATTAAAAAAGTGTATGGCTAACACTTTTTGGTAGATTTCGTAAGAAATACTACCCATTACATTCTCCCCTAAGTTGGAATTTCTGAAAAAAAAATTGTAGATCTACACCGATCAGGACTCCTAGAACTCAAAACCACCCCAGTTCAAAACTTTATCTTATCTATCTTTCTATATCACTTTTTCATGGACACGATAACTTCAATAATTCTGCACAAATCTCTTCCAAACTCATACATAAAATAAAGGGGATAAAATCTCGGTCAAGTTCGTTAATGGGCAAAATCTATCCATGGGGTGGGGTGGGGGGGGGGGGTTGTGAAAACAGAAAAATCCCATAACTTCTTAATTATAATACACATCGAATCCGTTTAAAGTTGTTATTATTTCTAGGAGAAGAGCCAAAAATTTATGTATAACAGATTTTTGAAATTGATGAAAAAAAAATGTCCCTAAGGGAGGGAAAAATAGGGGTTTAAGAAGAAAACAATTTATATCTTCGTCAATTCACAACATATAAAATCCACTTAAATTTATTATAAATCTTCTTAATATTATCTACAACTTTTATACTGACAAGGTTTTTATAGGACCAACTCTTACAGCAAAAAAAAATTAAAAACAAACAAATCCCCTCGTTCCCGGGGCCCGCGGATCAACGAGCAGACGCCATGCCAACTGAGCTACGACCAACGTAGTAATTTCGTTACAAAGTAAATATTTAAGCTGTGTTAAAATATTAGACCCCCTATTTCTCGAGAACTATGTAGCATTGTATAAAATCCGTTGAACCTGAGACTAAGAGACTTCTACCCTACAACATATATAAAAATAATCAAATTATGTGACTACCAAGCTTGGTCCTCTCCTTGTTAGTTGAATAAGTAGTTTTATATATAAAAGCTTGTGCTTACTTATGATAAAAAAAAAAAGAATAAATTTTGAGTACTTGTTGATGAGAATGCACCTTCACTTCATAAAAAAAGCATATCGAAATATTAGTATACAATGATCAGGACAGTAAGATGTTAAATTAATTACTTTATGTAATTATTTTTCATCGAAATGTACAGAAACATAAATAGCTTTCACATACTGTAATTAATTTGATTTTATTGCAATTAATGTAATTTTTGTACTGTAATCAAATGTGTCTGATTTAATTGCAATACGATGCATGTATCGCATTATAATTAATTTATATTTTCTACACTGAATTGTTTTATAATTAAATTAGACATCCAGAAATTAGAATCTTATAATATCCAGAAATTATCTTCTAGAATTAGACCTTTTTTACAGTTATTGTAAACCACAAACAATCTTTTAATTTCAAAACAGTAATATGCTAAATTCCTAAAATATCAAATATTTCCATTAGTTAATGATTTTTTCCCGAAGATTCAAATTCAATTTTCATCAGTTAGTTGTGTTTTAGATGTCTCTTTAAATACTACTGTGTAACTAAAATAGTAAAAAATTTTGAATTTTCCATAGAATGGCTTTTCAAAAGATGATTAAAAATCGTTCAGTAAAGATTGAATGTTCGCACCATAATAATTACAGATAAGTTTTAGTATGAAAAATATTCAGTAAAAAACAAAAAGACGTATCTAATTAACTTACAGAAATCATTTGTTATGATAAGAGGAAAGAAACAAATATTCTCCTCAATTATAAAATAAACATTATTACTCCTTCTGTAATATTTCTAAAAAGAAAGCTGCTCTGCTCTAAATTTTGATTAAAAAGGTGCATTAAAGTGTGCATATTAAATTTTTCTATTTCTCTTTGAACATTAATAATAATGAAGTCTTTTGTTTTAAAGATTAATTTCTAAGGCTTTTTTTTTTTTTTTTTTTTTTTTTTTTTTTACATTCTTGTAAGAAATTCCATGAGCTTTTTTTTTCACCATTGAATGGTTTTATATTACTCTCTAATATTATAATAAAATGATTTAAATAAATACAGCCATTTTCATGTATTTCGTCAGCAAAAATTATGAATATGTAAATTCAAAACACTTTAATAATATGTATTTTAAACATTAAACTTAAATTAAAGTTATATTTAGATTACTTTTTTAAATATTAAAATATTATTTATTAAACCATTATTGTAGTTTAATACAAAATTTTGAGATAGTATTTTCTTAATTAATATAAAATATGTTTAATACTTTTTCAATACTGTGTTCAAAAAAGCATTTTAGTTGGAAAATTAGCTTACCTGATAATTGTAGAAAAAATTTAAAAACGCAATATACAAGGGATAGATGCAAAACAAAATTATAATTACATTCTTAACACTTTCCAATATAGTTTCAAAGTGTTTATGATTTCGGTTTGGCTGTCTGTCTGTCCGTACTGTAACATCCATAAATATACATAGTTTACGGCGATACTGGTGTATATTATGAAAATTTACATGGGTAATTGTCGCGTTTTCTGGCGACTTCAGCTACCGCTGAACTCTGTATTTTTTAAGACCTTAATAAAGCAACCGGGAGGGATATTATGCTCTACAGACGTGGTTTCTTTGTCTGAGCAGTCCCTCTTAGGCAATCAAATTAAATAGAATTTTCTCAATTTCAAATGGAATATGTATCATTTATAGTTCGTTTACAGGGACACACAAAAAAAATTATTGTCTATTAATTAAAAATAATAAATTATTGCGCTAAATTGTTGTCTATTTGTAAAAAAATTGCAGTGCTTCTTAAAGATGTTAAACTACTTGAAATATAAATAAATTCAAATGTATTGCTGTACGTATATTGAACCTGCTTTCTATAGAATATGAACTGCGTAGCATTTATCACTTATTTACTATCTTTGTGGATCTTCACGTCCCTACAGCTATGATACAGCAAGTACGGGTCGGAAAAACCTGGTTAAGGCCTAACGCCCGGTTTCCTTCTGTTATTCCGGTATCCAAATCTGTTGGGGGACTCCGGTTTGATCCCATATGTTAAAGTGTTTTTTTTCCAAGAGGGTGAGATCCATCGCGTATCGCAGCGACCTATGTCTTCAATCTCTTGAGAGAATGGGGATGGTCAGCAGGTGGTGGCGCTTCTAACTCCCGTAGAGCACACAGGACTCTTCTGGTCGTGCTCGTTAAAAGTTCTTTAGAACTTGGGAACGGCGGTTGACGTTCCTGACGGGCGACCGTAGGTGCTTGGCGGCGCAGCTCAGTTTATCACTTATTGACGGGAACACACAAAATAAGTGCGTAACATTATAGTCTATTTGGAAAAATTGTTTGTAGCGTACTTTAAATATGTTACACTACTTAAAATATAAATAAATTGATATGCATCACAGACGTGTATTAACAACTGATTTCCGTAAATTATGGAGAGCGTAGCATTTATCGCTTATTTACAGAGACACACAAAATACAGTAGAGTCCCGCTATTCCGAACTAATTGGGAATGAACGCTGTTCGGTTTAGCGGCAATTCGGAATAGGCGGATTTCATTAATAATAATTAACGTATTGACTTGTTAAGGCGTAAATTAAGAGCGGCGCATCTGCTAGTATCTGCTGTATACAGCGTTGATCGGCTCGTGGTGAACAGGTTTAGTAAAAGTGGGAAGGGTAGAACAGTGACTCATCACCCCCCCTACCCATCCCTCTCCCTTCCGCGTTCCAAGAATTACTACCAGGGTTACTGCATTTCCTCTGAAACAGAGTATTGGCGTATAGATTCCGTGTTTTCGCCAACGTTGAAAAATGATTTTCGACGGTGACAAATGAAACTCACCTCCCGGTCAGTTTTTCCTCTAGCGGAGTTTGATTAACTGTGTGCGCTTATTGTAAATTTATTGTGAAAAATCGTTTTCGTGTTTTTAAAAGAAAAACTTGAAGTGTTAAAAAGACTGGACAAGGGAGAAAGTGATTCTAAATTATCACTCGAATATGGTGTCGGAAAAGCAACGATTAGTGACTGGAAAAAAATCGGGCAGTTTTGTTCTGCTTCAAGTGACAAACTCTTGAAAAACGGCAAAAATGACTGTCTTCACATGAAAAACTTCACCAGGCCTTATTCTTGTGGTTCACTCAAGAAAGACAGAAAGGAATACCCATTTCTGTTCCTTTGGTAAAAGAAAAGGCGCTTCAACTGAACAAGCTTATGGATGGTGACTCATCATTTTCAGTTAGCTGTGGTTTTTTGGAAAATACACGAAAGATATGATAAGAAAATGATTTTTAAGAAAATACACGGAATTAGACAGCTTATGATTGCTAGGGAGAAGCTGTCAGCTGACAACGAAGCAGCTGCGAATTACATAAAAGAATTTAAAAACCTTGTTTCTTCCCAAAACTACTCACCGCAGAAAGTTTACAACACGGATGAAACCGAACTAAATTTTAAGGCTTAGCTTACCAAAAGTCTTTCTTCGCAAGAAGAGAAATCTGCCCCAGTGTTTAAAATGGACAAAAAATGTCTAACTGTCTTAGCTTGCAACAACGCCTCGGCAACAAACAAACTTCCGCTGATGGTAATAGGCAAATCGGCGAAACCACGAGCATTCAAAAACATTAACATCAACTCACTTCCTGTGTATTATAATAAGTAAAAAATCTTGGATGGAACGCGACTTGTTGAAGGGATGATTCGAGCACCAATTTGTCCCAAAAATGACTGCGTCCAATAGAGAAAATGAATTGTATAATCGTGCTCTGCTCGTTATAGACAATGATCCGTCCCACCCAGAAGAAACGAGACTTTTTGTGTATACATCAAAGCAGTTTTTCTGCCACTGAATGTTATTTCAATTCTTCAGCCTATAGACCAGAATGTGTTGCAAGCCATTAAACAAAAATACAAAACAATGCAGCTTCGCACCTTACTTGAAGAGGATGAAAATGAACTCACATTCCTGCAAAAACTTAAGAAAACTACAATAAATGATGTGCTTTACTGGATGGATGAAGCATAGGATAACACCACTAAAGGCGCAATACAAAAATAATGGAAAAATCTCTAGCCTACATTGGAATTCGTTTAAACAACTTTTATACCAATGAAAGACTTTCACCTTCTTCCACCAGTCAAGAATATCCCTGGCTGTGAAGACACAGAAGAAAGCTGTATTGAGAAGTGGACTGCTGTTGTCGACAATGGCCACCAGGATTACGGAGACGAAGACATCATAGCAATGGTGCAGGACTTATCAGCTGAGAGGAAAACGGAGGAAAACGAGGAGGAAAACGAGGAGAAGGTGAACGCTTAAATTGAACTCATATCACACACAGACGCGGCAAATTGTCTTGATCTCGCCTTACGCTACGCCGAACAACACGCTTCATCAACACCAAATGATGTTATGTTCATGCGGCGATGGCAGAACAGTGCATCCACAAGTCAATTTAGTGTTGTTCTTCGTCAGAGAAAAATCACTGACTTTGCTTCTTAAATATGTGTAAATTAGTTATTTTTGTCTTTAGCAGTGATTAAAAATGATTCTACATTGTATAAATGGAATTGTATAAATAGAGCCGACATGTACTGTAAGTAACCAGCTTTCATTTCAATTTGGTTTCAGGCGTTTTCATCAAGCTTAGGCCTCTATGTATGTCTCTATTTAACTTAATTGTATGACAATAAATGTACGTTTTATCACGAACGCCTTTTTAATTTTTCTGTTTTTAAGTTAAAAAAATTGGTATTTTTTCTGAACTCTGTTCGGAATAGGCGGATTTTCGGAATAGCGCGATTCTACTGTAATTCAGTTACAGTACTATTTATAAGCGATAATTTCCGGAAGTGCGTTTTCAGTTCTGGCATCTGTTTTTAAGCTAACTAAATTTTAGTAAATTATGTGATGTGTATAAATTCTTTAAATCGTTTTTTTCTCAAAATGTGGTTTTGCGGATTACCAGTGGTTCTTGAGGTCCTCTTAAATTTCTAACAGAGACAAAAATAAAATTACTCGTTATAGTGATGAATCCATTATACTGACTACCGTTTGAATGATTTATGAGACGCAGAGCGAACAGGCTCCGATCCCAGTGATTAGTCTACATTTCAGGCTTTGTTTGTTAAGGGTGGCTCCAAGATTAGTAAGGAAAGTACGAGTCGGATCTGCCACTTTTTAATAAAAACAAATATGAACATATTCCTATAAATTTTATTAATTAATATCAATGTAAAACTAAATGGATTAACTGAATTTCAACTAATTTTATTTTAAAATCTGATATTAACATGTGCCATAACAACAACAACAAAAAGATAAATTTACTCTAAAAAGGAACATAAGTAAGGCAGTGTGCAGAACATTCTGGTTTATAAAAGTAGCCCACACTTGTTAAAAGTTTCGGAAATGCTGCTGTTTAGAGGGTTGAACAAAATAATTCGTAAGCATTATCGTATATTATAGGTGAGAATTGTTGAAATTGTAATTTTAACTGTGTTATGCATTTTTCATTAAATTATTTTTCAATATACGATGAGATTTTTGTAGAACAGAAATAAATTCATATACAGGACTCCGAAAAGGGAATTAGAAACATTATTATCGTCAGTGAATTGTAATTGCAAGAAGTGGGTTTACAGTTGTGTTAGGTGTTTTCCAACTGAATTATATTTTAGCATTATATTGTGGTGTGTATAAAAATCTGTTGATCCTGTACAGGGCTGCATAAAAAATTCTAATGCCCGACCGTCTATAGGCGGCAATTTCTGAAAGTGGGTTTTCAGCTAAGTTATGTGTTTTCTAAGGATACATTATTATCGTACCTGAATGTGAATTGCAAGAAATGTTTTTAAAGTTGTGTTATTTGTTTTCTAGCTGAATTCCATTTCAGCATAATATGGCTGTGTATAAAAATCTGTATCCTAGACCGGACTGCATAAAAATTCTAATGCCTTTCCGACTATGGGCAGCAAATGCTGAAACTGAGTTTTCAGCAAGTTATATGTTTTCTAAGGATACATTATTATCGTCTGTGAATCTTAATTGCAAGAAGAGCGTTTTCAATTGTGTTATGTGATTTCCAACTGAATTCCATTTTAGAATAATATGGGTGTGTATAAAAATCTGTTGATCCTAGACAGGACTGTATAAAAAATCTAATGGCTTTCCGACTATATGGGCAGCAAATGCTGAAAGTGGGTTTTCAACTAAGTTATGTGTTTTCTAAGGATACATTATTATCATCAGTGAATTTTAATTGAAAGAAGAGCGTTTTCAATTGCGTTATGTGATTTCCAACTGAATTCTATTTTAGCATAATATGGGTGTGTATAAAAATCTGTTGATCCTAGACAGGACTGTATAAAAAATCTAATGGCTTTCCGACTATGGGCAGCAAATGCTGAAAGTGGGTTTTCAACTAAGTTATGTGTTTTCTAAGTATACATTATTAGCGTCTGTGAATCTTAATTGCAAGAAATGCGTTTTCAATTGTGTTATGTGATTTTCAGCTGAATTCCATTTTAGCATAATATGCGGTGTGTATGAAAATCTGTTGATCCTAGACAGGGATGCATAAAAATTCTAATGTCTTACTGACTATAGGCAGCAATCGCTGAAAGTGGGTTTTCAGCTAAGTAATGTGTTTTCTAAGGATACATTATTATCATCAGTGAATTTTAATTGCAAGAAGAGCGTTTACAGTTGTGTTATGTGATTTCCAACTGAATTCCATTTTAGCATAATATGCGGTGTGTATAAAAATCTTTTGATCCTATACAGGGCTGCATAAAAATTCTAAAGACTTACCGACTATGGGGAATAATTACTAAAACTGGGTTTTCAGCTATGTTATGTGTTTTTAAAGTGTTTCTTTAGATATCTGACATCAAAAGATGAAGTTTCATAACAATATTCTGGATGTTTTGGAAATTATTGTATAATCTATGCATAACACACGATTTGTCTTTCTTGTGTATTGTGTATTCATGTTTTATAGAGCAACATTTATTTTTTATTTTTTCTAATTACTAATAGAAAATAATAAACGATTTTAAAATGCTCTCAAAAATTATTTAGTCAAGCAGTATTTTTTTTTTTTTACATAATACAAAAGCTTTTTAATTTTTAATCATCAATTTCTCCGTTTTCTTCTAAAATAATTTCCGGTTTATTTCAAGAATAATGAAACAGATATCAAAACAATTTCAGTGTTTTACAAAGGTTTATCTACATGTTAACCTATTAATTTTACTAATTAATATTGTATAAGAATCAAGTAAATAAAAAGTACATATTCCCGCTTTAGGATATATATTGATAAAATACAACATTAGAAAAATTATACTTTTTACGATTTCAAACTGACCCAATTAAAAGAACATGGATGCAGTAAAATGCCTTTCTCATGTAATTCTCAGATATTTACTAAAATTCTCCATAACTTACTATGGATGTTTAAATAGATTTTTTTATCTAAAGAAATAGAAAATGGATTTTTTGTTACCAAATGAAGGGTACCGTCTTCACTTAAATTGTGATCTATTTTCTGTGAATATTTCATCGATCTTATAGTTGTGAAACTTATATCAAGAGTCTCGAAAACAAACTGTTGATAAACACATTAAAACACTGACTAAAACACTAATTTCCTCTGAAAGATTAATGGAAATTATCTTATTTACATATCAAAAGATCTATAACTTAATGTTTCTTTAAAAGGCACAGTAATTAGTTTTCACGTAATGTATTTTACTGGAGTTTCATTTTGGTGAATTGTTCATCACAAGGAAATCGCATTATTTGGTGTTCTTCGAGAAAATTTTAAAACACAATTTGAGTACTCAGTCAATTACTGAATGCTTGAACTTTTCATTTCTTAAATATTAACTTCATTTGAATTTTTAACTTCTTTCATCTGGAAACTTACAATAAAATGTTACGTATTTATTGTTTGAGAATTTTAAACATACACTTGAATAACTTTGAAGTTTTGGGAGTTAGCACAATTTACTTTGTATAACTGAAAACAAAAACTGAGTTCAATGAAATATTATTACAATTAGCATTGAAAGGAATATGTTTGTTTTCTGTTCACGCAGTGTGTTTTGACACAATATTGAAAAAGTTGATTTAGAATTCTTAAATATATAATAGCAATGTATTACTATAAATGCAAAATAACATGTTTATAATTATTAACAGTTCATACAATTTAGAGAAAGTTTAATTAAAACTGTTTTATGCCAAAACGTTTTCTAAAAGATAAGACAATTAAATAAGAATAGAAAATACTCAAAATAAAAAAATAACACATACATTTAAATTATTTAAATATGCTGTTTCTGAAAATAAATGGTTTAAACGTTGCTTTGTTTCAAAGCAATCTAAAAAAAGATCAAATATTTATATATAAATAAAAAATAGTCAAATAATAAATACTAGATCGAATCCCTCAAAACCTGACGACAAACAACGTAAGGTTCCATAGAAAAAAGGTCATAACTGCTTTAGAATGTTAAAATGTTTTACAGAATAATTCTTAGTAATAATTCAAAAAAAAAAAAAAAAAAAAAAAAAAAAAACTCCTGTTAAATTCAGGCTGGGTACCCGCAATTAGCAGAGTTACTCTCACAGGATTTCCGTCATTCCTCTAATCTGACACTTTTCTATTAACCGGAACAACAACGATAATTTATATACGATTGTTATTATCCAACACTGGTGTGCACAAAATGAATTCATATACACTATTTTCCACCTACTGATTGAATAATTATTTTGTCATCATAGTATATATAAACGCATTTTCGGAGCAATCAATGCCAAATAACGACAATCGTATTCAATTTATCAGTGTTGTGTAGAAAAGTACTCTTATGTTATTTGAATTAACGTGCATACAGATATGATACACTAAATGCATAAAAACATATACTAAAATTTTCTTCCTTTATACTACATAAAATGTTTTGTAAAGGTATGATCGTATTTGAATCTTTACAGCGCTTTTGCATTAACTGACACGACATCGATAAATCGTACATGATTGTCACTATCTGCCATCGTTTTCATGTACAATACATTCATACAGGGTGTTTCAAAAAATACCGGTATATTTGAAAAATCAATAAAAACTAAACGGGCAGCGATAGAAATACACCGTTTGTTGCAATATGCTTAGGACAACAGTAAATTTTCAGGCAGATATACTTTTGAAATTAGTTACAATTTTCAACAACAGATGGCGCTGCAGTCTGGAAAAATCTAAACCGCGATATTTTCCACATATCCACCATGCGCAGCAATAATATGGCGTAGTCTCTGAACGAAATTACCAGAAACCTTTGTAAACGTGTCAGGCGGGATGGCTTCACATGCAGAAGAGATGTACTGCTTCAGTTGTTCAATTGTTTCTGTATTGTGGCGGTACACCTGGTCTTTCAAGTGTTCCCACAGAAAGAAGTCACAGGTTTACAAAGGTTTCTGTTAATTTCGTTCAGAGACTACGCCATATTATTACTGCGCATGGTGGATATGTAGAAAATATCGTGGTTTAGATTTGTCCAGTCTGCAGCGCCATCTGTTGTTGAAAATTGTAACTAATTTCGAAAGTTTGTCTGCCTGAAAATTTACTGTTGTCCCAAGCATATTGCAACAAATGGTGTATTTCTATCGCTGCCCATTTAGTTTTTATTGATTTTTCAAATATACCGGTCATTTTTAAAACACCCTGTATTAACTATGACAAGAAAATAATCATCGAAATCGATAGGTGGAATATGCCTATGCCCGTATCATATGCCCGTAGTGCATATGAATGCATTTTGCATGCACCGATGTCGGTTAACGACAAACGTATACAATACATAGGTGTCTTGTCGGTTAATGGAAAAGCGGATTAGTTATATAAATTGAAGTGCAACAGATATGTACCACACAAACTGTTTACGTGCAAAAATATACACTCAAATTTATGATCACACAACATTAACCAAATGTTTTATATAAACAACTATTGGTTGCAATACTTTAAAAAATTAAATACATCTTTTATTATGATTATGTTTTTAATTTATTTTTAAGTAGCGATGTACTACTGAGTACTATTTTACCCAAGTGGCAAAATACAGAGCTTGTAAAGAAACAAGTAATATAAAAACTTTTTTTAAAGCCAATTCCTACTTAGGTCAAATAGAAATTTTTTTCCAGCGATCTACACGCTTCGCCACTGACGGTAATTATTCCTAAATTTATATCCTGCTAAATATCTTAGATAAGAGAAATTTTTTAAATGTATTAAAAATTAAATTAAAAAAAAATAAAATACCAAAAATTAATAGCTCGAAAAGTATTTCTCACAAAATTGTTAGACAAACTGCGTTAGAAAGGTAAAAAAATTGTATTTTTCTTGATATAAATTTAAAATTTAATGATTATGCCGTTTTTCAAATATTGAATTTCAAAAATTACCAAACTTCACAATAAAGTGCCATACCGATGTTACAGTTAGCGATAATACGTTTTTTTCAAATATTAATTAATTAATTTAATTTTATTATTTAATTTTAGTTTTATACTTCATTTCTGTTCAAAAGTATAGACTCACTCCACATTTATTGTCTCCTTCGTCCGCCAGCCGCCTGATCTTCGTTCGTGAACAGCCCCATTATCTTTTTACGTGTGAAGGCGAGACTATAAATATGGAGTGAGTCTATACTTTTGAACAGAAATGAAATATAAAATTAAAATTAATTAATTAAATTTAATTAATGAATTACTATTTGAAAAAACTGCATTAACATCAATTGTCATCCAGTACAAGTTTTAAAAAAATTATTTGAACTTGAATGGATGAATAGAAAATATTTTATTAACGATTGAAAATTCCAACAAGATATATATAGAGAGAGTGTGAGCTAATAGTAGGAATTAAAAAAATGCTCATTTGTGTACACATAAAAGTAAAATTGAAGGTAAATCTCAGAATTTACCTACAAACGCAACAGCATATATACACACACGATGCAAAATTTCTGTACTGCTTGAAATCATATACATTTTGAGCATGGATATTTTAAAAATGAACTTTTGTTCTAAATTTAATAAAGCATACACATCATTTAAAAGAACGTTTATATAGATGAAAAACAATTAAAATACAGTTAATGAAAAACAATTTAATTGATTCTTCAATCCATTATCGCTTTTTCTGATATTAATTCTGTTTATCAATAATAACTACTGTTTGGTATAACAAATTTGTTATTAAGAATGTAAGTTTATTAAATACGAGGTATATATGTATATGTGGGTGAAATTGCATGAACTTCAATTTAAATTTAAATCGTTTCGTGCAATTATTGAGTGAAATAATTAAATAATAAAATCACGTTACTTTTTTTTATAAAAGTATTCCACATTATTGATGTTGTAAAGATAGCATTACCAGTTTTTTGGTGCAGTCGTTAATTTTATGAAATACGGTAGAATTTGTATATTTTTTCGAAAGAAATATGTACTAAAATGTGATTTAAATCATTTTTTATGATTTTCTTCAAATATTTTTTATACTTACAACCAAAATCTAGCGATACAGTTTTCCTAAAACAACAAAGAAAGTATCTAACAATATAAATTTTTAGCGTATGGATTTAAAACACTAAAGATAGTTATTTTTCTAAATATTTAACTCCAACGTGTAACAGAAAAAGAAACACTTATGTATTTTATCAAAGCCATAAGGATGAATAAACATATTCTAAAGGACATCAAATATGGAGCTATGCAAAATTGTGCTTGGAAATAATGCAACTATTATTTTCGATTTTGGTCAGAAATTTGGGAAATTTTACCAGTGTGCAACGTCCAAGCGGCACAAAATAAAACGCTTGAGCTAAATATATCATTACTATTAATAATGTTCTAAATTATTCTTTTTATATCTGAACACATACCACATGCTAGGAATTCTCAACTTTCTGGTATTCTTTCTGAGTCTGATACAAGTCATGTACCAGAAATTATTTTAAAGAATTCTTTTCTTGTCTATTTTGGAGACATTTTCACGAGGTACCCGTGGCCTACGACACACATTCCTGTCACATAGCAACTTATAGTATTAATACGGAAAGCAAGTTCTTCAGCTAATAACAAACAATAAAAAAAGTGGTGGCTAAGTAAATGATCAAGGAATCATGGGAAACAGAGCTCATTGGTATAAGTAAATAATAAAGGAATCCTGCGAAAAAGAGCTCATTGAAATAAGTAAATAATCAAGTAATCCTGGGGAAAAAAGCTAATTGAAATAAGTAAATGATCAAAGAATCCTGGGAAAAATAACTCATAGAAATGGGAAGTAATGATGCTAAGTAGGGATATTAATGATCGAAAAAATAATAGAAAAATGTTAATCACAGAATATTTTTGGCATTTTTATTTTTTGAAAAAAAGTGTTTCTTGTTTCGGCGAGTTATTAATTTCAATTCCTTTGTTATATACATTTTATGGTACAAACATATTTATTTGGCTTGGGTCAGACACCAGAAGAAAATCAGAAAGTCAAGTAGTCTGACTGCTTTTGATAAAACCTTAACAAAGATGATGAGAATGGTGTCGGTAGAAATATATTTTATGATCAATAATAATAGGGAAATGTGCGTAACGAAGTCACTGACATTCTATCTAGAAAAGTGAATAGGGTCTTTACTTAAGAAATGAAACATTGCACGACAATAAAAGAAATGCATATATTTAGACGCATTTTGTATGGAAAAAAATAATTGAAAACTCGTACCAGAAAATATTGACGAAAATGATTAAATTATAAAAATACAAAAATTTGCTAAGTAAGTGATTTCTATGTCTTTAGTAAAAAATCAAACTACCTACCAATGCCACTGAGGCCGGTAGAGTTGAAATGATATAAAAGCAGACACTTACTTTTCGGCATTGTTGATTTAATTAAGAACGGGGATGTAATTGTAGCTTCCCAGATGTTAGAAAACTTGTCGATATCTCTCTTTTCATGTACGACGCGCCCAGTCACCAACAATTTGTCTTACTCATACTTAACTTTAATTCATTTACATGCAATTTTAATATTAGATATTTTAAAAAATTATATCTTTGTAATTTTCCTCATTATTTTTCCAGCATTCACGACATAAGCATTAGTTAGGTAATTAATAAATAATTCACTTTGGACATATACAGATCTTTAACACTGTATTCTTTTTTTTTTTCATTACAGTCATTTGTGCAAAAAAATAACAAAATAAATAAAATAAAATACATTTAAAATGGCCATTCTGGGAGAAATCAAGTGTGTGCCTATCTGCCTGCATGAATTTCAAAACATCGCACCTCTCGACAATTGTCACATGATCTATGGTGTTACGTCACCCATACACTTTATTTGCTCATGGTGAAATGGAGAGAAGACACACAATTATTTTCTTGCTTGAGCACAAAAATGCCTTGGAGCTATCGGTACACTTTAAAAAAAGTTTCCTAATCTGCAAAAATATAGTATAACCACGTACAAAAATATACAATAACCACTTCCGACTTACCCATGATTCCGAAACGCGCTTTTCATCATTAAATATCTCGGAAACTAATATATTTCCAGGATTTAAGTGATCCGGTACCCTTTGAACTCACAAAAAACATGCAAAAGTGACCTCTATAAGAATAACAGTTACTCCGTAGCTGTAATTGGAATTGGTTTTGACTTGGAATTATAAAATTTAAAACACATATTAATGAATATATATCAATTAAAATTCTCAAAAAGTGTATACACTCATATAAAGCTATTTAATTTATTTAAAAATATAATACACTTTTTACGAAAGAATTATTCTTGCATGCATTGCGCGCATGATTTTTCACATTTGAATTGCTAAAACTAGTCAGAAATTTTTTAATGAGTACAAATATAATGTGTTCTCAGAACGATAAAAAAATAAAATGTGTAGATCCTGAGAATTTTTTTTTCTTGTTTTTTGTTTAGAGAAAATCGAAATATTGATTTTTTTTTATGCAAAAGTAGTCATGGATTCTTGACTTGTTACTTGAGATACATAATAATAGGTCGCTATGTACATCTCTATGGTTAATACATTTAATCAAAATTTCATGAAATACTAGCCGTTAATTTTTCTGAAATCATGCGCACAATAACCAAAATCGCCGTTTTGAGAAAATTGACTTTATGATGTGTTTACTACTCTGACTTATAAGAGTAGGCGAAGTTTCGATTGCGAACGTAATTTTTGTCCAATAATAGTCAATGTGCGTAAAAGTTATCAAGGCTATCTTTCTCTAACTTTCGATGAATGAGTGTGAAAACCTCGGAACTTTTGATTTTTCTCTTCGTATCGATATTTATGCAAATTTATTCATCTGGTCAATCTATATAGCAGTATTTAAGCACTGTCATGCGCTGGAAAAGTGGAACTTTGGATCGGTTCTCTCCCTTCTTGGTACCTCACGATCTGTTTTAGTTGCCTCAACTAAGACGTAGCAAAGAAGGAATATTAGCCGTTGGTAAGAGTGATTTTACTTTGATTCAGTGTGAATTAAATAAAAGCATTTGGCACTCACGGAGTACGTTTCTATGCATCTTGCTGTTGGATTTTAAACTACAGGGTGATTTTTTTAAAGTTGTGAAAGTAAAACTCTATAACAAAAGAACCACAGCTCTAAATGACCTAAAATTTCACCAGTATGTTCCCAAAGCAATGGGGATTTTTTAAGCGTGGTTAAAAAAATTAAAATCGCACCGACAGAGGGCACTGTATATGCAGTAAAGTCGGGAGACGGGCTTGCGCACAACACACGGACAGTGGATACTCTTCACGTTTCCAACTCGTAGCTGAAAACGGTGGGCAGCACATTGAAAATCTCTTTAGTTAAGTTGCGCAGTTCCGTACGAATGCTTTATTCCATATTTTTATTTCGTTCTGTTACTGCGAAGGTGTTCGCAGTTCTTTTTCCCGAATACTGCATTCTGTATGTTTTTGATATGCGTAATAACGTTTTCTTTTTCTAAAAGTACAGTCCATTGTTTTCCTCCCATTGACGATATTCTTTGTTTCTGTTAACGTACAGCAAAATCTGTCGGTGTGATTTTAAGTTTTTTTTTATCCCGCCTAAAAATTCCCATTGCTTTGGGAGCATACTGGTGAAATTTCACGTCATTTTGATCAGTGGTTCTTTTGTTATAGAGTTTTACTTTCACAACTTAAAAAAAAAAATCACCCTGTACATTAGCTGGCTCACTTAGTGAAGTGAACTCTTGTGGAAAACAGCTTAATAGAAGTGTGACGTTACGTGAGGTCGTCAGTTATTTTAAGTTATCTGTTTAGTGACATTGTTAATTTGAAGATTACTTGTTTGAGTAAAGTCTTTTTGGAAATTGTTTTCTTCCGACCTGAGGAAAATCAGCAGTACTTTTCTCAAACCCCTGCTCTTTTAAGATTTTAACCCCTTCGCGACGAGCGCCTTTTACAGAATTTTTAATCTTTTAACACCGGTTTTTCAAAACAGAAATTTTCGCCTAATTGAATCGCAGAAATGCTGTCATTTAAATAAGGCAAAGTTTACAATAAAAAGTAACTGGTGGGAATAATCGAGGATTCTGAGCATCTTATGCGTCACATATACGTGTCACTCGTCTCCAAGGGGTTAATAAAAGTGGTTTGATTTTATGTAACTTGTGCGCATTTTCTAGCTAAAATTAACCATCACACATAACAGCGACATGGCTGTTATAACTTTAAAAATGAAACTACCCTTTGATTATATAAAAAGAGCTCTTGCTGTTTTAGACATAACTCCTCTTCTAACGTCTAAAGTAAATTTTTGTATGGCGTTTATTTTAAAATATTTCTAAAGAATCATATTTAATTATAAGCTAATAAAAAAATCGAATCTTTGACACTTTACAGGATAGCTGACTCCTTAAAGAACGATTTATAAAAACATTTTATTTTGCTGCTACTGATTTTATTAAACGTATCAGCGTACTTTTTATTGTATATTAATCAGTTTTTTCAAACCAACATATTGGTTTTTAGAATACTATTTATTCCCAATTAAACAGTTTCATCTGCGTAATATAATTTATACATACAAGAGTAACAAAATATATTCATTTTAATGTTAATTTTAATTATGTTAATATATCGTGTTTTTCTGAAAACTATGTTTGTTGGATATGAAGTATTTATACATGAGAATTTATAGTATTCAAAAAACCTATATTTCGTTATTCCGTGTTGAGAGAACTGATTAATGTACTACAAAAAGTATTCGAAATCGTTTTCAAAAATCAGCGGCAGCAAACAAACTTTGTTTTATAAATGCTCGTTTTTTAAATCTGGAAAGTGTGTTGACTTCTCAGATCTCTAAGATAAAGAATGCTTTCTGGAATCGATAGTAACTAAGAAAAAATAATTGTATATTTTCGTTCGTGGTTATACTGTTTTTTGTCTATCTTACGAAACATGTGTCTCTTTTTACAATTTAGTAGTTCCTAAAAAAATATAAAAATTTTCCTTTAATATTAATTCAAAAATAGTTAATTCTATTTACAACGACAGTCTTTAAAAGTGCAATTTTTAACTTTATAAATTGGCTATTCCGGCCAAATTTATTATTTAAAAAATAATAATAAAATGAGAGAGAATGGTGTAATTATATCAATCGTTGTACCAAAGTGTTGTTTGTTTTCACAAGCTCAAAGAAACACATAAAACGAAGTTGTGTAGTATGTCACTCCTTCATACAATCTATAAGGATTATATGAAATTACATTATGTTATTCAAATGTAATTGAATACTTTTAAAGAGTTGTTAAAAAACATAAAGAGTTTTAAAGAATGTGTATTCAAAATGTAAGTTCGAATTATCGGAGGATTATGCAAGCTGAATTTGAAATAATAGGATTGTTCCGAACTAATCACTTACTTAAAAGAGTGGGTTTAATTCATTAAACGATCATGGTTTACTTATTTCGACATTTCCAGTTATCATGAAATCTTTGAAAACATCTAAGTTCATATAAATTTTATTTCTTTTATTAAAACATAATAAAACTGAATGCAAAAGTATGTATAAGCATTAGAAATAAAATATTATGAAGTGGGTGAACCAAAGGTGGCCAGTGTCCCTAAGGTATCCCAACCCTCAAAAGTAGAATTAATTAAATTTTTAATCACGAAATGGTGCTACTGCATTGTCAAGCATGTATCTGCAGTACACATGACTGAAATTAACGAGATCAGCTTGATCCTCCGACATTTATGCAGTGATTTCACTTTTGATGAGTAATCATTCTACACTGTAAAACAATTTGCAGTAAAATTACGGGCAGAGGCCGGCAACAGAGATTCCAGTCATACCCCGTAAAAAAAAAAAAAAAAAAAAGAAAAGAAATCCATGCCCATCATTTTGTGCAGCCCGTAATTTTACAGGGCAAAGTAATATAGCATTATAATGCATATAATGCACTTTAAAACACAATAACACTTTGCTTACTGTTCCGTAGCACGTAGCACGTTAGATAATCATCTCAGAATCGCTGTTTTGGCGGGTTAAAATTTTCGAAACACGAGTAAAATGAAGGGTTACACCCAAGTGGAGGACAATGTATGGGGTCGTACCGTATTTTTGCTAACATATGGGCTAGAACTGTAAGAATATGTGGATTGCTCTTAATTTTCTAAGTATCTAAGGGATAAGGCCGCTTATAATCAGACCGTTTTTCATCAAATAAGGCTGTTGCATGCGAAAATTGAAGGGCAAACGCTCATAAATTTACAGTTTTTTCTGAGAGTGTAATTTCCAGGTAGGAAGATATTTAAATTTAAACATGTTTAAATTCTTAGAACTTTGAGGTATGATACGTTTTCAGAAAGCTTACTTCCTTCTCTTTAACCACATTTACTCCAATTCTAAGAAATGTATCAAATTAATACTTTTACGTCGTGCAAGTGGAGACCATACGCATGTTCCCAAGGTGGCCACCTTAGAAAACAAATGTGGAAATCAGTGTAGTAAGAGTGATTTTCAAAATTTCTACATAAATATCTGAAAACAAATATTACTATTTATTGTTAACACTAGAGATCACTCAAAAGAAGTCAGTAACTCCCAAAAGAAAATCCCTGAACTACCGTGCACAAAAAGTGTTTCAAGCTCTTTTCGTGTCATAAGATAAGAAGATTAAGAAGAAAAACTTGAACGATATCAAAAGAAATAAAGGATCATCAGAGCATAATATTACGCAAAATATTTTGCTGAGTATTTTTTCACATTTTAAAAGTGATTTCAATGCATGGGCTAACTTTGAAACACTATGCGTCAAAGTTGGCCCACAAGCTACAATTTTGAAATTGTATTATAAAAGTAATTAAATTTTATTTTACAAGGAAAAGTATACTTGATATGTATTGGAGATATATGCAAAATTTTACAAACAGAAATTCAGCCACACACACCCAATCAGAAAATTATAAAAAAAATCCTCAAAGCTTAACTATGGCCACCTTTGGGCCTCCTACACTCTCAGAAAAAACTGTAAATTTATGAGCATTTGCCCTTCAATTTTCACGGGCAATAGCCTTATTTGATAAAAAACGGTCTGATCCACTAAATAAGTGGCCTTATCCCTTAGATGCGTAGAAAATTAAGGGCAATCCACATATTCTTACAGTTCTAGCCCATATGTTAGCAAAAATACGGTACGACCCCATATATTGTCCTCCGCTAGGGTGTAACCCTTCACTTTACTCGTGTTTCGAAAATTTTAACCCGCCAAAACAGCGATTCTGTGATGATTATCTAACGTGCTACGTGCTACGGAACAGTAAGTAAAGTGTTATTGTGTTTTAAAGTGCATTATATCCTGTACATTATAATGCTGTATTACTTTGCCCCGTAAAATTACGGGCTGCAAAAAATGATGGGCATGGACTTTTTTTTTTTTTTTACGGGGTATGACTGGAATCTCTGCTGCAGTAATTTTACTGCAATTTTTTTAACAGTGTATCTTATTTATTTAAATAAATGCATATACATTTATTTATACATACACATGCCTAGATAGGTAAGTAGATAAGAAAAAAAAAATATGCAGATAGATATATTTTATTAAAACCTTTTTAGAAAATGTAATTTTTAAATAATTAAATTTGCCTGCATTTATTCAGTCAGGAAATTTCAATGTTCTCGTTCCTAACTTAAAAGTTTTTATTGTTAAAAGTTGTTAGGTTGTTTAATACACAATATACTTTTAAAGAGTTGCTGAAAAACATAAAGAGTTTTAAAGGATGTGTATTCAAAATGTAAGTCTGGCTTCTATTTATTTTTTAAAAGCCTGCGTTTAAAACGATTTATGCTAACTTTTTCACATTAAACAAATTAAGCTTGTTTCATTATATGCATTATACTACTGAGATGCAATACACAATTTATCGTGGTATATACGATTTATTTTAAGAAGTAGCAAAACATTTCTGTAATTTAAATAAAATATTGCGTAAATCTATTGTAATACTTGGAAATTTTTCCACAGAAAATTTCTCACGCCTTGCATTCATAGTATTTCAAATTTTAATTGCTTAAAAGGCGTATAGCCAATATAGTGAAAAAGTATCCAAACAGGGACTCGAACCCGGGTCTTCAGTATAGCGCACTGAAGACCAGTTCATTTGGTAGAACGTTAGTGCGCTATACTGAAGACCCGGGTTCGAGTCCCGGTTTGGATACTTTTTCACTATGTTGGCTATACGCCTTCTAAGAAATTAAAATTTGAAATATTATAAATATTGCGTATTGGTTTTTGTTCATCTTGTGTGCAGGAGAGATATTTAATTATTTCAATGGCCATATTTGTCCTAGAATAACAGTAATTGTCAAACATTTGACATTTACAATTTAATTTTTTCTTTACTGTAAACTATATCAATTCCATGATCACCAAATAAATTTAAAATTAGTATTTTCGCGTCATCAGTTTTTTTTCTACAAAATCATTTAAAAAAGCCGAAACATCTGTATTTTTTTTCTTTGAAAATAATCATCACATCGCGTATAGATAATTTCTTGCAGCATACAGAGAAGTAACAGAAAGTGAAAGACAGAGAAGCAACATAAAGTAAAATAATTTATTGTTCAGTGCTATCCACAATCTGCTGCATGCAAAGTGTCATCAGTCTATGAAAATTTGTGAAACACAATAAAATGTTTTGTTTTCTGTTGCTTCTCTGTCCTTATTGGTTGTTTTCACTTTTCTTCTTAGACTGTCGTGCTACCATTCTAATGCTTCTTATGTTTTTTTTTTTTTTTTTTTTTTTTTTTTTTTTTTTTGCTATGAAGATCACATTCCAATAAAAAAAAGTAAGTGTTTCTATTTAAAATTTTCGAAATTTTGTGACTGTAACCGTAACTGTTATAATTTAACTATTGTTTTTCATATGATTTTTGAGCACATACCTTAAAATACTTTAAACCAAATTTCATTCAGTTTCTGTGAACGGTATGATAGCTAGGAGCTCGAATATCGGGAAAGTTTTTTTTTTTTTATAATCACCGTGTATTTTCTTATCCTTTAAACCCAAAACTATCTCCTTTTATACATATAATTATTCTTTTATTTATTAATTAATATACTGCCTGTGTTCTGTCATGTTAGTAAAGTATCAAGTATTTTTAATTAAAGGGAAATTAAAGGGATTAATTAAAAGAAATCGGAGCCTTTCGGATAATTTATCGTTTTTTATGTATTCAATACTTTTTTTTTTTTTGTAGAGTTGTCTAGTAAATAATAATATTTAAAATAAAAAATTCTTTTAAAACATTCCTATGTAAAACTTTCTAATAAAAAAAAATATGACATGCTAAATTTTCTGTTCAATATTTTATTCATAATGTAAAAAATATTTTAATACTTGCTAATATCTTATTATAAATAAAGATGATAATTAGCATTCCTAGAAAATTTTGCTAATTAGCAACATTTTTAATGTTTTTAATGTTTTTACTCTCTCGATTTTTCATACTGAAAAAGTCGTAACAAGATTTTGAAAGATGGCGAGTTCATGATGTTGCCATAGAAACGAAAAAAACAAGCGAGATTCAGAAAAGGAATGTTTTAATTCGTATAAAGAGAAAAGAAAATTGTTTTCTATCTTTAACAAGCAATGAATGCAAAACTTTGATTACATTTTGTAACTTTTATAGTTAGTAAATAATTTATGTATAAATACATCAAATAAACAAAAACGAAAAATCATGCGTCAAGCATAGATTATGAAACACTTTCCAACACTTCCAAAACACGTTTAAAAATCCTTACCGTTTAATAAGGTGAAACATGACGTTTAAGTAAACAATTTGGAAATCACATAACACATTTAAAAACCCATTTCAGGAATTACCAACAATATTCGGAAAAATATCTGATTTCTTTTGTGCAGCCCTGTACATGTTCTATAAATTTGTATATATACCACATAGAATGCTTAAATTTAGTTCAGCTAGAAAACGCATAGCACAGTTGAAAATTCTTCTGCAGCAATTTCCATCAATAAACGGAAATGTACTCGAGATATTTTGTGCTACCCTGTATATTATGAATAGAATTTATACGCACCAAAATAATAATAAAAAAAATAACAACTGAAAATGCATTTCCAGTAATTATTATTAACAGACAGTACTTTAACTAAATTATTTTGTGTGACTCTGTAAATGAACTATCAATGCTTACACACAATATTCTATATTAAGACTCTTGTAATGCACCTCAGTGATATATATCAATTTCAATAGGTTTGAAATAGTGAAAGATTACTAAAATAAACCGCAAACGATTTTCCCCCATAGACATAGTAATGTAAGAGAATTCTTTTGAGTGTTCCTTTTAAAGAAATATAAGTGTTATGCACACCATATTCTATAGTAAGCCTCGAGTAATGCACCTCAGCGATATTATATCAATTTCAATATGTCTGAAATAGTGAAAGATTATTACAATAAACCGCAAAAGATTTCCCTCCATAGACAGTAATGTAACAGAATTCTTTTGAGTGTCCCCCATTTTCAATACCGAAACATATATCAATTGCATGACAATCCGAGAATATTTAAGCGAGTTACAGCACGGACAGACAGGCAGACGACAAACAGACATACCGAATTCATAAATACATTTCAACTATGTTGGAAAGTGTTAAAAAGATTGTTTTTTATCTTTAACAAGCAATGAATGCGAAATTTTGATTACATTTTGTAACTTTTATTCATAGCAACAAATATACGTACAAATACAGCAAATAAGAAAGGTATCATTCGAAAATTTCACACTAATAACTTTTTATCAATTATTTGAGCATTTCAATGATTTACAAAAAGTTGTAGTTATCTACCTTATTAAAATCCATACGCGTATATATCTATGTAACCTCAAAAACTGGGAAACCATAGGGCGCAGGGCTACGAAATTTGGCACACGGGTTGCTGGTAGGCGGCCCATGGACAATCGGGGCAAAAAAATCGAAAATTTTAAATATATTTTTTTTTATGTTTTTCACGAATGTTTGCCTTTTTTATGTTCAACCCGTAACCGCGCGAGTTCTAACCAGTTCTAAATGTTTACTTCAATGTGAGATATACATAATACGTACGCCACGCTGCAATGCTAAGAACCTGTAGCGGGTATTACGATAATTCTTTTACCTCGCATGCAAATAATTAGAGATTATTTAAATGTGCTTAATTATTACCTTTTTTAGAAATATAAAGAAAAACATTTTATCACAGACATCAACAAAACTTTTTATTCTATTTATGCCCTTATTCCAAAAATATCGTTTTATTGTCTACTGCCATAGCAACATGATAAATTAAATTTCATTAAAAAAATGCACAGTAGTAGAAAAATATTTTTCTAAATCGAATAATTATTGAACAACTCAACACTTTAACAGGGGAATTCTTATTTCTTATTTAGATATTTTAAAGGTGTTTGTTATCATTGCGTTTTTATGCAAATTTTCGTTTTATATTCGATTATTATTATGTGTATTTGATGTGAATTTTTTACATACTACTACTTTTTACTACAGATTTTTGGTTGTGTAAATAGCGATCTTTAATAGAAATAAGAAATTTTTATAGTGATAAACTTTAGTTTGGTTGTACGGATTTTTATTTTTAAGTTTGGTTTTATTATTAAATTCATGAACTCCCGTGCGTAGAACGGGCTAAACAGCTAGCAACAACTTAATAAAATAATAATAAAAGAAAATAATAAAAAATCAGACACAGAATTCTATAATAAAGAAAGTTATTCATATAAATATAAAAATAAATGTCAAGGATTTTTAAAATATATAGTTTAAAAATCCTTGACACATATCTAATTAAATTTTTCAGCGGAGCTGAAATTACGCTGGAAATTAATGAATATTACAAAGAATGTGAATTATCACTTACTACACATCGTACAACCAACAGAGTGAAAGAAAATCTCTAGATCGGGAATCAAACCCTGAACTCTTGGTATCACACACCAATGCTCTACTATTTGAGCTATCCATCTAGTCTACATCTAGTCTAGCAACATCTAGTCTAGCATTTCTCACTATTAATATGTTGGCAAGACTGCAATATTGTAGCAGAAGATGGAAAATCAATCATGAGTACACATCTTCAGTGGCATTCATGAGACGAATTAAATCCCAGTTATGCCAACATATAACAGTGAGAAATGGTAGACTAGATGGCCCGGATAGCTCAAATAGTACAGCATTGGTACGTGATACCAAGGGTTTCGTGTTCGATCCCCGAACTGGACATTTTTTCACTCTGTTGACTGTTGTGTAGTAAGTGATAATTCATATCCTTTGCTATATTCATTAATTTCCAGCGTAATTTCAGCTATGTTGAAAAATTTAATTAGCTATATCTATATATTCACCGGTATTGCGATTTAATTCGTCTCATGCATGCTACTGAAGATGTGTGCTCATGATTGACTTTCCATTTTGTTCTGCAAAGTTTCAGTCGTGCCAACATATAACAGTGAGAAATGGTAGAGTAGACATCGTCCGGATAGCTCAAATAGTACAGAATTGGTGCATGATACCAAAGGTTTCGTGGTCGATCACCCAATCTGGAGATTTTTTCATTCTGTTGGCTGTTGTGTAGTAAGTGATAATGTACATCCTTTGCTATATTCATTAATTTCCCGTGTAATTTCAGCTATGTTGAAAAATTTAATTTGATATATCTATATATTCACCGATATTAGGATTTAATTTCAGTCTTGCCAGCATATAACAGTGAGAAATGGTAGAGTAGACATCGTCCGGATAGCTCAAATAGTACAGAATTGGTGCATGATACCAAAGGTTTCGTGGTCGATCACCCAATCTGGAGATTTTTTCATTCTGTTGGCTGTTGTGTAGTAAGTGATAATGTACATCCTTTGCTATATTCATTAATTTCCCGTGTAATTTCAGCTATGTTGAAAAATTTAATTTGATATATCTATATATTCACCGATATTAGGATTTAATTTCAGTCTTGCCAGCATATAACAGTGAGAAATGGTAGAGTAGACATCGTCCGGATAGCTCAAATAGTACAGCATTGGTGCGTGAAACCAAGTGTTTTTGGTTCGATCCCCGATCTGGACATTTTTTCACTCTGTTGGCTGTTGTGTAGTAAGTGATAATTCACATCCTTGGTTATATTCATTAATTTCCAGCGTAATTTCAGCCATGTTGAAAATTTTAATTTGATATACATATATTCACCGATATTGGGATTGAATTCGTCTCATGCATTACACTGAAGATGCGCGCTCATGATTGGCTTTCCATATTGTGCTGAAAAGTTTCAGTCTTGCCAACAATATAAGAGCGAGAAACACTAGACTGGTTGTCATCCGGATAGCTCAAATAGAACAGCATGGGTGCGTGATACCAAGAGTTCCGGGTTCGATCCCCGATCATGTTGTACGTTGCGTATTAAGTGATAATTCACATCCCTTGGTATATCCTTGACACATTTCATAATTCAATAAAATATCAGCTAATTAGCGTATGTGTAGTTTGAATGAAAAGGCTTTCTTATTAACGAAAGTTTTTCTTAATAGCCTCATCATCACGCGAAGAAACCTGTAAGCTAACGTTAAACCTACGGGAAAATTCTTTTGTATTATAATGTTCGCATTTCGATATTTGTAAATTACATTTTTTGTGTTGGATAACTGAGGTCGATCTCTAAAAAGACCCTTTTCTTACTTTTTCAATTTTGGTTGCCTTTTTTTATGAGGATATTTTTACTTTCGTAATTAAAATCAAAAAATTAAAAAAGGACTTTTGTAGAGATCGATCTCAGCTATCCAACGCAAAAACATTATTTTAAAATATCAAAATAGAAATAAAAATATATAGAAAATTCCATATAATACGAACGTCAAATTCACCTTATCAAATTTATAAAACACAATGTAAACACATTGATAATTTGTGTTACTACAGAGGTGCAATAATTCAAAACACAGTTTTGAAACATTAAAACTATTAGATGTTAAAATTCATGAGCTTTCGGCTAAACATTAGCCTTCCTCAGATGAAAACAAGTAGTCGAGAAGCTAGTAACACAAATTATCAATGTGTTTACATTGTGTTTTATATCAAAATAGAAACCAGATTTTTCAAAAAAATGCTGCAGTAGGTTAACATTGGCTTGCGGCCTGACTGAAGTAACCTCTTAAGCAAATAATAATAATAATAATAATAATAATACAATACTTCAGAAAATAGCCCTTAGATGGTGCTGAACTGTCAAAGTTGGTAAAAGCATAAAAAAACTCAACATAAAGCAATTAGAGCTCGTTTATTTTGTGAAATCTACTTCCATATTTCAATAAGTGTATCTTTTTCTTATCTAAAACCACATCCAAATAATACTAAATTTCGTTCCACAAGTGTTTAAAAAGTAATGTTAAAATTAATGTTTAATTTTAGTAAAAGTCTTATACCAGAAAATATAATTGAATTTTTTTTTTAATATTTCAAAATTTCTTTAATTATTACTTCTTAATTTTTTCTTTTAGTGATTCGTGAAAACTGTTTCTGCTGACAGTTAGCAAACAAATGAGTAATATTTCAAAAAAAGATCGCCGATGTATTATCATTATCCAAATTTTGAATGGAGAATAACTTATCCTTTATCAACGTAAAAGCCAACAAAATTTTATTTCTTTCTAGCAAAACACGCGGCTTTACAGGCATGGTTGTTGGAATATGCCGAGCGTTATTTGTGTGCCAGCTAACATTATAAGGAAATTATAACCGCGGCGGTTAATTTAAATATTACTAATTACGAAATAATTTCAATAAATTTCATTCTTGTTCAGCAGTCTTGATTTAATGAAAAAATGACCATGGCAATCTGTTTACAGCCACCCCCTCCCAAAAACAGATGCAATGTAACTTACTTGGGAACTCTGGTTTATCAGCTATCTCGTACAGTGAAATAAATTTAAAATCGGTTCAGTAGTTTCAGAGTCTATTTCCTACAAATGAACAATTGTTTCCATTTTACAGTATTACGCTGTGAAAAAAAAAAAAAGACATGATTTTTAAATTTGGAAAACATAATATAACAAATAACATAATAAACAAACATAATAAACATAATAATAACATAATAAAACACAGTAATCTCTTCTGTGTCACCCCCGAAAAACTTTCTTTTTCTTTAGAAATGTCAGAAACTAGCATATTTGTGAAATTTAAAGAAGCATTTATAGCAATAAAGTTCTTTTTGCTGCCACGGATTTTCGGAAACGTTTTCGAGTCGTTTTATGGTGTATTAACGAGTTTTCTCAACCCGGAATGTAAGTTTTTCGGATGCTATCCGTTCTCAAGTAAACATTTTCATGTTCAACAAACATGTTTTACGGGAAAACATGATAAATAAACAGCATTAACATTAAGATTAAAATTATGATTATTTTATTGCACTTACATGTATAAATTCAGTTACGGAACTGAAAATGTTTAACTGAGAATTGACGGTTTCCTAAAAACCAATATTTCAATTAAAAAAAAACTGTAAAAATGATATTGTAATACACTGTAAAAATGACTCGGAAACGTGTCCGGAAACTAGTGTCAGACAAAGAACCTTGTTTTTAACACTTTTCAACAAAGTTGAAAAGTGTTTATAAATTTGGTTTGTTTGTTTGTCTGTCTTCTGTCCGTGCTCTAATTCGCGTAAATATACACGGATTTCCTTGAAATTGATATATAAAATCTGATAGCCAGAAAAAAATACAAGTCGCCAGTAAAAAACATTTGCCCCCCCCCCCCCCATCCTCTTCCCCGTCATTGATTTTTAAAAAAAACAGGAGTTTTTTTAGGAATTAATTGTGAAAAAATAATAATAAGCACAGTTTAGAATTATTAGTTATACATAGTTTAAAATAGAACGTAATTTAGAAAGATAATATAAACTATATTTTCTAATGAAATTTATAAAACTTGCAATCACTTATAATCACTTATATTATGCTGACAACTTATATAAACACAAAAATCAGATTTGAAACTTAAAGAAAAGAAAACTCGAGAATTTTTTAAGATTGTATCCAATTTTAGATGCCACAGAGACTGGATTGACACTATTTCTTACTCTTTTATTGAAATATCCTCTCTCCCCCCACATTCTAATCACGTGAAAGAGTGGTGTTTTCTGTGCATGAGTTGGAAAATGCCTTTTAAATTTAGTTCTTCGATTAAAAGTACGATAGAAGAGGAAGATCACTGATTGCCGCGCACGAGTAGGGGTGGGGGAGAGAAATGCCATTTGTGCTCATTTCGTATGTCAATTCTTTTTCAGAAATCACCCCGAAACATCAAATCATTTTGGTCGTCAGATCAAAAAACTTGGTAGCCAGTGGCGACCTGGTGACCGCATTTGTTAAGCCCTGTTATTGGGTTTACTATGGCATGTTTTGTATTGAAAATGAATTGTGTAGAATTTATGGTTCTTTTAGAGGGACACTCAAAAGAATTCCGTTACATTACGATCTATGAGGAAAACTCGTTTGTGGCGTATTTTAATGTCGTTACACTATTTCAAACATGGTCAAATTGATGCATATCACTTAAGTGCACTAGAAGACGCTTACTGTAGAATGTGATGCGTATAGAATGTATCGTTCATTTACAGGGACGCTGAAAAAATTTCGTTACTTTAAGGTCTATGGGAAAAATTGTTTGCAGCGTATTTTAATGATCTTACGCTATTTTAAACATATTCAAATTGATACGTATCACTGAGGTGCACTGCAAGGCTTTTACTTTAGAATATGGTATGCATAGAATGTATCGTTCATTTACAGGGACACTCAAAAGAATTTGATTACAGTACAGTCTATGAAAATTAATTGCTGAAAGCTCGCTATCAGTTGTGATACGCGTTTTTAAATGTAACTCATTTTTTGCATGTTAATTGGTGCATACAAATTCTATAGATTATATACAGGGCTGCTCAAAAGATTTGATGTACATATCCGTTTATTAACGGAAATTTCTGAGGAGAAATTTTCAATTGTGCTATGTAATTCCTAACTGAAATAAATTTTAGCATACTGTGTAGTATACATACATATCTATAGATCTTATACAGGGCTGCACAAACGAATTCGGATATATTGTTTGGCTATTGGTAGTAATTGCTGAAATTAGATTTTTTAATATGTTATGCGTTCTATAAATTGTTTACTTAGTAAAATGTGAAGTTTTGTTAGAATATTCTGAATGTGTTGGAAAGAGTTTAATAATCTATGCTTGAAGCACGGTTCTTCGTTCTTGTTTTATAAATGCTTCTTTAAATCTAGAAAATGTATTGGTGTCAGAGGTTTCTAAAAATAAAAGAATGGTTTTTTTTTTTTAAATCGTGAGTAATTCGGAAGAGATTATAGTATTTTTTTGCTGTTGTTATATATAGTTGTATTATAAATTTTTCAATTAAGAAACATTTGTCTTTTTAAACTGTGTAATGTTAAAACTATCAATGTATTTTAAAAATATGCCTAATACTTTTGTGCACATTTTACAGGGTATCTTTAAAAGGTCTGACACATTTTATTGTTTAATAATTCATAAAATATTGAAGTTGTAAGCAAATCTATGGTATTTATGCATAGATTAATAACTCATATATTTTCTTTTATAGTGTGAACAATGTTTCCTTAGGCAGTTTCCTTTTCCTGTTTGAATATATTTTGTTTTGTAAATATCGTCTCACTGAAAAGACACTCACATGCATGAACATAGAACATTTCTCAATAGGCGGCGCATATGTAGGACAGGCAAAATTTGAGAGAGCTTGACTGGGATGTTTTGATGCATCTACCCTATAGCCCGGACCTTGCCCCGTCCGACTATCATTTGTTTCGATCTCTACAGAACTCTCTTAATTGTGTAAAACAGGTTTCAAAAGAGGCTTGTGAAAATCACTTTGTTCAGTTTTTCGCCCAGAAATCTCAGAAGATCTACAGTGAATGAATTATGGTTTTAGCGAAAACGTGGCAAGAGATCATTGATCAAAACGGCACATATATCATTGATTAGTGTTGAAAATTTATATGAATAAATTCTCTTTGAAAAACATTAAAAAAAAACGAAATTACTTTTTCCTCAATTCAATATTTAGTTTCTATCCCTAACAATTCTGAATAAATCATAATTTAGAATGTTTTCCGCTCTTTTTACAAATTTCAATTTCAATTTTTTAATAAACTGTTTATACCGAGCGTCTCCATCTTAAAAA
Organism: Maratus michaelseni; assembly: GCA_963931845.1. Taxonomy (NCBI): domain Eukaryota; kingdom Metazoa; phylum Arthropoda; class Arachnida; order Araneae; family Salticidae; genus Maratus; species Maratus michaelseni. The sequence continues at coordinate 325,457,601 of OZ007591.1, forward strand.
TTACCACTATATTAAATTTCACGCTTCTAACTCGTATAAATGCAATTAAATCATAATTTAAAACGTTTTTAGAACGTTTTCCGCTCATGTTAACCTTGTAAATTTCGATTTTTTTAGAAAACGTTAGCAAGAAATTGCATTTTGAAACCACCATGCCAAATACAAATCTCCTATACCAACTGTACCACATAAATCGTAATTTTAGGACCTTTTTTTGCTCCTGCACCCTTTTAAATTTCTCATTTTTTGAAAAAATCTTCTGGAAGAGCATTTACGTGTCTAGAGTAACAGCCATTCCAAATTTCGACTTTTTATCCTTAACAGTTCCAAATAAATCGTAATTATTTTTAAAACTGTTCTGTGTGACCTTTTTTGTCTTAAACGTAACAGCCATGTCAAATTTCAAGATCCTTTTCCTAACAATTCCAATAAAATTGTAATTTAGAACTTTTTAGAACGCTTTCTGCTCATTTAATCCTTTTAAATTTCGTTCTTAACAAACCATTGTTAGCGAGCATTTGTATCTTAAAAGTAACAGTCATGTCAAATTGCAAAATCCTATTCCTAACAATTTAAATAAAATCATAATTTAGAACGTTTTTAGAACGCTTTCTGCTCATTTCACCCTTTTAAATTTCGAATTTTTTTACAAACCATTGTTAGTTAGCATTTGTCACATAAAAGTTACCGCCATGCCAAATTTCAAGTTTCTAGTTCGTTCAGTATCACAAAAATAGTAATTTAGAACGTTTTCTCTCCTTTACCCTTTTGAATTTCGATTTAAGAAAAATCTATTCTGTGTATGAACTTGCGTCTTAAAATGTAGCAGCCATGTCAAATTTAATGTTTCTGTCCTTAACAATTCCATAAACTTCGTAATTTAGAACACGTTTACCTCACATCACCCTTTTAAATTTCTATTTTTTTATAAACTGTCCTTAGAGAGCAAGTGCATCTTATAAGTAACTACTTTGTCAAATTTCAAGTTTCTAACTCTTTCAGTATCACAAAAATAGTAATTTTAGAACTTTTTTTCTCCTGGAACCCTCCTTTGGTTTTCACACCAACATCAAATATAGCCTATGTTAGAGCACGGGTTGTCACCATGAAATTGTCATCCTCTCTTTTGAAATCGGTTCGGTAGTTCCACAGATTCCACAGAAAATGAAATTTAGAATGTTTTTAGAACGCTTTTTGCTCATTTCACCCTTTTAAATTTCGCTTTTTTTTAGAAACTCATCTTAAAGAGCATTTACACCTTATAAGAAACTACCATGCCAAATTTCAAAATTCTAGTCCTTTCATTGTCACAAAAATTGCAATTTTAGAACGTTTTTCATTATCGCACTTCCCTGGGAGTAATTGTACCAACATAAAATATAACCTATGTTGGAGCAGTAACTGTCACCATGAATTTGAAATCCGTTCGGTAGTTCCAGAGATTCCATAGAAATTGTAATTTAGAACATTTTTAGAACACTTTTCCTTCATTTCACCCTTTTCAATTTCAAATTTTTTTAGAATTTGTTCTTAGAGAGTATTTACATCTTGTAAGTAACTACCATGCCAAATTTCAAGTTTCTAGCTCCTACAGTATACAAATAACCGCAATTATAGGACGTTTTTCGCTCCTGCACCTACCTGGGGATAGTGGCACCGACATAAAATATAGCCTACGTTGGAGCAGGGATTGTCACCATTACTTTTGAAATCGGTTCGGTAGTTTCTGAGATTACCTCCTACAAACAAACAAACGTTACTATTAGTATAGATTAGTAATATTAGTATAGATTAAACATCAAAATGTATCAGGTATTTTATAGACAACTTGTATAATGGAAGTGCAAGAGAAGGCAGTCCAAAACCGGAAAAATAACACGCCAAATATTAATAATATCGTAATTAATGATCATATTAAAAATTATTTCTTTATTAAATTTCTGCATAAAATTAGAGCATGCAATAAATCCTTAAACATAACTAAGATTGGTAGAGGGACAATTAATACACTCGTAAGTTCCATAATTATTTTTAAATTAATACATCTTAAATAAGTGCACATCCATTAAATGTTTTCATAAATGTTCGAAATTTGAAATTTATCATTTAAATGAAATCGGACTTAGAGAGAAGGAGGAAACATTCTTGTAACATACATTCATATTATAAAGCTAAAACATGTCCGTGACGTCATGGCGATAGGGAAAAAATTTACTTTCAAATGCAATTTTTCTGGAAATTGTATTTCACTTTATTGATTCTTTATAGTTTTTAAATAATTTTTAAGAATGATTTAAAAATAATAATAGTATGTTCTATCGCGTGCAGGTCGATTACGGTAGATTAACCGGTTTGCACTAAAAACAATATAAATAGTTTAACGTATGATTCAGGTTAATATCTGATAACGGAATTAACCCACAATCAATCAATCAATCAATCAATCAATAAAATAACATAAACAAAACAAATTTAACAGATATGTAATCGAACTACGTTCTAATTCCTTAAATAATCAGAATAAAAATAGCCACTGTAAATAGCAAAATCTTTAGCAACTAACTTCTGCCATGCGGCAAACACAAAATAATCGCTTTTAATAAATTTCAAAAGTTTATTTGTATATATAATTCATATTTTTCACATGAAAATGCTTTATTGTGTTTTTAATAGTCAATCTAAAATAAATATATATTAAATGTAAAAAATCGGATAGAATTTTCCATTTAAAAAATTGTTTTTACCTATGTTCCGCACATCGGCACTGCATATGTACTGTAATTCGGAAAACCTGGGTTGGATCCAATGATTACTTTAAATTTCAATTGGCTTTTATGACAAGAAAAGATGGAGGTGGAATACAATTAATAAAATTTATTCAACAATTTTGTATAAAGTCAATGCAGCTGAAAACGATCAACGAAAAAAGATATATTTATTTTAGGTTGAACATCAAATTGATATAAAGTTAAGTTGGCTTTTTAAAAAGATGAGCTTTTACTGAAAATTCTCGGAATTGAAGTTTAATTTTACTTTACAATTAATTATGCAAACTATCTTTAAGGACAGTTTATTACTTGAACTACAGTGACAGAACTACAAGAACAAGAGTTGTTTTGATTATATTTATATTTTTAAAAAAGTCTTGTAATTTTTTCCGGTAACTGCAAACTATCTGTTTTTTATTATTTTTTTTAATGTGTTTTTAAATGTGTAAGAAATAATGTGAAAATATAGACCCGTTGTTAATTAGCAAAAAATGGACGTAATAAAAGAAATTTAACAAATTTGATTTGTGAACGGGATAAAATATTTTAATTACATATTTAATATTGTCAACAATGATAGTAAATGTCTTTTCCATAATCATGCTGGTGTCTGCTGGGTCTGGCATCTTTTACAGTTTTTTTCTTTGCTATGGATAGTTGTTTGTTGTTGTTGTGTGTGTATATATGCCTGTTCAAAAGGGTTGTTTACCAGTAAAACAGCTACGCTACAGATCTGACGGCTGGAAGCCAAACTTAGCCGAAACTTGCATATGCTTATCGATACGTATATCCATAATAACGTATTAATATATATATTTACAGTAGCGCTACTTCTAACACTTAAAAATGGTAAAGAAAAAGCCTCGGAACCATAATTTTCAGATAATTTCTTTGGGACTAAATAAACTTAATACTTTTTAAATCATTCATTTAATCAATTAATTTAATTTGATCAATCATACATTTATCTTTAATCAATTACAATGAAATTTAAAAAAATTCAATATTTGACACAAATTACAGTTTCTCTGTCTTGAGTTATAATTTCAGACAAACGAAATCAGTCATTAATTCTGAGACAGACACCCTGAATCGATGCATAGTGCTACTCCACTAATTAAGAACTCTCCGTAGTACCAGTTTAAAACAAGTACGTATACAAACTCGCAAATGATCACATAAGACTCCTAGGGTGCTTAAAAAGCGCGGCTCCCATCCACTACTGGACATTGCCCCCATGTTCTCCTGATTCCTGTATCGGCGCGATCGTAGCCCCACACATGGGTACGAGAGTGGCAAGACAGGTTCGGTTCATGAAAGACAGTCCATGACATCCTCGAAGCCGGGCTTGTCTGGAGAACTCATAAGAGTAACCAGGGCCCAGCTACTAATCAGGGGCTCCCTCTCATGATTTGCTATATCCCAATTAGAGATCGAGAATAACTCACACGAGTGATCTCATGTCTCTCTAGTCGGGAATGGACACACACATCTTAAAAACTAGGTTAGTAAACACAGATAGGCTAAAAAACTTGGAAGAGGGTTCCGACACACGCCACGCTGTCGGGTGACCAGGCCGTCAGAGCCGTAGGGCCAGGAGAGCGTTAGTTTGAAAGCAAAAAGTGATAGGATCGAAACAGGTAGTGCGATAGTTTCGTGCCGGTGGTCCGGCAAGACCTGTGTAACCGCCCGCGTCCGCTAGCTCACTCGCACTAGACATGAACACCAAAACCTTAACCAGAGGGCTCCCGACATCTGGCTCCATATCTCAACATCAGCTGCCTCCGGCGCCCCCCGCCAGGGGCCCTGGGAAAGGACAAGAGCAGCACTCATCTTGTCTATCCCCTGGAGTGCCGTACGCTGAGAAAGGATGAGTTTCAGGCCACTCGAATCATGTCCGGTTCGAGATCCCCAGGCTGCACTTAGGATTGTCCGGTCGAACCGGCGAAAGCCGGCCTCCCAGTCCTCCCGGAAGTGGACTTACGTCGGTTACTGCTCCCTCGGAGGCCCTGCTTTGTCCCAAACTCCTGAAAATAGAATCCGGACGCCACAGCGCCTACTGCCGGGCTCCAGGTCATCCCACCGCGTCTCGAGAGACCGGGTTGATTCCGGAACACCCGGAGGAGCACGCAGCCCAATGATCACATAAAGTAGCACTTGCTGCCAATTTTCAAAAATAGCAAACCCGGTGGTCGAATAGCTTCGGTATCATATTATTTCAGATATTTTTTATCGTATTAAATAAACTTTATACTTCGGACCCATCAATTTAATTTTAATCAATTCATTTAAAGTTATAAATCATTCATTTAACTTTTATCAATTAGAATGAAATTTAAAACTGTTTAATATTTGACACTTATTCCATTTTCTCTGCCTTGAGTTAGAAGTGTTCACAAATGGAATCAGTTATTAATTCTATTACATACAACCTGAATCGGTGCATAGTACTAATTTACTAATCAAAATATCTGTTAGTTTGTCAATCAATGTATAAATTTTCAGCTGTGTCTGTCCTTATACCTTGATTTTTATCATTTTTTTCAGATGTTTGCTGTTTTTCTAATACTCTTTTTTTTTTTTTTTTTTTTGAACTCGAAAGTTTCAAAAATCAAGCTTACAAAATTAAAGAAATCATTGTTCAATATTGCAATCCTCTCCCCCCTACACTTGCCAGGTATATAATTTTTTTAAACTATTTGAAGTTCTCATAGGTACTTAAGTTTAAAGCTTAAAACTTATGATATGAAATCGTACAAAAATGTACAAAAGTATATCATTACTATTTTTATTAACGTATTAACATATCCTTTTATAACTGTAAATTCAGTAGATTCTGACTAATTGGAACACCGTTAAATTGAAACAAAATGTCAAAAACAAAATAGAAAAATAAAATTAACTTTATTTTGATAACTTGGTTAGTCGCTTTATCGAGAAAAATCGTTCTGTGTCGACATGTCCCAACTAACCGGAATCTACTGTACTCTGAATCGATCTAATAATGTAACAGCATTTTAGATACATTTTAATAGCACTTGAAATAATTCAGAATAACGAAATGATGTTTTAATTCTTGCCACCCTGGACTAAAACATCCTCGAAAAATGAACAATGCAATTATCATCAAAAAACGAAGATTTTTTTTTTTAAATGCTAGTGTTTTATAATCGGATTAACGTGATTAGAGACCCCCCTTAGTTCTAGAACAGAGCAACGTAGAACGATATGTTATATACTATAACCTTCCCTGAAAAATAATCTATCTAACAGTGCATCCCCCATCAAAATGCGTTTAACATAATCTTTTTAAAAGGACTAAACTTTCATATAACTGGATTCATCTGACACATAATTCTGTAACTAAATAACGCAAACGACTTTATATAATAAAATCTACCCTAAAAAATTATCTAACCGTTCAATATCCATCAAAATATATTCAGCTGAATGGTTAAAATTGGCTATCTTTCATAATCTGGATTATCCGATTATAGAAAATTCCCCCATAATTCTAATTTCGTAACATTATTTATTTTATGAGAAGAAATTCCTCGATTTTTAACGACAGTTTGAATTTCTTCCGTCATTTCGCATATAACTGTAATATCTGATTTTTAAGGAATTCTTTTAAAGTTTGTACCTTTTTTTACCGTTTGAATTTCTTCTGTTGCTATAATAAGGCATTTATTTTTAGAAATTATCATTTGGAATTTTAGAATTTTGAGGTTTTGGCGCCAAAGACATAGCCAAATTAGAAATCTGTGCAATATCTCACGAACTATCGGACTTAGAAGAATGTACTTGGTAGCATTCGATTCAAAATACTATAATAGTTGATTTTTAAGGGATTATTTTTAAGTTTGTGCCCATTTTTACCCTCCTTAGGGGTTAAGTTTTAGAAAATTCTTTCTTAGTGATTGTGGCCCGACCAGTGGCTGAGAGGTTCTGCTCTCAAAGCTAGTAGACGGGAGGTGTTGGGTTCAAACCCTTGTCGCGCACTCGTCGACCTAACCGTTCGGAGTTTTCCGTGGTTTTCTTCGAACCTTGCCGTAAATACGGGTTAGGATCCCTTAGAAAGACCCCACGGAGGGCACTCCCCCTATTGCCTATATCCCACGTGTTGATAATCGGCCGTTATAAAATCAATCAACCAACCAACTTAGTGATTGTTTACGTCGTAAGAAGTATTTTTATATTCTATTATCATCTTTCTAGGTTTAGTAGTTTGGGCTATGCGTTGATGATCTCCCCAGTCAGGACTTTATTTTAAATATATATAGAGAGATAAATTATATTTTTGTAATGTCCATGAGTAGAATATTTTAGTAAAGTATCGATTTATATTAAGTCAGTTTTTATACCTATTATATAACGTGTGAACAAAGGCTCTTTATAATTAGTCTCTTTACAATTTCAAGCTTTTATTACAAACACAAATTGTTAACCGATGCATGTATGGAAAGTATATATTAGGAGTATATAATGGAGTTTTTATTGCATCAATTAATAAATGTATTCGTGCACCATTGGTTACATACGGCACGTTAAGACGATAATTCTCGGTGTTTTCCTCTGATAATCTTTTTCGTTCACTTCTTGCTTTATCCAGTACTGAACAGCTCTCCATGATTTTCTTGTGCCATTCATATGTGGTCACAAGAAATTCATTGAGAACAGCAGAGTATTGAATACAGAAAGGAAGAGAGGAAAAAATACTCGTCGATTACCCCTTTGACGTGCTTCGTGCAACAATGGTGCACTTATGCACGTTTATTAATTGTTCCAAAAAAGAAAAGAAAAAAAAAGCGGTTTAAAAAAAAATTAACTGCGTGTTTAGTTAATAGTAGTTATATAATATACAGTGTTTTTCTACACGAATATCGGGGTTTTAACGCTTTGTAGTATCTATTATAAAAAACTTAAAATTATACTTAACACATAAAATGAAAGAGCAACTCAAACAGTTTTACCTACAAGCTTACAAGTGTTCAATGTGAACACCTTTCCTCACACGGCACACATCAAGTCGATAGCTCAGTTCTTCCCAAACGCCACTCTACGCTCACCCGATCTGACGCCATGTGATTTCTACCTGTTGGGGTTCATAAAGGATCGAGTGTATGTGCCTCCACTACCAGCTGACCTACACTGTAAAAAATGACCAATGTTTCTTATTTTATGAAAATATGCTATAACCACGAACGAAAATATAATATCCCCAGAAACGAATACATTTTCAAAATTTAAAGAATAATTTATAAAAAAAAATTATTTTTAGCTGCCAGAATTTTTCAGAAACGTTTCCGAAAGGTTTTTATAGTGTATTAATTAGTGTCCTCAGGCTGGAATACCTGTTTTTCGAATGTTATCCATTCTCCAGTACACGTTTTCAGCCTCATAAGTTAATTTATACCTGAAAGAGTAAAAAAATAATCTTAATTTTAATGTTATTGTTAACGCTGTTAATTTTGCATGTTTGTCTGTTAAACATTTTTTTTAGCATGAAAATGTTTACTTCAGAATTGATAGCATTCGAAAAACAGGTATTCCAGGCTGAGGACACTAATTAATACACTATAAAATCCCTTCGGAAACGTTTCTGAAAAATTCTGGCAGCTAAAAATAATTTGTTTTTATAAATTATTCTTTAAATTTTGAAAATGTATTCGTTTCTGAGGATTCAAAAGACAATGTAACATGCAATTTGAAATTTCGGATAACTCAGAATATTATATTATATTTTCGTTCGTGGTTATAGCATATTTTCATAAAATAAGAAACATTGGTCATTTTTTACAGTGTACCCAACCTAAGAAACAGGATTGAGGCAGCTGTTGCAACAATTATCCCACAAACACTAATTAACGTTTGGGAAGAACCGAGCTGTCGACTTCATGTGTGCTGTGTGACGAAAGGTGTTCACATTGAACACGTGTAAGCTTGTAGGTAAAACTGTTTGAGTTGCTCTTTCATTTTATGTGTTAATTATAATTTTAAGTTGTATGTAATAAATACTACCAAGCTTTAAAACCCCGATATTCATTTAGAAACACCCTGAACTTTAAAATTTCCATTGAATGACGCAACATTTACAGCCTTAGCATCCCACGTCTCTTCCTTTATAAGAGACATTTTATGAAATGAAACACTACATCTAAACATCACACCTCTCAAAATTATTAAAGAAATACTTCAAAATATTTTGAAACTTTTTATTTTAAATGAGATTTTAAATAAAATGATACATTTACATTACAAAAGACACTTTTTAAAAGACAATTTAATTTTTATACAGTGCGTTTTAATTAAAAAGCATTCCGGCTTTTGAATGAAATCAGCGGAAAAGTCACATCATATTTAACGGTATATCGATTTTAAACAATACTTATTTTAAGTTTTTCATTTTCGGTTAAAGACATTGTATTTTTTTTTTAATCCCAAGAGAGTACTGCCCTTGTTTCAGTTAATTTTTTTTTCTTGTAGCGATCGATTCCGACTTTTAGTTAAACTTTTGGCTTAGAAGAAGATTCATTTTCATACGAATTTAATTCTTTTTTTATTTCTTTTTTAATGAAAAGTATAGAAAAGGGAGTTTTTCTAAAATTTGTGCAAGAGATTAAATTTAAACACTATAGAACTAAGTTCTTACTGCGAAAGTCACTTCTTTTTACATTTGATTTTTAGTATCACTGAAAAAACTGTTATATTTCTCTTATGTTTAGAGGATTTTTAAGAAACATAATGCTAAAATATTGAAATCTTAAAATTTACTTTATTATATATACATTTATTTAAAATGAAAGCACATGTTGAAAACAAAGAATGAGATATTATAAAAATAAATGGAAGCTGCAAGAATTAAACTTAATAAGACCAAAAATTAAAAATCAAAAACTATGAATATCTTATGGAATTTTCAGAGGAGCCTCATAAGAATAATTCCTAGTAAATATATGTTATTTCATCAAATAGTGTCAGCATTATGCATGTAGACAATTTTACGCTCCTTATAACATATATAAGAAACAAAAGAAAATTTAAAAAAAAACCACAAGAGATAAAATAAATAAATAAATAAATAAACCAATAAACAACAGCAATAGAAGTTTGACCATAAAGCAATGGACAAAACTCACCAAAAATGAAGTGAAAGGATGATTGGACTTGATTAGAAATGCTTTGCAATAACGGCTACACTTCATTTCACCAAGAAACACAAATTGGCTTAAAACGCTTAGTCATTGCATTAAAATATATGATGAAAGCTTGTATGTTTATATGATGAAAGCTGATATAAAATGAAATGCTTGCTGCTGCCATCTACCACTTATAAATAAAGGGAAAAGCTGAAACTACAGACTGTAGTGAAATTATAAATATGGTGCTGCCATCTATTAGGAGAGAAGGAAAATCTGGAACTGCAAACCACTTTAGCATAAAATAAATCTCAAACAAAGTAATAATTAAAGTAAATAAAATTTAAAAAGTGATGAAGACTAAACAATGGGAATAAAATTTAGATAGTTATAAAGATGAAATGGGAAGATGGTAGTAAACAATAATTAGCTATGTATGAGGTGATAGTGTGTAACTAAAATGGTGTGTTATTTATGGTGTGTAGATGATTTTGTAAGTGCAAAATAGTACTTTTTTATATAAAATTTTGTATCTTTTATATATATATAACTATTTGTTTTTAACCTAGTAAAATTAATTAACTTTATCCTCTCTCACGAAAATATATTTTATTTTTAATAAGAATAATGATCGAAGATAGCCTCAGATGGCTTTTTATAATAATGGTTTTCACGTTAAAATCCACTCCCGCGCTAAAATATTTAAACAAATTTCCTTTATAACGTTTGATAAAGTGAAATACCACATTCTAAGATAATTCAGAGAAATACTTCATCCACATTTAGAGAAATACTCCAAAATATCTTGAAATATTTTATTTCAAAATAAATGAAGAATGAATTGAAAAATTTACGTTACAAAAGGCAATTTTTTGTAGACAGTTCAATTTTTATATTGTGAATTTGAATTAAAAAGCATTCCGCTTTTGAACAAATTAATGGAAATAGGAGTAAGCTAATTACATTTAATGGAATATCAATTTTAAACAATAGTATCCCAAGGAAATACTACTTTTGTTTAAATTAATATTTTTTAGAGGAATCGATTGTGACTTTTAGTTTAATTTTGGCTTACATAAAGTTTCACTTGCGTACGAATCTAATTCTTTTTTTAATGTAAACTATTGTAAAAATGTTTTTAATCGACTTAAAATAACGAGCCTCAGTATTTGGCCTTTATATATGTGGGTATGTATGTATGGTGTACATTTTTCTCAGCAACCACTGACCGGATTGGAGAATAACTTGTCACACTATAATTTTTGTATGCCGAGGAATGTTTTAAGTTAAAAATATTAACCGTATGATTTTTTATAGGTGTATGCTAAAACTTTAATATATGACTGCTACTGCCTGTCAAACGTAACCGATGCTGTCAACTAGAGTGTCTTTATAAGGAGTGGTGGCATATGAACAAGAAAATTTGTTTTGTTGAGTGATTTTGGAAAAAAAATTGGCGAGACTACCATTACATTGCAGTTGATGAGACTGCCGTTATCTGCGAGCTTATGTCTGTTTACTTATCACTAACCGAAATTAACTACACCTGCAGTGGCAAATTCTGGTATGTAGGTTTCCATAATTTGGACAAAAACATTCAATCATATCATGCGCAAGCGTATGTTTCCTTCTTTTCTTTACGAAAGCACTCTACTGGTAGCAACGTAAATTAAACTGAATGTGGATAACAAAAAATGATTGTCACGAAAATCACGCTGCTGTCCTAAACTACATGCTGAAATAAGCCAACTAGCATGCAATAAGTAAATTTTAAACACAGACAATATTAACAAAAAGAGTGTTTTCCTCAATTGCAAACAAGTCTGGATTAAGAAACAGTCTTTATATATTTGAGGTAGGTTTCATTGTAGCCGTTTTAGTTTATAGCAGTTATTGTTTGTTTTTACCAGTGGATTTATTGTTCGTTTACTGTAACATACAAAATAGTTCGGTTACATGATGGTCTATGGCGAAAACTTTTTGAAGTGTTTTTAAAGGTGTTACACTACTTCACACGCAATGAAATTGACATGTGTTACTGATGTGTATTATAACAGGATTCTATAGAATATGGTGCGCGTAATGTTTATTCAAGGACACACAAATTATTCCTGTTACATTGTTTTTTATCAGCGATATTTGTTGGAAATATTTTAAGCTGTGTTATGCGCTTTTAAACTTTGACAATTTTTATTATATTATTTGTGTGTATAAATACTATAAGTCAGATACAGGACTTTAGGAAAGATTTTGAAATACATTACCATCTATGGGCGTGAATTAATTATGATATTATCAATTATATATGAGCGCGAAGTGTGTTTTGAACTGTGTTAACCATTTCCGACCTGAACAATATCTTAGTAAGGTTTGTAGAATACAATTAAATTCATATACATGGTTACGTAACAGAAACTGGACACATTGCCATCTATGAATGTTGATTGTTGCAAATGCGCATTTAGTTATATTTGTATTTCATTGTAGAAGTAACTTTTGGCATACTATGTGGTGCACATAAAAATCTATAGATCACATAGGCACTACAGAAAACAATACGAATACATTACAGTCTATGAACGGAAATTGCTGAAAGGGAATTTTCAATGTTATTTATTTTTAAGCTCAATTAAATTTTAGCATACTGTGCTGTGTGTTTAAAAGTCTATAGGCCACATACAGGGTTCCACAGATACATTCAAATATCTTACGACTGTGGACAATTAAATTCTGAAATTGAGTTTTCAAATATTTTGTACATTTTGTTTTTCATCGTATAAAAATATGAAGTTGCGTTAAAATATTCTAGAAATGATAGAATGTATTTCATAATTCATGCATGAAATGTAATTTTTCTCTAGTGTTTATTTGAAAATTACTTTTCAATTACTTTATTATTTTAATTGTGGTTCGAAACTTTTGATAAATATCTTTCTGTGAAAAACAAAGAATAGTTTCTGCGGGAGTCGAATTCACACCAAAAATTCAAAAAGTCGGCATTCTTCCGATCTCACTGTCCAGTTTACAGTGAAAGGAAGTAATTTATTCGATTAAAATTTTTAATGCAAACCCGAGTATTTTTAAATGAAATTTTTCCTTTTAAGAACGTGAAGAAAACAATTTGTTTATTTTAAAATCAATTCTTTATTATTCTGACGGTGGGCCCTCCGTGGCCGAGTGGATAAGGCACCACTCCGCTAATGGCTTGAGAGCGAAAAGAGTCAGGGCGACGGGTTCAACACCCGACATCTCTGTTACACACTCATTATAGAGGTCCGAGCTGTACTTCTTCCGTGATGTTATCTCCTTGTGTCTATCCCGTCCTCATCAATAAGAATTATGTAATTGTCGAAGTCATGTAAATATATTTTTCTGTGAATAAAATATGGATCATTCGAGACAACAGCCTGTGCAGCTATATGTCTGAAAGTGACACTCCTTCAAATGTTCAAAATGTTCAAATTCGGGCGGAGTTCAATCATTTGAACATTTTAGCTACGGAATTACATTGCTTTGGTAAGGGTTAAGTCTGTTATTTGATTAAATGTCCTTGGTTATCAAAAGTGTAGGTGTATCGTAACTTACAAATGACACATATGAAATGGCATTCCAACTTTTTTCCTGGCAATAATCCTGAATGTATCCAGAAACATCATCTCCAAACAGTTCCATTTTAAATTACACTAATGTAAACAGAAGTAATTTATTTACGCAACAAATTATATTATCCAATATCTCGCATATTTTTGTAATTTGTTTCAACACGTAGTAAAGACCATGAAATATATATGTTTCACAAAATGTGATAGGATACTGTTAAAGACACTGGAGTTAAAACTTATCTGCAAGAACATTGCTTAGTGTTGCTAGATCTTCCCATTTACGCTGGACGCCAAAATTTTTTGCGGGACACCAAAATTACCAAAACTATGTTCCATAATGTAAAAATAGTTTTTCCGCTTGCGTCGGGATATAGCTTTGTCTTTAACTGTGAAAGTAAAAAGAAAATCAGTAAAAAAAAAAAATATGTTAATTCCTTCGCTTTTTAATGTAGAATTTTTATGATCGATTCTATATATTTTTAAGAATTTAAAAATTAATCTAAATATAATAAAACGCAGTGTGTTGATTCCGGTGCGAACCCATCCATATTACAAAAATGGATTACAACAATGGATTATTCCCACTGTTGCAGAGAAAAAATAATTAATAAAAAATATTTATACACGTGGCATTTTGGACGTATATTTTTTTTATTTGCAGGTTTATGCACATGTATTTTGTTTTTATAAATAAATAAAAGTTCATATTTACTGTGACGTCAATAGAATATTATTGTCTATTGGGTTTAAACTAACGAAATGTCAATGATTTGCATAACCGACAAACCATTTCAAGAAATCGTGTTTAATTTTGGTAATGTAAACAATGAGCTGTGTAGTGAGTCATTCATTTTTGAAATTCATGTATAATACTTAAAAAACTTTTGCTCATTGAATATTTTAACTCCTGTAGTATTAATATTTAAATTCTGTGTATTTTAATAGTTCATATCCAAATCATCGTGTTAAATTTTGTTAAGATGACAAAAATTGTAAACAAATAATGAGCTGTGTGATGAGTGATTCATGTTTAACTGTCGCATATTGAATATTTTAATTCCAGTAGTATTACTATTTAAATTTGTGAATTTTAATAGTTCATATCAAATCATCGTAATTAAATTTGCTGTAAACAAAGAATGAGCTGTGTAAGTCATTCATTTTTGAGATTTATTGAAAGTTTGTTTAAAGTAATCTGGCAACGGTAACAATAATAGATTGTTTTGAAATATTTTTCAATGTTTTATGTGCATTAGCTAAATTTTGTTGCTTATAGAGTACAGATAAATTTTACTTTTTGCACATTTTTTTTAAATTAATGCATGGCAGATGTACAGATGCCTCTTGAAAGGATGCGACGTCACAGAAGTAGGGTCAGAGATGAAAGACTGGATACTACTAGGCAATAAGTAACTTCTGCGAATAGACATGCCGTTGCATATAATATTGAGCTTCACTATTTTGTCCTATGAATATAAAATGTCGGTTTTGGAATGCATTTCATTTTTAAGTTGAAGAACCATCAGATGGTATGTTTAACTTTTGTTGTCATAAAGAACGTGCGGAATTAATGCCTTGACAACGATTCTCTACATCTTTACAGAACAAAATGAGTAATCCACACGATCCAGATTACAAAAATTTTAAACAAAACATCCGCCAATATAACGGCTCAATTTCTATTATCAAAAGCATCACAAAATTTGTCAGTGAATCGTGGGAAAAAAATTATAAATTTAGTCATTCGGTCACAGAAAAATATCGCGAAATATGTCTATCTGCGTGTAAAAAAAAAAAAAAAAAAAAAAAAAAAAAGGAAAATTCGTTAGTTGGCTGAGTGGAAAAATCGCGAAATTCGTCTAACGGTTGTATGAAACATTTTCAAAATATGTATCTTAAACAGTACACAAGAGTGCTCTTTTTTATTAAATTCCCACTCGGCAGCCCTTTTGTTCTAAGAGTCAACACTAAATTTATATATGTTTCCTTTTGCTTAGATCTCTAATTACTCCTCTGTTTCGTCATCTTATTTACATCAGATTACAAATTTGTTATTAAAACCCTAGATGACCATGCCCTGGACCCTGAATTAAATGTTTCAGGTACACTTTATTCATTGTCAATGAATAGTATTGAATATTTTTATCAATTATTTCAAAATTTAAGTACAAACAACGATTTCTATCCACCGTTCAAGGACGGATAATTACACTATTTTTAAATATTTGATGGTATATGTATGTTAAAGAAGGCTCACAATCGTTCCTTTTCCCTCCTTGAAAACTCTAACACAATAAACTAATAAACTATTTCTATAACTTATAAGCTATTTCTAACGCAATATCAAAGACAGGTTTGATCTCTATTTCCTCGCATTCATTAATGCTCTATTCAGGAACTACATTCGCCGGATGTTTCATCCAGCTATATTTCCAAATATATTATTTCGAACGCTATTTCTGAGATCATCAATCTGTTTTCTATATAAAATATCAATGTAATTTTTTGCAGAGTTAATTTGTCGAATACAGCGGTATTAATACAATAATAATATTTTAGCAATTTGAGTGTTTCAATTTGTCAAATGGTATGCTGCTTCATATCATTTGCTTGGCAAAAAAACAACGCAAAATTCAGACAAATGTTTTGAATACATTTTCGCGTTTAAAGAAGAAATTTTTTAATGTTGCTAATATCCACTACGGATTTTCTTCTGGACATTGAATTGAAAACCCAAAATTTGGTCACCTCACCCCGCCCCTCAAAAGCAGTAGCAACACTTACTTTAATGATGAAATTTAGTAAATAAACATATTAACAATTTAATATAATGAATAAAGAATAAAGTTATATTAACCTAACATATAATGATTAACCCCTTAAGCACCACGACGTAATCGTACGTCATGAACACCTCTATCTGAAATACCAGGACGTACGTGCTTACGTCCAGGTTGCCAGTTTAGGCCTTTTTTTAAATTCAAAATTTAAAATTCACACCAGAAAATTATAGTAGTAATTTATATTCTATATAATGACAGACCTTTTTTGTAATTACTAAATTAAAATTATTCTTTTAGAATTTCCGGTGTGAATTTTGTATTTTTGAATATTTTTGTACTTCTAACGAAATTTAACATAGCTGGTATTTAGCATACTATCACTAAATTGAATCTGGTGCTTAAGTGGTTAAATTTTTTTCGCTATCATGCAGCTTGATTATGATAAATACCAAATATGAAAATATACTCGTAACTCCTGATCATGGAAAGGAACTAATTAAAAAATTAAATTGTATTGAACGTATATCAAAAATATTTGCATAATACTTGCATATAATGCTGAGCATCGCTACTCTCGTCCTATGAATATAAAATGTCGGTTTCGCAAAACATTCAGGTATGATATTTCAGCGACTTTTTGCATACCAGTATAATCTTAGAGAAAATGTTCTTTTATTTAATCGGAACATTCTGAGATTTAAGAGAACAACATTTTCTCTAAGAATATACTGCAAAAAGTCGGAGCAATCTCATCCCTGAACATTCCATTTTCTTTTTTCGCTCTAGAGTCAACACTAAATTTATATCTGTTTCCTTTTACTTAGATCTGTAATTACTCCTCTGTTTTATCATCTTATTTACATCAGACAACAAATTTGTTATTAAAACCATAGAGGCCCACGCATTAATCAGGACCTGAATTAAACATTTAAGATACTTTTTGCTTATTGTCAATGAATAGTATATAAAAGCTTTTTATGAATTATTTCAAATTTTAAGTGAAAACCACGATTTCTACCCACCTTCCAAGGAATGGCATTTGCACTAGTTTTAAATATTTGATGCTATATGTATGTTAAAGAATGCTAAAAACTTTTCATTTTCACTCCTTGAAAACTGAAACTAACAGAATAAACTAATAAACTATTTCTATAACTAATAAACTATTTTTAACGCAATATGAAAGACCCGCTTGATTCTTATTTCCTCGCATTCATTAATACCGCATTTTAGGAACCGCATTCACCGGATGTTTCATCTATCTATATCCAAATATATTATTTTGAACCTTATGTCTGAGATCTTCAATGTGTTTTCTTTACAAAATATCAATGTAATATTTTTGCAGAGTTAATTCTTCGTATATAGTTGTATTAATACAATAATAAAGTTTTAGATTTGGGTGTTTTAATTTGTCAAATGCTATGTTGCTTCATACCATTTGCTTGGCATAAATATAATGCAAAAGTCAGACAAATGTTTGGAACACATTTTCACGTTTAAAGAAAAAACTATTTAATGTTGCCAATCTCTACTAGGAATTTTCCTCTGGACATCAAACTCAGAACACAAAATTTGGTCACCTCACACTATCCATGAAAAGTAATAGCACCACATTTATTAAAAATGAAACTAGTAAATAAACGTAGATTAACAATTTAATATAGTGACTAAAGAATAAAGCTATTTTCACCTACACATAATGATTAACAATCTTTCACCAGCATGCAGTTTTCTTATGATGAATAGCATGTATAAAAATATACCCGTAACTCTCCTGATCATGATAAAGGAACTAATCTAAAAATTAAATTGTATTGAACGTATATAAAAAAATAATTACACTGTTAATTTGGTGATTTTACGAGGAGTGTTTTTAGTGCATAATTATTGTTTCACTATAGAATTTGTTTTATTTATAGAATGTTTTTGTTTGATACTTTATTTGATTATAGAATTAGTGTGATATTTGTGTGCCAAGTTATAGAAAATCTTTCGACTGATATATCATCAACGAAGACATTCGATGATAAAACTACGACATTTGGAAGATATGTATAGTGTATTAAGAAATGATAGACTTTTAAGTCGTCTTTTAAGCGTATTTCAAATAGTAAGAACTTGAAAGTTAAAATATATATATTTATGTTAACCACTCTGGCACTTGAATGAAACACAAAGTCCGTATTTTTTATTTTTCTTTAAAATTATGATGAAACATTAAAACATAAATATTTCTTTAATTCAAAAGAAATTAAGAAGTTAAATTTAGAAAAACATCAAGCGTCCACTTTAAGTAATAAATTAAACAAAATATTCATTTATTATTATTTTTATTTTTTTTGATGAATTAGTTTCATTTTATATAGATCACATATATTTTTCCGAATAATGATGTTATTTTGAAACGTTAAAACGTTTTGAATTCTCTATAGAACTGCTTTTTAAATGGTGATTAAAATCAATTCAGTAGAAATTTAATATTTGCACAATAATAAATGTTGAGAAATTTTATTTACAGATTTTTTTTAAATATCTACCTAAATGTAAAAATGTATCTAATTAAGTTCAGAAAACTTTTGTTATTATGAGGAAAAAAAAGGCATTTCCTTAACGCATGACAAAGAGCATTAATGCTGCCTTGAATATTTGGGAAAAAAAGCTTCCTTCTCTAAATTTTGATTAAAACGGTGCATCAAATTTGCATATTAAATTTTTCTATTTAATAATAATGAAGCAGCCTATTTTTTATTTTTATTACTATTTATTTTATTATTTTTTTAAGATTAACTTCTAACTTTTTTTGTGTACATTCATTTAAGAAATTTTATGAAACCTTTTCTTTTCTTAATAAATGATTGCGTATACATTCTGGTAGTAATAATAAAGTTATTTTGAATTACTGACATTAAATAATTCATTAATGCAGCAAAAAATATGTATGTTTAAATGAGAACATTTGAGTAATAACTTTTAATCAGTTAAATTAATATTGGGTTGTTCGGAAAGTTTTTTCCGTTTGGGAAAGTTTGTTTCGTACTAGAAAATTCTATCATTTAATTATTAGACATGAATTCCGATAGCTAATGTCTAATAATTGACTTGCATAACTATCCGGTACGAATTGGTTTTCCCAAACGGAAGGAACTTTCCGAACAACCCAATACTTATATTTAAAATATCCTTTAAATATGAACACGTTTTGTTTAATACAATTTGTGCGGTTTATGTACAAAATTTTTCATAAGATTTTATTAAATATTACTAAGTACTTATAAAGATATTTTCTTTTTTTAGTGTGTATGTGTTTGTGTGTAATAAAACATTTTAATTGAAAAATTAGTATAGGAGAAAGTCGGGTAACTTCGGATACCTTAATATTATTAGAAATTTCTTGAAGCCGAAATTTCCAACAGAATTTAATGAGACTTCTACTAAACAATCTGAATTTATCATTGTACATTAATATCAGTATTGATTTGTTTCCTACATTTTTAATAATAAATAATTAAAAAAAAGCCGGGAAGATCTACATCTACGCAGATTTTCATTGGTCCATTTCCAAATCGTTTGATACATTTCCAAATCGTTACTTTTTTTTTTTAATATAGGGAGATTAAAATATCTACGCAGTCTTAATCCAGCAGTCGGGGTAAGACCGGGTGATTTGACTTTTATGGAACAGTATTCATTATTAAAAATATGGGAAACAAATCAATAATGAATGATATTATTGTACAAGGATAAATTCAGAGTGTTTAGGAGAAGTTTCATTGAATTCTGTTGGAAATTTCGGCTTCAAGAAATTTAATCTTAAAATAAAAAAAATAAAGAATGTAGGTTTTCTTTCGAAAGAGGAACAAAATATTTTACTACTGTGGGCAAAAAATAGTAAGACTTTTTAATTTAAATTTCGCGCGAAAACCCATTCGTCGAAATATTTTTTTTCTAGGTTGGTATCAGTGACATCCGTGCCAAATGTCACATCAAAATAATCATTAGTGTATAGTATACGCTTGTCTTTCTGAAGTACAAAAAGTGCATTCGGCGATTTTTACAATGAGTGAAATTATTCAACGAAGAAGTTTTTGTGTGCGGAATCAAATTTCTGGTGCCGAAACGTTCAGAATGTTGCAAAAGGCCTTCGGTGATAATTGTTTGTCGCGAGCAAGTGTTTTTGATTGGTACAAATTATTCAAAGAGGGTCGAGAACGCGTTGACGACGAACCACATCCAGGACGGCCATCAACATCAACTGATGATCAACACGTCAATAAAATCAAGGAATTGGTGCTTGAGAATCGACGATTAACAGTCAGAGACCTTACTGGCATCGTTGGAATATCGGAAGGATCAGTGAAAACCATTTTGAAAGATGCACCAATAATGCACCGTCGCATACTTCATTAATTCTTCGTGAGTTTTTTGCCAAATTTTCAACCAATATCGTGCCGCAACCACCGTATTCGCCTGATTTAGCTCCGTGTGACTTCTGACTATTCAGCAAACTCAAACGACTGCTCCGGGGAAACCGTTTTGAGTCAATTGAAGACATTAAACGTGAATCGCTACGCGCATTGAAGGCTATTCCGGAAATTTACTTTAACAACTGTTTCGAGAATTGGAAGAAACGTTGGCACAAGTGTATAGGGGCCAGGGGAGATTACTTTGAGGGGGGCGAAATAGATTTGGAAGAATAAATTAAGAATTTTAAAATTATGAACAAAGTCTTACTATTTTTTGCCCACAGTAGTATTTCACAGTTTTAAGTAAGGAATTTGCAAACAATATTTCAATATTTCAACAATATTAATTCTAACAATATTTTAGTATTTCAATTATCTCAAGTTGGATAATTAAAATTTAGAGCCAGAAAGATAGTTATCTTCATTAAAATTTGAAAATTTGCAGAAACGAAATTCGCCTCTTTTTTTTTTCAACTTTACAAAAATCGTAATATTTCTAGTCCGTATAGTTTTGATTGCGTAGCTAAGTATTTTCCATAAGATATTATTAAATATTACTAAGAACTTCTAAATATATATATATATATATATATATATATATATATATATATATTGTGTGTAATAAATCATTTTAATTGGAAAATTAGTATAGGAGAAAGTAGGGTAAAATCGCATACCTTAATATTATTAGAAACTTTTTGGCGTCGAAATTTCCAACAGAATTCAAAGAGACTTCTCCTAAACACTCTGAATTTGTCCTTGTACAATAATATCATTATTGATTTGTTTACCATATTTTTAATAATAAATACTGTTCCATAAAAGTCAAATCACCCGGTCTTTCACTGCCTGCTGTGTTAAGACTGCGAACGTATAAACTGTTAGTTTTTTGGTGCATATTATATTTTATTTAAATGTAAAATATGACTGCTAATAATGAATAAAAAAATGTTGAACATTTATCTCCTGAAACTTTCCAAACACAAAAGACAAATATTTATTCACACCACGCGTTCTGACGCATACCAACGAATTGCGCGTTCTGGGGGGGGCATTCTGGAAACGTTCTTGGGTTGTTTATGATATTGTCGCTGGGTGCAGCTCTTTTCCAAACAGAAACCTCTATATCCCATACTACCCGAGTATTCCATAATATCCGAAGTTCCTCTACCCAAAATCTTTAGTGAAAAGAAATTTTTTTCTATTCGCATTCGGTAGACGGCACTACCAAATACCAAAAATCATAAATGTATAATTAAACCTTGAAAGCTGATAGCTTCCTCACAATTTAATATCATCTTGAGATCAGAGAGTTAGAATAACCAAAAAGGATTAACAATTAAAAGTAACATTATATAACATTAAACGTAACATTAACAAACATTAAAAGTAACATTAACAAACATTAACCAACATTTACAACTTTCATATTAACTTCTTTTATAATTAACATTTCGCTTTTTTATTGCATCAGAAATGGCGTTGGCTACAAAATAAACATTAAAACACAAATTAAAACGACCACCATCTTTGCTTCAACTGCACATGTGGAGTAATCTCTGTTCAGTAGCAAGGTTGTAGTCGATTGCAGTTTCGATTATCCCTCCCATTTCCGGAGGTTGAGTTCGCGGTGAAATGGATTTCATGTTCAACAGAAAGTTAATCCCTTAACGCGTGGTTCAGGTTTAGAGTGAATTACCGAGTAAGTGCTTAGATTTTCATTTTTCAACCTGGGTGAAAATTCAACTCTGGAATTTAAACCTTTTTTGTGAGATGTAAAACCCACCTTAAATGTACAGTTCTTAAGTGGTAGCATTATTGCAGATGAATGTAACTTGTTTTTCCAACCCGCACACACACACAAAAAAATACAATAAGATGTATGCAATGCAAGATGCAAGTATTTTTGTCGATGGATTTGATATGATGACTTGATTTGGTTTTTGTTCTGGAAATCGTACTTTTTACTACTAAAACTTAATAGAGACATAATAATATCAAGGAAATACCACATAATTTCGCTTAACGGAAACCTGAGACAAAAGCATCATAAAATGTTTGAGAAATGTTTCTGCGAATTCCCCGAATATACTGAACTTTTCCAGTTGTATCTGATACACAAATGGTATGCCATCTAGAATGTAAATTTTTGAATTAGATCGTATATTTATTTTCCTGTAGGGTGTGGTTTCCACATACTCATGCGTGCGCTCAATTTCAAAAGCCAAAGATGATTTAGGATTGATTTGTATAAAAACCATCTTTATCAACAACATATTTTGGATACACCAATTTTTATGTGATGCACATCTTTTAATGTAAAAATCGCGTTTAGAAGCTAACAGGAACGAGTGTTGAACTTTCGTCATTTTTTTTTGTATCTAAGTACAAAAATTCCTTCTATGCGACGCATGTACAGTTCCACCGAAATATGTGATCTTGCTGTAATGTATATTCCCTCCCGAACATTTATAAACAACCGCTTCGGCCTCGACTGACATTTGTAGGGAAGAGGGGTTTGTGTAAGGCTCGAAACTTCTACTGTATTAATTGATTTTATTAAGTGGTTTTAGTATGTTGTTTTTAGGTGCGTTCGTAATTATATAAATACGTAGTACCTATAATCGTCGGCCTCACCAATTGCTGAGAGGTTCTGCTCTCAAAAGTGGTAGACTGGAGGTGCTCGGTTCAAACCCCTGTCGCACTCGTCGTCCCGAGTTTTCCGTGGTTTTCTTCGAACGCTGCGTTAATACGGGTTACGATCCCCTAGAAAGACCCCCACGGAGGGCACTCACCCTAGGGCCTATATCCCTCCTGTAGATAATCGGCCGTTCATAAAATCAACCAATCTATAGTCGTCGTCTGGTCCGTCCGTCCATCCGTCCGTATATAAAAGCGCAAAAACTACCCAACCGAATAGTTTGAAGTTTAATATATATAATCGTTGCAGAATTTTGTCGAGTCATTTCAAATTTTATGAAAATCGAATTAAAACTTAAAAAGATATTAATAAAAATATTTATTAAGTAATTTGATTTTTTTTTAGAAATTCGGTACTTTTTTGTTATAGCAGCTTCCGAGGATCGTCAAGTGACCGATGTGCATTCTCAAATTATCTGACATGTATGGAGTTATAGTCATATATGACATATATGACATTTTATAACTTCTATGACTAAGTTATATGTCACAACTTTCATTCTATTAAATCCTATCATATGTAATTAATTCAATGATATTCCATGATTTGTAATGAATATAGGTTACCATTGAGATTCCGTCCTACTTAAGATGAAGTCATATTATTCCCGTATTACTGAATTTAAAAACCCAATTTGTGTACTAAAATTGTTTAATTATAGCAATCATATAATCTACCGACAGTTTTTTTTTTTGTAAAGGTGTTTCCGGAGAAATAGATATTAAATGGAAAAAGAGTCTAAATATGGATTTCAAGTTCTGAAATTTTCAAAGCTAGGCTTAAGTTTCCCATGGGAATTTTCAGTTATTGTTAACAAAAGATTAAATGTTATCAACTTAAAATATACTTATTTTATTACGGAGATTAATCATATCATAATAATAGTCGATATAATTCATTTCACTGAAATAATCACAGTACGAACGCACCTCATTTGTCACGTTTGACGTACAATTTCCAACTTATTAGTTTTGTATTTTATTAAATTTTTGATTTTAAATGCCTTATTAATATAACATATATATATATATACATATATATTCAGGCATAATATGCTTAAATATTTTATATTTTATATTTGCATATATGTTTATCATAAAAACCTATATTAATTACAATCATTTCTGCATGTTTAAAAATTTAAGTGTATATTTACAAAAAAACGAATAATAAATGAAAAATAAATAATAAAATAGTAAAATAAATGAAAATTTCATCAATTTTCTCTAAATTGAAAGTTTCTTATTATTACTTAAAATTTTAGATATGTATAAAAATTCTTTTATTTTATAATTAATATAATGTGTCTGTTCTTCAGTTTTACTAAAATTTCAGATATTTTTAGTTAAATAAGAGAATGCGAACTGAAAATCCAGACTTCAGCCTAATTTATCTTTTTTGCGCATTCAATAAAATTTTAGTAACATTTTTAATTGAATGATAAAACTTGCAAAAGAAAATTCTTTTAATACCTTCCTAGTAAAAACTTTCAACTTAAACAAATATGATAAATCGAATTTTTAGTTTTTATTCATCACGCGAAGTAAAAAAACCTTTAACACATGCTAATATCCTATTATAAGTAAAGATGATAATTAGCATACCCAGACAATGATCCAATTTAGCATCATTTTCATTGTATTTTTTTCTTTTCTATCTTATACTTTAAAAGAGGAAAACATAAAAATATTTTGAAAGATGCCGAATTCATGATGTTGCTATGGATACGAAAAAACAAACGAAATTCAGAAAAGGATACTTTTTGTACTTTCTATAATGAGAATAGAGATTGTTTTTAATCTTCTTTAGTAAAAATTAAAAATTTTGATTACACCTAGTCATTTTTATAGTTTGTAACAAGACTTTGTATAAATACAACAAATGAAACAAGCTGGAAATTGTACGTAAAACGTGACAAATGAGGTGCGTTCGTACTGTAGCTAGCTATATAAATATTTAGATCTTGATGATTTTCAATTCTGTGAAAGGAATGATATCGTCTGCAGATTAATTTCTGTAATAGAATAAGTATCTCGGTCGCTTGACGATTAAACTTCGGAAGCTCCTATAACAAGAAAGCACCGATTTAAAAAAACAAAATCAAATTTCTTAATAAATATTTTTATTAATATCTCTTAAAGTTTTGATTCGATTTTAATAAAATTTGAAATGTCTCGACAAAATTCGGCAAAGATAATATATCTTAAATTTCAAACCATTTGGTAGGGTAGTTTTTGCGTTGTTATATGCGGACGGACGGACAGACAGACGGACGGACAAAGCGACGACAATAGGTGCTACGTATTTATATAATTACGAACGTACCTAAAAAGGTACCTGGTGAAAAGTTTGTTTTTATATATAACTTTAACATTTTATCAGGAGCTTGAGCATTTCAATCACCCCAAAAAAGCTAATACTATAATATCTTCTAAAAGTAATAAAAAGAAACGGGAATTCATAGGCATGAAATTATATCATATAAAGCAGTTCTTTCCAAACTTTCAGTAAGCAAGGGTGCACCTTAAATGGTGTTATATAATAACGGGCGCTAACATTCACATGACTCAAAATAACCAACAATATTATATCACTGTAGTAGTGGTAATGCTACACACACACCTCTTATACGATGCATTATATAGCCTTGGCCAAAAGTATTAAACACCCTAACTTTTAATTCATTTTTGGTTTTTAAGATAAACAAGAACGAAAAATCATGCCTCAAGCATAGATTATGTAACACTTTTCAACGCTTCCAAAATAATTTTACAAATCATACTGTTTAATAAGCTGAATGATAACATCTAAGTAAACAATTTGGAAAACACATAACATATTTGAAAACATAATTTCAAGAATTTCCAACATATACAATATTCGGAAAAATATCCGAATACTTTTATTCAGCCCTGTATAGGATCTATAGATTTGTATATATACTACATAGGATGCTAAATTTTAGTTCAGTTAGGAAACGCGTAGCACAGTTTAAAATTCTCCTTCTGGAGTATCTGTCAATAAACGGAAATGGGTTTGCGAAGTTTTGTGCTGCCCTGTATATGATCTACAGAATTTATACATACCACGTAATAGACAAAAAGTGAGTTAAATTTAAAGTCGCGTTCAGTAACTTAAAACGCACTTCCCGGAATTATTGTTAACAGACAGTAGATAATTCTTTTGTGTGTCCCTGTAAATGAACGATGACTGCTATACACACACTATTCTGTAGTAAGTCTCTTGTAATGTACCTTAGTGATATATATAAATTTTAATGCGTTTAAAATAGTGAAACATTATTTAAATAAACCGCAGACGATTTTTCTCCATAGACGTAATGTAACGGAATTCTTTTGACTCTCCCTGTAAAGTAACTATAAGTGCTATGCACACCCTATTCCATATTAAGCTTCTTCTAATGCACCTTAGTGATATATATCAATTACAATGTGCTTGAAATTGTGTAACATCATTAAAATAAACCGCAAATGATTTTTCCCCATTGACCGTAATGTAACAGAATTCTTTTGAGTATCCCTGTAAAAAAATTATAAGTGCTACACACTTCAGTTGAAATAGGGAACATGCTATAGATAACGACAATAACATATAAAAATTGTCGAGCAATCCGAGCATATTTACAGCAGTTAGAGCACGGACAGACGGCCATACGGCAGACGGCCAGACAAACCGAAGTCATAAACACTTTTCAACTAGGTTGGAAAGTGTTAAAAAGTCTTATTGCTTTATAAATTATTATATTAAAGTAAAATTGCAAAAACTATCAATATTTAGTGGGCCCACCCTTGGTTTTAATAACAGCAACAATCTTTTTGGGTATACTGTGTACAATTCTTGCACATGTTGGTACACTTATGGCATCCCACTCTTGAATAAGAGCATTTTTGAAAGCTGTTTTTGATTCTATGCTGTGTTCTCTTATTTTATGTTATAACATGACAAGTGCTCAATTGATTTAAGATATGTGGACTGCACTGGCAAGTCCAGCAATACAATGTTACTATATTTAAACCAGCGCATCGTAGTGACTGATTTATGACAAGGAGCATTGTCTTGTTGGAACTTGATACCACGTAAATTGATATACGTGTCACCAAAAACGCACATTATCGAAGGCATCAGCACATTTTCCATCACATTTATGCATTTTTGGCTGTTCATGCGGCCTTCGTAAACAAACATTTCACCAATGACATCAGCAGCCATGCAGCCCCAGATCGTAATGCTGCCGCCTCCGTGTTTTACAGTAGGCACCACGCAATGTGGATGATATTATTTGCCGATATGTCGCGTCACGAATATCACGCCGGGTATTCCAAATACCTGGAAATAAAATATACATGACACATCTTAAAGTATTTTCATTTTCATTACAAAAGCCGACTCTGACTGAATGACGGTTAAATTTCATTATATAAAAGGGTTAAAATGTTTACCTCAAAGTTAGATTCATTGGACCACAGCATTTGACCAATCCTCTTCCGTAAAATGTTGATGGCGAAGAGCCCACTCCAAGCGATTATTATTGTTTTCTGAAAGCCAGGGCTTTTTCCTGGCCTTGCACTCTTCTAACCCATCCTCTGACAGTCTTCTTCTGGACGATCTCTGACAGACTTACGAATCTCTAACAGACTCTTGTATTCATTTTCTGTCCTGGCTTTTCGTTGTCAGGCGTTTTCTGCCCGTTATTGTCTCGTTTACGTAAGACTGAGTCTCCGTGAACCTTTTAATAGCAGATTGCACTGCACATCGAGAACATTTCACCAATTTGCTTATCTTCACTTCAGATTTGCTTGTTCATGCAAAACTTAAATTCTCACTCTTTTTTTTTTTCTATAGACAGCTCACTTTTTTTACGCATTTTAGAACTAAATGATGTAAAATTCGCCACTATGTCACACACGGAAGTTATTTTGCGCTGTGAATGTCAAATAAAGTCTGACAAACATTTGAAATATTTTTTCAAAAAATTGCATTGTTTTTATTTTAGTCGCCAGACGCCGCCAGTCGTTCCAAAGGGATTATCTATGTTTTGACACTGCTTACGCCGCTGTATAAATCGTGTGCTATTGTTTCTAATATTTTTTTACGATTCAAGTGTATTGTAGGGGTGCCTAATACTTTTGGCCAAGGCTGTATGTTACTGCAGTATAAGACGCCTACACCCAGAAAAAAGTTTTGTTGAATCAACAAAAATTTGGTTGACCCAACAAAACTTTTTGTTTAATGTCAATGGAAATTTTGTTTAAATCAACATTTTTTTTTTTTTTTTTTTTTTTTTTTTTTATTTCAAAAAAATTTTTTGTATCGTCAGCAAAAAATGTTTTGTTAATTCAAGTAAAATGGTTCGATTTTACTTGAATTTTGCTAAAACAACCAAAATGTACTCAAGAAAACATGTTTTGTAGTTTTAATCAATTCCTTTTTCTGGGTGTACGATTAAGGAGTTTCATGTAAAAATAATTTCCAGAATAAACATAAATCATAGTAAATTTAGACTTATATTTTTTTTCTGAAAGGGAGGCCATAAATCTTAAACATCTTTTTAAGGGAAGGAACCAGAAACCTTAATCGAACGAATAATAGAATTATATATATATAAATATATACATATAACGGAACAGATATTATCGATTTTAAAGAAAGCAACCTCGAAAATGGATTTTTACTTTTTAAAAAATGCTAGTAACAGGAAACAGCACCGTATGTGATAAACAAACATAAATATATGAACATCAAAGATAAATATAATGGAAAAGAGAGAATATATAGTACGATACATGAAAATAATAATTAACCAAGTGCTAATAATGTCAGGTATTCTTGGAGATCGTTCTGCATAGAATGAGTTCACGTGTTATATTTATTTTTTCAATAAGAAATCTGAAGGCGAATAATCTCGAATACTAACTCATTACTAACTCATAACTCACGACTATTAACTCACTTTATTCTCTCTAATAAAAATGATTACAAAAAATACGATATGATTAAACATGGTTTTGAAAGATTTGTTACAATCTCACTCATTGACAATAACCAAATATTTAAAGGAAAAAAAATGATTTTCACTAAAATACAGGTGTAAATTTTTAAAGTGATAAAAGTAGAACACAAAAATAAAAACCTTTTAATATAATGATCCACATGTTTCGAACGCAAAAAGGGCACCATTATCAAGATCTATGCGATAAACAAACTATATTCTCGCAAAAATTTTTGAAAATAAACTTGAAAAACATAAACGACAAAATCATATGTGTAGTAAAATCAGGTTCTTAAAAATAGTTAACTGTAAACGTGAAAATTAATATTTCCTTATTGTTTTGTTTTTTTAATTGAGAAACACCCCGTGCCAAATTTTAGGTAATTCAAAAGTTGCTGATTCACTGAATTACCTAAAATTTGGATACGAGGTGTTTTTCAATTTTAAAAAAAGCAATAAGAATATACTTATTTTCATGTTTACAGTTACTTTTTTTTAAGAACCTGATTTTATTACACATATAGTCTCATGGTTTATGTTTTTCAAGTTTACTTAAAAAATTTTTGCGAGTATAGTTTGTTTATCATACAGATCTTGATAATGGTGCCATTTGTGCGTTCGAGACATCGTCGCTACCATGTCAAACTATCGAATATGAAAACATGCATTTTTCATTTCTTTTAAAAATTTGCTGATTGTCACCACTAAAATTTAATAGAATTCTTCTACAAGAAAAAAAATACTATTAAAATTACATTGAAGAACAAGGCTGCCCCTTTGACCTTCTTATTTATTCAGAGATGCCGTGTTCATACTGAAAATTTTGAGAAAATTTACTTTAAGTAATCCCGAAATGTCTGTCATTAAATAAAGCAAAAATTTCTTTTTCAAATTTCTGGTAAGGAATCAAAATTTCTGAAAAAAAAAAGGAAATCAAACTGGCAACCCTGCTGAAGAATACAATTAAAATTTAATGGTGACAACCGGCGAATTTTCAAATGTAATGAAAAATGCATTTTTTCACTTTCGATAGTTTGAGATGGTAGCGACGACATATTGATCATTATATTAAAAAGTTTTTATGTGTTCAGTTTTTGTCACTTAAGCGTTTATATCTGTATTTAAATGATAATTAATTATTTTATTATATGATTATGTAATGATTTTCATGTTAAAATCTACCCTAGTCATAAAATTATCTTAAAAATAAATTCCTTTTATCTAACATACTTTATAAAAATACTACAGAAGAAGTATATAAAAAATATCCTGAAACTTTTTATTTAAAATTAAACTTTAAATAAGGGGATAAATTTACATTAGAAAAGACAATTTTTAAGACACTTTAGCTTTTATACAGTGAGTTTTAATTAAAAAAGCATTTGGCTTTTCAGTGAATTTAGCTGAAAAGTCGCATCATATTTAACGGAATATCGATTTTAAACAATAGTAATTTTAATTTTTTTCATTTTCTGTTCAAGAACATTGTAATTTTTTTTTATCCCAGGAGAACACTGCCCTTGTTTCGGTTACTACTTTTTAGGGCGATCGATTGTGTCTTTAAGTTAAACTTTTTGGTTTAAAAAAAGTTTCATTTGCATACTAATTTTATTCTTTTTTATGAAAAATGTAGTAAAAGTACCTTTTTCAGAATTTACAAAGAAGATTAAATAACACTTCCTTTTTACACTTTCTCTGTTTTTGTTTTTTTACTGTAAAAACTGTTATCTTTCTTATATGTTTTATAATATTTATTTTTCTAAACTTCTCTCTCTCTCTCTCTCTCTCTCTCTCTCTCTCTCTCTCTATATATATATATATATATATATATATATATTATTTTTCTCAGCAATGTTTGGGCATCGATATGCACCATTTTTGAGCTGTGACTGATTGTCAAGTAATTACAATCCTTTTACACTGTTAAAAATTTGCAGCAAACTGTCCAGTCATTTGACCGTTTTTATAGAAAACGATTACATAACCGTAATTTAACTATATTTTTACCATATTATTGCACATATTATAGTCAGAATAGAGTTAAATTATGGTTATGAGACCATTTTCTATAAAAACGGTCAAATGACTGGACAGTTTGCTGCAAATTTTTAACAGTGTACATCTACATTCAAATTTGCCTTTTTTGGTGAGTCTTGAACATTATTTTATGTTCTAATTACTATTTACGTTGAATAATTTATTATTTATCTAATTTCTATTTCAGTTGCATATTTATTTATTTATTTTGCTATTTGAACCTCACGTCAGTTTTCAATTTTCTTGTTTCATTTTATTTTGTTATTTGAACCTCATGTCGGTTTTTAATTTCTTGTTTCATTTCTATATGTTATTCGGGTAATGCTGACAATATTTGATAAAATAACATATACATACTATGAATATTCTTATAAAGCCCTTCTGAAGATTCTATAAGATATTCATAGTTTTCCAATTTTGCTTTTCCAATTTTTGCTTTTTCATCCTTTTAAGTATAATTCCTTCAGAGTCCATTCTATTGCTTTTTATAATGTCTTATCCTTCGTTCTTCACGTGTGTATTCATTTTTAATATATATATATATATATATATATATATATATATATATATATATATGAGTGTGTGTGTGTGTGTATCACTAGCGCCCGGCTAACCGAGAAGTACCGTTTAATATATATATATGTTATATAAAATTTTATTTCGCATTATTCCTTTAAATTAATCTAAATTCTGACATAGTCATTATTTCCTTAATTCTTAATAATATTTATTACTATTTAATGTCCTTTTAAAAGTAATAACACGTATATTAATAATTATCTTATTCCAAATCTTAATCTAAAACTTTAAGTTCATTCGTAACTTTTATCATCTCCCCAATCTATAAAATTATCTTGTTGTCTGAGAGACTCTTGTTGTTATGAATATTTTTAAAAGCCATTTTTTTTTATTTTATTCCATGCTTCGCTTCGCGTGCTGGGTATTTTTCACGTCAGAATCAATGCGCAGCTATACGATAGGGATTCTTTCGTGTTAAATCTTCTTCATCGCACCTCATTCGCTTAGCTTAATTTCGTCTGTCACTCATTGGTTCCTGCATACGTTTTCAGTAACTCTACGCGCTGTTAACAAAACGGGCTTGCAAGTTTTTGGAGAGCAGATTTTTGTCGTGTTTGGAACTGACCAAAGCGTTATCTGGTGTTCTACTGACTTAGAATTTCACAACAGCCTCTTAAGATCTATTAAATGATGTAGTGAGTTATTGTCAAGCCTGAGGGCTATAAGTTTATACCTGATACTGTGGGAACTGTTACTGGCATCTCTCCTGTTCATTAATAAATAATTTATCTGAAAATTGGCTGCTCATTATTGGAGAAATTCTTATGGTGTTTCATCATTGCCTAACCTCCTCATGATTCTTGATTACGACTGCAATAATTCACCATCTTTAACAAACTGCCATTTTCTCGTGGAATATTAAATCATCTTCGTAAAAAGTTTACATATGTATATATTTACCTGTTATTAAAACTAAAGCATTTAATAATTACGTATATTAAGCAATGTTTATAATATTATACTTTTACATTTTGTTTGAAAAGTTTAAAATAATTATATGAAAAAATGATCGCCAGTTTTATCAAATTTTTCTGCTAACAATTATATCATGAGTATTACGCTAAAAGTTTTTGTTGATGTACTTTAGGGTCGCTATTTAGCGTATTGTTAGGAATATGAAACTGAAATTCTTCATCTACGTACTACTCTATTTATTATGAGTGTGACTTTGTATTTTTCAGCAATATACTTTTTTAGGGTATCAAGATTTTTTTTTTTTTTTTTTTTTTTTTTTTGTGCGCAAATCTGAAAATCTCAACGAAAATTTTCTGATATTGATTCCTTTTTTATATGAATATGTAAATTTCACAGTGCTTCTTCTTTCTTTTCAAAATCGTTGGAGTTTATCCGTATTATATGTGGTGCAAAACTGTAAAGAGAAATAAATATAAGTATTTAATATTGTAACATTTTAAAGAAACATAATATTATACTTTTACATTTTGTTTAAATAGTTTAAAACAATTATATGAAAAAAATGATCGTCAATTTTATCAATTTTTTCTGCTAACAATTATATTATATTACTCTAAAAGTTTTCAGTGATGTACTT
Source organism: Maratus michaelseni (assembly GCA_963931845.1). NCBI lineage: Eukaryota > Metazoa > Arthropoda > Arachnida > Araneae > Salticidae > Maratus > Maratus michaelseni. The sequence goes on from OZ007591.1 coordinate 325,491,238, forward strand.
TAGGGTCGCTATTTAGTGCATTGTTATGCATATGAAACTGAAATTCTTCATCTACATACTACTCTATTTATTATGAATGTGACTTTGTATTTTTAAGCAATATACTTTTTTAGGGTATCAAGATTTTTTTTTTAGTGCGCAAATTCGAACATCTTTTCGAACAATTTCTGATATTGAGTCCTTTTAGATTTAAATAAGGCATCTGCAGGTAATATGGCCACCCTAAGGTTAGATATTTTTAAACAGTAGTAATAACTGATTCTAAAAAATAATAATAATTGATTAAGAAAGTGGGCTCTTTTTAGCACTGGAAAAATATTTTTAAATTTAAAATAGTCAAACCTTACACCTGTTGCAAGTTGTTAAAAAAAATGCTAGTTGATGAAGGTAATGTGCCCATATACAGGTAATATGTCCATACGCAGGTAATATGCCCATATACAGGTAATATGTCCATACGCAGGTAATATGCCCATAGGTGTCATAAAATGCAAAGGTTCCATATTTAAGACAGAAAAAACACCAAATAGTCAAAAAAATTATATTTTGAAAATTTATAAAAATAATAGAAAAATTAATATAAAGTAAATTTAGACAAAATTTAAAAAATAATAATAAATAAATTTACGGAAAAAAGTATTTTTAATTTGCTAAAACGCGTAGAGCAAATGAAAATTTTTGTATCTTAACTGGTAAGGCCAACACATTTGTCATGCACGTAATTACAACAAACAACATATAATCTCATATCTATAGCTTGTTCGCCCATTTGGACATATTGCCAACAAAAACCAATAAAAGTATTCGTACTATTCTGTTTACGCACTCCGATATTGAAATTCGTTTATGCAGTTAAAAAGAGCATTAAACCAGCTAAAATATTATGTATAACAGTAAATACAAATACTTTGTTTAAAAATAAAAATTAACAATCTTACCAGAGACAAATTTATAATATGCCAACGCGACTAACAATGAACCAACAATGATTGCCCTTCCGTGCACGTGATCAAGGATTGCAGGCAACCCGGTACTAAACTATGTCCTTCTGACTTCCAGCGACTAGATTCAAAGTTATCCTTTGGATTCCACTGAAATTAATAACATTATTGAGGGTTGGCCATATTACCAGCATTGGCCATATTATCATCAGATACCTTAAGTAAATTTCACCGTGCTTCTTCTTTCTTTTCAAAATCATTGGATTTTATCCGTATTATATATGGTGCAAAACTGCAAAGAGAAATAAGTATAAACCATCTGTTAAATTATGTTTCGTATTTTATATTTTGAAATTTTAAAGAAACATCGCATTACAAAAATATACTTTACTAATCTTCTCAAACGTAAAATTTCCATATCTAAAAAAAGAGATATCTATTCTAAAATTACGTTTTTAAAAGAATATTTCTAAAGCTATCCTGAATGAAAAGTCACGTCTTGTGAATATGATTTTTTTTCCAGCTATACAGAATATTTTCTTATTGAATTACTCTTTCTTAAAGATATTTTTAAAATAAAATCTTGAAATATTTTTATTCATGTATTTTTTCTTCATTACTTAGAATGATTTTCAAAAGAAGTTAAATAAAGCGAAGAAGTTCCAGATGATATTCAAAACTCATGCTTAGTGGTAAAAAAATGTTTGAGCAACGAACTAAAAAACATTCTTTTATATAGATAAATTTAATATTATTTTTAATTCAAGATGTTGTAAATTTAGTACCGAAAAAAAAGTATGTGTTTAAAATGATCCTCTAATAACAAATGCAATCTTTTGTATGAAACGAAAATAAAAATATATTGCAAATAAAAATAGAACAACACTTAAAAAAAAAGACTTAGGTATCGCACTATACGAAAAATATAAAAATAACTCCGAATGAAAATATATAATATATAATAATATAATATATAACAATAATATATATAATATATTATATATATAATATATAAAATATAATATAATATATATAATATAAAATATAATATAATATATATAATATAAAATATAATATAATATATATAATATATAAAATATATAATATATAATAATTCTAAATTACCCGCTATTCCAAAAAGCGTACTTTATTTATTAGAATCCTCAGAAACCAATATATGTTAGAGATTTACAGAATATATATATTTAAAGCGAAAAGCGCATTCTGTCAAATTCACACTCACTTTTCCACACTTAAATCGTCTCTTTGCGCATGCTTCAACGTGTTTTTTAAGGCTTCTACCCTCAGAAACGGGAAACGTGTTTAGCCCTCAACTGTTTAGCCTTGAACTGTTTTGCTTAGGGGGATTGAAAGGGGGTGATTGTAAACGGTTGGCGTAATATGGCCCATATGTGTTGAAAGCCTTTTTTTTAAGAACTCGTGTTTTCATTACTAAATATGCATATTTTTTCGTAAAAATTTAAAGAGTGCTTGGATATAGTTATAACCTATTGAAATGTCAAAGAGTTCGGAAGATGATAACTATTTCTTTATTGATATGTTAAAAGAGCCGACGCGAAAACAAACAAACAAACAAAAAAGCGAGAAGAAAACATTTCTTTTACAACCAAATAAAAATATTTTTTTTTACGAAATTTTTATACGGGCTGTAAAACTATTTTATTTTTAACCAATAAATATTTTAAAGAGTTCGGACAAAAAGAACAAGAAAATGAGCACTTTTATCACTAAATATCAATATTTTTTCGCGAATTTTTCATTTTAAAATATAATATCATACAAAATCGGGTTGAAGATATAAAATAATAAAAACTTGATTTTTTTAAATTTATTATCACGGGCCTTGGCAACGACGGGTGGGTCAGCTAGTTATTTATAAAAACATAATTCGTTTGCTCCCACTCATTTTTGGAAACGTTTAATTGTAGTTTTTATAGTGTATGAATTAGTTTTCTCAAAACGGAATATTTTAAAGTGAGCTTGGATACAGTTATATTTATAAACGATTGAAATTTCAAAGAGCTCGGAAGATGAGAACTATTTTTTTTTATTGCTATGTTAAAGGAGCCAACGCGAAAACAAACAAACAAAAAAAAAAGTGAGAAGAAAACATTTCTTTTGCAACTAGTTAACAATATTTTTTCACGAAATTTCTGCATGGACTGTAAAACCGTTTTATTTATAACCAATAAAGATTTCAAAGAGTTCTGACAAAAAGAACTTTTTATTTTAAAACTATGAAACGACCCTACGAGAAAAAACAAGAAAATGAGCGCTTTTATTTACTAAATATCAATATTTTATCGCGATTTTCCCTTTTAAAATATAATTTCTTGCAAAATCGAGTTAAAAATATAAAATAATAAAAACTTCATGGTTGTTTTTTTTTTTTTTTTTTTTTTTTTTTTTTTCACGAGCCCGTGCATCGCCGGGCGGGTGAGCTAGTACTTCTTTAAATCTAGAAAGTACATTGGTTTCTGAAGTTTTTAAACATAAAGAGCGCTTTTCGGAATCGTTAATAACTCAGAAGAAGTTATTATATATTTTCGTTCGTGGTTATGCTATATTTTCCTGGATTAAGAAACATCTGCATTTTTTTACAGTGTACAGAATCTTTAAAGCTCTGTTAAAATTTATGGAAAGAATGGAAAACAGTATATCATGAGTCCACTATAGTTTTATTGTCTGGTTTTGTTTTACGGTAACTTCATCTTCTTCCAAGGGTATTTGGCAGTTACTGTAGCCATATGCTGAGCAACAATCGCATATATTTCTAAATTTCTGTCCATGTTTTTTTTACACATTCGCAATTCTAATTCCACATCCTTTCTGGAAAATGCAGGAAAGAATATATTGTGCTGGTGGTCTTCCAAGAGAATAGGAGTATAATAAATAGTACCCGTCAAAATATTGACGGTAAGCACATCTTAAAGGTTTCTGAGTAAAAACGTTCATAACATCCTTAAACTGACAGAAAGTTTTACATATTATTTGTAAGCAAGAGTTAAAAGAAATAAAAACATCAAAGCCTCTTCTTTTATAACCTATCTGGGAATCTCTGCATATTTACTCTCTTAACACGGTTACAGACAACAGAACAAACATATCCCAGAGATTTCTGTTTTTAGATCCAAACAAAAGCAACTCCAAGTTTTACATCCTTAAAATTTCAAAAAAGAAATCTTTAAAGTTAAAATTTTGTTAGTTGTATGAAATATAAATATTTAACTGCATTACAATATCAATTGATGGCAACACCGTTTTAAAAATAATCACCTACTTTCTGGGAGTATGTCTTATCGATCAATTGTATAAAAAAATATACAATAAATTGAAAATAATTTTAATTTATTTAGTCTATAATTACATTCCAAAACTCTTAAAGTAAATTGTAAAAACAAAATCATTATTTAAAAAATATATTGGGGATGGTAAATTTTATTTTATAATAATGAAGAAAACAAACAAATTCTGTAACTCTTAATAAAATATAATTTACATTATAGAACTGAGTTATCAGAACACTAACAATGTCAGAAAAATATTTTATGGCATGTTCGAATCCACGTTCCCATTGGAGGACTAGAATTCCTCTTTCTGGCGCCTTAGACCACTCGGCCATCTCGCCTGTCAAGCAACTTTTCTCTCAAACGAAAGTACTTTAAAAGTGGTTTACCACTACATTTACCGATAGAAAATCCCGCTAAAATGCTGATTGCACATACTCAGAACAGCCCAAATCAGTCTTAACTTTTCGGCTTTGCATTTTAAATATATAGATTGTCTATCCACTGCTAATTTTCCATCACCATTCAACATATTCCATCATCATTTTTTGCTGCTCATGAACTTGTAAATAAAACCCGGAAAGAATATAGTTTTGTTGATGTGAGCGATACAAGTTTAAAGTTTTCAAGATCCTTCTTTTTTCAATAATTTTGGTATTAATCTTGTACTATCATTCAAATGTTTTATTTAATTGATCAGATGTCTCTCCTTTATAAATTGTACATATAAGTTATTCCTCTTCTGTAGCAGTGTCTTCATAAAAAGATGTTAATCTTGTTCCTTATAACTTTTATTTATAATTATGCCACATACATTTTTACTGGGCTTAATTATTTATTATTATTAATGTAGAAAATTGCAGTACGAATAATTTGACATATTTTGAAGCAATATAGGCCTCTTAATATAGAAAAATAGATAATACCCGTTCGAATTTAATTTCAAAATACTTGACAGTACCATAGAAAAAAAGTTTGATAGTTTAATTAGTTGTTTTTATGAACAATCGAAAGTTTAACAAGTAATAAAAAAAATTAAGTCAATTCCAATTTTGGTCAAAAAGAATATTTTTCCCCAGCGATCTACACACTTCGCCACTGACGGTATTTATTCCTAAATTTGTATCCTGCTAAATATCTTATATAAGAGAAATTTATTTTCGCGTACGGGAGAATTTTCTTCCGTCCCAGGCGAGGCTCGATCCCGGGACCTTGTGGTTACGAGCTCAGAGCTTAATCAACTGTGTTATCAAAACTTGTGAGTAAGTGCTTTTGAATGGAACTGAAATAAGACGGCTGAGTGTTGATACAGGGTGTTTCACAAAGGAACCCTAACTTTAAAAATCAATAAACCGGAAACGGTGATAGATAGAAACATGAAACCAGTGGTATGTTTATTTAAAAAATCGTAAGAATCTTATACACAAATCTCAAAATTTAGTTAAAATAGCACCGATAGATGGCGCTGAGAGCGTTAAGAATCCTTCTAAAGAGAGTTCAGAAGCATAGAAAGACTGGCCGTCGAAGATTTCGCCATTGAAATCTGACCGCTATTAGCGTATAGTGAAAATAATTCCGAAAGTGGTGTATACCATGGTGGAACGTGTGTTTATTGTGTTGGAGTACCACCGATTAAATCAGAGTCCTACTGCCACAAGGAGAAGTTTTCAAACGCTATTTCAAGTCGCAAAAGGCCCAGATGGGAAAGTAATTCGTGAGCTTTTCAAAAAAGTTCAACAGACAGGCAATGTGGCCGATGCGAATTATTTTTACTATACACTAATAGCGGTCAGATTTCAATGGCGAAATCTTCGACGGCCAGTCTTTCTATGCTTCTGAACTCTCTTTAGAAGGATTCTTAACGCTCTCAGCGTCATCTATCGGTGCTACTTTTAACTAAATTTTGAGATTTATGTATAAGATTCTTACAATTTTTTAAATACACATACCACTGGTTTCTTGCTTCTATCTATCACCGTTTCCGGGTAATTGATTTTTAAAGTTAGGGGTCCTTTGTGAAACACCCTGTATTTTTTCTCCCATGTAAAACTAAAATTAATTAATCAAATTTAATTAATGAATTAATTTTTGAGAAAACTGTATTAACATCAAGTGTCATCCACTACAAGTTTAAAAAAAAATGTAGTTGAACTTGAGTGGATGAATAAAAAGTATTTTTAACGATTGAAAATTTGAACAAGATATATAAATATATATAGAGAGAGTGTGAACTAATAGTAGGAATTGAAGAAAAGGGGCAATTTTATCGCTTGCAAGCGATTACAATAGATTTAAATCGATAGATAGATGATGCTGTCAATCCGCCCATATCTTATATAAGGACGTAGAAGAATCTTAAGTTTATAATTTAAGCATCATTATACTTACTTTTTAGCAGGAATTTAACTAAAAATATTCATGTAACACATATTAGGCTAGCGAATATTTTTATTCTCTACAGTATAAGTTTTTTTTTTTTTTTTTTTTTTTTTTTGAGAAAAAAAAAAAAAAATTTTTCAAAATAATTTAAATTAAGCGATCTACAAAATTTTTATTTATTTTATTTTTATCAATCCGACTTTAAAACACTGTACTTAAAATCAGCTGTTCGCAGATGGCTATTTATAATATATATTTTTAAGTACTTGAATTTTATTTTAAGTTTTCATACAGTATATAATTTTAAAACCATAAATAATGTGCTCATCTCGTTTATGGTCCTTGTATAAATATTTTTCTTTCTTTCCATTTTCTTTTTCTTTATGTACAAAATATAATCACCTAATTTTCTTAGTATATATGTTTTCTTGATCATCGCAGTAAAAATGTACCAAAATTTATACATGAGTTCAATTTATTCAATCGATAATTATAGTCCAACGTTGTTCAATTAAATATTGCTGTATTGTGAAATCAGTAATTAAAAAAAATATATATTGTTGAGTAATATATATTTATATTTTAATAGTAATTATAAAACATTCTGATTTTTAAAAAAATCCTATAACTTCCCTTTCGGCAATAAAACATTTTATTGATATGATTACTAAAATGAATAATCTGAACACCGATAATGAAACAAAACAATATTCAAACCAGGAATGGGGTTCAAACATTCGTTTTAAATCTGGTTCATTAGACTACTCGGATATTCTGACCTCGTTCACATTCAGTGTAACATAAAGAAGTTACAGATTTAATTTTACATATGGCCAGTTCTGTTTATTTCGATCTTAAAAAGTACGTTTGTTTTTAAATATAAAATAGACAAAATACTTGATTTCTAAAGCAGCGCATAACATATACTTATTTACCAAAGTAATCAGTTTCAGCAGTAATATGATAAATCATAAAAATCCTCTGCTTTGTACTGAGGCAGAAGTTCACCCGAAAATGATTGTCAGATGCGTTCACTGAATTCGAAAGGATTTTCCACTGCGTTTAGCGACAGAAAAGCACCATAGAATGATGTTAAAGCTGTATTAAAAAAAATATTTTTCCACGCTCAAAACTCAAAATTTTGAGACACATTTTCAGACTCATTTTTAAAAGTAAAAACACGAAACTTGGCGGCGTAATTTAGGAAGATATTTATAAGGGACCTGTGTTTTTATTTTTCGTTCAATTAATTAGAAATTGATTTACAAACAATTATTTTCACAGTACGATATATATATTTCCAGCACTATCGCTTCAGGAAATTCGGTTCAAAATGTCCAGTTTGACAGCATTTTAAAAAATATATTCTGCCTTTATCAAAAAATCGACCAATTTCTGAATAACTGAACCTGCCAATTGGATGCACTTTAGAGCAAAAATGAATTTAAAAATGTGTCTCAAAATAAGCAGTTTGGATTTGAATACACCATCGGTCTTAAAATTCGACTTTAGTAGATACATTTAGTAGCTAGCATTTTAGTAGATACATATGTCTCATAAAAACAAAATTTCTAATATGTCAAAGTTTTTCAAAATGGCTTATTTTCCAGATACTTTTTTAAACGTTTTATTATTATTATTATTATTATTGATGATGAACAGAACCGTGTACAAACAATTTGACATACAGGATGATTATAATTAAAGTCCCACTTTCAAAATGCTGTAAAAAAGGAACCAGTGGTCAGCATGATTTCAAATTTGAACAAGATACTGGAAGAAGGGGGAAACGGTATAGTATAAGAAAAAAAAGTTCCAAAGTGCATCGTCGTAAAAATGTACCAAAAATTATACATCAGTTCAATTTATTTATGATGGTAACATCATTTAAGATGGCGCTGTAAACGGCAGAACGAAAGTGAATTCGGCTACAAGTGACATTTTTAATCGAAATACGACGGCTTTGGCATGAGTTGCACAGTAAAGCAACCTTACTATTCAATGTGCATGCGTGTATCGGTTCTTTGACGGAAAAAATTGATATCCAAATCAGTCAACAGTCGTGGTACTGTTAGTAGAAAGCCCATCCACCACGGTAAGGTCGTACCACATTGGACGGGAAAAATCGGTTTTTAATTGTCCTTGGGCCTAAAACCGCAAAAAAGCACATAATGATTCGGTTTTTAACTGCGCATGAGTTTTTTTAATTTACATAATATGCCGCTTACAGTGCCATCTATTGATACACTTTGAAACTTTCTCTTTCTTATGACATACAGTTTCTCCCTTCTTCCAGTATATTCAGTTCAAATTTGAAGTCATTTTGACCAGTACTTTTTTACAGCATTTTGAAAGTGAAACTTTAATTATAATCACCCTGTATTTTGAAATAATTTAGTGCACTTAATATAGAAAATGTCCCCTAAAAACTAATTTTCCAAGATGGCGGTAACTTTTCAAAATAGCAGATTTTCCATGAATAGGGATAATTCTTAAGATGATTAGAGCTTATGTGGAGCACATTTCAAAAGGTGTTATTTTGTAAAAAATTGTTCCAGGTTTGTCCAAATTCTAGGCTAATAGAATTGGACTAGTTAATTCTTTATAAAATTCAATAAATTTTTATTATGTCTAACTGGATGCTAGAGATTTTTTTTGTTGTTGTTTAATAAAGTTCTAATTTAGATACGCAGTATAAAATATTTAAATTTCTTTTTCCGAAATTATTCTGGTATTTTTTTAGTACATTTTTGACATAATTCCAAACACATTATTATTAGAACTTTGCATCTTTCTCCAAGCTGGAATATTTCAATTACTATATTATATAAAACATCTGAAATACAGATCTATAAATACAGTAAAATTTCCATAATAGAGGAAACTCTCTTCAATATATACTTTTTCAACCCTTAATGCAAACATTATTTGCATATTTTTGCCTTTGAATATTGGACACCTCCGAATAACGGACAAATTTAGCTGTCCCGAGGTGTTCGTCATTTAGAGGTTTTACTGTACTTTTAAATTATTAATGTTCTAATAAGTAAAGCAAAAGAAAAAATCCCTTTTTTTTTACGACAAAACGTATCGTATCATGAATTTTCTATATTTTCCGGCACTAAGAAAATTTTTCCGTCTGTCCTGGTATCATCACATTTCTCACAAAGCAAGGTAAGTCTGTAGAAATATTCATAAATATATCAGTAGGTTCAACTTGAAATAAGACCTCCTGAATATTAAGCTAAGCAAGTGAATTTCCGCCCCGTGTGGCTATGTGATTCTTCTGTGCTTTTATATGAATAATTTTCCCTTACATACCTTGCCAGATATTTTAGATTCGTTCTCTATATATATTCGCCAATGGACAAATCCATGTGATCGTTATCTACTAGTTGAAAATTGAGCTATTTTTAAGATCATGGATATTTTTTTTATGCAGAAACTAAGTTTTCATGGCCATTTCTTCAATGTAATTTATCTTAGAAATCTCTGAATGAGGTTACTAATTTCATGGCATGAGTTGCTTATTGTTTTCAACAACCGGAACACGCCGTTTCAATTATGATAAAAGCACCTCGATCATAGATAGAAATCATAATTGTATAGTGTAGAACAGGGGTTCCCAAACTTTTAGACATACGTACTACTAAATACGTGCCACTAAGTTCATACTTCCGTGTACCACACAGTTAACAAATATAAAGCTAATATAAAAAAAAAACACTGCAAAAACAAAACCTGTCTAAAACGGAATATTTCCTACGTCTTTTATGCTTCCATTTTAACCGGTTTTACAGTGCTTCAAAATGCATGATTACATTACTAAATTGAAACTTAAATTGACTGCTTTATATTAACATTCAAATAAAAAGTATTATAACATTTAAATAGTACATTCCATATCAAAATACGGTTGAAAATTTCGGTTGAAAAACAGCCACAATGCTTGATGACATATTGGTCTACGGATTTATACATAGTAGCTTTATTGCAGTTATTCCCTAGCATCGTTAATGAGATTCCTCATGCCTGGTTCAATATTAGTTAGGTTTAGTCGTAAGTCAGATTCGATGTTTAGTTTTTCCTGTTTTTGTTTTTCATACAAAGAATTGAAGAAAAAGTACATTTACATAGATATGTTGCTCTAAAATCTAGTAACAAAAAAGAAAATAGCGTTTACAGACCTTAAATCGAATTCGAAAACTTTTGAAAATTTCAAGTTTAAAGCCGTTTTTGATTTCATAATATGCTGTATATCATTTCATATACCAGTATCAGGCTTTTGCGTACCAGTAACCGGAACTTTGCATACCAGTAACCGCAGCTTTGCGTACCAGTATTGGTACGCTTACCACAGTTTGAGAACCCCTGGTGTAGAATATACATGCACAGAAAAACGCATTTATCTTGAAAAAACTTTTGAACGAAGGAGAGCTAAGTAGTTCTGCAAATACGAAAATGGTATAGCAAAATTACTACGTCCAACCAAATGCAACTAATAGTGGAGAAATTCGGATGAAGTGTAGAGCATCGTCTATAAGTAAGAAATTATGTTTTACGTAAATGTAAAAAAGCTTTATTAGATGCCCTAAAATTTGCGTTTTTTAAAATCCACTCACTGGCTTAAATACGTCAAAAATCACGTGCAGCCGATGCACAATTGCTAAAAAAAAACCCCATATGTAAGCAAGATGCAATGTATTTTAAGAAGAAAATCACGTTAAATATGCTCAATAGTGGCAGAATTCTTTCAGCGGCAGAATGTGTGTCCAATTTCTTCACCATAGGAATACACGTGCATTCACAAGCATCCACATGTATTGCTGCCAATGGCAGACACATTGAACATTTTAAGTTAATTTTCTTTTTAAAAGAAATTGTACCTTGCATAGGTTAATTTTATTAGTAAATGTGAATCATCTGCCTTATAATCTTCTTCAGGCGATTAGTGACTATTTAAGAAAAGTGATTTAATATCGGAAAATTCACATTTTAGGACTTAAAATATTCTTTATTTCCAATACATCATTTAACACTAAATAGAGGACGTTCGGTATTTTTGTAATTAACTGTTTACGCTATCGTCCATAGCTTGTGAGTTAGTGTCGATAACTTTCAAATTTCCCAACTAGAGACGCTGCTATCGATTGCGTTAGGTCGAGTGTTAGTCACTTTAATTTATCATGATCGCTCTTGCATAGTTGTAGCTCTCTCCATGCACACACGTTTTTTTTTCTTTTTCTTTCAGGGAAAACAAAATTTACTGTGCGCTTTGCATTATTGATTCGTTTCTGTATATCGTCCATCTTTGATAAAAATTAAATTCTACCAACTTTTGCATCAAATGAATACATTTATTATATTTTAGTTGAATCAGGATTATTGAATAATCATCTTTGACTATATTACTTATTGAAAAAAAAAATATTTCTATTTTATGGTTCTAAATAGCTGTTTTATGAAACTATATATGCCTGCACTGAGAAAAATGACACTTTCAAATCTGAGTAAATCGATGTTTTCACAATTGAATCCATTTGGACACTACATTATATTACTACTACTTTATATTTGAAAGGATTAAAAGGGCCCTCAGTAAATACAATATCCATCTTATTGCTGTCCCTCCCAGAAAATTGGTTGACTTAGTTTCATATAAATTAGATCCTATCCCCCCTGATCAATTCGCAGGTGTTTATGAAATCCCCATTAGCTTAAATAATAATAGTATAATTTTTTACATTGGTATGACTAAAAGAAAATTTTTGGAAAGGTTAAAAGAGCATAAAAACGACATAAAATTTGGAAAGTTATCCACTGCACTCTCCCGGTTTTACGCTAAAAATAATGATACTGTAATTAATTTCGATAAAGCAAGAATTATCCATAGGTTCAATAACCCATTTAAAGCCGCCATTAGGGAATCATTGGAAATTAAAATTAGAAAAGATTGTATTTGTAATGATAACTTTTCTTTCAACATACCTAGTTTATGGGACACATTTTTAACCCCTTGTTAATTCATTGTTTTGTTTTTCGCTCTTTGGCAACAGAGAGCGCCCGCTTATTTTATTTAAAATTTTTCCATACTGTTGATTTCAATTTTCTCGTGTCGAAAATTAAAATATCAGTAGTCGTTTGTGTTGTTCCTCTTCCCCGAGGATGGCTTTAAGTTTAAAGCTGAAACATGTAGGATTTTAGCTCTTTTATGAGTTTAAAAAAATTTTTACACTGATTTTAGCAACTAATAAGCACAATTTGTGCAATTTGTGTTTTTAAAATCGATGTTTTCATTTTGGTATGAAACTTTTTGTTTCAAATAGGACGAACCAATGCTTTCAATCCTGAAATACCAGAAATACTCAGAATACTGAAACATGGACATACTCAAAACTGAGCACATAGAGGTCAGTTCATACTGATTTTTGAAACACGGACATACTCAAAAATGATTAGAATCAGTTCAAACTCATTTTTGAAATATGGAAATACTCAAAAATGAGCACATAGAAGTCCGTTCATACTCATTTTTGAAACATGATGGGCATACTGAAATATGATGTTTTATTCATGAGTGTGTGCATGTTTTCAGAAATGAGTATATACATGTTTCAAACTTGAGTAATTTTGATTCGGAGTAATTTTGACTATGCGACATACTCAGATTTGAGTATTTTTTGCTTAGTTTTGGAAATGTCGTTTTTAGACTGTGTATTAAGATTGTATATGTATAAACATATATGAATGGAATGTGTGTATGCATGTATGGATGGAGATAATGAATTAAGTATGGCGTATTCAACGTGAAGTTAATTTTAAAATTAAAAATTATTTATTAACCTTAAGAACTCTGGTGCGTGAATGAAAGCTGCAAATAAGGCAGTTTTATTTAATCTTGTGCTATGTTTTCAGAAAGAAGTCGAAATAATAAGTAGAATTGAAAAATATATATATAAATGAAACTTATTCTTTGTTATCTAAAGAGAATAGGACTTGCATCGTAAAGGATCGCTGCTTTTTCATGCTTTTGAAAAATTTTACCATTAACTTTTATTATATCAAATTATCCCATAATCCCGAAAACTTCGTTGCCTCTAAGCATTATTAATTGGACACCAGCTCACAATAAAAAGACTTCCATACTTAATCCTTAAGTAATAATTTAATTAGAAACTTTCAGTTCTTGATAATAACATAAGATTAAAATGACAAATTTGTCAAGAAAAACGAAAGTTATTGAGAGATTTACTTATAATTAAGAAAATTACAGTACGTTTGTAAAGTCGACACAATAAATTAAACTAAATGACAGTCTTTACATGTTCGAATAGTTGTGCTTGATTTATTTATGATTTATGACATGAAAATAGCGGATTCATTTTTGAATGAAAAATAAAATATTTAAATTGGATTTCATTTCGTTAAAATTTTCTTTGAGAAATGTTTTAATATGTCTGTGTCATTTAATGTTTATTTTTGACACGTTATACAAAATATTAATCGAATTATTTTAAATATTTCAAGGATTTCCAATGCGTGGAAATATGACATTTTAAGTTCATTATCGTAAAAAAATATCACGACTTTTCGTGGACGATTGATTGGTTTTTCAAGCGAATTAACGATAATTATTTTAAAATTAAGTTTAACGGATTTCAAATACATTTTTCAGCCTTCAATTTTAAAGTTTGTTTAAAAAATACGAGGCTAGTTCTATTATCAATCGAAAAAAATTATAAAAAAATATCATAAACACGACAGCAATTGTTATGTATTTGTCGTTTCGCATCCTAGAATTTAGACAATGTTTCTCAAAGGGGATTATACATATCCCTTGTCGATGCATGAAAATGTTGTAGAGATACACGATGAGTCTGCGTCGACATGAAACTACGGCTTCGCAAAGTAACATGAGTCACTGAAAAATGTTTATAGGGTTCCGTTCATCTCGCGAAACTCTATTCGTCCCACTTCTCTGTCTGTCCGTCACAGAGCTGCTTCTCAGAAACTGTATAACTTACAGACTTTAAATTTTGTGTACTTACAGCTAAATACCTACTGTCACGCTGAAAATCATAAAATTTCAAAAATATCGTGTTAGTTTAATATACAGAGATAAAAAACAAAAATTCTAAGAGCCTTTTCCTACTAAATTTAAACATTTTTCTTTATAGCAGTTGCCAACAATTAAAAATCCACAATGAAAGTCTTTCTACAATAATTAATTTTCTATTGAAAGATTTTCACGTGAAAAATGAAAATGAAATAAAAAGTTTCACCAACTGAAAAAAATATTAATATCACGTCATATTGGTAATATAACGGAAATTTTCAAACATTTCTCAATAATACAAGGAGTATGAATATGTGTTAGTACAGAAAGTAGGTTAATATGATGTCATTAGAGAATTAAATAGAAAATTAATCTGACGTCATATTGGAAGTTTAGCGGACTTTTTCGAATGTTTCAGAATAATACAAAGAGAGTATCAGTATGAGTAATAGAGAAAGCAAGTAGATATGACGTCAGCAAGTGACTATAACGTCATATGAGTTTGAGGAACGCATTGAACCATGATGAAAACCCGATTATGGAAATATTGGCATATTTTAACATTTTGAAGGTCTTCCTCTATACAACATATTTAATTTTGAAATTGATTTATTTTTAATATGGCATTTAGTCCACATGACAGATATTATTATGACAGAGTATAATAGCCGGGCTTCGCCCGCTATCGGGCCGGTTCAGATATTCGAAAAAACGAGAAAAAAAAACCGGTAAATTTTTACTTTATAAAAAACAAGATTTTTTTTTTTTTTTTTTTTTTTTTTTTTTTGGAAAATGAAATTTTTTTGGATTTATTAAAGAAAGGATAAAGTGTTTTGAAAGGAATATTAAACGAAACCCTTTGTACGATCTTTGATCACACTTACCCGCTTGTTTTTTATTTCTTCCTTGACTGTCTTAAAATAAAAATAAGAAAACACAATGAAGGATAAGATATTAGCAATTTAACCCTTGTTTGCAAGCATATACTTGACGAGATTGCGATGTGCAATGTCCAATAAATATATTTTTTAATTTAACTAATTTTTTTTGTTTTTTTTTTCTTTTTTTTTTTTAAATTGTTATATAAACTTTCACTATGTGTATAGAAATTTAATTCATAATTTGAAATAGATATTTTTTATTTACTGTTGCCACAATCTAAAGAGCCTGAATAATGCTATTTCCAAACAATGTATTGTTAATTGAAATATATATTTACACGTGAATAATGAAATTGAAAGAAAATTTCAAAATTATTAAATTACAACTGGCGAAAAGCATTTTATGATGAAAATTTTGTCATATTTATCTATATTGGTCTATATGTGAATTTTCATGCGTGGTAGTATTTTTTTTTTAATGATACATGGAGAACGGTACACAAAAGAAAATCTTAAGTCGAATATTACGTCATGGTTAACAAGATATTTTTATTTATTATCTATTTTTATTTTAAAGAATGTTTGAAACATTTACTACTTAATTCATTTTCACTGATTTTAATTATTTTTTCCTAACAAACTTAGTAAGAGTAAATATATTTCGATATAAATACATTATTTTTTGACATTAATTATATGGTTTCTATATGCGAAAGTCGCGTCAAATTCAGAAGATCGCGCGGATTTATAAATTATGAAGTTTAAAGCTTCTGCTGGTGAAAATATAGTAAAATTGAAAATGGGAGGTCCAGTAAACTTAAATATTTCCAGAAACTTAAATATTTTATTACGATTACATAAACTGGTGTAAATTCCAGAACCTTGTCGTTTCATAGTTCCTTTACCCACTTTTTTCTTTATTTTTTTTCTGGGGCATGGGAAGGGGGTGGAAGAGAACGAGCAATGACATTTTATTAAATTAAAAGCACTTTTGATACTTATTTCACTCATTGAGTACATTTCTTAAATTAATATTTATCTTTAAATAGTTATTAAATTTGTATATTTGCGGTCATTTTCCTGAAATAGGGCGAATTAGCATGATATTAGAGACCGAGGAGTCTGGACCGAGGTTAAGGAGCGTAGCTCGTCATGGGTTGAGCGCTCTAGTCTAAAATAATAAAGATAGAAGTTTGTCTCTCTGTGTATGATGTGCGCGTGTGTGTTCTGTTCTAAAGAGACCACTGTGCGCAGAGATACAAGATTTGGCCGGAAGATACTTGTATGTATGAAATTATGCACCTCGAAGCCAATTTGTGGATTTTTTTTATATCTGGTCGAGATATTAATTAAAAACCCTATTCAAAATTGCAAAATTGGGAGCTCCCATCAAGCCCACTATTTGACCTATGTCCGGGCTGTTTTTTAGAAATGATCACGTTTTGAGCACCAGCTTGGCGAGTTGGCAAAAGAAAGAGAGCGCAGCCAGTTCTATGGTCAATCGTCGTCCATGGTTTATTATTATTATTATTACTTATTTGAACTTGAATCTGAAATGGCGGCGGTGAAATAAGATATTTTAAAATTACATCTAAAAACTCAATAACACACCATCCTCATAAATCTGTTTTTCTATGCAATCGAACATAATTTAATTTAGATATGCACTAAAATTATAATAAGAGTTAAAACAAATTTAACTGTGTGCTGGAGAGTCAAACAAGAGAAGAGGAGGGGGTATCGGAAACTTCAGGGGAGGAGATAATTTAGATGATTTTTTAAAGTATAATGTATTAGTATTTCAGACTAATAAATAAATCAACTGAGACAAAATAATATTAAAAATAGAGCAACATTTTTAATAAAATATTCAGAATTTTAAAGATTTTGAACTTAGTGCGCATTGCAAGCCGAATGTTTTTTTTTTCTTTTAAAACTCAAATGATGATAATGGTAAATGTTTAACACCATTAACATGTAATTGTAATTGATTTATTTGCACGCTTCAACTTGCAATTAAATTAATAGCAATTAATTTAACTGTGATTGATTTCATTGCATGATACAACTAAACTATACTTTACAAAGTTCAATTGTATCATTAAACAGTAATCAATTAAATAGAATAATAATATTTATTGTAAGAAAAATCTTTACTTCTGATGTTATTTTTATATCTGTTAAAAATAAGTTCTCTAAATTATTCGAACGTTATGAATTAATACAATACACATACATTTCAAAACTGAAGAAAAAAATTATGTTTAAATTGTATGTATTGGGAAATTAAAAGACTTTAAATCTCAAAAAGCTCTTTGATTTAAAGCAATGTATTAAATGTAAGTCACGATAAAATAACATTTCCTCATACTATTTTCTTCACTTGGTACCATTTGTGGAATAAAAACAAACAAACACACACACACACACACACACACACAAATAAAATAAATAAATACATACATGAAATAAATAAATAAACACTATTTTTGATGCGGCTGCAGCGGCAAATGAATGGGGTTCCTGTTTGCTATATGAATGACATTACAAACAAGAAGGGGTGCATATTCTGTACGTAACGTTGTATTCAGCACCAGTTCAAGCGTTGCTCTCGTGCCAAGTTGCCCAAAACGTAAGCCTTTTTGAAAAGCATCCGGGCTTTCTTCGGTTCTTTAAGCAGGCGAAGGAAAAAGGTTCCGTTTTTGCTGCATTTTGAAATCGCAATCGCCTTGTTAGCTTCGGAGTTTCATAAATTTATAAATAAATAAATAAATTAGAAAAGAAACTCGCCAACCGTGAGTCCTGGTAACAAATAGCATAAAATAAAGTAATATATATATATATATATATATATATATATATATATATATATATATATATATTTTTTTTTTTTTTTTTTTTTTTTTTTTTTTAAGTTTAGTTTCATGTTGGTTTTGTGTTTTCTGATTCGTTTTCACTTTTTCCGTTTTTTCTGCATTTTGAAACTGCCATCCCGGTTTCGTGGATGGAAATACAAAAAAATTAAAAATATCTACGTGTTCACAATACCTTTCTGACGGTACACTTTGTTTTAAAAAAAATATTAATATTTACTATTCTAAAAAAATTCTTTTCTGGAAATTGTTTTATTTTTTAGGTGTGCACGAGAACTTTTAGTCAGAATTGAAAATTGAACATATCTTAATATCAGAAATTAAATTGTCAATCACTATAACGGGACCCCGGTAGCCCGAATATATTCCACCGGAGCTAAGGCGCCCTTTTTTCCAGGATCAGATTGACTGAATCCTAACTCAGTTCTCTAACTGAACTAACTGTCTCTGCCCTTTTCCTTTCTAATATATCTCTTGATTATCTTCTAGAACAATGGAGGTTCCTATAGCCAATAGTAGCCTTGGAAGGGGAAATCACTGACAAACTCCGTTACTATTGGAGAAGGAAGGTTTTTCGCGATGTCACACTGATGTCACTTTCGCTCTGGGACCCCTCTTTCCTCGTGGGAATGGACAGTGAGATCAATTTACAGAATTTTGCCCTGAGTGCTTTTATTATGCCTGCTGTTTCAAAACCTTCAAGATGGAAGATTGGTTATGATGAAACGAAAGTTTTGATATACGCCGGCCGGTTAGTGGAGTTAGTTTAAAATTTGAGGAAAATCTATAATACATGTGAATCTCCTATACTTGGATATAGGCTGCAAAACAGGGGTTTCGAGTTAGATATAGTGATTTTCTCACAGCCACAATAGAGATAAATTACTGTAATGTAACCGTTTGCTATAAAAAAGGATTAAGTAACCGGAGAGTTTAGTGCGCATTTTTAGCATTGAACACAATTATGAAATACATCTGCCGTAATTTTAAGGAAGTTTTTCTCAATGTATCAGCGTAAAACGAACTGTGTAAAAACATTAGTTTCTAAATCCTTTAAAGAAAAAATATATTAATATAATAACATCTTTTTCTGCACGTATGAAATTATCTAGTGAAAAAAATGTATATTGATAATATATTTAAGATCTTGAGAAAGTAAATTATAAAATATTATTTCACTGTCTTCCCAATTTCACCAGCCGGTGTCTGTGAACATCTTTAATTCAAGATTAGATTAATTGAATTTCAGAAGGTTACGCTCTCCCTCAAATAATTACTCATTCGATCCATTACTAGAAAGACTTAGAACGTAATTACGTAGAATAATTAAATCCGGATTCACTGTCATTCAGAGGTTTTGGGGATATTTTAAGATCATTTATCGATAGTATAAGATAAGATTAGTTTCAGAATAAATAATACAATTTTGGGCTATATTTTTAGACACACGAGTTTAAATCAAAATAAATTAACGCAAACATTTTTAGATGCGATCGTAATTATATAAATACGTAGCACCTGTAGTCATCGTCTAATCCGTCCGTCTGTCTGTCCGCATATAACAGCGCAAAAACTATCCAACCGAATGGTTTGAAATTTAATATATATAATAGCTGCAGACATTTTTCGAGTCATTTCAAATTTTATGAAATTTGAATCAAAACTTAAAAAGATATTAATAAAAGTTTTCTTTATTCTATTAAATCCTTTCATACATAATCTATATAATAAAAGCGCAAGTCATGTGACTGAGGAAAACAAATACGGACTAACCACATCTTTTTCCATATGCCAAGCGGCCATTTTTATTCAAAATTATTTTTTTGAATAAAATTGCATAAAAGTTACATTTTTAGAGAGATCGTTCAAGAAAATTGTTTGCTTGAGCGATGAATTACATTAAAAAATGTATAGATTCTCAGATAACTTCACTGAAAATTAGGTTAACCGCCGAATATCTCAATCCATTAAAGTAAATATACAAGAGCTTCATTCAACGTAAGTCATATAAATATTAAACAATGGAGATAATCATTCGCAAAGCAAGATCTCCATGGTGAATTTTACAGAGCTGCCTGGTGGGAAAAAAATTGCAACTGTAAACATGGCATACGTAATAAGAAATAATAAAAGCTTCCCCATTTCGCTCATAGCAGACAATATAATTTATTTCACTGAAATAATAACGATGATTTTTTTTTTTTACATTGTAAAAATAGTTATAGCAGGAAACGAACGCACCTCATTTGTCACGTTTAACCTACAATTTCCAGCTTGTTGAAATTGGATTCAAACATATTGTTACAAGTTTTTCACAATAACTTTTTAAACATGTATATATTAACAGAGAAAATTATCCAATGCATTAAAGTATATTTATGTGCAACAAAAAATACGGTAACGAACTGTGTAAAAACATTACTTCTTAAATCCTTTGAAGAAAAAAATTATACTGAAGCATCTTTTTCTTGGAATGACTGGAGCGATTTCAATAATTTTGCTTATTTATTTTGGCAGTAGCTAAACAATTGCAATAAAAAAGTCCTTCCGGCCTGTACCGGGAGGAAAAGGTAGCTTTCCTATATCTTCGTTTTAAAATTTTAGCTAATGTTACACGAAAACAGCAAGTTAAAATGCAAATAAAACGTTTACAAAAGATTCGTTAATACTGAATTTGAATAAGAAATTCGCCAAATTATTGAGCAATATTGAGCAGCCAAATTGGCTTCATTTATGAAGACTTATTTTGGTCGCCAAATTTGGCAATATTTCGCCAAATGTCGCCAAGTTTGGCGAGAATTTGGCGCTAACGGATATGAACGGTATGATTGGGAAAATTATTACAACAATGAAAATTTTTGTATTCAATACTTGTTTCAAAATGTCAACCACCCTAGAATTTCAAACTGCTCTATCTCAGCCATTTTTTAAGGTAGAGGTAAACCAAAAAATGCTCTGGAATCCTCGTATCAAGGCCTAACACTTAATTAAAAAATAAATTTGAATTTTTAAATTTTTTGTATATTTATTTTAGTTTTAAATTTTTAAATGGCCGCCATCTTGAAACAAAATGGCGGACTAAGCTGGCCAACGAACTCGGTCGAGACATTGGTGAGCTTAATACACACAATTAGTTTCATCAAAATTGATTTACAAATACGAGCGTTATCGTATGACATAGGTCAGATATATATATATATATATATATATGGATATATCTATATATATAAATCAACATTTGAACGGAGGGTGGTTTTGGGGTCTGGGGGTCATGATCGGTGAAAATACATCGAAATTTTCCGGAACTGCTTTCCTCCGAACGGCTGCAATAGGTAGCTTTATACTTTTTTGTATTGAAAGCTACCTAAAATGCAATAGTTTTGCGATTAAAAAAAAAAAGTGCGAGATATTTTAAAATGTATATTGAAAATTCAAAATTGCTCTTTGATAACAAGGTACATTAGTAAAAGCTTTTCTCTAACGGATTTCGAAAATTTTGCTATTCGTTTAAAAGTACAGTAAGATGTTTTTTTAAAAATATATCAGTTATGGTTGCACTCGACTTTCCGAACACTGGTGTATGTGCGCAAAAATAAAACAAGTTGGAAAATTTACGTCAAACGTGACAAATGAGGTGCGTTCGTACTATAACTAGTTTCAGTGAAATAAATTATATCGTCTGTTAGTATAATATGATTAATTTCCGTAAAAAAATAAGTACATTTTAAATTGGCAACGTTTTATCATTTGTTGACATTTACTGAAAATTCCAATGGGAAACTTAAGCCTAGCATTGAAAATTTCAGAACTTGAAATCCATATTTAGACTTTTTTTCCCATTTAACAACTATTTCTCCGGAAACATCTATCCAAAAACTGTCGGAAGATTATAGGATTGCATTAATTAAACAATTTTAGTATACAGATTCGGTTTTAAATTCAGTAATACGAAAATAATATGACTCCATCTTAAATAGGACGTAATCACCATGGCAACCTAGAATCATTACCTATCATGTAATATCATTGAATTAATTACGTATGATAGGATTTAATATAATGATATATCTCGGTCGCTTGATTTTTTATCCTCGGAAGCTGCTATAACAAATAATTACCAATTGTTAAAAAATTCAAATTACTTAATAAATATTTTTATTAATATATTTTTAAGTTTTGATTCGATTTTCATAAAATTTTAAATTACTCCACATAATTCTGCATAGATTATCTATATTAAATTTCAAATCATTTGGTTGAGTAGTTTTTGCGCTGTTATATGGTAACGGACGTACGCACCAGACGACGACTATAGGTGCTACGTATTTATATAATTACGAATGCACCTAAAAAGGGTAATTTTTTTAAAGTTTCTAGCACAATAGAAAGACTGGATTCAAACGCTGGTCCTGCGGTTTTGAAACTGGAGACGTTATCTTTGCGCTACTAATACTTGATTACGTCGCCGCAATATTTGTCCCTTAAACTTTGCCACATTTACTTGTGGATAATCCCTATAGAATCGAACGCAAAATGGTTTGAAAATGGATTAAACAAATAATCCGTCGGCGGATTTTTATGCAAATCTATACAGTCTTTGCCACAGTGGTCTGTAACATATCAGCCAATTTGAAGTTCAATCGGAAGTAACGTTTGAGTGTTATAGTGTTCACACAAATCATGATTGATATACACTAGTGTGCAAAGCTTAAGCAACAAACACAAAATGCTAATTTCTGAACACGTGAGTACTCAAAAGGAAATTCTATAAACAGCAAGTGTAGAAAATAAGTACTACCCTAACAGCACAGACAGTCAATGTGAAGTCTTCTTGAGATCACAAATGGTCACAGCTGTCACAGTCACTACAATGAACAGAAATGTGATACCTTTCATTCGTCTCATTTTTACTCTAATTTGGTCACTCCACTGAACAGTCACCATGACTGCTGCTTTTTGACTAGTCACCAGGTGCCTTTACAAAGAAGTCATCTTGTGACTCTCATGTGACTGTCATTTTGACACTCCTTTGTAAAGTCATCATGGTAGCTGTTCTGTGACGAGTTCGCAAGTGACAGAAAATGAAATCATCTGGTGACTTTTCACAAAGGAGTGCAATGATGACTTCCCAATAGAGTATCGAAAGTCACCATGCGACTTCATTGTGACATTATTTGGCGACTCATCACAATGCAATGCTCACAATGACTTCAAAGTTCAGTCTTCAACTGACAGTGACTTGAGAATCACAAGGTGACTTCATCCTGGTGACACATCACAAAGCGACAGTCACAGTGACTTTTCAGTAATAACAATCATTTGAGAGTAATACTTAGACAGTGAAATATACCATATTTTGATTCACCGTAGTGAATGTGACACTACTAACCATATGTGACGTCAAGGGAACTTCACATCGACTGGCCGTGCTGTTAGGGTAGTACCTTTTTTCTGCACTTGCTCTTTATAGAATTTCTTTTTGAGTACTCACGTGTTCAGAAATTAGCCTTTTGTGTTTGTTCCTTAAGTTTTGCACACCAGTGTACATTGTCACAAAGGATAACATTAATTATGCTGAATTACATCACAATAAGCATTTCGAGACTGCTGATCATAACATTTAACCCTTTGAGAGTCAGGCTCGTGTATTGCCGTTACTAGAAGCAGGGTTGTTACGTTTAAAACATTTTGTTTAAAACATGTTTAAAACATTATATTTAAATTAATGTTTTAAACATGTTTATTGTTTATATTGTCACAATGTGACAGTTTGCAAATTAAAATTTACCAATTAAAATTGTATGAAAAATTTCTAATTAGCTCTATACACTAAAAGACATTTAAATTTTATTAAAATTATAAATCGGTTATTTAATTTTAATTAAGTATTTAAAGTAAATTTATTTCCTCTAAAATTGAAAATATGTAATTAATTTTTTTAAATATCATAATTATGATTTTTTATATAATATCAAAATTAAAGTTCTATAATATATTAATATTAATAATCTAATTTTATAAAACTAACAGTATTTCAGTGATGTTAAAATTTTTTTAAAGACAGAATTATCTATAAACATGCATTTCTGTTTCTCTACTATCTCATTTTAGTACTATTCTGCTATCTTTAATTTTCATGGTTTTTCTGTCTAAAAACAAGAAGTCAGCAGTCATCTTTTTTATAATTGTGTTGTCAACTTTGTGTAATACCAGGATTGCGTAAAATCTCGATTGCCCTATCTCTGTTTTTGCTGTTTTCTTTACAATGAGCAGAAATTGAGAACAATTAGTGTTAAGTTCAGTACTAATAGTAGGATAGTTTTTTTGTAAAGGTTTCATTAAACTTAATCATTTTTTTACTTTACTTTTTATGTTATTGTGCTACTCCAATAATGAAAAATAGTGAACAACTTTTTTTTTATACATAATTTGTCTCCCTGTTATTTTTGTGTTATTAGTGTGCACAAACTACAACAAAATTATAATGCTACAATACTACATAGATATTTGTTTAATAGTTATGTTAAAAAACGTTTTTATTGTTTTCCTTTTCTCTTTCTTTATTAAAATTATAATAACTTCATTTTAAAATATTCATATTTAAAAATTTACTTTTTTACTTTTTATTTCTTTTAATAGCATTTTTTAAATTCATTTATGAAAATAAACTGAAGTGAAAAAACTTATCTACTTTCAGTTCCTTTTAAATTCTAACTGTTTAAATTTGCTTTTCAGTCCTCAGAGATATACAGTATGCTACCTACCTACCAATCTATCTATTTTGATTTTCAGTTTGAATCCATGTTTTCAAAAAATAAAATAAAATAAAATAAAATAAAATAATAATAAATGGACATGTTTAAACAATATTTATTTCTGAAAATTATTTTTTAACTAACTTTTTACATATTTTATTATATTTTAATATTTTATTTAAGAAAAGGGAACTGAACTGAAGATAATTCTTTTATCTGTTGCAAGAGAACTGAAGTGAAGATAATTCTTTCTTCTCTATTGTATTGTTATTCCATGTGCTTTTAGTTCAATGTGTGTCTATAGTTTGTTTTGGAAGAAGGTTTTAACTGACTTATAACTGAGTTGTTTAAAATTATGGCTACAGGGGGGAAAAAAGATTTGATTTGGGAATCCTTTGATCAGAAAGAAATACCTGGTAAAGTAGGTTTCAGAGCTGAATGTAAAAAATGTAAGAAGGAAATGGCAGGGTTAGTGGCAAGAATGAAAGATCACTTTAACAGTTGTGTTTTATTAAATGCTGGAACTTTTGCTCAGGAAGATGATCCACCTAAACTAGAGAAGGTTTTAGGAGTTATTAAAGAGTCAGGAAAGAGACAGGCTACTGATCCAATAAGAGACATGCACCAACTACAAGTTTAAGCAATTTTATTGTGAGAATATCTAAATATGATAAAGAATTCTTTGATATTCAAGTTTCCCGCTTTATTTACGCAACAAATACATCATTTTCATGTGTGGATCATCCAGAATTTAAAAAGATGGTGTCGAGTATAAGACCTGGCTACAAACCACCAAATCGTCATGAAATAGGAGGCATATTACTTGACAAAGTGCATGAATCTGTGCTGGAAACCTATAAAAATGATTTAAGAGAACAGATTGTTTGTGCTGCTCTTGACGGATGGAGTAACATTCACAATGAACCAATTGTAGGAGTTACAGTATCTTGTAAAGGCAAAATTTACTTAGTAGATTCAATTGATACATCTGGATATCCTCATGAATTTAATTATCTTTGTGAGCTTGCAAGTATTGCCATAAACAAAGTAGAGGAATGCTATGGTTGTCTTATTGGTAGCTTTATAACAGACAATGCTGCCAATGTTATGAAGATGACAAATGAACTTAAAAAGACTGAGAGGAATAATATGAATATTTTAACTTATTGATGTTCAGCTCATGTCTTAAATCTTCTAGCAAAAGACATTAAAATCTCCAATATAAAAGCTCAAGTTGTTGATATTGTTAAATATTTTCGAAACAATCATTTTGCTTCAGCAAAGCTTCGGGAAACAGATGCTAAAATGCTTGAGTTACCATCAGATGTCAGGTGGAATTCCATGTTGGACACAATGGAATCATATAAGCAATTGACCACAAATTTTGAAAGTTTGTGAATATAAACGAGAGAAAATCAAATCTGATATTTCTAAGAAAGTCATAGACTTGCAGTTAAAAAGGAATGTTGAAGATTATATCCAAAGGCTCAAACCTATTGCAGTTGCATATGACAAAGCTCAGAGAAATAATTGTACTATTAGTGATGTAGTTGAAGTTTAGAAAGAATTAAAAAACTAAATGTCAGAAATATGTGCTGCTAGTAATCTTACCATGATTACAAAAAAAAATATATTGAAAAAGCCATAGAAGACAGATATGAAATGGCTATGACACCTGCACATTTCTTCTCAAACATTACTGATCCACGCTTTAAAGGAGAATCACTTACGATTGATGAGAAGGAAAAGAACCTTGCAGCCGAATTATGTCCTGAACTAATTCCAATAATTATAAACTATAAAGCTAAGTCAGCTCCATTCTCCAGTTATATGTTTGATGCTGTTAATAATATGATGCAAAAAGAAAAAAATTATATGCTGTCAGTTACCAATCATAAATTTGCTACTCATGAATCAAATAAAGTGGACAATTTTGTAGAAATAACACCTTTATCTTGGTGGATAAGCTTTGAAAAACACATCGATAAAAATGTCATGCAGATCATAAAACAATTACATACAGCTGTTTGCTTTACTGCTGATTTAGAAAGAGTGTTTTCTACTTTTGGCTTTGTGCAGAGCAAAACTAGAAACCGGTTAGGTGTTGATAAGGCTGCCAAACTTGTTACTATTTTTAAAGAACTTAATAATTAAATGTATTAGTTTAGAATAAAAAGTTAATTGTTAATGTTTGGTATTTATTATATAATTTTTTTTCTTCCTTACTGTTTTTTGAAATATTTTCATTCTTTATATTTAATTTATTAAGTTTTGCTCACTTTAATCAAAATTGTGCTGTTGAATGAGAAAAAAAATGGTTTAAACGTTTAAAACATGTTTTAAACAAAAAACAATTTTTTTTTTTTAAAACATGTTTTTTTTTTTCAACCCTGACTAGAAGTCATGTTAAAATGGCTGTAGACAAAAATATTTTTTGTAAAGTAATTTTTTGAACCGTACATAGAATGAGGGGATAGGAGAGATGTTATAGCATGAAACTATGATTAAAATTTATATATCCTGGGATTTACAAGCATACTTATGAAAATATAGGAAAACCCTCAAACGCTGAAGGGGAAATAAAATATAAATGACTGCCATTTGACAACTTCAAGGAAATAATAAGTCAATCAAAACATAAAAACTCAAAATTTGGATCAATAACAACATTTCCACAATAATTCAAAACTTTTATTATTTACCTTTGTATATTTATAATTTTCTGAAGGTAACATTAAAAAATATTTTTAAATTAAAAAAAAAATAAACAATAAAATTTTCTCTACTTGGAACAACTCTTCCCAACGGCAACATATATGACACTAGACTAAAATTACTAATGGCAGACCAAATTTAGACAATGATCACCTCAATGCAGCAGGTACTTCACTTAGAAATCCTGGAGTGCGATATTAGGAAGGATGCGATTGCAAGTTTGATTTGCAGTTTGGAACGATTTTGTTTGCAGGTTTTTTTTTACTAGCCTATTTTCACTTTCGGAACCGGTTTCAAAAGTGAAAGTATCCTTATAAAAAAAAACAGTAAACAAAATCGAAAAATTAAAAAACGGCGGTTGTAGAGATCGATCTTGAATATTGAAATGCAAACAAGATATTGAAAAATAACTGTCCCGTATGATTAACATTAGCGAGCGGGTGTTTCCGCGTGAGGGAACAGGACCCTTAATGTTTAAGCGTGCAGTTCGATTACATGTCTGTAAAAGTCGTGTTTTATTTACTTATTTATTGATTTATTTGTGAAGTTTAAATTTCGATTGAAAATTTACGAATTATGGAATATTACCCACAAACAAACAAACGCTGAATTATTTACGATTTTTTAACGAGTTAATCTTCCGTGACTAGGTTTCACGTTAATTTTTGAGATAGATTTTTTTTTAAACATCATGCTTGCGAAATATTTTAAAACCCGTAAAATACCATTAAATCAACGTACAGTTTTAAAAGAAATTCCATTCGAAAGTAGTTTTTTTATTTTTTTTATTTGACGGTGTAAAATTTGAAATTGTACTATGTTTAGAAGGGGAAAATAATAATAATAATAATAAATTACGGTAAAACGAAATTCTTTCTTCAGGTCGCTGCGAACGTCGATATGACGTCAACGTTATTCACATACATGTTTTTGCTTTATGATATAGACTAGCAGACTACGCCCGCTGCGCTGGTCGGTTTCTCCAAAAGAACCTTGAATCAAACGAAATATATCGGTGAATTTAACCTTGTATTTTAAAGCAATCTGTACCTTTACCTGGAATATCCTAAAATAACATAAAAACGGATACTTATTTCACTAAGTTATATTTTTTAATACGGTTTATTATTACGTTTACAATTTATTACCTACCGTTTTCCCTTGATTTATATGTTTTTAGCTACATTTTTAATAACGTGAATTAACCTATATTATTCACAACTAAAAAGAAATGGCGCATCTAGTATTTGTCGAGAATTAAATAAAAATCATACACTCGTGACATCATAATTCACTTATTTTTATTTTAACAGAATAATACGGTTACTATAATTTGTGACTCGCGCTGACACATTGCTGTTATTATTATTTTTTTACGCGTGAAGTTTTCGCTATGGTACTCCATTGTGAAATTTCGTAATTTTTGCAATTTAATATTTGAAAAACGGCATAATCATTAGATTTGAAATTTATATCAAGAAAAATACAATTTTTTACCTTCCTAACGCAGTTTGTCTAACAATTTTCTGACAAATACTTTTCCAGCAAATAATTTTTTCAGTAACTTCAAATGTTTCATTTTCCGAGATTAATCTGTGGCAACGATTAGCGAAAATCCCAGTCGTCAGCAAGATATACCTTTTTATTAAAGAAGATAGTATTCCTCATGTGATCAGAAAGGTAACTTATAGTAGGCAAAAAAAAAAAAAAGTGGGTAAGTGTGATCGAAGATCGCTCAAAGGGTTCCGTTTAATATTCCTTTCAAAACACTTCATCCTTTCTTTAATAAATCCAAATAAATTTCATTTAGCAACAAAAAAAAAAACAGTCATTTTTTTATAAAGTAAAAATTTACCGGTATATTTTTCTCGTTTTTTCGAATATCTAAACCAGCCCGATAGTGGGCGAAGCCCGCTATTATAGTCTGTCATAATAATATTTGCCATGTGAACTAAATGCGATATTTAAAAAAATTAATTTCAAAATTAAACATGTTGTACACTTTCAAAATGTTAAAATTTGCGAATATTTCCATAATCGGGTTTTTATCATGATTCAATACGTTCCTCAAACTCATATATTTACTATTCTCTATTATTCCTATTGATACTAGCTTTGTATTATTCTGAAACATTTGAAAAATCCGTTAAACTTCCGATATGACGTCAGATTTTTTTCTTTTTAATTCTCTAATGACGTGATATTAATCTGCTTTGTGTACATACACATACTCATACTCCTTGTATTATTGAGAAATCTTTCCGTTTTATTACCACTTTGACGTGGATCAATTTTATTTCAACTAATCTTTCAATTAATCTTTTTACAATTGGTGAAACTTTTGATTTTATTTTCATTTTTCACGTGGAAATCGTCTCATACAAAATTAATTATTGTAGAAAAAATTTCATCGTGGATTTTTAATTTTTGGCATCTGCTATAACGAAAAATGTTTAAATTTAATAGGAAAAGGCTGTTAGAATTTTGGTTTTTTATCTCTATTTATTAAAATAATACGAATTTTTCAAATTTTAATATTTTTAGCCCTTCATAGATGATATTCAGCTATATACACTAAGTTTCAACTCTGTAAGTTACATAGTTTTTGAGAATGGCTCTGTGACAGACAGATAACAGAGCGAGAGTAATAGGGTTTTGTGAAATGAACGAAACCCTAAAAAAGCAATTATTCTTACTAAAAATTCTACAAAAAAATATAACATTACATTTTATAAAATAAATGTTTTTTAATCATTATCACGAATCAATTAATTAATAAAAAAGAAGAATTATAAAATAGGAAAAATGAAATCTGAGCTTTTTTTATGAAATCTAATTAGTAAAAATTACTCAAAATATTTGTACAGCGAAGATATTGTGAAAATCAAACAACTTTTATAATATTATGCTTCAAAGATGATAAGACACATCCTTTATTTGGAATAAAAAATAATTCAAAAATATCTACAAAAACATTTGCCAATACCTATCGTTGATATATGTTTTTCAATAACTTTCCCCTCTTTGTATTACCTTCTGATGAGGTTGGAAAGTGAACTCTTTACGCTCAGCGCAAACATATGGTAATTTTCTTGATTAATCAGGCATTCATTTTCTGTATTGAGATTTCAATTGCGGCCCACGCTTTGATCCCTTTTTTATCTCCATACATTTTAAAGAATATATTTTAAAGAATTTCAACGCGTACAGCGGATTCCATCTGCATTTCGATCCAATCATATTCTGCAAAAAAAAAAAAAAAAAAAAAAAAAAAAAAAAATTGCGTCTACATGTGAACTTAATTGAAGCGTAAATAAATATATATTTATCTAGACTTATAGAGGAGTAGCTTGATTTTCTCATAATCAACGCCGAGCCTCAACCGTTTGTCCTAGAACAATGAAATTTGGAAGTCATGTTCTTTACACAATGTAGGCGCGTACTAAGAAAGGATTTTTGAAAATTCACAGTCTAAAGGGGGTCAAATGGTGGGTCGAAAGTTTTAGATAACTTCGTCTTTTCGACATATCTCAGCTGGAGTTTTAAGTAGTAGCGTGTAATTCGGGATAACAATTCTACTAAAGAATGGTTAAACATGTATTTTGGGCGATTTTAGAAATTCAACCATTAAATGGGTTAAATGGGGGTTCAAAAATTATTCGGTGATTTCATATTTTTTCCGTATTTCATCAGCAATTTTTAGGTAAGAGCGTTAAATTCAAGATAACAAATCTACTAAAAAAATAATTAAACACGTAGTTAAGCGATTTTAGAAATTCAACCACTAAGGGGGATAAGTGGGGGTGTGAAGTTTTAGGTCATTTTGCCTTTTTGCCATATCTCAACAACAGTTTTATTTAAAAGCGGGAAATTCAGGCTAACAATTGTACTAAAAGTTACTTAAACAGATATTTCAGCGATTTTAAAAATTCAACTGCTAAGAGGGTTAAATGGGGGGTCGAAAGTTTTTAGTCATTTCACGTTTTCGCCATATCTCAGCAGCAGTTTTAGGTAGGAACGTGAAATTCAGGATAACAAAACTAATAAAAAAATAATTAAACACATATTTCAGCGATTTTAGAAATTCTTCCATTATGGGTGTTAAACGGGTGGTCGAAAGTTTTAGATCATTTTGCCTGTTTGCCATATCTCAGCAGCATTTTTAGTTAGGAGATCGGAATTCGGTATAACAAATCTACAAAAAATATAGACAAACATGTATTTCAGCAATTTTAGTAATTCAGCAACTAAGGTGGGTTAAATAGGATGTCAAATATTTTAGGTCATTTTACCATATCTCAGTAGAAATTACAGGCAGAATCATGAAACAGGATAAAAAATCTACTAAAAAAATAGTTAAACACGTATTTCTGCGATTTTAGAAATTCAGACACTAAGGGGGGTTAAATGGGGGTCGAATGTTTTACGCTATTTTGCCATATCTCAGTAGAAGTTATAGTTTGAGCGTGAAATTCGGGATAACAAATCTACTACTAAAGGGTAGTTAAACATGTATTTCAGAAACTCAACGACAAAGGGGGTTAAATGAAGGGTCGAAAATTTGCAGTGATTTCACCTTATCAGCATACATGCGCTGTGTCCGTCGTTAGGCCAGTTGGCAGAGCGGTGGACTGTAAAAGACGGAGAAATCAGAAATCCGTAGGTCGCTGGTTTGAATCAGGCTCGATGGAATTTATTTTTTGGTCAAAAAATATTACTTATGTGTCTCATTTTATTTCTCATATATATAACTAGCCGGTCTTCGCCCGTCTAGCCTGTCGCTTCCGAGTGGGGCACCAGATACATTGTGCAGTGTACCGCCCTGACTTCGCTTGGGGCTCAGAAAGTGCATTTTACATGCAACCAGAAATATATAAATAACATACTTTAAATTAAAAGTATACGAAAATAACTAATAAGAATATAAAAAAGCACTTAAATAAAGACTTTGAGACATAAATATTTTTTTCATCCTACCCGTGATTATCTAGGGGTGGGGCCTAAATAGTACTTTGTATCTGTGCCCCATTCGGAAGCTACCGGCTAGACGGGCGCAGACCGGCTAGTATAAATAGTGCTGTACAAACATAAGTACATGTGAATTTTAAGGAAATGTTACCTTTTAATGAAATAAATTAATTTATTAAACAAGAACAAAAAAAATCAGACGGCCAACATTGATTATGAAACTCTTTCCAACACATTCAGAATATTGTAACAAAACCTCAGAGTTTATAAACGTAAAAGATGATGCATCTAAAATATAAATAAACAATTTCGAAAACGCATAACGCATTTTAAAGCAATAAAAAGTCAGTAGTTTGATGATGTTCAATTCATATTAATTACACAAGAAGGTCATTAATCAATCGCATTAAGAGTCAAGTAAGAAATTATTTAGAAACGTGAAAAGAAAAAAAATAAATATTTGTGTACTCTTTGCTACAGTAACTTTTTCCAGAATGTTGATCTCCTCGGTTAAACTTGAAACGTTAAACGTGAACTGTGGGTTAAGAAATAATCTTCTATAAGTTAAAAGCAAATATAATACAACAGAACTAGAATATAGCACGGGTTGGGTTGAGTTGGGTTGAGTATTGACGGCCAATTATCTACACTAGGGATATAGGCCCGGGGGGAGTGCCCTTCGTGGGGGTCTTTCTAAGGGAACCTAATCCGTATTTACGCATGGATAAATCCACGGCTCGAAGAAAACCACGAAAACTCCGAACGATTAGGCCGACGGGCGCGATTGGGATCGAACCCAGCACCTCCCGTCTACCAGCTTCGAGAGCACAACCTCTCAGCCACTGGTGGGGCGAATATAGCACGGACTATGGATTATATACAACGCGGCCCTTTTTAGGTGCATTCGTAATTATATAAATACATAAAACCTATAGTCGTCGTCTGGTCCGTCTGTCCGTCCGCATTAAAACAGCGCAAAAACTACCCAACCGAACGGTATAATTTAATAATATATAACCGATGCAAAATTTTGTCAAGTCATTTCAAATTTTATGAAAATCGAATCAAAACTTAAAAATATATTAATGAAAGTTTCCTTCATTCTATTAAATCCTATCACACGCAATTAATTCAGTGATATCCCATGATGGATAACGATTCTACACTGTAAAAAAAAATTCCTGAAAAAAAACGGAAATTGTACTGGCAATCGAGACGCCAGTACTATTTCCGTATTTTAACGGATAAAAAAATTCCGTAAATTCCAGGAAATTTTCCGTGATTTCTGAAATATCTGTTTTTAAATTTCCGTTTTTTAACAGATATCTTCCGTATTGTTTAGATATTTTTATATCGTTAAAATAAATTTTATAGAAACCAAAAAAAATATATATATATATATTTCTCAAGGAACATCTTATAACCCTTTTTAATTTTTTCTTTCACTTCTGTGCGAGTTTTTAGCAAATAACCAACATTTGCTAGGACGTGGTTCGAACGCGGAAACTTCTGTGTACTAAACTGGCGGGCTGTACCGTTACGCTACGTGCGTAACATATATATACGAACGTTTTATAATAAATTAAATTATTATATTTAATCTTTGCTGAGAGCTTCTGTGTACGATTCTGTTAAACTGAATAATTTTAAAAAATTAAAACAAAAAAAAAATAGATTTTTAGAGAAAATTTTGAAATTAATGACCTTAGGATAGGTAAGTTTAAATTTGGACTTAATAATTTAGTTTAATTTATAAAATTATAAACTAACGAAATAAATTATAAACTTCATTTTTATAAAAGTAAACGAAAAGTTATAAATTATTTTTTATAAATTTAAAGTCAAAAATATGAACTTCGTAAAATTATAATTTATAAAATAATAAATTTTTGTTTAATTCACAAATTTATAAGACAAATCAGCTTAGTTTAATACCTACATACCGATAATTTGCAAAAATATTATTTTATAAATCCTTAAAAATATTTAAAAAAAAAAAAAAGATTTTTAGCGAAATTTGGATTTATTAATTTAGTCTAAATTAATTTAGTTTAATTTATAAAATTATAAACTAACTAAATATATTATAAACTTTATAAAATTATAAACTTCATTTTTATAAAAGTAAAGAAAAAATCATTAATTATTTTTATAAATTTAAAGAAAAAAATATAAACTTTCTAAAATTATAATTTATAAAATAATAAATTTTAGTTTAATTCTCAAATTTATAAGACAAATCAGTTTTGTTCAATACCAATAATTTGCAAAGATATTATTTTACGAAACCTTTAATAACCTAATATTGCCTCACGTTAATAAAATTAAAATAAAATTTTAAAATGTCAGTGAAAAAAGTCATAATTTGAAGCACTATGCAGAAAAAAAGTAGATTTTAAAAAATATTTTTCTGTAATTTATATAAATAAAGCAAATTTCTAAAGATTTCACTAAAAAATAAAAAATATCATTATTATTTTTTTACAAAAATTTACTGTCCAGACACGGGCCCGGTTAGAATGAGCTCCAGGATTGGCCCGTGTCTAATGACAGAAAATAGGCCCACGGGTAGGACCGGTCCAGGCCTGGATCCTAGAAGATCCTGGACCCTAATAAATACAACAATTTTAATTCGCATTTCAAACAAGACGATATCTGTATGCAAACCTCTGAACGTTATTTACGAAAATGGGGAAATACGGACATTGTACTGTTTTGAAAAAAATCCATCAAATGTACGGAAAACTTTCTGCATATCTACGGATTTGAAATCTCTTTTACGGAACTAATGTCATTTACGGAAATTGTACTGTTGTTTTGGAAAAATGAAACTTCTCCGTAAAATTTTACGGAAAATCTCTTGTATTTTCACGGATTTTTTTTAGAGTGTAGGTTGCCATGGTGATTACGTCTAATTTAAGATGGAGTCCTATTATTTCTGTATTACTGATTTTAAAAACCGAATTTGTATTCTAAAATTGTTTAATTATAGCAATCATATAGTCTATCGACAGTCTGTTGGATAGATATTTCCAGAGAAATAGAAACTAAATGGAAATAGATATAAAATGGAAGAGTCTAAATATGGATTTTAAGGTATGAAATTTTCAAGCTAGGTTTAAGTTTCCCATTGGAATTTTCCATAAATGTCAACAAAAGATAAAATGCTGCCAACTTAAAATGTACTTATTTTATTACGGGAATTAATCATATCATAATAATAGACGATAGAATTCATTTCACTGAAATAATAATAATAGGCATCATATATAATACGATATATACTAGGAAAATCTGCACATAAAATACATTTTGTATTCGTGCATTTTTGTATTAGAGTGCAACCACTATTGCACCAAAATCTGAATACAGTCGAACCTCGTTAACATGAAACTCAAGGGGAATCAAAATTTTGTTCATGTTAACACAGTAACTCATGTTATCAGTATCAAATCTTAGTAATCGTTTTTATAGGGGACTATGAAAACAATTCATGTTAAAAGTAATTCACGTTAAGCGTGTTCATGTTAACGAGGTTTGACTGTATTTATAAAACTAATTATTGTACGAATGCACCCCATTTTTCACGTTTGACGTACAATTTTCAACTTGTTTCTAAATTTGCCTCATAAACTATAAGTAATTTTGTAATTTTTGCACCCTTGGCATTCAGTGAGTCGTTGTTACTACAGTAGACCACATCAGTTAAAAGTATTTCTACAAAGGCTTTTTTTAGAAGAATAACCATTTGCAAATACAATAAAGTGCCTTTATAAATTATCTTTTAAAGACATGCCATAACGCATATATGAAGAAAAAAAATTAATTATACGAAAAACAATTTTTCAATGAAACGTTCTATTTGCTCTGCCAAATTCCACGAATTTATATAGTTTCATGTTTTATAAAATGAAAGCACATAATTCTCAAAGGTTTTCATCATTTTCAAGAAATCTCATTCCATTAATTAAAAAAAGAAAAAAAGAAAAATGAAATATGAGTTTTTCTTGAAGTTTAATCAGTAAAAGTTACTCAAAATATTTGTTCAATAAAGATTTTTGTGAAAGATATGACGTCTTTAATATTATGCTTCGAAGATCAAAACATACATCCTTTTTTTTTTGCAATAAAACAAAGTTTTTCAAACATGCTATTTCAAAAATATCTACGAAAACATTTTGTGAATCACTAGTGTGGAATTATGTTCTTCAATAACTTTTTCATTTTACATTTCCTATTGATGAGGTTAGAAAGTGAATAGGCGAAAAGAACACCTACGCATAGAGCAAACATTATGATAATTTTCTTGATTAATCAGGCATTCAGTTTGTTTACCGAGGTTTCTGTTGAGATTCAGGTTTAGTCTTTATATTTGTACATTGCAAATATTTTAAAGAATTTGAACGCGTGCCGCAGTTTTATTATGCATTTCGGTCTATGCGCAGGAATTTTCTAAAAACAAATTTCTTTGTATCAGTATGTAAAATTAAAGGAAGTATTAGCTAACGCTTTTCTTTTTTATCTACAAAATGGGGAAAAAATGCTCATTTAAAGATTTTTTTTATTTTGTACTGCACAATATATTGAAGTGAATTCTAAATAAATATTTATTGTTAAATACCATACAGCCAGGTGGGTTCATTTCGGTTTTAGTTGAATTTTCGATTTTCATATAACAGGAATTTCTACTCAAGATATTTGTTCAATAAAGATTTTGTGAAAGACATAATGTCTCAAATATTATGCTTCGAAGATCTAAATATACATCCTTTTTTGAAACAAAATAGTTTTTCAAACATGCTATTTCAAAAATATCTACGGAAATATTTTGGGAATCACTAGCGTGGAATTATGTTCTTCAATAACTTTACTTTCATTTTACATTTCCTACTGATGAGGTTAGAAAGTGAATAGGCGAACAGAACACCTACGCATAGAGCAAACATTATGATAATTTTCTTGATTAATGAGGCATTCAATTTGTTTACCGGGGTTTCAATTGAGATTCAGGCTTTAGTCTTTATGTTTGTACATTGCAAATATTTTAAAGAACTTGAACGCGTTCCGCAGTTTTATTATGCATTTCGGTCTATGCGCAGGAATTTTCTAAAAACAAATTTCTTTGTATCAATATGTAAAATTAAAGGAAGTATTAGTTAATGCTTTTCATTTTTAACTATAAAAAGAAAAAATAATGCGTAATGCACAATTATATTGAAGTAAATTTTAAATAAATATTTATTTTTAAATACCATGCAGCCAATTCAGGTTTTAGAGGAATTTTCGATTTCTATATAGCAGGATTTTCTGCTCAAGATATTTGTTCAATGAAGTTTTAGTGAAAAACATAATGTCTTTAATATTATGCTTCGAAGATCTAAACATACACCCTTTTTTGAAACAAAAAAAGTTTTTCAAACATGCTATTTCAAAAATACTTGCGAAAACATTTTCAGAATCAGTAGCGTGGAATCATATCTTCAATAACTTTTCTTTCATTTTATATTTCCAACTGCTGAGTTTTGAAAGTGAATAAGCCAACAGAACACCTACGCATAGAGCAAACATTATGATAATTTTCTTGATTAATCAGGCATTCAGTTTGTTTACTGAGGTTCCTATGAGATTCACGTTTAGTCTTTGTATTTGTAATTTGCAAATATTTTTTTTAAACTTGAACACGTGTCGCAGTTTTATTCTGCATTTCGGTCTAAGCACGGGAAGTTTCTAAAAACAAATTTCTTTGCATCAATATGCGGCATTAAATGAAGCGTTACTTAACGCTTTTCATTTTTATCTACAAAAAGAGAAAAAAATGCAAAATGCACTAAATATTGAAGTGATTCAAAATTTTAACTTTTTTTTTTCATCGTTAAATCACAAAATATACGCGTACCGACGAGTATTCCCAGAAAAAAAAATAACTCATTAATATTAAATATTATAGCGTAAAATATACTTAAAAAATCTGATTACAGATTTTAAACTCATCATAGATGTTAATTAATTGTTTTTGTTATATGTTATTCTAAACACTACATAAACGGCTAGCGTCTCATTATCAAAATTGAGCTTATATTTATCGATAAAGTCTTTAATTTTGTAAAATAAATGGATTATAACGACGTTAAGATATAGCAGGGAATTTTCACTTCCTTCAGTCCTCTTTAATAAAAAGTAACGCGTTGCTGACGACTGGCTTTTTCGATGATCGTTGCCACAGATTAATCTCGAAAAATGAAACATTTAAAGTTACTGAAAAAATTAATAGCTCGAAAAGTATTTCTCAGAAAATTATTAGACAAACCGCGTTAGAAAGGCAAAAAATTGTATTTTTCTTGATATAAATTTCAAATCTAATGATTATGCCGTTTTTCAAATATTGAATTTCAAAAATTACCAAATTTCACAATGGAGTACCATAAAGAAACTTTCACGCGTAAAAAGATAATGATAACGGCAATGTATCCTGACGTGTATGCTGGCTATAGCACGTCATATATATATAAACGAAAATACGCAAATTATGACTATCAAAAGTATTTTCTACTATAAAATATTGTAAAGAGTTTGTTAATTGTATATATTACTTAATTAATATATTAATTTTCTTTAAATGTTACGTGAACGAAGTCACGGGTAACAGCTAGTTTTATTATAAGCGGTGTACTTAGTCGTGTCATTTTTGCTGATTTTAAAGTTTGCATCCAATCTTCTATCTTCTTACATACATATGTCTTGCATCATTTTTACACGATTTGTTTATTCTGAATTTAAAGTTTGCATCCAATCTTCTATCTTCTTACATACATATGTCTTGCATCATTTTTACACGATTTGTTTATTCTCAATTTAAAGTTTGCATCCAATCTTCTATCTTCTTACATACATATGTCTTGCATCATTTTTACACGATTTGTTTATTCTGATTTTAAAGTTTGCATCCAAAATCTTCTATCTTCTTCCATACATATGTTATGCATCATTTTTACACGATTTGTATTACACGCATAATTTGAATGCATATTTATCGTGTAAAAACAAAATTTGATTTTTATAAAATTATCTAATGTATATATATAAAAAAATTATATGTATAATATATATACGAAGATTAAATTATAAAATCTGAATTCACTGTCTTTTCGAATTCCTCAACTAGAGTCTTCGAACATCTTTAGTTCAAGATTAGATTAATTGAATTTCACGGGGTTACGCTTTCCCTCAAATAATTACTCATTCGATCCATTACTACAAAGACTTAGAAAGTAATTACGCAGAATAATTAAATCCGGAGTAACTGTCATTCAAGGGTTTTGTAGATATTTAAGGTCCATTTATCAGTAAAACAATATGCGATAGGTTGCAGAATAATAATTTGATTTTGGATGTTTCTTTACGTACATGATTTTAAATGAAAATAAATTTGGTGTTTTTTCGCTATAGGGGCCTTGGCTTTTTTAAAAAGCTTGGAGCATTTCGGGCTTTATAAAGTGATATTTGTTTCATAATGATATAAACAGCTATAAAAATAAACCTAAGGAACTTTTGTGTTTGTTTATAAGTATGTGTGTGTGTGTGTGTTTTATTTAATTTTTTTCTTATATAAACTAGTTACTTTTATTTGTATATAAAAATAGATAAATGGCTTCTTTATATAAATTAAATTGCATAAATATTGAAAAAATCGCTTGTGTATATAAAATAATAAATAGGTTGGCAGAAAATATGTTGCCAAATACCCTGTTCTCGCCAAGATCATTTTCTATAACTCGCCAAGGTCCCTATAATGTAAAAAGTACTATAATATATCAGAATTATTTTTTTAATTTGGATAAGAACATGTCGTTACAAGTTTTCTTTTTTCAATTTATTTTTTAAAATGAATGTTAACAAAGTTATCCAACGTATAAAAGCTAATTTACATGAAATAAACAATGAAACGACAGTACATGCAACAAAAGGTAGCTCATTGTGTAAAATGCTTTTCAATTTCATTATAGGGGCAACAACACTTCCGAAATCATATGGAAAACAGCTGATGTTGAAGTATATTTTTCACGGAACGACTGAAGTAATTTTTTTTAATAATTTTGTTTGTCAGTTCGTTAAAGTATAAATTGATTGTTTGGCAAGAAATAAAGATAAAATAAATGCAATAGTTACGCAATTTCGAAAACAAAATATTCGAGACTTTTATTTTGCATAAAAATTCGATTCTGTAAGCAACTTTTAAACAATTTTAAGTGCACAGGGTAATCCAAAAGTCACAGAAAAAATAAAAGTTCAGCAATTCAAAAAGTATAGGCATTAGCAAGATTCGATTTTCACAGAAATATAAAGAAAGATATGAGATTTAATTACTAACAAAAATTGGTAGCTGGGAGCACGTGATAAATGGCCAAAAGTTGTTCTCATCGCCATCATTCATATTGCATTCATGTAATTAAAATAGATAACTTTCATTTAAAGTACATACATTAGACACACTTAAAATACATGTCATTAACTCATTTCATTTAAAATACAAAATAAATAAATAAATAAAAATTAAATAAAAGTAAAGGATAAACAATACTACAAATTAAAACAGTTTATTACAACATCAATGTATTTTGTTTCTAATTTAAACACGCGCAAAGTAGACCGGGAGGCGGTAGCACAGAAAATCACCTCATCGAGTTCACGGCTGAAATTACAGAATTAGTTAAAACTCGATTCGCATATTAAAACGCAATCGGTCTGCCAAGTCATATCTTGGTGGAAAACACGTGAAAACCCGATTTTAGCGGTTGACTCGTAGTTTAAAATTGTGTGTTCCTGCACCCAAAAGTATGAAAACCTGGAGAACTGAGTGCAGGAAAACACAATGGTAAACCTACGAGTCAACCGCTAAAATCGGGTTTTAGCGTGTTTTCCACCAAGATATGATTTGGCAGACCGATTGCGTTTTAATATGGGAATCGAGTTTTAACTAATTCTGGAATTTCAGCCGTGAACGCGATGAGATGATTGTCTGTGCTGCCGCCTCCCGGTATAAAGTAAAAGATGTTATTGGCGAGATTTGCGCCCGACTAACTTAAGAGAAAAAATATGTTAAAACCATTTTTATCGTTTTCTGAATATATTGAGTTTTGCGTATTCTGAATTTAGTGTCTTGTTTGTGATTAATGTTTCAAGAATGACCTCAAAACGAAAGCGATTAACTTTAAAAGAAAAAATTGAAATTGTAAATGTAAGTGAATCTGAAAAACAGAAATAGAGTTTACGGATACTTGCCGAATGTTTTAAAATTGGTAAAACACAAGTGGGAGAGATTTTACGAAATAAAGAATTTGTGGATTATTAACTCTAACGAGAACACCAAAAATGTGAAATTGAGGTATACTGACATACAAGTTGTAAATTTCCAACTGGACGAAAAATGTCCGGGCCAGGATTCGAACCTGGGATCGCTTGGCTGAAGCCGCCACGCTCTACCACTGAACTATCCCGGTCGAATCTGGAGGGCATAATTCATCCAGATTCGACCGGGATAGTTCAGTGGTAGAGCGTGGCGGCTTCAGCCAAGCGATCCCAGGTTCGGATCCTGGCCCGGACATTTTTTGTGCAGTTGGAAATTTACAACTTGTATGATTACTTTACCAATTTGAAATAATTGTGTTAAAAATAATCCTGAGGTATACTGATTCCATTGAAATTAATTCTATATTTCTGAACTGGTTTACTTCACTTTGTTCAAAAAAATTCCTATCAGTGGGCTTTTGATTCAGGAAAAGGCTTTAAAAGTACTCGGATTACATGATTTTAAGGGTTTGGGTAGATGGCTGGAAAAGTTCCTGTCTCGGCACAACATCTCTTTCAAAACTATATGTGGAAAAGCAAAATCTGTAGCTCTGAAAAAAGTGAAGGATTGGCATGAATAACTGCAATCAATTTGTGAAGGTTATGAGGAGAGAAGCATTTTTAATGCTGAGGAAAGAGGATTCTTTTTCAGAATTTTTTCAAATAAGACTGTGCTTTAAAAAGGATGGCTGTATCGGCGAAAAAATGACAAAAGAACGAATCACTATTTTATTCTGTTGCAATGCATTAGAGAGATTTTAAATTCTTCATATTGTTCAAAAATCTCTGAAACCCATGTGTTTCTGAAAGAACATCCAATTAAAAAAAATTTGGTGTTATAGAGCGAAAAAAAAAGCGTGGATAACCAGTTTTTTAGTGAATAAATGGTTAACTTCCTATGATAATAGGATGAAAAAACAAAGAAAAGTTCTCTTGTTTTTGGACAGTGCAATTTCTCATCCAAAACATTTTATATTGGACAATATTAAAACTGTGTCCCCCCCCCTCAAAACACAACTTCCGTATGCCATCCCCTTGATCAAGGCGTTACACGTTTAATTGTAAAGCCTGGTAGAGAAAGCTTTTATTAAGCCATATTCTTTCGAAGTTTTATTCTATGAATACAGTTGTATACTACTAACTAGTTGTACTAAAATTAGTTAATGTTCCCGATGCTTTCAAATTCGGATTTCTTCAGCTGTAAAAAACATATAACCGGAATGCGTACGACAATGTTTCAGAAAAGCAGGCTTCATATTAAAAGAAAATGAAAAACTTATTTCCGATAGAAATGAAGAGCTATCGCAATAAGTGAACTAATGAAA
The DNA here is from genome assembly GCA_963931845.1 of Maratus michaelseni. Taxonomy (NCBI): domain Eukaryota; kingdom Metazoa; phylum Arthropoda; class Arachnida; order Araneae; family Salticidae; genus Maratus; species Maratus michaelseni. The sequence goes on from OZ007591.1 coordinate 325,534,784, forward strand.
TGGATCAGGAGTGAAGAAATGCCGAAATGTCCATCAACATTGATGATGACCTACTGAAAACGAATCAGTTGACGTAGGCGATTATATTCCTTCAGAATCTTCGACAAAAGCTGACTCTGTTAGTGATATGAATCAGATACTGAAACCAGGGGATGTTTCCTGCAATATCGAGAATTTCCAAGAAACGGCAAAACACAGTGAACAGTTACACATATTTTTTTTTCTTTTTCCTAAAAAGAGGATTCAGGAGGATTAAAACTACTGATAGCATTAAAACGTCGCATAGAAAAACTAACTACATGTAATCGCAAGCAAAAGCAAATTTTTGTAACAGATTTTTTTTTCCTTAACAATGTGGAAAAATGTATGTACAATTTCATTTGAGTTTTATTGCTTAAAAAAGTAATTTAAATTTCTGATATAATTCATCATATAATTCGATAACTTAATAAAATGCATTGACTATTTAACTCAATTCCTGATAAAACAATTAATTTCATTAAAATTAATTTTTTAAATATTTAATGTGCTTATATTTTTTTCTTTATTTTCTAGTAAAAAATTATTAAAAACCGTCACCGGAAAAGTTTAACAATAAGGCTATATATAAAAAGAGTAAGTTTCGTAATGGTGAAATGTGTTGTTGGCGACTACGTTTTATTCAACTAGTACAACTGTCTTTTGGAGACGGCTGTAAAGTGCAAAGGTTAATTAATGTCACACGAACATCATTTTCGACGCTCTTGGTTTCTGCGTCTTAAAAGACGCTTTTGCTACAGGCGTCACACAGGTGCGAGGTTCGATGCTCCTAATGCTCCTATTCCCGCCAAAACAAACAGGCATTTTTCCGATTAATGTTTTTACTTGCCTGAACAAAAATCGAACCTAATTTCTACAAAAAGTGCCGATTTTTTAAAACCAACATTACGTTACAATTTAAAGCCATTAAAAAAAGAATATTATGTACACGGAACAGTCGGCTAAAAGGAAAAGATACATTTTAATATACAGTGGTGGCCAAAAGTGTGGACATTTTTTGAAAGTTTCATGTTTTTCAACTTTGTGTGCTGGTAGAATATATTAATTTTCACTTAAATACAAATGTTTATATATCAAATTGAAGGTCATTTAATGTAGAATTCAATAATAAAAACAGTATTACAATATCTGTATTACAAAAAAAAGTTATGCAACTAATACTAAGGTCTATCTTAGATTTGCATTTTTTTAAAGTGATACTTACACAATCAATACTTAGTAGGATAACTCTTATTTTTTAAGACAGCTTCACAGCGTCTTTTCATCTAGTGAACGAGTGTTTGGAGTTCATGTTTCGTAATCACATGGTGCCAAGAATCAATTATAGCTTCAATAAGTTGTCTTTTATTGGATGGACGTTTTTTTCGTACAAGAATTTTCAACCGTCGCCACAAATTTTCAATTGGATTGAGATCAGGGCTGTTTCCTGGTCATGATATGGTCATGGTCCTGGACCATGATAGGACCATAGGTCCGATTTTTGTTCAGGCAAGTAAAAACATTAATCGGAAAAATGCCTGTTTGTTTTGGCGGGAATAGGAGCATTAGGAGGAGCATGGACCATGATATGGTCATGGTCCTGGTCATATATCTATGCCTTTATTTTGAAACCATGCTTTGCATACTTTTGCTGTGTGGCATGGAGCTGAATCCTGCTGAAAAATAAATGGTGCGTTGTTGGGGAAGGGATCCCTGATGGAAGGAATCAATTTTGGTTCCAGGACAGTTTCGATGTATTTTTTGGCATTCAGGATGCCATCAATCACTTGAATTTGGCCCACACCATCTGCAGACATACATGCAGAAATCATGACATTTGTTGGGTTTTTTGTAGTTGCTTCAATGCAATCAGGATGAAGTGCTTCTCCTACTCTACGTCTCACGTATTTCCTACCATCACTACCAAAGAGCGATATTTTACTCTCATCGCTCCAGATTACTTGCTTCCATTGATTTTCTGACCATTTAATGTGTTCTTTTGCCCACTTAACTCGTTTTTCACGTTGCTTTTGATTTAAATATGGTTTTTTCCTTGGAATTCTAGCTTGTAGTCCAAATCCTGATAACCTTCTTCTTATTGTTCTTGAACTTACTGCAATACCCGCTGCATTCATTTCACACTTAATGGCATCTGATGAAATTTTTCTATCTTGAAGGCATAGTCGTTTAATTTTTCTATCGGCAGTAGCACTTGTGCATTTTTTTCGGCCTGATTTGGCCTTATTTTCCACTGATTTCGTTTTTTCATAACGTAAACGGAACTTTCGTACACCAGAACAAGTCACTGAACCACCAACTTGTCTTGCAATTTCAGCATAAGAGAGGCCATTTTCTCTCAATGTGACAATTCGGCTTCTTTTTGTAGATGTCCAATTAGTTCTTCTTGTTGATGACATTGTTTAAAATTAGTTTAATTAAAAAAAAGGACTTTAAATATTCAAAAACAGCAATACTCTATTTAATTGTACTAGTATGCATCATTCCGCAAAATATTTCCACAACAATAACTCTTTTACCATCCAAATAACCTAAACAATAGTTACAGACATTTGATTGGTCCTCAGAACAGTGTATGTGACTGGCTAGTACGCTTTTATTACAAAACACGTCCTTATTCAAAACGATTTGTGTTTGTTTGTTCTACTAAAATGAGCATAACTTTGTTTGTAATACATATATTGTAATACTGTTTTTATTATTAAATTCTACATTAAATTACCTTCAATTTGATATATAAATGTTTGTATTTAAGTGAACATTAATATATTCTACAAGCACACAAATTTGAAAAACATGAAACTTTCAAAAAATGTCCACACTTTAGGCCAACACTGTAAAATTGTCCCAAAAAGAACAGAACAGAAATAGACATTCGACTGCAAATTATGTCTTCCTTCAATTTATGATAAATAAAGTAGGCTTAGGCAATCGTCTTCAAATTGAAATTGTATCAAACTCTGAAATTTTCAATACGAACGCCTAATTTGTATATAATATTGGATTTTTTAGAAAATTCTACATAAATTTTTTTGTAAAGATTACCAAACGAGAAGTCATTCGGCCAAGTTGTATAGGACTTATGAAAACCCATAATGTTTTTAACAAAAATAAATTTTTAGAAGTTTCAAACATGCTAATCTAAAACTACAGCTTATTACGGCTAACAGTTTTGAGTTACGCTTAAAAAACTACCTGTTTATAATCTGTTTTGCAACGATTACAAATGAATTTACCATTCAGAGTTCCAAACTTTAAGTGTTCTCATAATTCCTGAACGACTTGGCCGAAGGATTTCTCATTTGATAACCTAAAGTAAAATTTATCTTAAAAGCCAAATATGATGTCATAATTTTGTGTTCGTAAGTGAAAAATTAAGCCTTTTGTACAATTTCAGAATGAAGATGAACTCCTAAACTTTTTACTTTCTTCTATCTTTACAAGAAAAAAGTATTGGATTCATGAAAATTTTCGACTTGCAGTTTTCGACGGATTTAGAGTTTTAGAAGTTCCTGAACACGATTTCACATTTTTTAGAAATTGTCTGTCTGTGAGTTGTGACTCTGTCTGTCTGTATGTGACAAAAATTTTGTGGGCGCTCTATCTCAAGAACTAATGCACGGAATTTAATAAAACTTTAAATTAGTTAGTCCCTGATATAAATTGGTGCTGATTAGTTTCTGATATAAATCGCCCAACATGTGGCGCTGCTATGCTGCATTTTTCGAGATTTCCGTAATAGCTCTATCTCAAGAACTAATGCACTGATTTTCATCAAACTCAGATTCAGTTAGACCTTGACATAAACAGACGCTTATAACGTTTTGGTGTAGATATTCCAACAAGTGGCGCTGCTATACTATGCTATACTACTTTTTTCATGTTTTAACGATAGCTATATCTCAAGAACTAAGGCACAGATTTTAATCAAATTTCAGATTCAGTTAGACATTCACATAAGTTGTTGTCGATTAGATTTCGGTGTAAATCTCTCAACAGGTGGCGCTGCTATGCTGCATTTTTCTGGAGTTACCAGGTTTTAGCGACCAGTTTTTAGTTCACATGCACGGAATTTAATAAAACTTTAGATTAAGTTAGATCTTGATATAAATTAGTGCTGAGGTTCGTTTTTAGTGTATGCGAAACCTGTGTGAGATAGAAGGAAGTTTTGGATTGGCACATCCGACTAGTTTAACATAAATTTAAAAAAGACATAATTTACAGCCAAAGGGTTGTTTCCGTTTTTTTTTTTTTTTTTTTTTTTTTCTTTTTGTGATAATTTACGCCAAAGGCCAATGCAGTTTTTTTTTCTCTCTTTTTTTGAGTATTTTCATTAATTGTAAAAAATTGTAGTGGACACTTTTATTTTTTTTTTATAATAGATATAATTAAATCGTAAGTTAATAAGTATCAATAGTACATTAGAACACCGTTATATAGGTCTTTCTTTTTCCTTGTCATCCAAAAAAATTGGGGCGTTACATTAACTGCGCTTTTAAATAATTTTATATATGTCTGTATATCTATCTATATTATAAAGGACAAACGTGTCCGTGCGTAACGCTGACGTCATTTAGCGAATGGCAACACTTGACGATGATATTTCGGTTTTGCGATTTTTGCTACTGCAATTTTTGTAATTTCTAAACATCGCCTATTTTTAATTTTTACACCGTTTTATAGAAGAAAAAAATCTACTTTCAAATGCAATTTGTTTGAAAACTGTATCGCAATTTACTACTTTATTATAGCATTTAAATTAAATTTCAAGCATGATTTTTTTTTTAAATCCCTCTATCGCTTGCAGACGATTACAAAATATTAATCCATTTGCAATTAAAAAAAATATAAAAAGTTCGGCATATGTTTCCAGCTAATATTCCATAACGGAATTAAAACATCATTAAACAATAAAGAAAATTGAATAAATAAAACACAAATTTAAGATACATGTAATTGAAATAAGCGCTTAAATCCGCTGACATTATTAGAATAAAAAAACCGCTGTAGATAACGAATTTTTAGCGATTTCTTCGGCTATTAACTTGCGCGAGGCCAATACCAAATTATTTCTTTTAAATTTAAAAACTTTATTTGAATATGTATTTGACATATTTCATATAAAAGTGCTCTTTGTTGTTGTTGGGAGGCAATCTAAAAAATATATAATGTGAAAATCTATTAGAGTTTTCAATCTAAAAAAAATGGTTTTCACATGTATTCTCTCTCCCGGGAATCCCGGGTTGGATGCTCCAGTTACAATAAATGCAATTTTTCTTGATAATTTTAATAAAATGTGTAACACGCCTATAAAACAAAGTTTCAGAAACAAATATAAAGCACTTATTTGTAAATTATCATCGTTCTTAATTTTTTAATACACTCAGTTATTTTACACATTTGGATATATCGCGTTTTTTTTAGGTTCGTTCGTAATTATATAAATACGTAGCACCTATAGTCGTCGTCTGTCCGTCTGTCTGCATATAATAGCGCAAAAAGTTACCCAACCAAGTGGTTTGAAATTAAATATATAAAATCGTTGTACAATTTTGCCGAGTCATTTAAAATTTTATGAAAATCGAATCAAAACTTAAAAAGATGTTAATAAAAATATTTATCAAGTAATTTGAATTTTTTTTTTTAAATCGGTACATTCTTGTTATAGCAGCTTCCGAAGATTAATCGTCAAGCGACCAAGATGTATCGCCATGTTATGTGACATGTATGATGTTATAATCATACATGACGTGTATGACATTTTATAACTTCTATGGCCAAGTTATAGTCACATTCTCCATTCAATTAAATCCAATCATATGTAATTAATTCAATGATATCCCATGATAGGTAATGATTCTAGAATGCCGTGGTGATTACGTTCTGTTTAAAATGAAGTCATATTATTTCTGTATTACTGAATTTAAAAAACGAATTTGCATATTAAAATTATTTAATTATAGTAATAATATAATCTACTTACAAATTTTTGGAGAGATGTTTCCGGAGAAATAGATATTAAATGGAAAAAGAGCCGAAATATGGATTTCAAGTTCTGAAATTTTCAATGCTGAGCTTAAGTTCCCCATTAGAATTATCAGCAAATGTCAACAAAAGATAAAATGTTGCCAACTTAAAATGTACTTATTTTATTACGGGGATTAATCATATCATAATAACAGACGATATAATTCATTTCACTGAAATAATAACAGTACGGACGCACTTCATTCGTCACGTTTGATGTACAATTTCCAACTTGTTTTTTCTTATAAGATATACATACATTTTAACGTCTGAATTAAATCTATATATAAAATTAACTATAATATATTAGACAGACTTTACTACATTTAAAACATTTAAATTAAAATAAATACATAAAACTATACTTGTCTCTCGGCATTCGATGCTGTGATTCATATTTTATTTATATGAAAAACGAAACAAATAATTTACCGATAATTAACTGATTTTCTTTCGATTTCTCATCAAAATTTTTATTATGGGTGCAACAAATCTCAACTCAGGCTATTCTTTTTGCACTCTTTTATTTAATTTAATTTGTTTTTCTTGTATATTAAGATGGAAGTTTGTAAGCACTGACTAACTGATATGCTAAACTTATAAAAAAGTATGTACATATGTATATTTCTGATGACAATACAGCATTTTAATATTTTGAGAATTTATTAATAAATAAATTTTAAGGCATTTTTCCGTTAACCTGCCGCAGGCGATAAATCGCTAAATATTCTTCAGGGTTACAACGGTATACGAATTACAACAGCAATGGAATTAATGATGCGCCAATCAACACTTTTTTTTTTAATAGGCCAAATGGTTGTGAAACTGCAACAACGAAATATATTAAATACTGAAAAGTAGACAGTATAAATAAAAAATAAAGAATGCAATAATTAAAAAACTGCTTCAATCATTTAATAGTTTAATAATCCTAAATTGATTTATTTTTTTTCCTGTTGTCATAATCTTCAAAATAAATAAATAAATAAATAAATAAAAAGATTAAATTGCCTAGTTTGCTGTTTCTAGCAAGCGTAAATGATTGCGATGAATTTCTCATAATCGGCGCTGGCGCCACATTAATGTATTCTAACTTTTTTTTTGTGTGTGTGTGTATGTGTGTGAACAACCGAATATTGTAATTATGAAATTAGGCGTGATTTTTAAAATAAACATTTAATGTTTCTAAAATAATGTTTTTTTTCTAACTATTTTTACTTTTGGGCTGCGCATATATAACGTTATCATTTTAGGGGGTAAGGGGTGTCTGGCATTTGACAATCGAGTAAAATGCAGTGAGAATAGTTTCATTCAAAAGTCTAGAAATGGTCGAATAAGTCGAGAAATATACATCAGATTGAAAAACGGAAAAATACGTGTTCAATATTTTAGGAAAATGTCAATGTTGGAAATGTTGATATCTCTAAATGGATTTTTCTAAAATATTGAACAAGTTTTTATATTTCTCGAGTTATTCGACCGCTTCCAGACTTTTCAATGGAGACGATTCTCACTGCATTTTACTCGATTACAGCGCCATCTAAGATTTTCCGAAGAAAATGTTAAATACAAAAGTTACGTATTTTTTCCCATAGAATCCGAATAGGTAATAAAAAAGGGGAGGTGGGGGTTTCATTTAAGATTTCAAAGTTGCTCCTCCTTTCCCTCCAGGGGGGAGAGTTGGGGGGGGGCAACTTTGATATCACTAAATAGATTTTTCAAAAATAATGAACACATATTTTCCGTTTTTCAATCCGATCTACGTTTCTCGATTTATTCGACCGTTTCCAGGCTTTTTGGGCACCCTGTATATACATCTTCGATAGCTGTTGAACACTGCATGACATTTAAAAAGATTATTAAATATTTTACAATATTTCTCTATCTATCTATCTCTATCTGTCTTTTATTTTATAATTGAGATTCAGTTAGTTATATATTCAGTTAACTAGTTACAATTTACAATTTTTCGTCATTATTACATGCAGATTCATTTAAATATGTAATCTAATTGATTAAAAGAAAATCCTGTTAGTTATATATTCAGATTACTAGAATGCTAAATTTACAATTTTTAGGACTTATTACATGGAGATTCATTTAAATACGTAAGATTACTGAATTAAAACAAATTCTGTTTAATATTACAATACAATTAAAACTTGTTTTCTTATGTCAATGGCTACCTTGAAGACTATTCCATACTTAAGTCGATGTGAAACTCATCCTGTTCCGGAAGCAGTGCTGTATTTTCGAATATAGTCTGTCTTTGTTCCTCTCTATTTATTATTTGTATTCTTTCGTCTAGCAGATATAGGCTCTTTTTAATGTGCGCAAACCAGCTATGATAGAGACTGTCCTGTGTTTTTTGTATATGATGTGCTGATCTTAGCGTGCACAGTAAGGCATAATGTAGGGAAGTGGCTAGTCCTAAAAAGATACAGTAAAGAGATGTTACACGCTTTAAATAAATTGAGAACGGACCATGAATAGTTAGGAATACATATACACTATCTACCAAGAAGTATTTGGACACCTATGCAAATGCCGATATCTGCGATACACGTCACGCTCTCCATCATTAAATATGCTGTCGGAAGCAACATTGCATCAGTCGCATGCAAAATGCCACGAATCACAGAGTTATCTGATTTCGAGGAAGGTGTAATCATCGGATACCACAGAAATGGCCGATCCTTAAGGGATATATCTAGTGAGCTGAATTACCCAAAATCGACGACTGTGGCCTATGTGATTCAGAAGTGGAAGGTGACCGGTGATTGTCTGAATATGCACAGAGTCGGCAGGTCCACGAAAGTAGGAGATACGACTGACGGGTGCAGTCCAGAGAAATTGGGAAGAACCGCACCCAACCAATTTCGCACATATGTCAAGAGTTTCAACAGGCATCCGGGTGTGTTGTTTCGATGAATACCATCCATAAGGAAGCTTATCTACTTGGTTTTCATGATCGTGCTGCCGTCCATAAGACTTTGATCATCAAATCCAACCGCGCTGCTCTGTTAAGGTGGTGCAAAGCACATCGACAGTAGACCGTACAGCAGTGGAAATGGGTTCTATGGAGCTATGAATCAAGGTTCACCCTCTATCGTTCGGATGGTAGGGTCTGGGCCTGGCATATGCCTGGAGAACGTCTTCTGTCTGATCGCATTGTGCCCACTGTTAAGTTCGGCGGAGGGGGAATTATAGGCTGGGGATGTATTTACTGGTTTGGTCTGGGACTCTTGGTCCCGAGTCATGGTAAGCTCAACACTGATGCTCACTTCACTACTTTGGATGACAGTGCGCTTCCTACGTTCTAGCAGTTCTACGGGGTGGACCCATGTTACTTCCATGATGACAACGTCAGCTGTCATGTTGCGAGGTCCACTATGGACTGGTATGGTGACAGTAAGGTTGATCGAATGGACTGGCCTACCCAAAGCCCAGACCTGAATCAAATCGAAAATCTCTAGGACGTGTTGGAGAGTCGAATTAAAGGGCGCGACAACCGTCCAAAATCAGTGAAGGAACTTACCTTTCTTCTCCAAGCTGAATGGAAAAAATACCACTAGCTCTCATACAAGAACTTGTAGAAAGCATGCCCAGGAGCGTTGCGGATATAATTGCTTCTCGTGGAGGCTCTAAACTACTGAATGTGAATAAATGTTGTATGTTGTTTTTCTTTTCGATCACAGGTGTCCAGATACTTATTGGTAGATATCTTATAAAGGTTTGTATAATAAAAAGAAAGTCATCACGCTACGGAAGGAGTGCTGTATTTTCGAATAGAGTCCGTTTTTTGTTTCACTCTATTTATTATTTGTAGTATTTTGCCTATCAGATGTAGATTCTTTTTAATGTGTGCGAACCAACTATGACAGAGAATGTCCTGTGGTGTTCAAATATGGAATGTTAACCTAACCCTACACTGTAAGGCATAATGTAGAGAAGTGGCCAGTTCCCCACAATTGCAATAAGGAGATGTTACTCGCTTTAAATAAATTGAGAATGGACCATGAGTGCTTGGGAATATATAAAGGTATGTATGATAAAAAAAAAAGTCATCCGGCTACGGAAGCAGTTCTGTATTTTCAAATATAGTCTGTTTTTTTTTTTAATTCTATTTATTATTGAAAAAAAAAAGTCATCCGGCTACGGAAGCAGTTCTGTATTATCAAATGTAGTGGTTTTTTTTTTTGGTTTTTTTTTCTATTATTTTGACTAGAAGATGCAGACTCTTTTAATATATGCGAACCAACTATGATACTGAATGTCCTGTGTGTTTATAATGTTTATAATCGTCCTTTCTATTATGAAAATCACAATTAAATTAAGATTTTTTTTTCTGAACTACTGTGAAAGTTGCTAAAAATGACATAAACTGACATTTTTTTTTGAGATTTTGTTAATATAACTTAATCATTCTGTTTTAACTTCTTGTGGATAGTTAAACTGTCGAAAAGAAATAATTAATTTCCATTCTGAATAAGAACCACATTCTCAAATTAACACTTTTACTGAAGTGTGTAATACAAAATGTATTAATCCGTTAGTGGGCGATACTATATTTTTCATTTTTATGAATAAAAACTACGCGAAGAAAATTATGCATTTGTAATTATATGCAATATTTTCCGTAAAAATATTGATACTGAACGAGATAACACGTAGGATTCGAATCACTACATAAAACTAGTCGTTGGGGGCCACCGTAATACTTACCCATCATGGATACTATGCATAATATAAAATATAAAAATAAAACATGTGGTAAACTATTTATAAAATGCATTGCAATTCGAATAAAATCGTGGCTTGATGACGTCATAAACTTTAAATGCTCTATTACTGAAGCGTAAAATAAACATCCTTATAACTCCAAAATTAATAATCGTATAAACTAACGGTTTACTGCATCGGATTAAGTGTCTCATTTCCCATTAAAATATATCTTTGGATTGAAATTTGAATGAAATACAGGGTCGTGAAAAATCGAAGTGTGTGGAAAATAGGATTACAAATATCTCGGCAACTCATCAACCGATCGACTTCATTCTTTATGAAAAATTTGTTTTTTTATTGTCTTTTATGTCCACTCCTTAAAATAAACAATTTCGAAATTTTGTATATACTTTTTATCAGAACGAATATTTCGAGAGTCCGAAAAAAATAGTTCCGGATAATCGAGGTTACTGAAATTCAATAAGCTCCTTTCCATTATTACATACCGAATTTCAAGTCTCTATCTCCATTTGTTCGGGAGATAGAGCGTTTACAGACACACACACAAACAGACGGACGGCAATTTTTTTTTCTAAAAATATGTATTTTCGGAATCTCCAATGTCTAAAACGTATAAATCCGTCATTTTTTTTTTTTCGATTTTCAAAACAATTACAAGATTTACCCTATACTACGTATGATGGGTAAGTAAAATACTGCCGCGTTTTCATTAAAAAAAAACACTGTATTTTAAAAGTAATTTCAATCATGAACATTAAATATGTTTTTATATCCGCCATCTGATTTACAGCATTTCGAAATATTGTTTTAATTATGAAAATAAGAGTTAAATTGCATTTTTTCTTCTTTTTAACACTTTCCAACCTAGTTGAAAAGTGTTTATGACTTCGGTTTGTCTGGCCGTCTATCCGAGCTCTAACTCCCGTAAATATGCTCGGATTGCTCTGCAATTTTTATATGTTATAGTCGTTACCTATAGCATGTTCCATATTTCAACGGAAGTGTGTAGCACTTATAGTTTTTTTACAGGGACACTCAAAAGAATTCCATTACATTGCGGTCTATGGGGAAAAATCATTTTCGGTTTATTTAAATAATGTTTCACTATTTTAAACGCATTGAAATATATATATATCACTAAGGTGCATTAGAAGAAGCTTAATATGGAATAGGGTGTGCATAGCACTTATAGTTACTTTACAGGGACAGTCAAAAGAATTCCGTTACATTACGTCTATGGAGAAAAATCGTCTGCGGTTTATTTAAATAATGTTTCCCTATTTTAAACGCATTGAAATTTATATAAGGTGCATTACAAGAGGTTTACTACAGAATATTATGTGTATAGCAGTCATCGTTCATTTACAGGGACTCACAAAAGAATTCTCTACTGTATGTTAACAATAATTCCTGGAAGTGCGGTTTAAGTTACTGAACGCGATTTTAATTTTAACTCGCTTTTTGTCTATTACGTGGTATGTATAAATTCTGTAGATCCTATACAGGGAAGCACAAAAGTTCGCGAACACATTTCCGTAGTATTTAACTCCAGACAGAGAATTTTAAACTGTGCTACGCGTTTCCTAACTGAACTAAAATTTATCATCCTATGTAGTATATCGGTATAGTATATATATACAAATCTATAGATCCTATACAGGGCTGAATAAAAGTATTCGGACTTAGATGTTATCTTTTAGCTTATTAAACGGTATGATTTGTAAAATTATTTTGGAAGCGTTGGAAAGTGTTACATAATCTATGCTTGACGCATGATTTTTCGTTCTTTTTTTTATGTAATGTGTTCTGGGAAGTCATCAGAAATTAAATAAATTGTATCATCCAGCAAAAGTTAATTTATTTTTCCAGGTATCTTTCACAGCATTTGACAGAAAAAGACTTTATAATGATTTTATTTTTTCTTCTAGGGAATAATTTAACAGACAGTAATAAAAGAAATATGTAATTTGCATTTAAAATAAACTCCAATTTCTCAAATTAGATTATACTGAAGGAACATGGCTGTATTACGAAAAGCATTTCTTGATTAGCGGGCAATACTGTGTATTAATTTATTTATTTCTGTAATAAACGCTATTTGAACTCAATTATACATTTTAATTATATGCAATAATTTATGCACAATTATATACAATATTTTCACTCTAAAAACGGCATTTTTAAAACTGAGCAAAGAATACTCAAATCTGAGTATATCGCATAGTCAAAATGGTTCCGAATCAAAATGACTCAAGTTTGAAACATGTATATACTCATTTCTGAAAACATGCACACACTCAAGAATAAAACATCATGTGCTCCTATTTGAGTATGTCCATGTTTCAATAATGAGTATGAACTGACTTTTATGTGCTCATTTTTGAGTATTTCCATGTTTCAAAAATGAGTATGAACTGACCTCTATGTGCTCAATTTTGAGTATGTCCATGTTTCAATATTCTGAGTATTTTTGGTATTTCAGAATTGAAAGCATTAGGTCGTCCTACTTGAAACAAAAAGTTTCATAACAAAATGAAAACATCGATTTGCTCAGATTTGAAAGTGTCATTTTTCTCAGTGTACATCGCAAAATGCCCTTCCTAAAACAAACACACTTAATACTAGAGAAAGAAATACAAATTAAAGTAATATAATAAAGAACATTTATTTACAAATATTTACTGTTAGAAATAATTCCTCATATTGGATTAGATTAGAATCCTTGCAAGCACTCGAAAACACAGATGTTCAAAAAAGAAAATGCAGCAGAAGCTTTTCCTCCACTTAGTGAAATATCTCATGAACAGATCCGCGAGCATAAATATCTTGTTGACTATTACATCCAATTATCTTCAAATGCAGTACCCAACTTATCGTCTTTAAAAGTGATAGTGAATTAATGACTATTTTATTTTATATCATCAAATAATGAACAAAGTGAGTGAAAACATAGAACTTGTATAGTTGGTGCAACAAGTAAGAAATCACAGCTAATGGGTATGAACTGATCTCTATGTGCTCAATTTTGAGTATGTCCATGTTTCAATATTCTGAGTATAATATAGTTAGAATTGAAAGCATTGTAGTTTAGAATTGAAAGCATTGGTTCGTCCTATTTGAAACAAAAAGTTTCATAACAAAATTAAAACATCGATTTACTCAGATTTGACAGTGTCAGTTTTCTTAGTGTTGTATAAAAATAACTTTGCAAGTTTACACACACGAATCAAACCTTAATTTGATAAAATGTACTGCCATTTACATATTAAAGATGTAAAAGCTTTTCAAAAGTCATTACAGTTTTCATTATTAAATTCATTTTCGTATGTATCACCTGATTTACAAAATTTCTAAACATGGTTTCAATTATAAAAAATATAGTTAAAATATTTTTTTTTCTTTCGGAAGCACTCTTTCCGAATATATCGCTATTCGCTAGAAATTAGATGAGCTGTCAAATTCAAGAAAAGTTAATTTATATTTCTAGATTTCGTAGATCGCTTTCGACAGAAGAAAATTTTCTTAAGAGTAATTATTATTTTTTAATCTTTTAATGGATAAATTAACAGCACAAACGTAATAAGTAATTTTCATAGTAAATAAACCTTATCTTTTTCGATATAAAACATATTTAATGAAGTCAGACGGCTATTTAAAACATATTTTCAACAATGATAAGAAACATATACTTCTTTTTCATAAAACACTATTCTCTTTCTTTTATGAAAACTGATAAAAGTTAATTAAATACACACATTAAATTTAAATTCCATTTTTATCTAAAAATACATATTCTTTGGGAAATAATTTTAATAATTGTAATTCATGGAAATGGAATTTTTTGTCCAATACCTTAACATTCTTAACTTAAAACATTTATTTCTTTTAACGTTCAATTTTTTGTTAGTAACCTGTAGTAAATATATTTCAATGTTTTTGTCAACGATATCAAAAATAAACAAAATCTGGATAATTTTTCCAAAATCTGGCTTTCTTTCCTCTTAAATTCATGTTTTCGGCGTCCACAGTGGGTCTTTATATATCATCAAGACTAATGCAGCTTAAGAACCGCGAGTTTAAATGAAGGCAATTTTATTTTTAATTACATGAGCTGTCATAAAGATTATTGCTTTCTTTTTTCAATGTTAGATAATTCAACTATAAAACTAAAGTAACATAAAATAAAAACTTGGTACATAAAGAAATATATAATACTATATGGTTGATATATATGATATGATATGTATGAACTATAGGTTACTTTTCTAACAATAAAATATGTAGATCAGGAGCCATTTTTTTCCCGGGCATTAATCGCATTTTCTTTTTCGGAATTCATTTAATTTAATGTAATAAACTTTCAACCAGCTGTTTCATTTCTTTTGTATTATCATTACTGCAAGTAAAATTTCAAAAGACTTCATTCTTATGAATTGTAAAAAGAAATACAATTGTATGTACTGATACTTCAATACTGTTTTATTATGTGTTTTTATTATTATTAAATAATTTTATTTTTCATCGGTTCCCATTAGTCGCTTTTTTATTTTGAACTTGTTTAATTTAATATATGAAATTTTCAAGCAGCAGTTTCATTTCTTTCGTGTTATTAATACTGTATGTAAAATTTCGAATGATTTAATCCTTATGAATTGTAACAAGAAATACGATTGTATGTACTGATACTTCAACACTGTTTTATTCTGTGTTTTTATTATTGTCATTAAATCAAATATTTTTTATTTGATCGGTTCCCATTAGTCCCATTTTTATTTTGAATTCGCTTAATTTAATATATGAAACTTTCACCTAGCACTTTCATTTCTTTTGTATTATTATTGCAATTTCAAGTGATTTGACTTTTACGACTTGTAACGAGAAAAACGATTGTATGTACTGATACTCCAACACTGTTTTATTCTGTGTTTTTATTATTGTCATTAAATCAAATATTTTTTATTTGATTGGTTCCCATTAGTCCCATTTTTATTTTGAATTCGCTTAATTTAATATATGAAACTTTCACCTAGCACTTTCATTTCTTTTGTATTATTATTGAAATTTCAAGTGATTTGACTTTTACGACTTGTAACGAGAAAAACGATTATATGTACTGATACTCCAACACTGTTTTATTCTGTGCTTTTATAATTATTATTATATCAAACATTTTTTTATTTAATCCGCTCCAGTTGGTCGCATTTTTATTTTGAACTCGTTTAATTTAACATATGAAACTTCATCCAGCAGTTTCATTTCTTTTGTATTATTATTACTGCAAATAAAATTACAAAAGATTTAACTCTTACGACGTGCAACGAGAAATACGATTATATGTACTGATGTTGCAACACTTTTTCATTCTCGTTTTTCTTTTTATATTGTTATTATATCAAATATTTTTTTATTTGATCGGCTCCCATAAATCTCTCTCTTTTTTTTTTTTTTTTTGAAATCGTTTAATTTAAGATATGAAACTTTCATACAGCAGTTCCATTTCTCTTGTATTATTATTACTGCGACAAAACTTTCTAAAGATTTAACTCTTACGACTTGTAACGGGAAATGCAATTATATGTAGTGATACTTCAACACTGTTTTATTTTGTGGTTTTATTATTATTATTATTATTAAATCAAATATTTTTTATTTAATTGGCTCCCAGACCCCCTACCCTCTTTATTATTTTAAAATCGTAACTATCTGGGATTTTAAATATTTTATCTAAGAAAAATTTTAAATACTGATTTCGTGTTAATGACATTAATAATTAGTTTGAACGATTAAGCATTATCAAAAATATTTTTTTAATTATTAATTATCACAATTCTGCAATTTATATGAAAATAATACCAAATGATCCTATTCTATAATTTTTTAAATATAACTACGTCCTATTGGACTAATCATGTTCTACTACTAAAGAATTTTTTTACTGGGAATTACAAAACCATAACATTCTTAGTAATTAAAATAGAATCACAGTTCGTTTTAAAATAATTACTTCTATTTACGCATAAACGCTTAATCAAAAATTCAATTTTGAAAATTAAATAAATTTCATTTGATTTATACTTTCTTATATATATATATATATATATATATATATATATATTCAAATGGCTCATTTATGAAAAATCAAAATATTATTCTGTCGCACAGTCTCCAAAGATGTCGATGAAAATTAAATGGATTGCTGCGTTTTTACGAAAGTTAATTTATATTTCTAGATTCGTTACATTTCCTTTGGCAAGAAAAGATTTTATATTAAGACAAGTTAATGAAGTAAATTAATTTCCAGTGGATCATATTATGTGCCTCAGAAAACCAATTTGTAATTTACATCAGAAATAAGAACCATTTTCTCAAAAATTTATTTAATGAAGGAATATGACTTGTAGAGAAAAAAATGAATTTATGTAGATGGGAACTAAATCTATTTTATAGATTACTATTTCATGAAATTATGAAATTAAATGAAATTTTGTGTTTATTTAAAATCCTATACTTAATAAATATTTATCGGTTATAAAATAATATACGAAAATAAATATACACGTTACCTTACTTATTATCGTTCGAAATGCGATTTTTCAAATAGATGATATGTTGTATGCGACAAAAAGAAATAAATAAAAAAGATGGAGACAGATTTCAAATTGAAAGATTCTATGAGTAGAGTTTGCATGGGAAAAAAATATGTGTACTTTAAAACATTAAAATAAACCTATAGAAGAAACCAAAAATGATCACATGAAAAGAGTTTTCCACAATCAACAAAAATATACAACTGATAGAAGAAATGAATTACAATCTTGAATACTTTGATAAGTTGATCTTCAAATACAAGTACCATTAAAAATTAAACAAATACAGTCAAACTCGTTCATTACGAGCTCGCTGAAACAAGAACAGCATTTACACGAGCAATTTACACGCTAATAATGATTCATCCTGTAAAATCTATTAAAAAATTCACGCTTTTATCGAGCTACAAAAAGCAGGATCACGGGTAATGTGAGCAAAGCATCTGTTTGTATCAATGTGATTTTCGGTTAAAAGTAGAGTAGTATTTGTATAGAGATCCCCTTTTATATTGAACACTGTTTTCTCTCAGCGATAATATTTCTACGTTTCAACTGTCTGTCAAGATGAAGCAATTTATCAGTTTTACAAGACAAACTATAAATCGTCAAGGAGACCCCCCCCCCCCTCCATTGAAAAAAGTGTAAAGAAATATCCTGAGATATTGGAAGAATAAATGAAAGAAACTAGCGATAAGGATGTTTCAAATAACGCCCTTTTGTAAAAATTTTAACTGAGCCATGGAAAGGAACGAGCTTAGAGGAGAACTTTTATTTATTAATTTCTTTAAATCCGGACTGTAGGGCATATTAACCAGGGTTTTCATGTCTCTTATTCCATTGTTAAAATGAAAAGCTTATGTGAAATCAGTAGCTCGAAAATTTCAGTGATTACTGCAATGTTAGCCGCGTTTTTCCTAGAAAATTATGATATTATGTTAATGTTAGCATTGAGAAAATTAGAGCAATAGATAGTTGTAAGTAGCTTATTTATGTGTGTGTTTTTAAGATTTTTGGTTTCTTCACGGGTATTATGAATAACGGTTAATACGAGGACTTTTTTAATTCCTTTATTTCTCGTATGAACCGAGTTCGACTATATATGTTTCGAAGAAGAAACAAGTAGTCAGTATATAAGAAATCAGTTTACCATTAATTTTTTTCCTTAACATCTTGAGACCCGAAGTTAAAATAATATTACAAATACACATCAATTGTTTTTGCACAAATAAAATGACACAAATAGATGAGAGGAAGAGCCCTTTTTCTAAAATTGATACTTTAGAGAACTGGTAATTTAGGTTAAAAACTATGGATCTAAAACTTCTAGCCCCCTTAAAATTCCAATTTAATTTTCAATAACCTAAATTCACGCAATAACAAAGTTAAGGGCTTTAAACAAGTGAATGATCAACAAATCCTAATTTTTCTTTTTAAAAGGGTTTAAGTTAAATAATTAGGAAAATTATTGACTTTCTTGGCAACACTGTGTTGAAGGCATTTTGCAAACTTAGATGAAAATAACATTTATTTTCTGAAGAAATAAGCATCCGTGTTGCTATCTATTGGTTTTGTTTCAAAGCAAAAAACATTTAGCTACATATACAGGAAAAATATTTAAAAAAAATCAAAATGTTTAGTTTTTATGAGGAAAAACATAGCGGTCCACATTTCTGAATCTCAGATCACAAAGCAGAAGACAAATTTGACGACAAAGTTGTCCGTCATCGAACCTTATCGATCAACTAAAAAAAGTTTCCTAAATTTGTACCCATAAATTCAAGCCTAAGTGTCTTCATCTGTAAATATTTAAGGTAAAACATATTCTAACATTTTTATTCATCTAACCTCAATCTGTACGTAGCATGTATTATACATTTTATCTATTGTTTCTAACATAAAATATTTTTGTGCGATATTACGATAGATTTAGTGGTCCCTAACCCCATCACGAGCCTGTAATTATCACGAAATATTAATGACAATTACACTCTGAAAAAAAAAACTAGAAAGAAATATATTTTAAAAATCGTTTCACCATCTAAAAACTGTTAAATCTTAATCGTATCAAATAATTTTTATTATCTCTATTTCACAAAATTGTTTTAAGTTAATTATGAAGTAAAATCGATTTAAAAAACACACGTGAAAGGAATTACAAAAAGGAAATGACACTGTTATTCACGTCATTCTTACGCTTTACCACAATTTTTTACCAGGTAAAAAATTGCATGAAATCAGTGCATGAATTCAGTGAAAAAATGCATGAATTCAGTGAAACAGCAGACAATACTTTAGCTCGCAAACGATCAAAGTTAGTAAACACCCATGACGAAAACAAAGCCTCAGTGTGTTGTAAAACAGGGATGGCCAACCTTTTCCCCTGAAAATCGTTTGACACTAGTTTTTTTTTTTTTTTTTTTTTTATATATATATATATATATATAAAAGTTTTAACCTCATTTTATCCCATAATTTCACTCTTTATTTAAGGCGAAAAAATTCTGTTAAAAAATAGTGGTAGTTCTGTGGCACGCGTGCCACAGGTTGGCAATCCTTGTTGTAGAGAGATATTTTGGAGTTCAGTCGACCAGAGCATTTGAGAATTCTAATATTTTTCCCCAAGGAAATAATCAGTCGAAATTTCAACGAATCATGTTTATAACGAATATTCAGTTGCGAATGCAGAACTCTCTGAAAAACAATCCACTTCATTAGAAATGATTAGTAACAAACATTGCTTGAAATTCCTTATGACATATTCCATAAAAAACAGATGGTTAACTCTTTGTTGATGTCGTGCGAGTTGATTTGGCAGCGAAACAAAAAAAGGCTTTCTGAGCTTCTGCAGATGGTTTTATTTTTAGCGCTTAAGAAGACAATATTCCCTAAAAAAGGCATTGCTTCAAAGGTTCTAATCCAAATCAAGAAAGCACACCAGGGCTTTTTATTGGTGGAAGGAGAAATTTGCTTTTCAGTCCAGTTATATATGCAAAAAACTCTTCAAAACGTCCCTATCAGAAATGAAAATAGGCTTATAGCTGAAATAAAATATTCTAAAACGGAATGAATTTTGAAACGGGAAAGCAAAGTTACTAGGTTTAAAATCATTTGGAATTTGCGAAAGGAAAAGGTAAGAAAATTATTTTAAGGTGAAAAATAGTAAACTAAACGGTGAAAAACCAGAATTATTAAAATATGTTATATTTATATTAAAATAGATTTAATATTCTTTAAATATTGAACATTAGATACATTTTAATACTCAAAATGTGATTACTTTTCAGCGCACATTTTCTTAACATGATTCACTTATTAAAAAAGAAAAAGAAAATAAATTAGCCTAATTCTAAATCGTTATCTCGAAAGTAAGTTCTGGAAATTAAACCGATTGTCGAATTTCATCAAGAGTTAATTTACATTTCTAGATTGCGTATGTGTGTTTTGACACGAGAAAATTTTATAAAGATTAATTAATAATTTTCGATTAACTTCCACTGGATCGTGTTATTTGCTGCAGGAAAGAACCAAGCAATTTGCATTAGAAATAATCCATAACTCCTTAAAATAGAGATTTATATAAAGAAAATCTGTTGTTGTAAAAATGGTATCACGTAATTTATGTTTAAAAAGCACGTGTTTTCTTTTAATTTCTTTATTTTGCAAAAATTGTGTGAAATAAATTCAAAAATTACATTGAAACTTTCAAGATTCAATTAAATAATACAGAAACTTTTTTTTTAATATGAATAGAAAATCTTTATATTTAATGAATTGTTTACGGTTTAAAAATTTGTTTGACTTCATTTTATTATTTATAAGTTCATTTATTCAGTCGCTAGCATTCTGAATGAATGCAAATGATATAGTGCGTTTGCGCAAAGTAAAATTTCTGATTTAACGATAACCTCGATTTAACGATAATTTTCAAAATAGTCTTTGCATCATTATATCGATGTTCGATTGCATTTAGTTATGATGAAACTTTATTATTACATTCACAATATCTATGCAATATTGTGGAACAAATGTGAAATATTTACCAAAATCAACAAAAAAATATACCAATATAACACGTTTTTAACAAAGAATTTTGGTGGCTGCAAGTTTGTTTACTTTAAATAAAAAAATAAAACAATAAACTAAATATAATATTTTGACACTTTTCATTGCTCACCTAACTAGTCTTTTATTACTCACCTGACTAGTTTTTATTACTCACTTAATTATGCTCAGCATAAAGACAAAAGTAGAGGGTAATTAAGATCGGAAGAAGGACTTATGTGGCATTGGTGTTATGTTGTTATATTGCATGTGCTAAGTGCTCATCACATGGCTAATCAATTAAACTAATTGTTTTCTTCTCATTTCTGGATTTTTTAAAATTTGTAACATAGATTCTTCTTCGAGACACCCATTCAATTACTAAATTTTCAACAAATGTAAATTTCAAACTTATTAAAACTTAGCACAGACTGAATTCATAATTAGGAAATAGCAGCTTACCGTAGTGTTAAGTAATGCAAATGACACAAGTTATCTAAAAAAGGACGTGAAGAAGGTGAGACAAGGCGATGCAGTATGGAATGGTGCACAAAAAGTGGAAGTGCTTTGCTGAAACAAAAGAAGACTAAGTTATCTCTAATAATTTTCGAGATTTACAATGTCTTGTGTAAGCCAATTATATTTTTGAACTATGTACGAGGGGTGTTCAAATAAAAAGGTACGAAACGTCGTAACAACCAAACTGGTTGAAATTTGAATATGCCGCTTTGGGATAGCGTAATGAAAGATCTATGGACGCGAATGGAGTGTCCGATGTGGTTGTGTGCATGTGCAAACGTGTATGCTATAAAAAATACAATAGACTGGATCAAACAATCAAACTACAATACCCTCCTTAGCATTACAGATAGTCAATCTTCATTAGTAGCTCTTAACTTGGCTTTTCCGCGAAACATCATAATCAAAAATATCTACAAAACCCTCTTAACCGTTCCTAAAAAACAAATTTCTATTTCATGGAAGAAATCTCATGTCGGAACTGTGGGCAACAAAAGAGTGGACTCTCTCGCAAAACATGCAATAATTAAAAATGAGCACAACGAAAAACTAGATCTCTTAATTCCCAACTTCAAGAGTCAAAAGTTTCTTTACTAAAAAAGCTCTCGATTGATTGACAACGCTCATGAACCAACTCCTTAAAAGGAAGAGATACCTACATTCAGTGGCGTAGCCAGGGAGAGGGTCCAAATGCTCTGGATATCAGTAATATTGTAAAGTTTTTTTTCTCCTTGATTATCGCAAAAAGTTTTCCACTTAGATAAGACAAAGAAACTTTTACAATATTAGTGGTATCCAGAGCATCTGGACCCCCACCCAGGCTACGCAACTGTCTACATTAAGCTTAACAAAGTGAATCCATATTTTATTTGTGAACATTCAGTCTTAGCATATTACTTAAACAATCACGGAAGGTTTCCAGTTTTTTTTTTTACATAAAATTGGGAACGTAACTCAGCTATATGTCCATGTGGTAAATCTTCAGGAAATTTAATTCATTATATCTTCGGAAACTGTCCACTAATGAAATTTCAATTCGAATTCAACAAAAATAAAACACTCAGAAAGAATTTACAAAGACCTCACTTAAATCCGATCAATTATATTAAGCTCACAGAGAACTGTAATATTCTACACAAAAACTTTTAATACATCTCTAAAAGTTTATAAGAACTGTCATCTATCTACTATATATATAAAACACAAATAGAAATTTCGTTCCGTTCCTTTATAACTCGAGTTCCGCTGAATGGATTTTGATGGAACTTGCACTGTTGGATAGATAATTTTTCAGAGAAGGTTTTAGTATATAACATTTAGTTCTACGTCGATTAGTTATAGAATTATGATGCAAAGTTCTGTTATTTTTGACGATAAGGTTACCATAGGTCATTTGTTTGGCGACCATTATCGTTGGCGAAAGAATTGAAACGGCTATATCAGAAATAAATGCAAACACATAGAAAAATAAAAGAAAAATTGTGTTATTAATTTTATTTAAAATCCCCCCCCCCCTTGAAAAAAAAATAGAAAAGAAATTAGAAAAAGAAAGAAAAAAATCTGTTTTAATGAGGAATAATATTATAAAGCAAAACTATTTAATTTAAACTCCAAAGAAATGTTTGTAATTGACGATTTATCTTATCCGTGTGAACCAAATAGCGTTTCGTACTAATTAATTGATGCTCTAAAACTTTCTAATTGGAAATTTTGCTCTATCTCTTTTCGTTTTCGATTTGGAATGGCTATCTTCCAAATTTCACCCCTAGGGACGCTACTGTGGTTTGTCTTAGGTCGGGCGTAGTCGCTTTACTATACCATGACCTCACTTGCATAGCTGCAGCTCTTTCTATTCGCAAGTATTTTGAGGTTAAAGGGACTTTCCTATGCATCCTGTATATTCTCGCAACGCTCTAAAAAAATTATAATATATGCATGACGTATGACTTTTCATTTATGGAATTTCTTTTCCTAAAAAACTTTTGGATTTACTTAATATTTTTCATTTAAAGTTTCCGAATTTGAGAAAGGAAGGCATCAATCAGTTTGAAGGGAACAGAACCCTTTTCTTGAAGAACAAACACAGGCAACGTTTTCCTTTTATTTTCTGCAATTTCTCTTTACTGTGTAAGAAAATCTCTTCCATTTCATCCGTTTATTTTTAGTCTAAAGCAAAGAAGTTCAATATATATTTTACGTTGTGGGATGGGTTTTCGATTTCCTCATCCTTTATGCCACGAATAAAGATTTTAGATTTCGTATTTTCAAAATTTCTTTTTAAATATACTATTCATTTATCATTAACATGTACATCCATACATAAAAACACATCGATAATATGAAAAGCAAATATAAAAATATGAGAAACTGCATCAATGTCGTTGCACCACTAAGTTTAAGATCAAAGTAGTGAAATAATAAAGACAACAGTTTAAATTAAATAAGAATCTCTATTGTAAATATGCAGTGACAAATTATTTGAAAACTTACACAGGCACATTTTAGTTACATATTCATATTGATCAAGCCTGTGCTGTAACTGCTTAATATTATTATAAAATCTACTAGCGCAGCATCGCCCGCTACGCTGGTCAGTTTATTTCAAACGGTCCTCGAATTAAACGAAGGATTGGGCGCCCCATTGTCTTCGGATCCGGTCAACTCGGATTTACATAAAAAAAAACAAAAAAAGAAAATTGCATTTAAAATCCCGCAGAAACAACATCAACGTATTTTTAAACATTGTGATTGTTGATTTATTTTTTGTCCGAAGAGTGAAGAACGAAAATTGACCCAACTGCCATTTCAAAGAAAAAGAATTTTTTTCTCCCCATTGGAACTGGGGAGAAGGATAAATGGGTTTATCATTGTGTGGGCTTGAACCCGTCCATTTCCTTTTGTTAAGACCCAATCCACTCTCAAACAATAGAAGGGGAGAATCGCCCTGGTACTGTATTCCTGCTTTGAAAAACAGTTGGGGCATGCGTATTGAGGTCAATTTCATGTTAAATTGGAATTTGACAAAATACTCTTTTAGCTTTAAATATATAGATGCCTTCAAAGTTTTATAGAAGC
Source organism: Maratus michaelseni (assembly GCA_963931845.1). NCBI lineage: Eukaryota > Metazoa > Arthropoda > Arachnida > Araneae > Salticidae > Maratus > Maratus michaelseni. Next base: position 325,559,815 of record OZ007591.1, read on the forward strand.
AAATATTTTGTCTACTTTCTCGATGTTTTGTGTTGAGATCAATCTTTATCAGTTGAGAGCAAAGTTAAATTGCTTGGCATTTCCTGTTCCATACACCTTTGTAATTCATTTTTAATTAACTTGAGTTTTAAAAATGTTCGTATGGCCTTATCTCCAGTAACAAGAAAAGTTAAGTACATGATGCCAGATTTACATACATCATGAGAGTTTGAAGAAAATGAACTGTTGCAAATTTCTAATAGATCTGGAAATTCTTTGATTTTCTTAATTTTCTAAAATTTGTCTTAGATGGATATGTTGGAGACTCACGGAATCTTTATAACAGAATACCTTTCGTTATTATGAACCTCTTTTCACGGGCGTTGACGATAAATTCAGGCTTCATTACTTCGCAGGTGGTAAGGTGCAAACAGAGCGCGGTCTAACATGGCTCTGTCTTTGATCTGTTCAATCGCTTCCTTTCGTCTTTTGTGACTTTCTTAACATGATTAAAGTTCAGAGGTCAAGCAGGGGAGCATCGCCTCTTTCTTTTGTTGAAACTCCCCTTCCATTTGTTGAAAACCACAAGATCGTTCGAAAATAATAGGAAGTCGTATTATTTATGGCTCCTGAGGCAGACTTACTTAGACTGAGAAATAAGTGCTGCCTTAAACACTAAAAACGAAAGCGTAGACGATGGCATAGCGTCTCTATTATTGGTTAAAACACGGTTATACCCTGTTCAGATCTGATATTTAAGATATCTTAGACCGGCGAACTCACTAAGTGAGTTCCACAAACTCACTCAGTGAGTTCGAACTTTCTATTGCAAGATACAGCCACGACCACTCACTTTGATTGGCTCTGGAGACTAGATTTAACTGAGTAGCTGTTGAGTCTGGCTTTAACTTATGCGCATACGTACATTCTATGTTTGTTCAGATCTCAGACTCAGTGAGTTATCTTAGATGCATTTTGCAGTGTAAACATGTATTCAACTGCGGGAGGGTACCACTTCAAAAATGGCGATTTAAGATATCTTTAATACCCAGTGCGAACATGCTATTAGTCCAAAACAAGGCTGCGGTTCTTTTAATGTTTTGTCTTCAGATAACTCATCGTAGGATAGGAAGGGAAAGGGTATGGGTGCTCAAACTCTCCTCCATTCAACATCAAGGTAACAACACAATATTTCGTCGCATCACCTTAAATTTACATGAGCATTAAGTAATAGAAGCATTGAAGATTTTTCGTAATTTCCCGTTACATGTAAAAGCACCATGATTCATTTCCCTAAAACGACGCTGCAGATTCCTGATATCCCCTTAATGACTTTGTTATACTACAGATGAAAAACTTTTACAGGTCAATGACAAAGGCATGTTATTTTCAGATTATGTAAGACAGGTTCCGATGCGTTGATAATTAAAGTATGGTCATCTAAAGAGATATTACACATGTATAACTTTGTCAAATGAAAAGTGATATATGTGATTGTAGTTTGGATAAAATTAGCATAAAACATTATATCACTGTTTATTGTATATTAACTCATTTTCTTTCTTTTAACTCTTTATTTACCGACAATTTAATATGAATAATCGCTTTTATTATTAAACATTTTTTACCACTTTTTTTGCATCTGCTCACGGGCATATTCGTGACTGTTTAACAATGTGTTAATGTAAAAGCAGATCAGCTTACAAACAAAAAATAACTGAATGCTTTAACCCTTTCAGAGGTAAAGTACTTTCAGTACTAAACTGTTGAAATAAATGACTGGCACCGGTATTTACGAAAAAAATTATTTCTAAATAAGAAAAAGGCTATATTTCACATACATATTAAATGGAAAAGATTTTAACAAAATTCTGGTGCCATTGTGGCGTTTGGGAATTAAAATTAAGTAGTTTCATAAACATACCACTGTCCCTGAAAGGGTTAAAATACCATGTATTATGCGTTATGTGTTAGTTCGCGTTAAACTTATTAATTAAATTATAAATTAAATTTTTTCTAGAAAAATATTTATTTTATCCTACTTTTCAAATTTAAAATTTTTTAAATGTATGAAATTTTATCTGCATTTTTTACAAATAACTATCAACTGAATAAAATAAGTCTTTAAAAGCTGAAAATTCTTATATTCACATAAAATCAGTCCGTTAGACTATATAAATATTTATTAGTCATTCGTTCATTTTATTTTTTTAATATTAGTACCAATCAAGCGGCAAATTGGCAAAAAATTACCACGTATTTATATTATTATATGTTACATATTGAAACAAAAATATCAACACTTATTCTGTAGTTCTAAGTTGTCTAAGTAAGCAATAAGTACCGTTGTATTAATTAGTATTAATTAATATTTTTATTTAATAGATTTAATAATAAATTTCAAAATTTGACGAAAATAGAGATTTTTGAACATTTTACTCTAAAACTGCACAAATACTCTAATATTCATCACGGCATATACTTATTAGAATGCAAGCTACAGCTTTTTATACGATAACCTACGAAATATTTGCTTTGTTGAATAACAAGCGCTTTCAAGTTAATTTTGTTGTTGTTGTCACCTGATATTCTAAAGTCACTTCAGAAATTCCAAACATTTATGAAGAATTGATGAAAGATTTATAACGTTGTTTGAGTACTATTACATCACACGTTAAAGATGTAATGATTAAATTTCCAAAATATTGAAAACTCGTTTAAAAAAAGTAAATTATTGATGACTGGAATTCGTATTTTACGCATTATAAAAAAGACGAAATATACATGCAGATATCCATTTAAATTAGCAGTCGATCCATCCCGGAGTATCCAGATTAAATATGCCCGATATATTACCCCATGTAGAGATTTTAGATGGAAATGCATTTTAATTCAAGACGCTGTTAGATTTTATTACACTTAGTATATTTTCTTATATCGTCTGCCCACTACACCAAAACGCATTTTTGGTACTTTCGTTACTACCTAATTATTGCTTTTCCTAATCTCATCAATGATGGCATTGTACACTACTCAAAACAATTAGGGGAGCACGTGGTTTTAACTAAATTACGCAAATACTTACACCGATAAGTAACTTAAATTAAAACATCCATAATTTAAAGCGTAGCCTGAAAGCAGAAAAATAAAACTTCATATGTAAATCCAAGTTTATGACGTCAAAAACCTAAAAAAGGAGATAAGTGCAGAAATCGAGATTTCGCTGAAAGGTCTGTTTCACTGTCGCAGTTGTGAAATTCAATTGTTCAGCTTTTGTTTTGAGACAACGTGACTTAAAAATGTCCCAACAACGTAATTTACCGTGATCCATGGCTTGGCCTATTAGCGGGAGACTTGAATCCAAGCAAACACAAATAAGTGTAGTGGATACTGTTGGAATCGCAAGAAATGTCCTTGCAAAGCTGTGGAATCGATTCCAAGAAACAGGATATGTTAGACGTCTATTAGGGCAAGGTCGGCCACGTGCTACCACAGCAACTGATGACCGATAAATCGTGTTTACAGCTTGTTGAAACAGAACAGGCAATGCTACTCAGCTGCAAAGACAGTTGCACTTTGTAACAGGACGAAGGATATCCAGCCAAACATTCCGGATTAGGCATCATCAGGATGGTCTCCTCCATGCATGTAGGCCAATGGTCTGTATTTCGTCGACCCCAAACCACCGTGGGGCCCGAAGAAGGTGGGCTGCTGAACATCGAGATTGGAGGCGGCGTGATTGGAGTCAAGTGCTGCTTACAGACGAGTCCCGATTCAGTCGGGAGTGTTACACACAACGTGTTTTGGCATGGAGGGAAAGGGGCACTTGAAATAACCCAACATTCGTTCGAGAAAGATCATATTACAGACGAGGTGGATTGATGGTATCGGTTGGAATCAACATAGGTGGACGTAAGGACCTGCATATCATTAGGAATGACACTTTGGTGGCTCAAAGCTATGCAGACGAGATACTGAGACCTCATGTTGTAACTTTACGCTGCAGCCATGGGGATTCCTTTGTTTTTATGTATGGTAATGCCAGATCGCATACAGATCGTCTGGTGGAGAACAGGCTTGAAGTTGAAACAATACCACGTATGGAACTGTCAGCATGCTTTCTTGACTTGAATCCGATCGAGAACGTTTGGGACACACTCGGAAGAAGCATTGCAGCGAGAACAAGTACATCTTTTACTGTTCGAGACTTGGAGATTGCAATTCTTGAGAAGTGGAACAGTATTCCCCAAAGCCTTATCGAAAACCTCATCGAATCCATGGAAAACAGGTGTACAGTTTCTTAGCTGTTCGATGGGACCACACTGCAAATTAAACATCTTGAATCGTTTCAAAACATTACTTTTTTTACATTTACATGTAACCAAATTGATGCCATAAATCAGCTTTCCATGTTCTTTCCATCATTTTAAAGAACTAAAGCCACCTTGAAAAAGAGCGTTTTTTTCCTTTATCGCGCATTTATAAACGTAAACCCCTGTCGCGCTCGTCGACCTAACCGTTCGGAGTTTTCCGTGGTTTTCTTCGAACCTTGCGTAAATACGGGTTAGGATCCTTAGAAAGACCCCCACGGAGGGCACTCCCCCTGGGCCTATATCCCTCGTGTTGATAATTGGCCGTCATAAATCAACCCTCAAACAACCCCTAATTGGTTTGAGCAGTGTACATTGTGTTAAGATAATGTTTCCGGATAAACAAATGTGGTAATTGGGTATCTGATTGCATATGGTATAGGTTTTGAAACTGAGATTATTATTGTTAATTATCATATTGGTTGTTGTCATCGTTTGGCATAAATCCAATACAAAATATGCCGGTCGACGGCCAACGGTGTTATAGCGAAGGCCCGACGATTTTTTCACATATTTGCAAACCACTTTATAATTCCTAACTATTCGATAAATTAACTTTGGAAGTTAAGAAAATTCTAGCCAGTGCCTAACGTCATACAATGGTTATTCTGTTATAATATTTTGGTTTGTCTTACCGTCAAAAGACACGGCAGTTAGGTAGCTCGATTAAAGATTGAAATTTACTTCATTTTAATTTTTAAGAAATAAATATTTAGAAATGTAACTTTTTCAATGAAAAAAATGAAATAGAGACGCTTTCAAAATGAAGATTGTGTTTATACCGGTAGGTGTTAATCTAGTCAGTGACGCTTTGTTTTGAGTGTTCGCCTTCCGCATTTCAAGTGTAGATGTTGTTCCGCTTGGAAGTATGAAAGTAATTTTTCTTTTTTTTAATCTGCAAGTTACTCATTTAACTTTGCAAGAGGTTATATATTTTTAGGCTAATTGTATATTATATGTCAGTTTGAATATCATACATATACTGCTCTATTTCTCCACTTAATACCAAGGCTTTAACACTTACAAAGTAGAATGAAACAATACGTTACCATTTATTTAAAAAAATCAACGTGGTACACAGTGAAACAATGTATAACTCTGTGTGTGTGTGTGTGTGTGTGTATTATAATTATATTTTTTCGTAATGAATAATGTGAAATATATATTACTTTAACATGTTTTTTTCTGTTTTTGAAGCATAACCGCCGGAAGATAGGAGGCACTTTTCTCACCTTATAAACTACAAACTAAGACCCCCTCTATCAATTTTCTACTTTTTTTTTACATACATTGCGGTAGTTGATTATAAAGATGCTCAGAAATCCAATTATTCATATACCAGGCTGCAGAATTTGTCGATGTAACACAATTAGCTCTATCTGATTATGTACTAGGCCTGGTATACAGTGAGACGAATAGTAATATTATTTTAAAGTGAATTTTTCCTGTTTCTATAAATGCATATTATGGCATTTGGTATCTATGAGGCTGTCAATAAGCCGATTTATATGAATAATGGTTTAAATTTCTTCAATTGATTATACCTAGTTCTTACTTAGAGTTTATTTATTAAATCCTTCCAGAGATTAGTTAATTAAGAATCTTGTAATTAGCAGCGCCTTTGCACATTACTCATAATACTGGTTTAAATTTCTTCAATTGATTATATCTAGTTCTTACTTAGTGTTTACTTATTAAATACTCCCAGAGATTAGTTAATTAATAATATTGTAATCAGCAGCGCCTATGAACGTTACTCATAATACCGGCCATAATCTCACAATCGGACATAATCTTATCTAAAAAAAACTTCAAAGGCAAAACAGCGGTTATGAAAATATAAATTTTCTCAACATGAAAAGTGATGTAAATACTAAAATTTTGAACTATTTAATAAACACGTAATTCAGGTTTTGGATTCTTACAGTTGTTTTATAGAGTTTCTTTACACAATAACCCCGCGTTATATCCCGTATGCCGGAAGACAAGAAAATAAGCGATATAGCAAGACATTAAACAAATTATTTAAGATTATAACTTGCAAGTAACTATTTTAAAATTTTCTGCAGAATGTTAGTTTATACGCATATTACAGTTTTTTAATAATTAACATTAGAGACGCTTATTTTATAGAGATATATATATTTATTAGAGACGCCCGCGTTATATCCCGTATGCCGGAAGACAAGAAAATAAGCGATATAGCAAGACATTAAACAAATTATGTAAGATTATAACTTGCAAGTAACTATTATAAATTTTCTGCAGAATGTTAGTTTATACGCATATTACAGTTTTTTTATAATTAACATTAGAGACGCTTATTTTAATTGGCATACATATAAAGACATTAAAATTATTTAGTTATAATATATATACAGTCGAAACAAGTTAACACGAAATAATTTTCAGGTCTCGTCAGATGAGTCTGAAAATCAATGTTAATTAATTCGTTTAACACGAAATCAAATTTCGGAAAATCCCGGTTAAAGACGAAAATTTTTTTTTCGCTTCAAAGTCAAAACATGATTCCTTATGCAATGTTTCCGATATTTCAAACTTAAATGTCACATACTCTTATTAAAAGTAGAATTTTCTCATGGTTTGAAAACGATTTATAGGGAAAAAAGGGTTTAAGAAAATTCTGAAATACTGAATTCCTGAATAATCCATGCTTTTCTTTGATCTCTGATATGCGCAAGTATTCCCACATTAACCATATGAGCAATAGATTAGTCACAATGAAGGTTTGGGGAAGGAATTTCTTTTTTTGAAAGTGATTGTTTCATTACTCGGTTGACTGCATTGACAGTAATATAAACTATAAACCGGGGGTCTGAATTCTCCTATCTGTGAGTGAATGAGGTGACTATCTCTACTTCACTACCTAACTAACATAATGGAAACGCTGTTCACAGTTGCTCTGTAGAATTCTGTGAAAGATGAGGCGAAAACGGCAAGCAGTATCTTAAGAAACCAAGCAAGAAAATTAAACGAAGTTAGCGATAAAGTGCTGAAAAAATCACAAAATGCGGCGAAGTATGGGATACCGACAATTCTTCTACAATTTTAAAGAATCGCGAAAAGATTGAAGCGGTTTATGCTGTGAGTTAATTCAAACCAGTAAGAAAACGAATGTGTAGAAGAAAGAATGAATAAGTTGAAATTGCTCTCTTGCAGTGGATAAAAGAGGCGGCAATAAGTCAGAACATTGTTTTAACTTTTGCAGTTTTGCAAGATGAAGAAGAGGCTTTTGTTGATGCTCTCGGTGAGAGCGATTCCATATTTTCTAACGGATGACTGACAAGATTTAAATAGCGTCATAGACTTGTCTGCAGAAAGATATGTAGCCAAAATCGGTAAATTATTTCTTAGACATTGTTTTTTCCACGTACATTTGCATAGATGAAGATGTGCTGACTTCGGATGTGACAACAGATGAAGAAATAATTGCTGAAAAATAAAGATGACAACATTGAAGTGTCAGACAAGGAAGAAGAAATTGACACAGAACGAAAAAGTTTAGTGTCAATAAATGAATCTACCGCAGCATACAAAACTGTACAATGTTTCCTTATGGATCAAGAGGATACTTCCCGAGCTTTGGACAAATTAGATTAGGTCCATATGTTCCTAAAAAAAGTACTCTACAAAAATTGAAGCCAAAGTCAATAACGGACTATTTAAAAATATGATTAGCATGTAAATAAAATTATTATTGCTTGAAAAACGATAATTAATTTGTTAATGAAATTTACCATTTCTTATTAATTTATGATTTTTTGAGCAGGGATATATTTGTAGGTTAATTTAATTAGTTTTTATATCTAACATAGATGGCGCCACTATTATGACGGTTAACACGAAATTTCGGATAACACGAAAAAAATCCCAGTCCCTTCAATTTCGTGTTAACGAGGTTCGACTGTATATATATATATTATCATATAAATATATATTATCGGAAGACACAAAAACAGAGTGAAATATTCAAATCAGCAATATAACGAGATGTTACATAGTGGGAGACTGTATAAATTGTAGAATACTTTGTTTGTAAATTCCATTCCTAGGTGCAAAAAATTTACTGAAAAAATTCGTTGAAATAAAAATTTACATTAGTAAAAGTTATATGAAGTATATTTTTTCAGATGGAAATATTGTGCTAGACTGGGTGTCTTAAATTAATATTAAGTTTCTATAACTAAGGCAATTTTTTTTATTAATTCCATTCGCTATCATAACTTCAATTAACTCTTTATCTGATAAACAGAATTTTCAAAAATGCTCTGTTAAACAGAAAAATGCTTCTAACTTCGTAAAACTAGATAAGAGTAGAACTAGTTAGCATGTAAATTAGAACATCATTCCGATTTTTCTTCTAGGCGTCAATGTCACTGGAATTCTACTTATCTGTATTTTTAATTTAAAAACATATGTGACGAAAATTCTTCGGAGATTTTTTCAGTTTTGATATAAGTTAAAGTTTCAAGTAAATTATCTTTTCTTAGTCTTGGTGAACGAAATTATTCGCAAGATTTTTATTCAACCAATGCTCTATTAAATGCTCGCATTTATAAATAACCTTTCTTTAAAAAAAAAAAAAAAAAAAAAAAAAAAAAAGTAAAACAGTTTATTCATTTGACAGCAGCAGCATTTGCAGGAAAAAAAAAAAGAAAAAAGAAAACAAAACATTACAAAGCATTGCAAGATAGTAGTTACATTATATGCAATGTAACTTTCATAATGTTCATGTAACTTCATAGCAAGAAATTATTTAAACTTAGAGGTAAAGTATCGATCACTTAATTAATTTTTAACGCATTTATTCTTTTAGAAAATATTTTAAAAATCTTTATAAAACTAAATTTATAAACTAAATTTATAAAATTAATACTATCCATATGTCAATATTATCCATCTTTACAATTTATTTTCACAAAGTAACTTCATAGTATTTTTCGAAATTTCAGAAATTTCAGAGGAAGATAATTTCCAAGAACATTTAAAGGTTATTTAAAAAAAAAAAAGAAAGAAAGAAAGAAAGAAAAAGAAAGAAAGAAAACTGCCTGGTTCATAATGTTAAAACAACAGAACTTTTATGATTGCATAATCAATATAGCATAATAATTTAAATACTTCAAAATCAGCAGATTAGGGCCATCGACGTCAATTGCACAAATAACATGCTCATTTTGATTTTACATTACATAATATCTGATATCATACAATCCTTAATTTAATTTTATAAAGTTATATACACATTTATAAGCATGTGAATTTTCTCAATGATTCAGAGAATGTAAATTTTAGAAAATAGTAACTTGTCTTCAACATTAAGCATGGGTTCATCAATGTGTCACGCTGTTCTTGAATTGTTTTTTATTGTAATTAATTTAGAATAAAAAACACTTTTTTGGTAGGAGGGTTGGGGTTCTGCCCTACTGCATCTGCCGTTTTCTCTCTAACTTGCACTATCGCGTGTGTTATTTCTTGATTGTAGCATGTCTTGAGGTGCGATTTACACTGTTGTTTTCTTAGGATAAGAATAGCGTTATACAGGGATTTATCTTAATAACAGGGGTGTAAAAATCTAGTCGCCAATGGGCCGATTCCCACCACTAAATTTTTAGTATTCCTCTCCGAATAAGAATACTGATAAAATTTAGGCGAAGTATACTAATAAAATTTGACGAAGAATTCTAATAGAATTTAGTGGTGGGAGTCAGCCCTTTGACGCCTAGATTTTTGCACCCCTGCTTAGTAACAATAATATTTTATTAACAAAGCTTAAATACCTGCCAATTAAGAAACATCTGTTACCGATGTTTAAAAACATGTATTTGTTACAAGATACTTATTCAAATGTAAACCGATCTTATTAGACTTTTATCTAATTCTGAAATCCTGAGTCATATTTTTTGTCTGCGAAAAGCAGTTTTGATGTTGATTTAAAATACATTAAAAAGAGATCTTATGTCAGTACATCCTAATATTTGTTTTTGATTATGTACTTCAACTGTCCGGTATACAGCTCGACAAAATTGATTAGTTCATTCACATTGGTAATTATACTCCAGAATATCCACCTGCGTTTCAGCTTCAATTACATTCACTTACATGAGACTTTTAAAACTATTGCATAATCATCCATAATCGCTTCCACTACCAATTAATATATTTTTGCTTGATTTGGCGTCATAAAGTGATTATGGTGGTACTCATTTAACAATATCCACATTCAATTTAAATCGTATTGTTGCCACTCATGTTTGACGCCAATATCGACAGAGGATTTGAATACGGAAGATTTCCTAATTTGGTTTGTTGTTGCTGTTGGTGTTGGTGTTGTTATCTAAACTGTCTGCTTAACCCTTTCAGGGGCAAACACTTGTGTTCCTGTAACGTTGAATTCTCACCGGAATTTAGGAAATAATTTAGTTGAAAATAAGGAAAAGCAATTTTTCACCTTTTCCCGTCAAAGTTAAAAAAGTAAAATTTAATTAAAAGTTTCTGGTTTGAATCGGATTAAAATTAGGTGGGATATAATATATCCCACCGCCCCTCAAAGGGTTAACCCCTTCGCTACGAGCGTCCTTTACGGAATTTTTAATCTTTTACCACCAGTTTTTTAAAACAGAAACTTTCGCCTAATTGAATCGCAGAAATGCTACCATTAAATAAGGCAAAGCTTACAATAAAAAAAATAACTGTTGGGAATAATCGAGGATTCTGAGCATCTTATGCGTCACGTATACGTGTCGCTCGTCCCCAAGGGGTTAATCTTTGATAATGAGAATTATTTTATTGATTTTTTATACATCTTGGAATAGAGTTGTTAGGGAAGTATTGAAAGAAAATCGGAAAAAAACATATATGTGTGGTGAGAAATTTGTAAAAGGGATAAAATAAAACGTTTCATACATTTGAAATAGATGTACAAAATTCCACCAAAACTTAAACAATTAATTTCGAAAGTCTGACAAATGTATTGAAAAAAATTCAAACGGATCTAATTAATTTAAGGCTACACAGTAAACATTTGTCATCCATAATGTAGCATTTAAAATAGGGGAAGGTGGACTAAAATGATCCCCAGGGAAAAACTTGTGTAAAATAACATAACTGCTTAAATAAAGCTTTGGCCCTTTGCTAGTATGCTTTACACTATATTTTGCATTATAAACATATTTTAATAATATTTTAAACCCAAATTGAGTAAAGAAAAAAATAGAATTTTTCAAAGGTGTACAAAGGATAATTTTAGCCTCACCAAAGGGCAAAATGATCCTTCATTTAAAAATAATTGTAAATTGTTTTTATCGGCAAAATAAAGGATATAAAAGTAATTATGACACTACATAAGTGCAATTCACATCTAAAAACATACTCCATTATGTAAACCAAGTCATATTTCTGTGCATGAAATACTGTATATCTGAATATATATGAAAGGTAGTGCTTACCTTATAGCAGATGTTATAAAACCCAATTTTTCAAAGAATTCTATACAGACGCGTAATACTGCGATCGCTTTTATACCGCTATTGCTTCTTCTTCACTTATCACATCTAATTTATGTGTTACCCTGTAGATAGCATGACCTGTCTGGAAGAAAACATATGTGGATCGTTTTGCCCGTTGGGATCATTTTAGGCCACCTTCCCCTAATTATTCAAATGCGCCGTTTTCTTTTCCATGAATGAAATGAAAATAATCCAAATTTGGAAATCGTTTGAATTCCCGTAGAAAAACATTATGATATGGAAAAAATGTTTTATATTTTCAGAGCGAATCGACGAAATTTAACCTAAAACAATACAGCTTAATCCGACTATCTCACCAATATATCTACCAAATTTCAAGCTAATCACATGACTTTTGCGGCAGTTCTCGCCAGACACATATACATACAGGCAGACAGATAGACAAACTCCAAAATCTTTTTGTATTCCCACAGTAAATCCTCAACTGGAGTTTCGACAACAATACATATTTTAATATACAACTTTAGAAAACTTTACATACAGTTAGCGTGTTAAAAATCAAATGTGTCTAAAATAGATGCAGAGAATTTGTTTAAAAGATAAAAAAAAAACTGCTCCATTAATCAAATACGTCAACAGAATTAATTTACAAAGTATTGTTCTGGTCTCACTTACATTTGAACCTAAGGTAAAATCTTTAAAGAATTTATAACAGCGAGAAATTTCTCTAGACATTTGATATTCAGTAAGTTTATTTATTAAATAAAATTTTAAATATATTTTTTAATTCACGCAAAAAATTAATATAATTCTGTAATGTTTCTGATTAAAATTTGACAAAATTTAACATTAAAATATATATCTAAAAATTGTCCAAGTGGTAATATTTATTTTTTTAATGTAAGTAGTGGAACAATGGAACAATGGAACAATATAGTGAGCATCATGGAATACTTCTAGCCTTAAATTAAATCTTATACAAAAAATAATATAATGTTTCTGGTTAAGATTTGACAAAGTTTCATGTTAAAATATGTTTAAACATTATGCAAATGTTAATATTTAATTTTTTAATTTAAATCTAAGAATGCGCTATTTAACGACTTTTATATTTATATATCTATTCCAGTTACATCCGATACAGAAAGACAGTTTTTCGTTTATTTTTCTTCTTATACCCTTCTATTTTTTTATAATCTGTGTTTGAATAGGCGACGCGACGGTGTTTACAAAAATACTTAGTAGAAAATATAGAAAACGCAGAAGAACAGAAATAGAATTTACAAAAAGGATATGATAGAAAGTATATCTGAATATGCTGACGGAGCTTTTCTCAATATGGTTTTTGCATGTACGCTGAAATGATTAAAAAAATCTTTAGTGTAATATATTTAAAACACTGTAAAAAATTATTTAAAACAGAAATGCAAGATTTAATACAGAGTTCAACAGAAATTAATTACACAACTGAAAAAAAAAATATATATATATCGGCAGATTTTATTTAAGTCCAAGCGTGGCAAGATATATTTTTCAAAATAAATTAAAATACTATTTATTTATGTTTACCACTTAGGTGATCTTAAGCAATGTTGCCAACTTAGCCCTTTCGGGGCTAAATGTAGCCTATTTTTGTCGCGTTTTGCCCCAAAAAATAAATTTCAGCTCTTCTTTAAATATTGTTATTTTGGCAGGTTATTTAGTTCTTTTCCAGAACAGGCTGAAAAACGGGCTAAAAAGGCTTATAAAAAGCTAAAACAGATAAACATTTGGCAATAGTGAATACGAGCGACAATAAAATCTGCCAGTAGAATACTTTTTATGATTTTGTATTACTTTTAGATTTTCACATTTTAAGTTTTACATTTACATTTATTAAGAATGTACCTGCGAAAAAATTCATCGAATCCACAGACATGTCATAATTTACAATGTAACTCACTGGATGGAGCATTTTTCAAAATTTTAGAAATGAGATGACACAGATATATATATATATTTTTTAGTTTGAACCTACTGAAACAAGAGAGCAGTATCTAGCTTTCTATGAATATTACAGATGTAAGTCCAGCCCTCCCAATATTAAGCCATTGCGCTGATACAAAAATTGCGGCCGTCGGAGGCGGATTTTTTCAGCGTAAAAAATAAGCATTAGAAGTAGAAATGTCAGATTATCTAACCCTGTTCTTATTGAACTTTCAAAGAATTATTTTAATTCATAAAGTGAATATTTACGAATTTTCAATTATTGTCATTTCGTCATTTTCTATTTTACGTTTTGAAGAGCTTTGTATATTACTTATGCTATTTAATTTTATTTTCCAGCAGCCGAACTTACACCAGAATTTAAAAAATATATATTTCTTATATAATGTACATTAATAAAAACATATATTTATTTCAAACCAATTTGTTCATGTATTCTGGCAGCTGTTAATAATTTCAACATTTTAGAAACATAATTAATTTTACACCTGAAAGGGTTAAATCGTTAATTTTTAATAAAAACTAATAAAAAAATTATTTTAAACAGTGACTATTCAATTTAGAACCAGCGCGGTTTTGCTGTCATAATTATTTGCAATAGTAATTCATAAATATATATAACTACACATACACTTATAAATGGAGGTAAAAAAACAAAATAATTAAAAGGAGAAAAATTAATGAGAAACAGTTATAAAAATAAAAAAATTGGGTCTAATATATTTTCATTACCTTCTTTCCCAAATACATATAAACTATCGATGATAAATGGTAATAAAAATTAATGCTATCCAAGTATATTTTTTCCTAGTATTTTCTAATGTACTTATGCATAAAAGAACCTCTAATGATAACCTTTATATGTTTAGTGTTACATTTTTTTATGTGAAAAATATATTACAGTATTTTTTTTAGATATAATAGACACATATGTTTTGAAAAATTCAAAAAGATTATTACATTTCAAGCCTTATAGATCAGACTTATAGATATGATTTAGGGAACGTCTTCTCTGGATAACAAATTGGTTAAAGCTTTTAACGTTGTTGCGTATAGAAAGTCTAGATTGAGATATATTTTGTGTTCTCTAATTCTTCCAAAAATATTCAGTAATGTATTATTCATTTTTTTATTTCGTCACTTAAAAAAAAAAAAAAAAAAAAAAAAACGATATTTCTATACATAGGTTTTTACTAAAACAGAAATATGCATTTTTCACATTTCCTTCGAGGAATTAAAATTATTTTATATTTAATTTGAAATTAATGTATTTTTATTTTATATTACTTGAGATATTTCGTATATTAAAAGAAAAAATCTTTTAAAATCAATGTTGCGATAGTTTAGAATACAGGCGAGAGATATTTTGTAAGAAAAAAAAGGCAGTTTAATAACTCCATCGTTATAAGTTGTTATAATATCACACAATAAAATCAATTTTTCAATCGAGAATATATCACACAAGAAAATATATTTGTTGATTACGTTGTGATTATGTAAATAATACATTTTCCTTTGCTTTATGCCCATGAAAACTGTGGTAGCAAGGATTTAAATGCAGGGAGACAGTGTTGCATTTTAAGAGTAGATACATGTTTAAAATTAATATAATTATCTTTTTTGGCAATATTACGAAAAATTGTTTTTATATTATTCTTTTAGCTTTCTTCCATTTTGCCTCTTTCAATATTTAAATATAACGCTCGAACAGCACAGAAACGAATCTTATAAAATTTTATTAATTTTCATTTTGCTATGTTAAATTCCTAATTAAATTATTTGTGAACAATATTTGTGTGCCCCCTGGCTGACCGAGTCTCTAATCTAGGTCCCGGAAGGTGTTACCCGGAGGCGTTGAACAAGGGAAGTTCAGTTCCCATTGGGGACGCTGATATCTATCCCCAGTATATCTGCCCCCATACGTCATTTTTCCGTCTAAGCAGAAGGGGATACATATCCAGCTTTTGAGCATTTCACTTTCTTCGAGAGTCTGATATCCGACCCCAGTATATCTGCCCCCATATCAAAAGGGGACATATATCCAAAACCAGACCATGTTACTTTCGTCGAGACCTGGATATCCATCCCCAGTATATCTGCCCCCATACGTCATCTTCACGTCACAGCAGAGGGGACACTTATCCAGTGCTACAACATTTTCACGTTCGTCGAGAGTTGGATATCCGACCCCTGTATATGCATCCCCGTACGTCATCTTGACGTCATAGCAGAAGGGGACATATATCAAGAGGTCACATATCCGATGCTTGGACCTTTTATTTTGAGGAGAGCATTGGATATCCGACCCCTGGATATCTGCCCCCGTACGTCATTTGACGTCAGAGCAAAGGGGATATATATCAAGGGGGTAGATATCCAATGCTAGGACATTTTACTTTTGACAAGAGCATTGGATATCCGTCCCCTGTATATCTGCCCCCATACGTCATCTTGACGTCACAGCAGAGGGGATACATATCTAGTGCTAGAACATTTTCACTCTCGTCGAGAGTTGGATATCCGACCCCTGTATATGTATCCCCTTTAACGTACAGTTTTTATTTTTGCCGTGAACTAATATACGTCCTTATTTATGTAGAAATCTGTAAACGTCATTTGGATCATAACACACCAATTATCTATATATATATTTGTCTTACGTGGCGCGGAAATAGGGCTGAATTTCTACCTTATCGTTGGCAACAATCGTAGTTTCCAGAGCTCAGACCAATGAACAGACAAGATTGTGTTAGCCCCGCCTCCAATATGGCGGAAAGTGTCAGAGCAGTGAAACTGAAGCTAGCAATTATTAAAAATAAAATCATATGAACGTAATCCAAAGCGTCTGAGATGATTCCTAATTTTAATTATGAGAAATAGTGTTAATTTCAAATGAATTCATTTTTTTCAAATGAATTCATTTAGAATTTATTTACGAATTTTACTCACACAAAAAATCGGAGATAATAAAATATAAACTTTCTAGAATGCCCTGCTGCCATCTCTTGCCGTTTTATTGAAGTAAAAATAATTTCTTTTGCAGAAATCTATAATCAATTAGAATAATAAAATGTTGAACGAAATTTAAACAATCATTGATGATAAACTATCTTCCTACCACGTAGTGTTTTTTTTTTTTAAATGAATTTAAGCCGTGCTGTACAATATTATAGGTGCTAATTATGTTTCCAAGATCCTCTTTTCATCGTATTTAAATTATTTATATGTCCATTAGTAGCATCAACTAAATGCATTTTTAATTGTGTTTTCAACGGAGTTTTCAATTACGTTTTTACATTAAAAAAATTGTCAATTTCATATGTTCAAATGATTTATTGTAGTACTTATTCCGGCTAGAATTACTAGAAAAATAAAATGAGGCGAGCGAGCAAAGCGAGCTCTGACCGCGTAGCGGTCTCAATGTGAATTGCCTTGCAATTCACCGGGGGTTGGCGAGCGTTAGCGAGTAGGGGGCTGAGCCCCCTAGTATACATATATTTACATAATTGAAACAGTATAAATATTGTTTGAATTATGTATTGTTACATTTAATATCCATACATAATTGAATTTTGTTATATATAATATATGTAATATGTTTCAATGTATTGAATACAATATATCTATTGAAATTTGTAATGTTAAAAGTATTTTTTTTAATCATTTTTTCCCATTTTAAAATGAGTTATAGTTAGATGGCTAGAAATTATTTTCAAATGAAAAACTATATATATTATGGTTGATTTTCCATCTGTGCCTAATTCCTGTTGATAGCACATACGAACAAAACAATACCGAAAAATAATGTCGATTGCTTAGATTATAAAACACTTTCCAACTATTTTTACTTATTGCATTTATCCACCTTCAGTTTTTCGAAATATATTCTGTACTTTCATGCAATGCTAAAGATTAAATAAATTTCTTTGAATTTGTTCGAGAAAAACATGATCAAAATGTACTTCAAATAAATTCTGCCACTAGACCGTAATGTGTCCAAATTCTTTTGTGTACCCCGTGTTAAAACTATAAATGCTAGATATAGCATTTTTTTAAAATAAGGAATATGCTGTATAGTATATCTTACGACCCTTCTCAAACCAAAGGGATGTGCTTACTGACACATTTCTGAAATCATTTTTGTCCAGAAACGCATGAAATTGACAGGTGTTGTTATTGAGAAACTATGTAATCAAAAGAGGTTTTCCATTTTTTTGGTAAAGACAGAAGAAATTTCTTGAAATGCTGTCAAAGTCAGTGTTTTAAACCGAATTCCCTACGTGGAAGCGCGAGAAAGAGGAAATACTTGTCACGTGACAACAATCACTTATCACTCAATAGGTAATTTATTTGCCAAACGCTACTCGATTGCAAATCCTTTCAATAATCAGACTTGCCAATTTTATACCTTTAAATTTAAATATGAGTTAGAAATTGTCTCAGAAAGTTCCACATTGTTGAGCAACGCATTTGAAAACTACCTTAATGACATATATAAATTTTGTGGTTTTTATTTGTTAATATTTTCCCGAAAGTTAGAGCACGAACGGACAGACAGTAAAAAAAAATCATAAAGTCATGCCCAGGGATCGGAAAAACTACTTTTTGTTTGTAGCGAACTACAACTACAACTACTTTATAAGAAATGTAGTTAACTACAACTACAACTACTTGTTGTAAAAAGTAGCGACTACAAACTACTTTTCAAAAGTAGTCACTACTTCGCTACTTTTCGCTACTTTAGTTATCATCGCTAATTAAATACACCGCAAAATATTTTTCCCTATAGACCATATTGCAACAGAATTCTTTTGAATGTCCCTGTAAGCGAGAAATAAATGCTACACACTTCATTTTCTATACTGAACATTCAATGGTAAACTTCAATAACATATAAAACTTTCATGGCAATCTGAGTATATTTACGAGAGTTAGAGCACGGTCAGACAGAAAAAGCGAATTCATAGATACTTTTTAATTATTTTGAAAAGTGTTTAAAAGAGGAAATTTGAAAACAAAATTGTAATAATCTTACAAATGTATGATAGTGATATAGCCCAGTAACGCTTAAGGTGGTTATCAAATTCCTTACTCAACAACGCGAAACTTTCTGATACATTATCTGACTTATTTTTAAACACAAAGGCATAAAATTGGCAGGTCTGACTATTGAAGCGATTTGGAATCGAAATGAGTTTTTCTTTTTTTGATAAATAAATTACTTATCGGGTTATAAGCGATTCATGTCACGTTTTTTCCGTTTCCCTTGCTGCGGCATTGGAAATTCGGTTGAAAACGCCGAGTTTGACAGTGTTTTCTGAAAAATCTTCTGTCTTACCAAAAAATTAAATAAAATAAAGAAGAGTGGAAAACGTCTTTCGGTTACAAATTTTCTGAATAAGGACACCTGCATTTTCATACGTTTCCGAACAAAAGTGAATTAAAGAATATGTCATAAAGTAGCCAGTTTGAATTTGAGAACAACCTTAACCACTTCGCGACGAGCGTCCTTTACAGAATTTTTAATCTTTTGCCACCGGTTTTTCAAAACAGAAATTTTCGCCTAATTGAATCTCAGAAATGATTATGACGCATTCGAACCACATCACCGCAAGCGTCCAAAATATTCTTGCATTATTGATTATGAGCATTAGTGCTCACCATTCTGCAAATTTATCTCTCTTATTTTTATATAAATTTGTCATTTCCTATTTAAACTTATTCCTATGCTATACAAAATAATATTAAAATATTAATATAAATTAAAAAAATTTGTAAAAAATAAATTTGTTTGTTCTTCTTAAGTGCTATTTTTGTTAAAGCTTAGCTTTGCCTGCCTTTTCCACCTGGCATTTATGTACTGTTTTTGAACATGTTCCGAACCCTATTTTACTCTTTTTCAACTTTTTTCAGTAGTTAAATTTAACTACAGCTATAGCATTTTACTTTTTTCCATTTATTAGACTCTTTCCGTAATCTCTATAGCTTTACTTTTTTATTCCCATTGTTTAATTTTTCTTCTATTTTTAATTGTTCTTTCTTATGTAGTTAATACTACATTTAACTTTTCCCAACGGCTCAATATTTACAAGACATGTTACTCACAAATAGACTGGGCGTAAAGTTGATCGCAACTCGGAAGCCCCTTAACCGACATCAACTGTTCGGCAACTGTCATTAAATAAGGCAAAATTTACAATAAAAAGTTACTGGTGGGAATAATGGAGGATTCTGAGGATTCATACACTCAAAGCAGTTTTTCCAAAAAAAAAAAAAAAAAAAAAAAAAGGGTTAACATAAGAAAGATTATTTTAAAACTAAAATTATTCTTAAAAAGTGATGGTTCAAAATGCAAGTAAAAAAATCCCTGACGACTTGGCTTGTAGGCACAGGTAGATTTCGAAGACGCAGAGCGAGGGGCGCCTATTTACTGGGAATTGCAGAAGAAAGACATTTATGCCATGATGCGGCATTTGGGAGCACCCACTTCGAAATCTACCTGTGTCTGTTAGCGGGGCCGGCAGGGATATATATATATATATATATATATATATATATATATATATTTTTGTTAAATTTGGTCTTATAAAAAACTTGTCTATATAAAAGTTTTAGATAATATTAAAAAGATTTATAATAAACTAGCAAAATCCACGGCTTTGCTCTTGTAATTCTTGAAAAATGTCAAGTGGTATTAGTTGGCTTATTTTCATTAGAGGAAATTTTACTGCCACAGATAATTCAGAAATTACTTAATTAAGCAAATTTATGGCACATTTTCTGACTAATTTGTAAGCATAAAAGCATGAGACTTGCTGGTATGACCTTTGAAGTGATATTTAACCGAATAGCTTTTAGATTTGCCATTAAAAGAATTGCATCTTGAGTTATATGTGATTTTTGTCCCAGCACAGCAGTTTTTTTTCCTTTCCTGTGCGCTGTCGCGTCTGGAAATTCGATTTAAGACGCCAACTTTGACAGCATTTTTTGAAAAATATGCTGCTTTTACCGAAAAACGGAAAATGAGTTTCGATTACATTAGTTTTTTAATAAAAGCATCTGCCAATTTGATACGCTTGGAGACAGAAATGATTTTTAAAAAATGTGTCACAAAGCAGCCAGTTTGGATTTTGGCTTTAAATAACGAGTTTTAAAATAAACCTTCTCTCCCTCATCAGAAAAAGCTTCAAGAGTTCAGAATAGATTGAAAAAGCAATTTTAAATCATTGGTATGTTTCTTTAAAAAATATAAATATTAAAATTAATAAGATGAACGAACTGACCTCACAAAAATTTTCAAATGCATTGTTTTCTTCAATGTTAACGTTTAGCATACGGCAAACTATTTCTGAGATATCGCTTGACTACGGGAGAAAATGGCCATTGTAACCCACCCACCCCCCTTTTTTTTTCTTAAGAGGCTACTTCACTCAGACGAAAACACCCGCTCGCTAATGTTAATCTATGGAGGAAATATTTTAAGATATCTCGTTCGCATTTCAATGTTTTTAAATGATTTTTTTTTTCATTGGATGGTTGAGATCAATCTCTATGCATGCTCCTTTGTACTTTTTCGATTTTGATTACAAGCTTTTTATTAAGATACTTTCACTTTCGGAACCGGTTTCGAAAGTGAAAGTATCCTCAATTAAAAAAACTGCAACAAAAATCGAAAAAGTACAAAGGAGCGTGCATAGAGGTGCACCTTAACTATCCAACGCAAAAAAAAAAAAAAAAAAAAAAAAAAAAAAAAAAAAAAATTTAAAAATATTGAAATGCGAACGAGATATCTTAAAATATTTCCTCCATAGGATTAACATTAGCGAGCGGGTGTTTTCGTCTGAGTGAAGTAGTCTCTTAATGATCAGTCACCGCAGGTTATATGAGCAGAGCTCAATCGTTTAGACACATGTGGTTGTCATTAGTGGGTCGTGAGAACGCTAGGGATTTTCATTTCCCTAAAAGAAAACTATTTACCTGACAGAAGCAATCTCGTTAGTAAATAAGTTTTAAATGAATGTTATGAATGGTATGATGGAAATTGTTTTTTTTATGAAGTAAATGTCATTCAATTCAACTGATTACCTTTGGCAGTAAGTGTGTGTAAATCGAATAATAATAAATTGGTCTTATTTAGTACCTAAAAAGCAAAGTAAATTTACGAAGAGAATTTTATTAAGTTTCTAATAGCAGACTTGTTTTAAAAATTTTAAAATGTAATCATAAAATACATAATATTGAAATACGTAATCACCTTTGTCAAATATTTATTCATTATAACCTGTGAAAACGGAATCGAAAATTACAAAAAAGATTCCCCTTTATATAGGTTTCTGTCTTAGCAGGTATACTTGTTGGTATTATTTTTGTTGGAACCGTGTAATTTTCTCATTTAAGACAAAATTCCATTAAAGAAATATTTCATTTTTCCAGATTTATCCTAGTTGTAGTATTACAAATTATTATAATAGAGGCATTTAAAGTCATAGTGGTACGAGTCACATTATCTTAAGAAATCAAAAACCAGGATTTACTGTAGACATAACAATGAATTTCAATACCGTAAATATTTCCGTGTACTATTAAGAGCAGTTTCATGGTATTTATAGATTGATATGTCTAGATACTTTCCTGAATCTAACGTTAATTTCAAAATTATGTGTGACTCAAAACAAAAAAGAAATAAATGAGCTATCGCACTGTGAGTGGATTTTTTATCAAAGTTTGTGAGTTAAAATTGAAAATGAAATTTTAAAATTGTGTGATTTGGAGTTTGTCACAAGATAGTCAAGAGCAGTGTTGTAATAAGTTTAAAAAAAGTGGGTAAGCGTGATCGAAGATCATACTCCTTGTATTATTGAGAAAGCTTTGAAAATTTCCGTTTTATTACCAATATGCGTCAATAATTTTTATTTCATATTAATCTTTTTTTCAATGGTGAAACCTTTTTGGTGAAACTTTTTATTTCATTTTCATCTTTCACATGGAAATCTTTCAATAGAAAATTACTCATTGTAGAAATAATTTTATTGTGGATTTTTAATTGTTAGCAACAGCTATAATGAAAAATATTTAAATTTAATAGGAAAAGGCTGTTAGAATTTTTTTTTAAATCTCTGTTTATTAAAATAATACGATTTTTTCAAATTTTAATATTTTGAGCTTCATAGCAGGTATTCAGTTATATATGCACAATGTTTCAACTCTGTAAGTAATATAGGTTCTGAGAACGGCTCTGTGACGGACAGACAACGGAGCGGGAGTAATAGGTTTCGTGAGATGAACGAAATCCTAAAAACTATGAAGACTGATCTCAAATACAAAAGAGCTACTTTCTGACACATTTTTCAATTCATTTTTGTTCGGAAACGCAGGAAATTGACAAGTGTTTTTATACAGAAACTATGTAATCGAATGACGTTTTACTTTTATTGCTAAAAATAGAAATTTCTTTCAGAATATATTTTCAAAGTTGGCGTTTTGAATCGAAATTCCGGATGCGGCAGAGAAGGAAAGGGGAAAAAGTGGTTGTTACTTGGCAACAATCATTTGTAACTTGATAAATAATTTATTTATCACAAATGGAATACTCAAATCAATTTCAAATCGTTTTTATAGCCAAGTTTGCATATTTTATGCGTCTAGGTTTAAAAATGTGTTAGAAGAAGTAGTCAGGAAGTTTCATGTTGTTCAGGAGGGAACTTGAGAACAACCGTAAATTTTCACTTAATAGTTAGTGAATTTCACACACCTTAGTTTTTCGTAAATAAAAACCACAAAATTTATATTTGCCATTAAGGTAGTTTTCAAATTCCTTCCTCAACAATGTGGAACTTTCTGAGACATTTTCTAACTCATATTTAAATTTAAAGGTATAAAATTGGCAAGTCTGATTATTGAAGGAATTTGCGATCGAATAGCATTTGGCAAATAAATTACTTATCGAGTGATAAGCGATTGTTGTCACGTGATAAGTATTTCCCCTTTCTCGCACTTCCCCGTAGGGAATTCGGCTTAAAACGCCGACTTTGACAGCATTTCAAGGAATTTCTTCTGTCTTTACCAAAAAAATGGAAAACGTCTTTTGATTACATAGTTTCTGAATAGCAACCATAGCCGGATTAAGGGGGGGCTACGGGGGCTGCAGCCCCGGGCCCATCATTGATTCAGGGGCCCTCGGTAATGGCTCAAGTTGTATCAAAATTTAGTTTAAAAAATACTTAATTTCTATTTAAAAAAATAATAATAATTTTGCTTCTAAAATGATAACAATACTGTGAAATGATGAGAAAAAAGGTCATGGTTCAAGTGTCAACATGCATCATTTTTTCCTTTTGCAGTTTTAAAAAGTTGCAAACCCGATATAACGCTCTGTTGCTAAGCTATTCTTTCAGAATTTTTACCCTGTTTTGCCTGAGAAAAGAAAACGGGAAAACTCCTTCATTCTAATTCTAACCTTTACCTTACAATCTCAACAAACATGTGCGCTGAATATGTTTTCTAAGAAATTAGTCAAGAGGACCCCCCACTCTAGGACGGCGGACACTTCCGGATGTTATGGACAGTACCTTTCAACCGTACTTTGTATAAGAATTCAAAGAAGCATTGGCAATTGCAAATCGTATTTGTGACTTTATCTCCTCAATAAAGTGTATGTAACACAAACAAAAAATTGAAGGGTGCCTTTTTTTTGTTATAAACTTTTAATTTAATATTGTAAGATTTTAGGAAGTGCGATTGCTTTACTTTTCTTTGATCTTTATAAATGTTTTTGTTTAATCTATACTAATATAAAAGAGTTGTTTGTCTGTCTGCGTGTGTATCTGTGCGATGGATAGCGAAATCTACCGCACATAGAAGTTTGAAAATTTGGGTGTGGATAGTCCAAGGCAAGTCCTGATGCATCAGAGGCTCAGATTTTTAAGTTTTTTAGACCCGGGCTCCCTAGGGCCTCTTTTTTTTTTTTTTTTTTTTTTTTTTGCTTTAAACTGTTAATAACTTGCCCTTTTTTTTTTATCCGATCTTCTTCGTTTTTGGTAACCTTTCTCCATTTAGCTGTTTCCCCAACTCTACGTTCCAGTTAAATCCCCCCCCCTCCACTTGGGGCTCGGTACGGGGCCCCTTGAAGTTTTTGTTTCCTATATTGTTAGTAACTTGCCTCTTTTAATCCGATCGCCTTCGTTTTTTGGGCCTTTTCTCCATTCAGTTCTTTCCCCATTCTTACATTCCAGCTAGGATCCTCCCCCCCTGGGACCCACTCCGGGGCCCTTTAAATATTTTGTGCGCCATGCATTTTTCACCTCCTAATTGTGTCACCTTCTCAATGCATACCTTTAAAGTTGACTCTTGGACCCTTCTCACCGGGCCACCATCCTCATATTTTTATTGGGACCCTAGGGGGCTTTTAAAAATATTTCTTTAAAATTTTGTTCGAATGATTAATTTTTACCCTATGCTTAATTTCGACTGATTGAAGATGTAAAGCGCTAAGTACTAGGACATTTTAAGATGTCTTCCTCTTGGGTCCCTGCTCAAAACTAACAGTTAGCTCATTTTGGGCCCCCTGCTATACCTCCCTTAAAAATCGTCCAATCCAAATTTTTTTCTAAGAACTTCTTTTAGGACTTCCAGCTATACAACTTGAACGACAAAAAAATTTCTCGGGCTTCAGTTACCACCAATTTTGAATATGAATCTTCTTCTTGGGGCCCTTGGTGCAGCTTCTTTAAAAAAAAAAAAAACATACAAACCTGAGTTCTGTTTAAGGTTATTATCACGGGCCCGGGAAACGACGGGTGGATCAGCTAGTTTTTAATAAAGAAAAGTGTGTAGCTAATTTGTTTATACTTGACCTTGAGTATGAATAAGTTTCGCTTGAATAAAACCAATGTTTTTACTGTTTGTTTTTATGCGGCTTAAAAAAAGAAAGAAAGAAAGAAATAATATTACACCTCTCATGTTAGTTCGATTGTTTACGAAATATTTTTCCGTCGTCTTGTTATCTTATTAATTTAAGTTAGTTGATTTACTATGAATTTCATTATTTAAATAGCTTTACATACATCCTTATCATATTAAAGTTTTCATACTCATATTAATTTTTTTTTTTCATGTATATATTTCTTCTTTTGTACAATTTTCTAAGAGCTGTATGGGATAAGTTGCTTAATATTTCCACATTAATTTATGTAATAATTTTTTTTTCATATATTGCGCAAAAATTTACTTATTTCAGCCAAATTAAAAACTTTTAGCATACATATTTAGAGCTTTTAGCTCACTGCTAAGATATGGGCTGGATTAAAAAAGTAAATTTTCAAAAAAGTTTGAAGGGGTACATTTCCCCCCCTTAATTGGGAAAATATATATATTTTTTTTTTTTCAATAAAAGTTCATTTCACAGTTACATTTTCTAACAAAACTAAGGGGCTCTGCTCCCGAGAGCTGCGCTCGCCAACTCCCGTCCTGACTTCACAGGCTTTGAAAACATTCTAATTTTCTGTGTTTTAAACGATTATCTGATTATGGAAGATCGAATGATATTATCACGACTAGTGGAGATCGTCTGTAATCGGATTGCCATTCATTTTCCTTTGACTGGGGGGGGGGGGTTACTTCAAAAGGCCGTATCCACCACTATCGCGGGCTGTTTTCGTGATTGATTGAGCAATATCTATCACATATTTGAAAATCACCTTGTATAAAATGGGTAAGTAAAAATGTTGCTGCCTCTTAGAACTTCTATATTATAAAGAACAAACATGCCCATGCGTAACGCTAACGTCATTTTGTTGTTGGCAACACCA
This sequence comes from Maratus michaelseni, assembly GCA_963931845.1. Taxonomy (NCBI): domain Eukaryota; kingdom Metazoa; phylum Arthropoda; class Arachnida; order Araneae; family Salticidae; genus Maratus; species Maratus michaelseni. Next base: position 325,586,443 of record OZ007591.1, read on the forward strand.
GACGATTAAATTTCCCTTTTACTGCAATTTTACTTTACAAATTTTCAATTTTTATACCGTCGAATAGGGGAAAAAAATGTACTTTCAAACGCAATTTGTTTGAAAAGAGTATCGCAATTTACTCATTTAAAAAAAAAAAGTTTCAAGCATGATTAAAAAAAAAAAAAAATCTATCTCTATCTATATTTTATATATACATACATCGGCATGCAGAGACGATTACGAGAAATAAATCCGTTTGCACTTAAAATAATATATAAATTGTTCAGCATCTGTTTCCGGCTTTTATACCATGAAAGTATTGCTTTTAATAAATTTCAAAACTTTATTTGAACACATAATCGTATTTTTCCTGTAAAAATGATTTTTGGTGTTATTAGTGGGCAATCTAAAAAAATATATTAAATGTAACAAATCTATAAAAGTTTTCAATAATAATAATAATAATAATAATAATAACAAGATATATATATAAATATCGGGAGAGTGTGAACTAATAAAAGGTTTTCACCTATATTCTGTAACCCGGGAAGCCCGGTTGGATCCCTTACGGCAGGAAGAAACTTTTTTTTTTTAATGTATATATATATACGCTATAAGAAAATATTTTTAAATATATTATTTTATATATGTCGTGATTTTCCCACGTAATAATTGAATTAATTTAAAGTTTTCTTTCTCTTTTAATATTCACGTGAAAATATATTTTTCAATTGAAAAGTGTTTAGAATATTATTATTTGAGCTTTTTAATACTTTCCAACCTAGTTGAAAACTGTTTATGACTTCGTTGAAAAGTGTTTTATAACTTCGGTTTGTCTGCCGTATGGCCGTCTGTCCGTGCTCTAACTCCCATAAATATGCTCGGATTGCTCTGAAATTTTTATATGTTATTGTCGCTATCTATAGCATGTTCTCTATTTCAACAGAAGTGTGTAGCACTTATAGTTTTTTTACAAGGACAGTCAAAAGTATTCTTTTACATTGCAGTCAATGGGGAATAATCGGTTCAAGCGCATTTTGATGACGCTACGTCATTTAAAACATAATGAAATTGATATATAATTATGAAGCGCATTAAAACATGTTTTTTGTAGAATATGGGCTGCAAAGCATTTATTATTCATTGATAGGGTCAAACAAAAGAATTCTTTTACACATCGTTATATGGGAAAAAATCGTCTGCAATGTCATTTAGTGATATTTCATTATTTCAAACATAATGAAAATTATATGCATTACTGAGGTGCACTATAAATTGCTCTCTTGTGTGCATTGCGTTTATTTACAGGGACACACAAAAGGTACTGGTTACAGTACATGTGCGATATTTACAGTCTATGTGTGATAAGTGCGTTTTCAACTTTTGTTTGAATTTTTAACTTTTTTTTTCATAGTACGTGTGTGTTTATAAACTCGGTTGACCATATACAGGGCTACACAAGGAAATTCGCAAGTACTACAGATTTTGGGAGTGAATTTATTAAGGGTAGTTTTTAATTGTGTTTACGCATTTTCTTGCTTTAGTAGACTAATAGAAGTTTGTGGAATATAAATAAATTCATATACAGGGCTACGAAAATAAAGATACATTGTCGGTTACGTTTGGTGATTTCTGCAAGTGTGTTTTTAAATTGCCTTTTAGCTTAGTAGGTGGTGTATATAAAAATCTTTGGATAATATACAGAGCTGTACAAAAGATTTCGAGGGCATTTCCATCAATTGGCAAAAATTGCTAAACGTGAATATTCTAACTGAACTAAATTTTATCATACTATAAATCCACATCTATTGATCATGTACAGGGCTGCACAAAATAATTCGACTACTTTTTTGACACTGGAAAGTAATTTCGAAAACTGTATTTTTCAGTGTGTTATGTATTTTCTAAACTGTTTACTTACATATCTTCTTTCACCTTATTTAACGGTGAAGTTTCGTTACAGTTTTCTGGCTGTGTTGGGAAGTGTTTCATAATCTATGCTTGACGCATGATTTTTCTTTCTTGTTAAAAATTGGCAACAGTAGGTAAAAAATGGCTTTTTCGAAATATAAAATAAATCTCCATTCAGAAAATTAAAAAAAAAACGAAAAAAAAATTATCCAAAAAATAGACGATTAAAAAAAATGATTGAACATGCACATCACAATCTAATCACGTATATTCCTACAAAATATGGTTAATTTGCTACGCATAATTTTTTATCCTATAAAACTTATGTAACTATCTTTTGAATCTTGACCGATTTCAACATTAAATAGCACTTTAAATAATTCCTAGGCTTAAAAACTGTCTGCTATATACTGTTTTATCACTTATTTCTCTACCAAACACTACTATTTTTCATGTTTTTATAGTCAATAGTTTTTTTTTTATATGTAAGCCGAGAAAGAGCTCCGGTCACAATACATTCAATTATGGCAACAGCAGCGTCAGTTACTCTTTCTTTCTTTCTTTTTTTTTTAAGAATAGAGAGAGATATAAAATAAAACAAATAAAAAATTAATACACAATAGATTTTTTTTTGCTTTAAATGAATTTATTATTTAAATAAATAAATTATTTCTAGTAGTATCAATTTAACTTTCCATAGTATTTTTCGCTAATTGGTTTAACATTATTGTTAAAAACATTTCATTAAATCGTTAAAACAAAGATTTCAATTGCATTTTTTTTTCTTCATTTGAAACTACCATTAAAACTAATTCTGAAAATATAAAAAAATAATAAAATGTTACAACTGTTACATAAAAGAAACAATATAAATATATATAAGACAAATTTAAGAAACAAATTGTGTAATTACGTACTTTATTATTATTATTATTATTGTTATTATTATTATTTTTTTTTTTTTTTGCCGTTTGTAAAAATAAGACAATTTTTCTAAAATATTGTGACATTTAGTAAAACCATATGCTACAAAAAATGCATTTTTCTGTTTTTAGTGCCAGTAAATACCGAAAATTATTAAAATTCAAAGTATCATAACTCAGTAAGTTTTGGCGTTAGGAATAAGGCCATAAGGGAAAATATTTATTTAGAGAAGTGAAAACTTTCCTAGATAGAAATTATATTCCTTTGATTCAATGCGGTGGACTATCCACAGATAATGTGGCGAATATGTCGAAGATTTCCAAGCCCAAATAAAGAAAGAAAATAATTTTGCACACTTTATACCTTGAGCAGTCCATGCCCTAAAATTAGTTGGTGCAAATTTTGCGCAGTGTTACCTTGAAGCAATAAATTTCTTTTCTTATTTACAAGAAATTGCATTTTTTTTCCTTCTTTTTTTAGTTCATCTAGTAAATGGGCACTACTAATAATTGTATGTGATATCCTGCAATGATTTGCTAATCAGAAAAAGGCAATTTTTTTTCAATTAGCTTGTTTTATATTAACAAAAAACTAAAATAAAAGTGCATAAAAATAATTAAAAATGGGCACCAGCAGCAAAAAACTTATATATCTTTAAAATATGTGTTGAACAAGATGGTGCTGTTATTACGAATCTGTAAAGTCATTGTATTTAAATTACGGCAATATATTGTGTGTTTTAGAAAGTATAAGAGCAAACTCTGAAGAAAACTTGAAGCAAGAAGGGATGCAACATATTAAAGAAAGTTTCAAAATTTAAATATATATTCATGCGTACACTTTGGCATGATATTTTTCAGCGGTTCGACAAAGTAAGTTCTTCCCATCAAAAAACAACACTTGATCTGCTTGCTGGTTGCAACCTGAATCGCTCTTAAAATATATTGAGAGCCAAACATATAATTTTGAAAAAATTAAAGTGAAAGCTTCCCCCCCCCCCCCAGCAGAAAGCTTCGCGAAATTTCCGGAAGGTCGACTTCCATAAAAAGAAATATACTGATAATGCACAATGTGCTGATAATACACTGACAAAATATACTGATAGTGCACAATGAAATTATATTGCAGTGTCAAAAAAATTTTTCAAACAGAAACATTTAATGATATTTTTGACAAGCTACGCATTTTTTTAAAAGATCGTGTGCTTTTATACAAAAGTTTCTTTCTTTCTTTTTTCTTTTTTTAAAATATAAAACATATCCTCAACATAAATGACGTTTCTGTAGAAAATTGCTTAAAATTTTATAATGAGGTTCTTGATGTAAATTTAAGAACAGAAATTAAACATTTTTCAGAACTTATTAGTAATGTAGACGTACAATGCTGTGAAAGTACTGCGAAATATATTAATCTCAATAAATAATATATATTTTCCCAAATGTGTACACCGCATTGAAAATTATATTTAGCAATACCGCTTACAAATTGTGAGAACGGTAGTTTTCCAAACTCAAGTTAATAAAAGACAAACTATGATCATCTAATGCAAAGAGCCCAGACTCGGTGGTTCAAGATTAATATCTCTAGAACATGACATCACAGAACGCATTGCATTTGATGATGTTCTGCAATCATTTTCTATTAAACAAACGGGATTTCTTTTAAAAATGGGTTTGTTTTATAATAATAAAAAGCTATAAAATTGTAATTTGATTTATTCGTATAATTAAAAAGATGTATTATAAATATTTAAAATGTAGTCAGTTTTTATACGACTGGGGTATTCCTGTTTTTTTTTTTTTTTTTTTTTTTTTTTTTTTTAATATTTGTAAAGTATTTTTGAATTGTATGTGTTTAAACAAACTAATTAAGAGCACCAATGAAGATAGCAATAGCAACAAAAAAAAGTTGTTGATTAACAATATACATATTCAATTTTTAATATCTGTATTTTAATGTAAATAAGACAAAAGTGTGTGCGGAGGTAGGGGGGGCAAAAATTTCAAGTAGCGAGTTAGGGGGGGGGGGCAAAATTTCCAGCCGCGCCGGGCCCCACAAATGCTTAATCCGCCTCTGATAACAACACCTGCCAATTTCATGCGTTTCTGGACAAAAATGATTTCAGAAATGTGTCAGTATAGATGTGCCAGAAATGTGTCATTGGTTTGAGAAGGGTCGAAAGAAATACTATACAGCATATACCTTATTTAAAAAAAATGCTATATCTAGCATTTATAGTTTTAACATGGGGTACACAAAAGAATTCGGACACATTACGGTCTAGTGGCAGAATTTATTTGAAGTACATTTTGATCATTTTTTTCTCGAACAAATTCAAAGAAATTTATTTAATCTTTAGCATTGCATGAAAGTACAGAATATATTTCGAAAAACTGAAGGTGGATAAATGCAATCAGTAAAAATAGTTGGAAAGTGTTTTATAATCTAAGCAATCAACATTATTTTTCGGTTTTGTTTTGTTCGTATGTGCTATCAACAGGAATTAGGCACAGATGGAAAATCAGCCATAATATATATAGTTTTTCATTTGAAAATAATTTCTAGCCATCTAACTATAACTCATTTTAAAATGGGAAAAAATGATTTAAAAAAAATACTTTTAACATTACAAATTTCAATAGATATATTGTATTCAATACATTGAAACATAATACATATATTATATATAACAAAATTCAATTATGTATTGATATTAAATGTAACAATACATAATTCAAACAATATTTATACTGTTTCAATTATGTATATACATGTATATAATTGGTGTGTTATGATCCGAATGACGTTTACAGATTTCTACATAAATAATGACGTATATTAGTTCACGGCAAAAATAAAAACTGTACGTAAAAGGGGATACATATACAGGGGTCGGATATCCAACTCTCGACGAGCGTGAAAATGTTCTAGCACTAGATATGTATCCCCTCTGCTGTGACGTCAAGATGAGTATGGGGGCAGATATACAGGGGACGGATATCCAATGCTCTTGTCAAAAGTAAAATGTCCTAGCATTGGATATGTACGCCCTTGATATATATCCCCTTTGCTCTGACGTCAAAATGACGTACGTGGGCAGGTATCCAGGGGTCGGATATCAATGCTCTCCTCAAAAGTAAAAGGTCCAAGCATCGGATATGTGACCCCTTGATATATGTCCCCTTCTGCTATGACGTCAAGATGACGTACGGGGATGCATATACAGGGGTCGGATACAACTCTCGACGAGCGTGAAAATGCTCGAAAACTGGATATCTATCCCCTTCTGCTGTGACGTCAAGAAGATGACGTATGGGGGCAGATATACTGGGGATGTATATCCAGGTCTCGACGAAAGTAACATGGTCTGGTTTTGGATATATGTCCCCTTCTGATATGGGGGCAGATATACTGGGGTCGGATATCCGACTCTCGAAGAAAGTGAAATGCTCAAAAGCTGGATATGTATCCCCTACTGCTTAGGCGGAAAAATGACGTATGGGGGCATATATATTGGGGATAGATATCAGGCGACTCGTTTCCATTTTAACAAGCACCATATGGATGCAAGAACGGCTTATATCCTCGAAGTTTCTCCTGCAATTTATATTCTTATCCGAAGGAAAGATCCTCCGGATCAGTAGTTTCCTAACACCTACCGACCTCCCAGCGAGAGGATCACTGACTTTATGTGCAGATAAGTGGCATCTTCACAAAGTAAACAATATCGCAGTGTTTTCAGGAGATCACACTTCTGAAATATAGTTCATCTCCACTAAGTTGACCGATGACCAGCGTAAATATAGCTGAATTTAATCGTTAACCTTCCAGTGAGTGCGCTGTCTCAAAGTATAAGAAACAACAAATGTGATTTTTCCGAAATTTTGATCTCACAAATGGCATTTTTTCCTATTGATATGTATAATTGCTTTTCTTACATGGTTCCTTTTATTGTTATGAAAAATCTTGCATTTCTAACAACATAATTATACTCTCCGCAAAATATACGTCACACGTCCGCTCACACACATACACATAAAAAAATAAAAAATAAAATAAAATAAAAAGAGAGAGAGAGAGCTTGCCCACAGTAAGGTAAATTAAGGTGTCAAACACAGCTGACAACTAGCAAAATAATTTTCCATTCAATAATGCGTTTTCATCCCCACTTAACTGTTAGCTACTTTCTTTCGCCGTAGCATGACGAACTGTTTCAATACCATCGGACAACTTACCCTGGCACATTTTTATTTTTATTTATTTATTTATTTTATTTTGAGGGAGAGGTATCTCCAAACGCAGAATCGGCACATACAAAAGGAACTGAACAATGGAAGGAAATAAACAAATAAGAATTTATTTTAGTATGAGATTTATGTACATATTTTTACAAATCCTGAAAAATATGTACCGGAAACTTTTTAAAGAAATATCATAAAAAAATTGTAGTGTGAAATTCAGTACTTGATGTACTAAACAGTTAGTGAAGTTATCTAATTGTGCCTTTCAGGCAGAAAGAGTAATACTCAAGTTGAAACAGAATGTGGCTTTAGGCAGAGAAGCATCTAGAATTAAGGTTTTATCCGAACTCTGACATAAGTTTCTTCAATAGTTAGAAAATTCGACAGGGGATTGCTCGCACGTGTGTTAAAGTGCCTTGAATTTTGCATGTACTAAATTTATGTCGCGTAATATATCATTTAACGAAATGTATTGTAACAGTTTCCAAAACTTATTGTATTAACCAAACTGTGTCCGACGAATAAGTACTCTCTCAAAAGAAAAATAATAATAATTAAGTTGATCAATAGTAATAGAAAATTATTTATGATATCCAAAACGACATTGGAAATATCACATATGATACAACCGATACATGTCTTAGCCAAATTGCATATTTTATACAGAAGTCCCAAACAGTACACTTTAAAAAAAGACAAATGTTTCTTAATCTAAGAAAACATTATACAGGGTGTCCGAATCAAATGTCCCTGATTTTGAGACAGTTAACAACAAGTTGGAAATTATACGTTAAACGTGACGTATAAGTTCGTTTTATAACTAGTTTTACAATGTAAAAACAAAATCATCCTCATTATTTCAGTGAAATGAATTATGTCGTCTACTAGCAGCGAAATGAGCATGCCTTTTTTTTTTCTTATTACGTATACCACGTTTACAAATACGAATTTTTTTTTTACCATGGAGATCTTGCTTTGCGAATGATGGTTTAATATTTTTATGACTCACAATGAACGAATCTTCTGTATTTATTTACTCTAATGGATTGAGATATTCGGTTAACCTAATTTTCGCTGAAGTTATCTCAGAATCTATACATTGTTGAATGTAACTCATATCTCAAGCAAACAATTTTTTTGAACGATCTTTCTAAAAATGTAAGTTTTATTCAATTTTATTCGAGAAAATAATTTTAAATAAAAATGGCCGCTTGGCATTTGAAAAAAGATTTGGTTTGCCCGTATTTGTTTTCCTCAGTCACAGGATTTGCGCTTTTATTATACAGATTACATATGATAGGATTTAACAGAATAAAGAAAACTTTCATCAATAACTTTTTAAGTTTTGATTCGATTTTCATAAAATTTGTAATGACTCGACAAAATTCTGCTACGATTATATATATTAAATTCCAAATCATTCAGATGGGAAGCTTTTGCGCTGTTATATGCGGACAGACGGACAAACGGACGGACCAGACGACGACTATAGTTTCTACGTATTTATATAATTACGAACGCATCTAAAAAGTAGAAGGCATTATACAAATTTAAAATAGATAACACTACTCACAAAAGTTTTAATAAAAATCAGTGCACTTCCACGTGTACTCCTTTAGTTTCTCTCAGGATGTCCAATCGGTAGTCCAGTTTCAGCCATGTTCGTTGTAGTAACAGTAACAGTAGCAATGGCGGAGGTTATTCGGGCACGAAGGTCTTTCACATCACTGATTCTCCTTCTGTAAACTGTATCTTTGACGTAGCCCAGAAGACAAAATGCAGTCGCGTGATGTCGGGCGATCGAGGTGGGTTGCCAGGGTATTGGGCCTTCACATCTTAACCATCCGTTAGGGAAAGTTGTGTCTAAACATTCCCTAACATCCTTGACCCAGTGCGGAGGAGCCCGGGTTGCAGTGGGTTGTAAATACTGCATTAGGGATTCTGTGTCAATTTTAAACATATCCAGGTAAGTGTTTGCTGTCACAGATATCCTCCTGCTCTTTTCAGTACACTTCCGGTCTTTCCACCCGATGTTTTTAACATCGGGTGGATATCTTTTGTATACTGTTCTAAACATTCTCTGCACTGTGATTACGGATTTCTTTTCAGCCTAAAGCAGAACAATTTGTGCTTTATCCCTTTGTCTGCTCCCAACAATAGTAGGTGCGTCCTAGAATCAAACAGAAAAAAAAAAGTCGCCAAACTTTAAACTTTTGGCTGCCATATTCTTCAAATAGCTTCTTCCTACGTCAGAAATATATTTTTTATGGAAGTTTTGAATTAGGGACATTAACTTCTGACACCCTGTATAACCACGAACGGAAATATACAATAACCTCCCCCGAAATACCTATGATTCTGAAAAATATTCTTTATCATTAGACACATCAGAAATACATGTATTTTCAAGATTTAAAGAATTATTCTTAAATACTCAGTTTCTTTTGCTGTCACTTATATTCGGAAACGTTTCCGAGTAGTTTTTATAGTGTATTAATCAGTTTTCTCAAACCGTAATATCGGTTTTTTGATTGCTATTAATTCTCAATTAAACCTTTTAAGCTGTGTGATTGAAGTTATACATTCAAGAGTTGTAAAATGATATTAATTTTAAAAATGATGTTAATGCTGTAATTTATTATGTTTCTCTGTATAAGATGTGGATTGAACATGTTATACAGTTTTTAGGATGTTATTTATTTTCAATTAAATATTTTCAGCTGTGTAATTGAATTTATGTAAACAAGAGTAACAAAATAATATTAATGCAGTTAATTTACAAAATTTGTAATTAACAAAATTTGTAAAATACAATGTTTAACTGACCAATACTATAGAAATACACTAAAGGTTTTCAGAAACAACCTTGCATATTTATACCTATATGATAAGCAATTGCAAAAAATTTAAAAATAATACCAGGGAATCTACAATCTACTTTTCTTTAAAAAGTCTAACACTTATTTTTTTCTAGAAAAACAAAATGTAAAAGAGCTCACCTCAAACTATTTCCAGTTCCAGGTTTTGAACTACATTTATTTACTAATGGGAAATGCATCACATTCCCAGAGAAAATATTAGGAAAATTGAATTTTGCTAATTAGTTTTACCCAGCTAAGTGTTAAAATGATAGAACAGAAAATTTTCCAGTAGATATGAGAGTCACAATTTTCCCAGCTCTTATAAATCCCTTGTGGCTGACTAACTGCATTTTTCCGCTGAAATAATAAAAATGTAGAAAATTCCGATATTTCTTTACTGTTTTCTTTTTCACATTCATACATTTTTATTAATGTCTCGAAAATGCTTCAAATTTTATTTAATTGCTATTGTTGAAACAAAGAAAAAGTAAGGATACTTTGGAGATCTTGATCTGTAAATGCTTTAAAAAGCTTTTTTTTTTATTTATGTCATTCACACTTCGTATAGTCACTATTATTATTAATACACTTTAGTAAATGGATTTGTGTCAACATATTTTTCTACACACAAATTGAAGTTTGTTTTTAAAGTATTTATGCAAATTGTACCATAAAAAGATATTCTATATCCCATGTACAGAAAAGAGAATTCATAAGTTTGTCAATCAATAAATCAATCATTTTAAAGGTTAAAAAAAAATCATTTGTACCAGAAAAAAGATCAAATCAATCATAACACTTAAAACTTGTTTGAAACAGGCAAGTGGTTCTTCCAAAAAGTTAAACTTTATGCTTGTTAATATATTTCCGGGTTTTCGAATTTATGTGGTATTTCCATTTATGTATGATGTAAATTAATGAATATTTCAGTAAAACATTCGGTGAAGTACGCATTCAAACTGAATAATGGAAGCATCATTTGCTTTTCAAACAATTCCTTTTACAATGTCATAAGATTATAAAAACCACAAATAAAATCTCATGTCTATTTCTGAAATGTAATTAAACTTTTTAAAAATTACAATTCATCCCCACGTATTATTTAATTTTTTGAGCATTTCTAAAATATTTTCATTTCGCAATGCACATCAGAATTCAAAATAAAAAAATAAAATATTAGAAATAAGTTTATTAAATTTATTAAAACATTTTTTTTTTCATTGTCCAAAAGAATTCTTATGGCAAAACTATTAACATCAGTTTCTTTGAATAAATAAAGAATAGTAAAGTAAAGAGATAGAAAACTTCCTTAGGATAAATATTTGTCTGGTTGCATCTATACTATTTGATTTATTGCTTAAAAAAACATAAAGCGAAAACACATTTTTATTGATAAAAAAACCTCAGTTTATATTGATTACTTTTTACATGCTTATTTTATCATACTATCATGTAATAAAATTCTTATTGCATCTTTCTAAAATGTTATAAATTATCATAAAAATATAAGGAAATAATCATTTTATTTTGTTTTCATTATCCAAAGGAATTATTGGGAAATAACTCTTAACACGATTTTTTTGAATAGAGAAAGAATAGCTATGTAAAAAGATGAAACACTTCCTTGGGATAATTATTTCCTTTCATTGCTCTATTAGTTACATCTACAGCGTTTGCTTTAATTGTGTTAGGAATTGTGTATTGTTTAGGAATTGTGTGTAGGAAGAACATAAAATAAAACACACTCTTCTCGAAAAAAAAAAATATCTCAACTTATTATAACTATTTTTGACTTTCGTATTTTATTAAGTTTTCTTATTACAAATTCATCTTACAAAATACTTAGCGTATCTTTCTGTCTAAAATGGTTATCATTAAAATATAAGGAAATGATCATTTTATTTTGTTTTTATTATCCAAAGGAGTTCTTGGGACATAAATAATTCTTAACATTCATTTCTTTGAATAGGGAAAGAATAGCTATGTAAATAGATGGAATATTTCCTTGGGATAAATATTTCCTTTCATTACTTTATTTGTTACATCTGCAGCGTTTGCTTTAATTGTGTAAGAAGAATATAAAATAGAACACATTCTTCTTGAGAAAAAAAAATATCTCAACTTATTGTAACGCTTATTTAATTAAATTTTCTTACAAATTCATTTAAAAAAATACTTAGTGTATTTTTCTGTCTAAAATGGTTATCATTAAAATATAAGGAAATAATCTTTTTATTTTGTTTTCATTATCCAAAGGAATGCTTGGGACAAAACTCTTAACATTAATTTCTTTGAATAGGGAAAGAATAGCTATGTAAAGAGATGAAACACTTCCTTGGGATAAATATTTCCTTTCATTGCTTCATTTGTTATATCTACAGCGTTTGCTTTAATTGTGTAGTTACATCATAAAAGAAAACGCACTCTTCTTGAAAAAACAGTTATCTCAACTTATTGTAACTATTTTTGACTTGCTTATTTTATTATTATTATTATTATTATTATTTTTACAAATTCATCTAACAAAATACTTAGTGTATCTGTCTGTCTAAAATAGTTATAAAATATCATAAAAATACGTATAAGAAAATAATCCTTTTATTTTATTTTCATTATCCAAAGGAATTCTTGGGACAAAACTCTTAACATTAATTTCTTTGAATAGGGAAAGAATAGCTGTGTAAAGAGATGAAACAGTTCCTTGGGATAAATATTTCCTTTCATTGCTTCATTTGTTATATCTACAGCGTTTGCTTTAATTGTGTAGTTACATCATAAAAGAAAACGCACTCTTCTTGAAAAAACAGTTATCTCAACTTATTGTAACTATTTTTGACTTGCTTATTTTATTATTATTATTATTATTATTATTTTTACAAATTCCTCTAACAAAATACTTAGTGTATCTTTCTGTCTAAAATAGTTATAAAATATCATAAAAATACGTATAAGAAAATAATCCTTTTATTTTATTTTCATTATCCAAAGGAATTCTTGGGACATAACTCTTAACATCCATTTCTTTTGAATAGAGAAAGAAAAGCGATGTAAAGAGATTGAAATGTTTCTTAGGATAAATAATTCCTTTCATTGATTTATTGGTTACATCTATAGCGTTTTCTTTACTGAGTAGGAAGAACATTTAAGAAAACACACTCTTCTAAAAAAAAAAGAAGTATCGCAACTTATTATAACTATTTGACTTGCTTACTTTATTAAGTTTTCTTACAAATTCATCTAACAAAATACTTAGTGTATCTTCCTGTCTTAAGTGGTAATAAATTATAAGAAAAATATAAAAAATAATCATTTTATTTTGTTTTCATTATCCAAAGGAATTCTTGGGACGTAACTCTTAACATCCATTTCTTTGAATAAAGGAAGAAAAGCAATGTAAAGAGATGGAACAGTTTCTTAGGATAAATATTTCCTTTCATTGATTTATTGGTACATCTATAGCGTTTTCTTTACTGTGTAGGATGAACATTTAAGAAAACACACTCTTAAAAAAAAAAAAAAAAGGCTCAACTTATTATAACAAGTTCTTTACTTGCTTATTTTATTAAGTTTCCTTACAGATTCATCTAACAAAATACTTAGTGCATCTTTCTGTATTAATTGGTAATAAATTATAAGAAAAATATTTAAAAAAAATAATCATTAGTTTTGTTTTTATTATAAAAAGGAATTCTTGGGAAATAACTCTTAACTTCCGTTTCTTTGAATAGAGAAAGAATGGTGATGTAAACAGATGGAACATTTCCCTGGAATAAATATTTCCTTTCATTACTTTATTGGTTACATCTATGGCGTTTGCTTTGTTCAGCGTAAAGAACATAAAAGAAAACACACTTTTCTTGAAAAAAAAATTATCGTAGTTTATTATAACTATTTTTGACTTGCTTATTTTATTAAGTTTTCTTACAAATTCATCAACAAAATATTTAGTGTATCTTTCGGTCTAAAATGGTTATAAAATATCATAAAAAAAAAGTATAAGAAAAATAATCATTTTATTTTATTTTCTTTATCCAAGGGAATTCTTGAGACATAAAGCTTAACATTCATTTCATTGAATAGAGAGAGAAAGGCGATGTAAAGAGATGGAACAGTTCCTTAGGATAAATATTTCTTTTCACTGATTTATTGGTTACATATATAGAGTTTTCTTTATTGTGTAGGAAGAACATTAAAGAAAACACACTCTTCTTGAAAAAAATTATCTCAATTTATTATAATTATTTTTGACTTGCTTGGTTTATTAAATTTTCTTACAAATTTATCTAACAAAGCTCTTAGTGTATTTTTCTGCCTTAAGTGGTAATAAATTATAAGAAAATATAAAGAAATAATCATGTTATTTTATTTTCATTATTCAAAGGATTTCTGGAACGTAACTCTTAACATCCATTTACTTGAAAAGAGGAAGAAAATCGATGTAAAGAGATGGAACAGTTCCTTAGGAAAAATATTTTCTTTCACTTATTTATTGGTTACATCTATAGTGTTTTCTTCATTGTGTAGAAAGAACATTAAAGTAAACTTACTTTTCTTGAAATAAAAGTTATCTCAATTTATTATAACTATTTTTGACTAGTTTATTTTATTAAGTTTTCTAACAAATTCACCTAACAACACAGTAAGTGTATCTTTCTGTCTAAAATAGTCATAAATTATCATCAAAAATAAGAAAATAATCATTTTAGTTTGCTTTTATTATCCAAAGAAATTCTTGGAACATAACTCTTAACATTCATTTCTTTGAAGAGAGAAAAAAATCGCAATGTAAAGAGATGGAACAGTTCCTTAGGATAAATATTTTCCTTTCATTGCTTTATTAGTTACATCTACAGCGTTTGCTTTATTGTGTAGAAAGAACATAAACAAAAACACACTCTTCTTGAGAAAAAATTATCTCAACTTATTATAACTATTTTTAACTTGCTTATTTTATTAAGTTTTTTACAAATTCATCTAACAAAATACTTAGTGTATCGTTCTGTCTAAAATGTCATAAATTATCATACAAATAGAAGGAAATAATCATTTTATTTTGTTTTCATTATCCAAAGGAATTCTTGGGACGTAACTCTTAAAATCCATTTCTTTGAATAGGGAAAGAATAGTGATGTAAACAGAGGGAAAGAATACCGATGTAAAGAGATGGAACACTTTTCCTTAGGATAAATATTTCCTTTCATTGCTTTATTGTTTACATCTATGGCGTTTGCTTTATTCTGCATAAAGAACATAAAAGAAAACTCAATTTTCTTGATAAAAAATTACCTTAGTTTAATATAATTACTTTTGACTTGCTTATTTTATTAAGTTTTCTTACAAATTCATCAACAAAATACTTATTGTATCTTTCGGTCTAAAATGGTCATAAAATATCATAAAAATAAGTATAAGAAAAGTAATCATTTTATTTTATTTTCATTATCCAGAGGAATTCTTGGGACATAACGCTTAACATCCATTTCTTTGAATAGAGAGAGAAAGGCGATGTAAAGAGATGGAACAGTTCCTTAGGATAAATATTTCCTATCATTTCTTTATTGGCTACATTAACAGCGTTTATTTTATTGCATAGAAAGAACATAAAAAATAAACGTACTTTTCTTGAAAAAAAAAATGGTATCTCAATTTATTTTTACTTTCTTGTTTGATTATTTTCTAACAAGTTCATCGAACAAAATACTTGGTGCATATCTTTTCATCTAAAATGGTCATAAATTATCTTACAATTATAAGAAAATAATCATTTTATTCTTCTTTTCATTATCCAAAAAAATTTTAAACTCTTAACATCTTTTTTTTTTTTCTTTTTGTAAAGAAAGAACAGAAACAGAAAAATAAGGAGACAGAACAGTTTCTTAAGATATTTTTCCCCTTTCATTTGTTCATTACAGGTATAACTTTTGCTTTATTGTGTAGAAAGAACATAAGTAGAAAAAAAATATCTGGAAAAAAAAACTTATCTCAGTTGTTTTTTTTTTTTTTTTTTTTTTTTTTTTTTTACATTTTTTATTTGCTTATTCCATCGTACTATCGGGTTCATCGATCAAAATATTTAGTGTACCCTTTCGTTTAAAATTGTCATAATTTATCTTAAAAAATAAGGAAATAATCATTTTATACTTCTTTTCATTATACAGAGAAAATCATGGAACATGAGTCTTAACATCCATTTCTTTGAATAAAGAAAGAAAGAACACAGAAGTAAAGATACAGAACAGTTACTCGTGATAAATATTTTCATTTCATTGCTTCGTTGGTTGCATCATGAGCCTTTGTTCCACTGTGTAAAAAACATAAGGAGAAAGTACAATCTCTTGGGGTGGGGAGGAAATGCTTTGAATGTCAATTCATTATGCTTACTTTATACAGTTGCTTATATCTTTATCCTACTTCATAGCGATATCCAGAATTCAGAAAAAAAACTCTTTTAAATTCAAATTTCTCCATTTGAATAAAAAAAGAATGTGTGTATTTACATTTAGATTAAGAGAACTATTGGATATTTGAATTTTTTTTTTTCATTTTTAAGATTTTGCAGAAATTTTAATTTAAATAATATATTTTACAGAATATTATATTAAAATATCATTAACGTTTAAGTTAAGTGAAAGAAGTAACTGTACTTCCATACGCGTTTACATTTTGCAAAGCTAAACGAAGTATTTGATCTAAAATCCATTTATTTAAAATGGACGCACTTGTTTATGTTTTAAAATGGATCTTTGCGAAACGGGGGAATTTCTACCAATATTCTCAAAAATTCCTTTTTTTAAAATTATGTATTCATTGATAATTTAGCTAAAAATAAATATGTTAAAAGTTGTAATTAAAAGAAATAAGTTTTTATTTTTAATAATTGGCATTTTCGTTCATTAAAAGTTTAGACATTCCATTCTCTGTTTTTTCTTAGATAATTTCCATATTTGTTTAAACATTTGTCATAAGTTTCTACAAGATTTTGTATGCCTAAGTCACAGATGTCTACCGCCTGTGAGGATAACCAATAACCAGGCTTTAACTGCGTCTTTCACCTCGTTACGGCGGTCTTCACAAATCTTTTCGTCCACGGCATTGACCAAATATTCTGTGATAAATGATGGTCGACCTGATCGCTGTTCATAATGAACATTTTCCCACATGTCTCTGAAAGCTTCACTCATTTACACACTTTTCTGTCACTCATCGCATTGGGGCTATAAACTTATTTGTCGATGAATTTCCGCAGCTGAAACGTTCCCTGCTGTCACAAATCGAATCACTGACCATATTCCACAGTCCACGAGATGATCAATTGTTTGAAACATTCTGAACTGACTCTGTAAACAGCACACTGCAACGACACCAATGCAAATCGCGTCGTTTCACGAGTAAGGCATGCCGGGAGGCGGTGCACATGCGCGTTTCAGTGTTCGCGCGACATTCGAGTAGCTACGGCGATTCGGATCTTAGTTTCCGAATAACCCTCGTACATAAAAGTTAGATTGACAAACATTTGTCTTTTTTTAGAGTGTACTGTGTCGTTTATAAGCGTGCAATACAAAATGTATGTTATAGCTTAAAGATTTCATTCATAAATGTCGTATTGAAATACCTTCTTGTATATAGCACTGACGCATATAACATATATGCATAGTATTGCTTGCTATGCTATAATAAAAACATTATTTTTTATCCGAAATAAGACAAGCCCCACCAGTGGCTGAGAGGTTTGGCTCTCAAAGCTGGTAGACGGGAGGTGCTGGGTTCAAACCCCTGTCGCGCTCGTCGACCTAACCGTTCGGAGTTTTCCGTGGTTTCTTCAAACCTTGCGGGTTAGGTCCCCTTAGAAAGACCCCCACGGAGGGCAATCGTAACCCTCGAGACACAAGGCCGTGATACTCCCTGAAAGAGAAAGGGGGTAGGCAATGTACCCGTCCAATGTCCAGCAAGAGGAGACGCTATTTTTTTCTCCTTCTCTCTTTTCACTAGATTTTATTTCTTTGAAACTGTTGGAAACTATATATATATCAATGTAAAACGCATACATGGAACTATTATTTTACTATTAATAAAATATTATAGTATTATATAGTATATAGTATACTATATTATTTTACTATCATCGTTTAACTTCATTAATATCTGAAAAAAAACAAAAAAAAAACACCATTTTCAACTTTGTTTTCTTACGACTCAGAGGAATGATATAAATTATTAAAATATGTCTAAAAAAATATGTTATCTAGTTACATTTGTATATAAAACTACACCAATATAGAAATAAAAACTAGACTTTATTTCCTGAAATTTTAAAATAAAAATATATAAATGAATGTTAAAAAAAAAAAAAAAAAAAAAAAAAATACATGAAAGTCTTATTATTATTATTATTATCATTTTATTTGCTTCATTAATATCTAAAAATTCTTAAATTTCTAATTTTCTTGCTTAAAACTCAAGATGATGAAATAATCACCAGAATTTATTTCTTTGAAATGTTGAAAAAAAAAATGTAAAAAGTATACATGGAATTATTTTATTTTTTACTTACTTTATTAATGTCTGAAAAAAAGGAAACTTTAACTTTCACTTTATTTACATAAGGTTCAATGAAATGATATAAAGCACAAATATTGTTATGCACATATATATATATATATATATATATATATATATATATATATATATATTATTATTTAGAGAATTTGTATATGAATAAATGTAAAAAGCACAAATGGAATTATTATTTTATTATTATTGTTTAACTTCCTTCATCAATAATCTGAAAAAAAAATTGTCTATTTCTACTTTGATTGCTTATGATTCAAAGGAATGATATAAATCACTAAAAATTACTTGATGTAAAAAAGAATATATGAAATTATTATTTTATTTTTATCATTATGTATAATATATTATTTGTATATAAAAAACATTATGATAGAAATAAACACTATAATTTATTTATTTCAAATTTTGGAAAATATGTATATATAAATGAATGTTAAAAACATACATGGAATTATTTAATTATTATAATTTTACTTGCTTCATTAACATCTGGAAATAAAAAATTCAATTAATACTTTGCTTGCTTAAGGTTCAAAGAAATGATATAAAATATTTTAAAAATACTTCAAAATCTATAATACAGTTATTTAAAACTTATCATTATTCCAACAATTACAAGAAGTTATCTCTTTAAAATTTGGAGAAAGTATTTATAAAAGTATGTTAAAAACACAGGAAATTATTTCAATATTACTTTTACTTGCTCAACTAATATCTGGAAAATAAATCTTTTTATTTATTCTTTGTTTGTATAAAATTTTAACCATTGATGGAAAAATGAATAATCTAAAAAGCATACATATAAATGTGAGTCTGCTGTTAATTCATTTACTGTACTAATGCTTAATGAATATTCTGACATTTTTTTCATTTATTTTCTTGAGACTAAAATTTGTACTTTTTTTAAAAACATAAATATGAATTTTTTTTATTATAAAATATCATAAACTAAAAGAATTACAGCCGTGTTTTAAAAGTATCGATAATAAACTACCATTGAAACAAATTAAATGGATATATTAAATTAAAGTACACATAAATTAGCATACAAGAATATAGAAGATACTTATTATTATTACTGTGTGCTTTTTATAAGCTATTTTCATATAAAAGTTTACTTTTGTTTAGTTTTTGAGAGAAATATTCAAGTCTTTCTGTAGGATAGTCCCTATCTTACGTCTGCTCATAGGACGGAAACGTGCGCCATGTTTATTTACTGTCACGGCCTTGTGTCTCGAGGGTTACGGGGCAATCCCCCCTAGGGCCTATATTCCTCCAGTAGATAATCGGCCATCATACAATCAACCAACCAACCAACCGAAATAAAACAAAATATCAAATATTACTGAATAGTTGAACAAAATATGCATGTTAGTAAAAATATGATTCGGAAATTAAAAAGAATATAAAAAATAAGTTCAAACTTATTATCTTCCTGACATAATTCTTTTGCAGAACGTGGCAAAATAAATTATTTGTATTTTTTTTTCCCTATTTTTGAGACAACTTTTAAAATCGCCAGACTATTTTATTTCAATATTGTCTTTGGCTCTATTAAGTAAACATTGAAAGATTTTTAGCTCTTTATCTTCTGGTAAATATTTGGAATAGAAAAGCAATGTTTGATAACGTGGATCGTACTGTGCAAAAATGTAAAGGGTGTTTCGCAATTTCGCAAGATAAACAAATAATTTGTTGGAAAGAAAAATAATTAAAATATTTTGCGCATCTAATATTTTTAATAATTTTGAACGACGAAATTTTTTTTAAAGTTTATCTTTTGAAATTATTTTTCATATGCTTTTTTTTTACCTGTAATCATTTCTTTCTTTTTTTTTAATACAATATAGTTAAATGCTATAAAGGTTTTGAAATACCTTCTTGTATATACCACCGACGCATATAACATAATATATTTATAGTATTGCTTGCTATACTATAAAAAGAAAACATTATTTTTATCCAAAATAAGACAAATCTCAAATATTACTGAATAGTTGAACAAAATATGCATGTTAGGAAAAATGTGATTCAGAAATTAAAAGTAATATAAAAAATAAGTTCAAACTTATTATCTTCTTGACATAATTCTTTTGCAGAATGTGGCAAAATAAATTATTTGTATTTTTTTCTCTATTTTTGAGACAACTTTTAAAAACGCCAGACTACTTTATTTCAGTATTGTCTTTGGCTCTATTAAGTAAACATTGAAAGATTTTTAGCTCTGTATCTTGTGGTAAATATTTGGAATAGAAAAGCATTGTTTGATAACGTGGATCGTACTGTTCAAAAATGCAAAGGCTGTTTCGCAATTTCGCAAGATAAACAAATAATTTGTTGGAAAGAAAAATAATTAAAATATTTTGCGTATCTAATATTTTTAATAATTTTCAACGACGAAATTTTTTTTTAAAGTTTATCTTTTGAAATTAATTTTCATATGCTTTTTTTACCTGTAATCATTTCTTTTTTTTTTATTTGTTTTATGCAATATAGTTAAATGCTATAAAAGTTTTGAAATACCTTCTTGTATATACCACTGACGCATATAACAGAATATATTTATAGTATTGCTTGCTATACTATAAAAAAAAAAAAACATTATTTTTATCTGAAATAAGACAAAATCTCAAATATTACTGAATAGTTGAACAAAATATGCATATTAAGAAAAATGTGATTCAGAAATTAAAAGGAATATAAAAAATTAACTTCAAACTTATCATCTTCCTGACATAATTCTTTTGTAGAATGTGGAAAAATAAAATATATATATTTTTTTCTCTATTTTTGAGATAACTTTTAAAAACGCCAGACTACTTTATTTCAGTATTGTCTTTGGCTCTATTAAGTAAACATTGAAAGATTTTTAGCTCTTTATCTTGTGGTAAATATTTGGAATAGAAAAGCATTGTTTGATAACGTGGATCGTACTGTGCAAAAATGCAAATGGTGTTTTGCAATTTCGTAAGATAAACAAATAATTTGTTGGAAAGAAAAATAATTAAAATCTTTTGTGTATCTTATATTTTTTAATAATTTTGAAAGAAGAATAATGTTTTTTTTAAAGTTTATCTTTTGAAATTATTTTTTATATGCTTTTTTTTTTTTTTTACCTCTAATCATTTCTTTTTTCTTTTTTTTTTTTAATGCAATATAAGTTAAATGCTATAAAAGTTTTAAAATGCATTATTCTTTGTAAATTTTCACATTGTTTAATTTTTATCTTCTTATGAGTTATGATTATATGTTTAAAATTTTTAAATAATGTTTTGTAAATACTGGATATATATATATATATTATTATAATGAGGAAAATTAATGAAAATTACAATTAGAAATTCACTTTTAAAAGTCTCTTTTTAATGACATTTTCATTAAATATAACTTTTAAAAAAGGATATTTTTGAGGTGGAGAGGGAACTAATTAATGCAATAAAAATTACTGTATATCCAATGTAAAATCATTTTGGAAAAAATGCAGGTAGTTTATTCAATTTTGTGTATTAAGATAATTTGTGTATTTAAGAGTGTATAATGGCTTAGGATGAAACTTTTGAAAAACATAGAACTTAAGAAAGAATCTTGTAATAAAGTTTAATCATTACATTTATTTATTTTTTTGTTGTTAAATTATTAAAATGTTTCATTTCAACAAATTTCTTTATTTATATCAAGAAAAGAAAGAAAGAAAGGAAAAAGTGTTCCTCTTTCAAATGTTGTTAATTATTGCAATATTGATAGACGTGTAAAAATGAAACATTAAAAGGATTTTTCCTCCTACAAAACTTATTTTAATTTACAAAATACAATTTTTGTTAAATTAAAATGAAGCACCGTGACAAAATGTTATCTTTTATTAAATTTAAATATGCATAAAGCCAATAAATAAGAACTGAGATAATTACAATTTCAAAGCCGTAGAACGGTACAACTCATCAATGCCTAATCAATACATTTGCCTATCATGTATTTGCACTCCGAATTTTCAATCAATAATCGATGAAACTTTCCCTGTTTGCAATGCGCTCTCTTATGCACCTGTGTAATAAATACTTAACAGTGTTATTAACCTGTGATATATATTGCAAAACATTCCTCAATTTTCGTTATAGAACTCGTATATTTTCAGGTGCCCGAATTTGACGGCCTATCAAGTCCCATACATGTTCAAAATTAATTTAACATTAAAGCACGAAATAAATAAGATATGCGTTGTGTCGTTTGGCAGAATCCCTACGTATGAAATGGTGGCTCATGTCACAAGAATGCGCTATTTAAATTAACTACGATCCTGTAATCTAAACCTAAATAATAAAACATTACACATGATGCAAATATCGATAGACAAAATTTAAGTATCAAATAACAAAATTTATTTACATGATAGTATTTACAAATCATTAAAACAGAACTCGTTACCATGTAGTTATTATTACAGATCAGCAGATACAAATACTTGCTTATATCAATATTAATCATTCTTTGTTTAGTTACCATAATTTGTTGACAATTAATAAACCGCTCATTAACATCATTGCAATTTGAAAATGACTTGCTTTTATTTATAACTTTTGTATACGGGCTAGGACTGGCGATTATTTTTATATTAACTTGTACCTCAATTTATGAAAAAGATTCTTTGTG
Source organism: Maratus michaelseni (assembly GCA_963931845.1). NCBI lineage: Eukaryota > Metazoa > Arthropoda > Arachnida > Araneae > Salticidae > Maratus > Maratus michaelseni. The sequence continues at coordinate 325,609,580 of OZ007591.1, forward strand.
GTAGATGCCTCTTGATTGTATCCTAATATAAGTGTATGACAAAGATTATTTTTCAAAAAAGGGGTGCGAGTAGAATAAAGACATAGTCGCTGGGACGACATATATCCCAACTTAGAGTTAATATGAAATACTATTTTAACTAAGTGGATTAATTGTCCCAAAATAATAACTGAATAACTGCCCCGTGCAAGGTATTAATTCTCATCCGGGATTCGATCATATGATATTGTGGCTTAGAACACACTATTAAAATTAATAAACTAAAAACCGGGAGGTAGAGATTTAAATAAATTGTTGGTTAATTCCAATTCAAATAGTTTCTTTAACAGTAACTCTGCTCTAAAAACATTATAGCGATTTCGTATCTAAAAGAAACTCTTCATAAAAAGAAATTTTTAAATCTTAGAAACTCAATCTAAAATCTCGGAAGTCTGTATCTCTGCCTTGACCTTCATATATCGTCGCTACCATGTCAAACTATCGAAGGTGAAAAAATGCCTTTTTCATTACTTTTAAAAATCGGCCGATTGTCACCAATAAATTTTAATAGGTTCACCAGGGTTGCCAGTTCGGCTTGCACCTTTATTCAGAAATTCCGAATCCATACCAGAAATTTCAAATAGAAATTTTTGCTTTATTTAATAACAGATATTTTCTGATTAATAAAAGTAATTTTTTTCTAAAAATTTCCGGTGTGAATTCGGCATCTCTGAATAAAAATGAAGGCCAAACTGTCAACCCTGTTCATCGCAGAAATTTTATTGTTATTTTTACAAGCCGAAAAATTCTTATAGAATTTAGTGGTGGCAGTCGGCCATTTTTTAACAGTATTGAAAAATGCATCTTTTCATATTCGATAGTTTGACATGGTAGCGATTATATCTGAATCTCAAGTGATGATGTTACATGATGTCTGAAGTCAATCTGAAGTAAAACTGATAGTCTTAAATTCTTTCAAACAAATATATTAAGGGTGTATTCAAATCCAAACTGCTTATTTTGAGATACATTCTTAAATTCATTTTTGCTCTAAAATGCATCCAATTGGCAGGTTCTCTTATTCAGAAACTTTATAATGTCCCCACTGTCTCGATTTTTTGATAAAGGCAGAATATATTTCAAAAAATGCTGTCAAAGTGGACATTTTGAACCGAATTTCCCGAAGCGATAGCGCTGGAAACAAAAAAAAATGATCGTACTGTGAAAATAATTGTCTGTAAATCAATTTCTAATTAATTGAACGACAAATAAAAACATGGGGCCCTTATAAATGTCTTTATAAATCACGCCACCAAGTTTCCTGTTGTTACTTTTAAAAATGAGTCTGGGAATGTGTCTCAAAATTTTGAGTTGTTGAGCGTGGAAAAATATTTTTTTTTTTGAATACCGCCTTAACTTTGAAATGGGGGTCACACAGCGTTGTCCCCATAACTTTCTAATTTTTCGTTCTTTTCAAACGGTTATTAATTGGAAATAATGCGTGTGCCAAGATTAAGTTTTGTGAAAAAGAACATTTATTTTAAAATACTATTGTAAGTATGAAAATGTAGCAGAAGTAGAAAAACAATATCGCAGAGAGTTTCCACCTATGCGACTTATAATTCATTGGATAAAAGATAAGTTTGAAACTAATGGATGTTCCAGAACCACAACTGAGCACCACAACACAAAATGAAGTTTAGGAAATTTTTGTTAGAGTTTGTGAATCAATATCCCACCGTTATAAGCAGTGTATTGGCCAGAACGGTAATAATTTTGAACGTCTGAGGTAGGAGGAAAATTTATACATTTTATGTAGATTGTTTTTCAGTTTAAATATTAATAATATGTGAATAAAAACTGCAGTTATAATCATTGAAAGTCTGTATACATTTTCTGACATGTTTCCTGTATTCAATATACAAAATTATTTAGCAGTTTTTAAAGAATTTTAGATTGCGTATTATTAGTTAATATGTGTTCTATGATACACTTTAAAATGACTGGCGCCATTGAGACTGAGAAAGTGAATTCTTTCAGTGAGCAAGATAAAAGTTTCCTCTATTATTTTTACTATAATTTAAAAATTGTTTATAATGTCTATTCAATATTATATAAAATGTATTTTTACTGCAATTTTTAAACAGATTTTACTTCGTGGCTAAACTTTTTTAAAAATATATTTTGGCTATTTTTATTTTTTACATTTTATCTGTTTGATTAAAACGGAGCGAACGAAAGTGTTTGAGTTTGATATATGTTAGGAGTTTAAATAATTATGAAACATTAAAAATAAACTCGGTAACTCAAGTTGCTCATAATTGTAAGGAAAAGAAAACCCTTTCGTTTAAAAATTAAATAAAATGTATTATATGAAGATTTTATGCATTTAGTTTTTCTTTCAGATATTACTATAAAATTCTTTATCTGTCATATCAATAAATCAAATAAGTTATGTTTCTTCAGCATTTATAAATAAATTATTTTAGAGTGGTTTCAAATTTCATTAAATAATTTTGAAACAGTATTTATTGCTTATTGTTATTTAATAATTGTTCTATGATATACTTTAAAACTTTCACAAATGTTGCAGGGACTACTTTTAAATGCTTATTGTCTCTACTTCTTTATATTAACATTACCAAAATAAAACTTTTCAGATAATGGATTGCTATTTAAAATTTTACTTTTAATCGATAAATTGAAATAAAAACCTTTAGTGAAAGCACATAAGACATAAAATTTTCTGGGATTTACATGTTATAGGATGTGCTATTCTCTAACGCAAACTTGGATAATGAATGAATTATTACTCATTTGTGTACTAACTGTCAACTGAGACAATTTGTCGGGAATTTTACTCGATGAAAAGAAAAAAAACACCAAGAAAAAGAACTTTGAAATTTTATTAAATAATTTCGTTTATATTTTCTGGTGGCAGGTTTTTACTAAAATAAAACATTAATTTAAAACAACTTTATGCTATTCAAGAGACAGAAGTCTGATACACTTGTTTTACGCCATGTTTTACGTCTTTTATTTCTCTTACCACTATTATAGTAATTTTCGCATTATTTAATCACCGAAATTCTGCTATTAAATCAGATAGAAATTACTATTAAAAAATAGTGGTAAGTAAAAAGGCATAAAAGCTGCCAGAATGGCCTTATAATCTAATTAACTCCTCTTAATGCCCTATAATCATATAATAAGATATTACATAAAAAAAGAATTTCAAAACCACGGAGAGTTTGGAAGACTTCTGATGTGGCCACAAATCGGGTACCGATTGCAGTTAACATATCGTTGAGCTGTTGTAGCTGTACTCATGACTACCATATTCGATCGGCGCACAGTGGAATACTTGAGGCAAAATCCTGGCCAAAATTATTTTCCATGTGTTTTAAAGTTTAAACCATTGCTGTTGACTTACTATTAGTAAATACACATAATTCATGTTATATATATATATATATATATATACTTTTACGAACTTTTTACGAAGATGATTTAATATTCCACGAGAAAATGGCAGTTTGTTAAAGATGTAGAATAATTGCAGTCGGTATCAAGAATCATGGCGAGGAGGTTAGGCAGTGATGAGACACCACGAGAGTTTCTCCAATAAGGAGCAGCCAATTTCCAGATAAATCGTTTATTAATGAACATGAGCGATGCCAGTAACAGTTCCCACAGTATCAGGTATACTTACAGTCCTCAGGCTTGACGATAGCTCACTACATCATTTAATAGATCTTAAAGAGCTGTTATGAAATTCTAAGTCAGTTAAACACCAGATAACGCTTTGGTCAACACTTCCAAACACGACAAAAATCTGCTCTCCAGCATCTTGCAAGCGAATTTTGTTCACGGCGCAGGTTGTTACTGAAAACGACGAAACGAACGCACGATCCAATGAGTGAGAGGCGAATTTAAGCTAAGCGAATGAGGTGCGAGGGAGAAGATTTAACACGAAAGAATCCCCATCGTAGCTGTGCATTGATTTTGACGTGAAAAAATACCCAGCGCGCAAAGCAAAGCATGGAATAAAAATTTTAAAAAAATGGCTTTTAAAAACATTCGAAATGACAACAAGCGTCTCTCAGAAGTTTATAGATTGGGGAGTTGATAAAAGCTACGAATGAACTTTGTATACATTTATTTAAAAAAAATAGATAATACAATGATTACTTAATTGTTTACTGTTTATAAGAGGAAAATAATTGTTGATAGGTTTCTTTTATTTACAAGTAATGTTTTATTAAATGTGGTTAATTTTACTACACAAAAATGTTTATTTATATAAACCAATGTATATAATATATGTATATATATTACTTGCATTTAGTATTTAGCAAAGTTGAGTCTCTATAGTATAGAGATGCTTGTTTTTGAGTGTGTTTAATAGGTTTGCAGTCCTCCCAAAAAACATTGATATCTAAAAATGGCAACAATATGCGGAACATTTTTTCTTTAAATTGCCTTCAAAACTATAACCAATACGATTACAATTCAAAAATGGTTAGATAAATTCCGACAGTGCTTTAGAAAGCTTTGAATGTATTAGATAATATATGTTAGTAAATATATTTCAATGAATTAGATTTAAAAAGTTTTTAAAATAACCCCTTTTCAATTTTAAATATTTTTTATTACATGAAAAGTAAAATTATTTAAATGGACATGTCAAAGTATACATTTAAATAACAAAACTGAAATATAACAAAAAAAAAACAACAAAAAAAACGTCTTCTCACAACGAAACCTATTCTTCAGCAGAGGCTAGGAGACGCCGGATATGACTCTTGAAATAGACATAGAACTACACACCAGTTAGTCGGCTATTATAAAATATGCTTTTTACACTTGTTGAGCAAATTTTAATTTTTGTCTTTTTGGCCAGGATTTTGTGTAAAATACTCCACTGGGCAGAACCAATTCAAAATGCATTATTGATGTTGAAGCAATAAATAAGGAAATTAAAAAACGGCGCGAGCGTAATCTAGCCTCATGCAAGTGCCGTGAAATGGTGATAGACAGAACAGGTGGTTTAGATGAAGCTGCAAAAATTGTATGGTGGTCAAGGATACTATTGGAGCAGTTAAAGCCTGTCGCAAAACTACCAGCGACAAAAGTCGTAATGTGAAAAATTATGACGAAAGTGACAAAAAAAAATCAGCAAAAAATTCGCAATATGACCAATACCAAGAAAGTGACAAACTTTACTAGTACAATATAGTGACAACAAGATAAGAACAATGGCGAACATAGCCCAATAAGGGTGAACCCGTAAAAGCGGCAAAAAACCCTAACAGAAAGTAAACAAACACACAAAAGTGACTAGCCCAAAAAAACGGTGATAACCATGACAACGACAAATCACCATGATATAGAAAAGCCACTATAAATGGCAAAAATCAAATATTGTAAACGTAGGACAGGCGATGTCGCACGAAAGGTGATGAAAACACCAGCAATATCCTAAATAACAATGTCAGTAGTTATAGAATAACTGAAGTTACAAGTAAATAATAAAAGTAATTAGTAGTAATTTTTTAGAATTAGAAATAAATTAAAGTTTATATTTAAGGAATAAAATCCAAGTTCATACCCCCTGTAGATGTCAGGTAACTTTAGTATCCCCTCTAATCTTTCATTTTTAGTACGTATTAGTTAATCCATTTTCTCCCCCCCCCTCCACTGTTGTAAACATTATATAATTAATATATTTAATTAGTATATAGTCATTTGTCTCTCCCCTCCCATTTTTAGAATTATCTAAGTTATATAAATTACATATATTAAACTATATATAGATAATATATAGCCGATGGTCCAACTCCTCTCTTAGTTTATAAAATAATGCATGTATTGTACCCCCCTGTAAGAATAATTATAAACAACTCTGTACAATCTTTACTTTTAGTTAAAATAATCATAATAATCACATGGTAGAATTATAGGTAAATTATGGCAAAAAAAACAACAAGTAATAGTACTTAATGTCTATAAGTAGCACCTTGTTTCTAGTATTAAAAGTGCTATAAAATGCCTAACCCCATTCCTTTTCAGGCGCGGCCATCATGTACGCTAATGGCACCTGGTGCATGTAAAATACGCCGTGAGTGCAAAGTCATCCGAGTACCCTGTGAATTATACCTCTGAAGGTGCCTAGTCAGGTGAAGGTCTCCTCACCTGATCAAGGTTCAAAATTACGAAACCAACTCGAGTAGCGATGGCATGACGTATGGGTGTGCGATGCAGCGAGGAATTAGTAAATACTTCAGCATCTCACATTCGTCTGGCATGACTTCGCTACACTGTGCAGTGCTGAACCGTCTCATACAAACATCAATTAGCAACCGGCCAACTAAGTAAAACAACTTAGGCAACAAGATGTACTAAAATCACGTCGTCCTAGAAATTTATCATTTATGCGGAGATCAGGCGAATTACTCGCCCCGTTGCCAGACATCAATCCGTTAAGCTGGAAAAAAGACCGACAGGAAGGGCCTGGTCAGCAGTCTAAAAAAAAAAGAAAAAAAGAAAAGCCACTCATGTCTCCCATTCGTGCACGTGAACCTCCTTTTTGCTTATGTGTACCTTACAGCAACAGTTGCTGCCAGCACATTTGCATAGTTGTTACATACGCAGGGTTCGAGACATACAGGCGACAGTTTATTGTTCATACCAATATTCCAAATCAATAATATACGAAATCTGTAGCATATACAATAGAAATATATCAAGAAGATAGTTAGTTCGAAATTGTGGTAAAACATAAAATTTCTCCTATACGCCCTTCGAGACCTGCGTACGGTGCAGGTGGCTGCCTTTTTCTCGATATGACCAAGGAACCTGAGTGTGCTTTAGAGGTGATTTTTTTTTCCCGAAAACAGTCTATATGAGTATAATTTGTTTAAATAAAATTCCATTAAAGAACTGTTTTTAATTGATGTTTTGTTTATTGTTTATGCAGTATATATATATCTTCTTGAATCGAATAACAACTAGATTTTAAGCGACAGAATTTCTTATCTTTTTCAGTCACCGGAGAAATCTCTTTTTATTTATGAAAAAGGTACTCAAATCATGAAGAGAAACTATTAATTGTAGTTAAAATTGTGTTGGGAATTGGGCTTATAGAAAATTATTGTATATATAGATGTATTGCATTCCGATTATGGAAAGGATGTAATTTCTTCTGAAAGATTTTCAAAGGTTGTATAATTCAATTTTTCTCGTTCTTGTATTTTTATTTTTATTTTTATTTTATTTTTTGCTGTTATTATTGTTTTTAAAAAGGAAGAAAACACATGTATATTCATTGAAGAACAAATTTATATCCTACGTATTTTATCTAAAAAACTGATTTTATATCTCTACTTTGTTTTCAAACTTTATATACTGTAGCAACTGCAGACCATACACACTAATTTCATTCGATACTGTCAGTCGTCAGTCGGAATTGCAATCCCGCAAAGCCTTGAATCCCGAGGGTTTCGCAGTGCAGGATTGCCATCGAATAATGCGGGATTTTGCAAATTGTTCTTTTTTTGTAATCTAATTGTAAAAAAATTGATTTTCTCAAGAATTTTTTGAAATTTCTGTAAATTATATAAATAAAGAAAAGAAAAACTAACAGTTACGAAACTTATTTGATTATTAAAAAAATTAAAAATGGCCACCAAAATTTTCGGCCACCATTCCTGTGGATGTGAAAATGTAGCCTTAATAATGGAAACCGTTTGGCTTCTGTACTAGTTGGATCTTTAAATATTAGTGATGGTACATAATAGACAAAAATTCTTCTGTTTCACAACATTCACATTATGAGATTTGATATTTTAACATGTTATCAAAACTTTATTTCCTTTTTACTTACCCATCATACGTAGTATAGGGTAAGTCTTGTAATCGTTTTGAGAAAAAAATTTTGATGAATTTACACGTTTCAGACGCTGGAGATTCCGAAAAACATATTTTTTGGAAAAAAAATTTTGCCGTCCGTCTGTGTGTCTGTAAACGCTCTATCTCCCGAAAAAATTGAGATAGAGACTTGAAATTTGGTATGTACTTAGTATGTAATAATGGGAAGAAGCTTATTGAATTTCAGTAACCTCGATTATCCGGAACTATTTTTTTTCGGACTCTCAAAATATTCGTTCAGATAAAAGGTCTATAAAAATTTTCGAAATGGTTTATTTTAAGGAGTGAATATAAAAGACAATAAAAAAACATAAATTTTGCATACAGCATGAAGTCGATCGGATAATGAGTTGCCGAGGTATTTGGAATCCTATTTTCCACACTCTTCGATTTTTCATGACCCTGTATTTCATCCAAATTTCAAGTCAAAGATATATTTGATTTGAAAATGAGACGCTTAATCAGATGCAATAAACCGCTAGTTAATAGGATTATTTTTTTTGGAGGTATAAGGATGTTTCTTTTAAGCACTTCAGTAATCGAGCTTTAAAGTTTATGACGTCATCAAGCCACGCTTTTATTCGAATTGCAATGCATTTTATAAGTAGTTTACACATTTTTTATTTTAATATGTTACATTAGGAATATCCATGATGGGTAAGTATTACGGTGGCCCCCAACGACTAAGTTTACTTATAAGGCGAGTGTGAGGTATTCTTTTCTCTTTTTAACAGTTTCCAACATAGTTGAAAAGTGTTTATAATTTCGGTTTGTCTATCTGTCCATGCTCTAACTCGCGTAAATATACTCGAATTGTCACAAAATGGATATTTGTTATTGATGCTCACTATGACATGTTCAGTATTGAAGATGAAGTGTGTCGCGCTTATAGTTAATTTACAGGGACACTCAAAAGAATTCCGTTACATTACGGTGTATGGGGAAAAATCATTTACGGGTTATTTTAGTGATGTTATACTATTTAAAGCATATTGAAATTGATATAGACCACTGAGGTGCAATACAAGAGGCTTACTATAGAATATGGTGCGCATAGCACTTACAGTTTATTTGCAAGGACACTCAAAAGAATTCCGTTACATTACGGTCAATCGATAAAATCATTTGCTGTTGATTTTAATAAAGTTTCATTATTTCAAACATATTAAAAATGATATATATCACTGAGTTGCATGCCATGAGGTTTTTTATAGTATATTGTGTGCATAGTATCCATCGCTCATTTACACGGACACACAAAAGTATTCGGTTAAAGTATTGACTGTTAACAATAATTGCTAGAAGTGTGTTTTGAACTGCATTTTTACGTTTTTACATTTAACTAATTTTTCGCCTGTTACTGTGTGTGTATAAATTTTATAGATCATATACAGGGCAGCATAAAAAAATTATAGAGCACATTTCCATTTATTGAGAGAAATGGCTGAAGGGGAATTTTCAACTGTACTATTTGTTTCGTAACTGAACTAAATTTTAGCACTCTATGTAATATATATAAAAATCTACTTATCATATATAGGGATGTACAAAATAATTTCGGTTATTTTTCTGAATATTGTTGGTAATTCCTGAAATTGGATTTTCAAATGCGTTATGCTTTTTCCAAATTGTTTATTTAAACATTATATTTCACCTTATTAAACTTTAAAGATTTGTAAAAGTATATTATAAGTGTTGAAAAGTGTTACATAATCTATGCTTGATGCATGCTTTTTCATTCTTGTTTTATTTGCATCCAGATCTACTTGAATTGAAAATTTTGTTATCAAAATATTTTGATAATAAATAAAATATATTTAGGTATTCATTTAATAACAGATTTATCTCTTAATTAGTTTTTTAATCGAAAAAATTGTTTGTATATTTCTACTTTATTTTCAAGCATATAATTTTGTGTAATAAATATGGTTCATACCGCAGTTTCTGAATATACGCTTCTATTTAATTTTTTTTAAATACGTGTTCTCGTCAGAGTAAATTTGTTAATGTCAGTAAAATTTAATATTTAGGAGAGAAAAAAAGTACACATCTTGATTTTATGAAAATAATTAAGGACATTTTTAATAATTAGAAAATAACAATACGTTTAAACTTATTTAGCTACAACTCCAAATTTCGGAAAAAGGATTTGCTTTAATGTAACAAATGTCATTTAGAAATATAAAAATATAAATTCATTAATCAGGTACATTTCTGTTTTCATTTTAGCTAAAAGGGAACAAAATTATTTACATAAAGGAAAAATTTATCGCATGTATTATAAGATATTTTTCAGTTAAATTGCTTGGTATCTAGAATATATACTTAGGTATGTGAATGATTATGTAGCGATTATGTAAACATAGGTAGGCAGTAAGTAATATTTAACCCTTCTTTGCATGAGTTTTTCTTTTACAATTGTGTTTTTATATATATATATATTAAATATTAGACACCAGAAATTTTAAGATAGATTTTTAAGTTCGTTCAGCAACATAGTTAACGGGAAATTTACTGGATTAATATTTCTATATAAATATAGTGGTGGCAAAGAAGTTGATTTATTTATTAAAAGTAAAATAAACAGTGATGGAAATTTACATCACTATGCAATTAAGGGTTAAGGCGGTTTTCAAAAATATATTTTTCCCCGCTCAACAACGCGAAAATTTCTGACACAATTTCTGACTCATTTTTAAACATAAAACCGTGATGTTTGCAGGAATAATTATTGAAGAGATTTGTAACCAAACAGTTTTTTTTCATTTTCCATAACATCTTGAGTTATAAGCGATTGATCTCTTAGGACAGCAGTTTTTCCCTTCCCTACACTGTCGCGTCCAGAACTTCAGTTTGAAAATACAGCTTTGGTAACATTTTTGGAAAATTCTGCTGCCTTTACGAATCAACAAAAAAGCATTGAATTACATTGTGTCTGAATAAGAGCACTTGCTAATTTGATACGTTTGGTGGCAAAAGTAATTAAAAAATGTTTCAGAAAGTAGCCAGTTTGGATTAGAGAACATCCTTAAAGGTAAAAAAAAAAGACTGAATAGTACTTGATCTTGATATCAAAATCTTAATAAAGAAAATAATTCAATGTATCTAACAGTAGGAAAAATTTAAGAAAAGTAACAGTATCTTTATTTTTTTTTTCTGGAACAATTTACCAATATGACAGTAAGATATATTTGTGTTATAAAAAGACACTATCATAGTATATAAAATTGTATATCTATACGAAAATGTAACAAACTATGACAAATTCGTCATAAATAACTTTATAAAATAAGAAATTACGTCCCTGCGTGTCTATAAGTTCTCGTTTTCTGCCAAAAGTGATACCGGAAAATTATCCACCGACGATGGAAAAATCATGTTCTCTGTCAATTGAGGTAACTTTAAAGATTGTCAGAATCATTTATGGATATCGTTTATGAGAAAATAGAGTGAAGATGAAAACTAACATAGATCCTATGACATTTTTTTTTTATTGCAAAAGTTGCAAAATGTGGAAAATAGTTCTTGACTCATAAAGCTTTTCAAATGAATCTCGTAAATACTGAACAAAACAATAATATTACCTAAAGATGCCTAATTTTAAGTTTATTTTATAGCAGAACATGAAAAATGAGGAAAATAATTCTATATCAGAGGTTTTTAATCTCTTAATTATGACGGACCTCCTTTTTGCATTTTGTTAGTCTTCGCATAGTTCCCATGATTTAAGACCGAAATTACTGATAGTGTTTAGAATATCGAAAAAAGGATTAATAGAATTATGTATATTATAAATAAATTATACTGTGTTTTGTGATGCAGTATTCATAGATTTTCCATTCATTTTACTTCTAAAATTTCTTTAAGGTTACAGATAAGTGACAAATTTTGTGTAGACGTAAGATCTTCTCGAAACTCCTGAATAAGTTATCAGGTCCTCCTGTGATTCGCTAACCACAATTTAAAAAACACTATAGACTCACGACGCATTTCAAATGAAGCCAAAATACTGAACAGAAAAATAACTTTCTCTAAAGCTGTCTAATTGAAAATATTTTCATTAGAAAATGAGATCAAAAATATGAAAAGTATTTACAGATTTACAAGATATTTCAAATAAAGCTCAGAATTACAGAATTGAAAAAAATAATAGCTCTCTTTAGATTCAGCGCACTGTCTTCAGACAGTGCATGTTATAGTGTTTTTTGTTCTGTTATGGTAATAATACAAAAGGTTTTTTTAATAATTCCACAACTTTTCTTTCTTTTCTCACAGAGAGAACATGCGCTGCGCATGGCACTGCAAGAATGCATCAAGGAAGAACAAAGGCCTATTATTCAACTTCTCTGGTTGAAATTCATCGAAGACTTTCAACACAATACGTATCACGTGGATATGTGTACGGGTGGATAGAGAAAATTCACCAAAATGAGCTAACAAACATGATTGACAAAGAAGAAACGGGCCATCCGTTAAACGCAACCACTCACAACAAGATTTAGCAAGTCTAAAAAGTTTGTACTTGCAAACTGGCGAGTGACCATCGATCGGGTACTTTTGTACTCTATGGATTAGACATTGTTTTTCTTTTGTCAAGAACATCAGCATGGTACCACAAAAGAAACCTGCCTTCTTAAATAACTGAAGAGTGATAAATGTTGTACATAATGCTAAAAAGATCACAAAAAAAGATTCATCCTCACAAAGGAAAGTCATTATTGATAAAGTCTACGTAATAAATCACTTATGCAGGTAATAACTACTAGTAGAAATGTTGTAAGATCTAAAAAATATCTAAGTTTTTTATAATTAAATTAGCAGTATAAAAAGGTAGCGACTTAAATAATTTAAATTCAGTGCAGGAAGTCTAGAATAGATTATATAATCATCCAGTGTTTAAATGTTTCTGTAAGATATGTGTATTTGATACTTGAAAGATAATCATAGGAGCGCAATCAACTTTGATGACCATCGTAACCGAACGATACTTAAAGATTGCGATAGAATTTTATATATGGAACTGATATGTTTGGGAAATTTCCGTTATTGTATATTATGGAATTAATTTTAAACTTGAATGCATTAAACCAGGGAGTGCATGCAACTTAAAATTCCAGTTGCTAATAATTGACTTCATACTGGAAAACTGGCGAGTGACCAGCCATCAGGTAGTTTATACTCTACGGATTAGAGATTGTTTTTCCATTGTCAAGGGCAACAGCATGGTGCCTAAAAAGAAACATTGCCTTCTTAAATTATTCAATAGTGAGAAATGATGTATATAAGAGTAAAAAGATCACAAACAAAGTTTCCTCAAAAAGGAATATAGTTATTGATAAAGTCTATGTAATAGATCAATTATACAGATAAATACTACAAGTACAAATGTTATAAGGTCTAAACAGTGCCTAAGATTTTTATAAGGATATTATCAGTATAAAAAATAGCAACTTAAATCACGTAAATTCAGTAATAGAAATCTAGAATAGATTATATAACCATCCAATGTTTAAATGTTTCAGTAGATATGTTTGCTTGAAAGATAATCATAGGAGCGTAATCAACTTTAATGATAAGTTCACAAAAAAGATCACATACAAAGATTCATCCTCACAAAGGAATATCGTTATCGATAAAGTATGTGTATGCAATAATCACTTATACAGATAAACACTAGTAGAAATATTCTGAAGTCTAAAAAATGCCTAAGCTTTTTATAATGAAATTATCAGTAAAAACAAAAATAGCGACTTAAATAACCTAAATTCAGTACTGGAAGTCTAGAATAGATTGTATAATCATCCAATGTCTAAATGTTTCTGTAGACATGTGTAACATAGAAGCTAATCATAAGAGCGCAATTAACTTTGATGACCATCGTAATTGAACGATTTTTAAAGATTGTTGTAGAATTCTGTATATGTGTAACCAATTTGTTTGGAGACATTTTCGATATTCAATATTGTGGGATTAATTAAAAAAAAATTAATACATTAAATCAAGTCGTGCATGCAATTTCATATTCAAATTTTTAATAATAATTGATTTCATAGTCATCATACATTTCATCATACATTTCATCATAGTTCATCATACATTTAGCATTTATTTATTATTTTATTTTTAGTTTCAATGACAACTTCAATTTCGTTTTTCGTTAGAAAAATTTTTTTACTGAAAACTTTCGTAATTCATACTGTATTCGACCTTTACTTTTAGTTTAAACCATATGCATTTTATTATAAACTTCCATCTCTATAAAAGTACTGAGTAATTATCTCAGTAAAAGTTGCATCGAATTTTCCATCATACGTAAACTTTTTAAGTACTAATTTCCCTATCTTTTCGTGAAAGTTGATTAAATTCTTTAACACTTTGCGCTTTATCAACGAAAAGCCATCTTTCCGCACCTATGATTTAAAGAAAGAAAATACTTTACTTTTCATCATCTCCTAGCTTCTAGGAACAAAAAAAAAAGAATTCGTTTGATCTCTGTTATATTCTGATTATAAATTTAACACTTTTTGGATAATAACTCCAAGTTTCACTTAATGACTCTAGAAAAAGAAGAATATGCAAAAAAAGAAATCTTTAATTAACGTTCTTAATTAACGAATCAAGAAGAAAGTGAACAATTAATTTAATTTCTTGATATAAATTTCCAGGTGTCTTAAATAGTTTAGATAATATGTAACAGAAAAAGAAGTTACCAAAGAAATTAATGAGTTTTCTTTATGTGTATTTTCTTTCTTTCTTCCTTTTTTTTTTTTTTTTTTTTTTTTGTAACACGACTAATTTGTAATAATGTAATTGTTTTATTCGAAAGATATTTTAAAACATGTAATAATCATTTTTATGTATTAAGGTTAAAGTAGATGTTAGCCTATTACAAAACGATTTATAATTATTTTTCTTACATTTTCTTGAATTATGTATCAATGACTTTTAGAAGTCAAATGCAGACATGAAACTATTTTTAAAAAAAATATTTTCTGCTAATTTAAAACTTAAAAACGCATTTAATTACTAACAAAATACGTTTCATTGTGAAAATAAACAAACAAATGAAAAATGTATGTTTGTATATTTTTAATCTGAAAGATATGTATTATATAACAGATCAAATATGTTTATTTTCTATAACCAAATTTTGTTTATCTTCTGGATTCAAATTTTGTTTATTTTCTAGAATATATATCATTACACATACCCTTTTAACACAACTTTGTTTTCTCATAAATTTTAAATATTACATTACTCTTTGTTTTATTATTAAAAAAGCAACCATACTGTCGAAGTTACTATAAGGTTTCTATAAGGTTACTATGTCGAAGTTACTATAAGTTACTGTCCAAGTTCATTTACAAGGACTAACACCATTTTGACGCGTTGAAATTTAAGACATTTTCCAGATTCTATTTTTCATGTTTAATAAATGCAAAGTGTTTGAAAAATCCAGTCACATTAAGTTAATAAACATATCTTAAAGTAGATGACACTTTTTTACTTACCCATCATACGTATAGTATAGGGTAAGTCTTGTAATCGTTTTGAAAATCGAATTTTTTTTTTGACGGATTTACATGTTTCAGACACTGGAGATTCCGAAAAACATATTTTTGGAAAAAAAAATTTGCCGTCCGTCTGTGTGTCTGTGTGTGTGTCTGTAAACGCTCTATCTCCCGAAAAAATTGAGATAGAGACTTGCAATTTGGTATGTACTTAGTATGTAATAATGGGAAGAAGCCTATTTCATTTCAATAACCTCGATTAACCGGAACAATTTTTTTCGGACTCTCGAAATATTCGTTCTGATGAAAGGTATATAAAAATTTTCGAAATTGTTTATTTTAAGAAATGAATATAAAAGACAATAAAAAAACATAAATTTGGCAAAAAGCATGAAGTCGATCGGATAATGAGTTGCCGAGATATTTGGAATCCTATTTTCCACACTCTTCGATTTTTCATGACCCTGTATTTCATCCAAATTTCACTTCAAAGATATATTTTAATTGGAAATTTGATGCTTAATCAGATGCAATAAACCGCTAGTTAATAGGATTATTATTTTTGGAGTTATAAGGATGTTTCTTTCAAGCAATTCAGTAATCGAGCCTTTAAAGTTTGTGACGTCATCAAGCCACGATTTTATTTGAATTGCAATGCATTTTATAAGTAGTTTACACATTTTTATTTTAATATTTTACATTATGCATATCCATGATGGGTAAGTATTACGGTGGCCCCCAACGACTAGTTTATTAGTTGATATATTTAAAAAAAGAGGATCAAGCGGTGTACACGATAACTCATTGTAGACTTAAGAGGCTTCTTCATTTACGCAAAGACACTGGTGGACTAATGTTAATCCTATGAGAGTGTTTTTTTAAATAATCTCGTTTGCATTTCAATATTTTTAAATATATATATATATTTTTTTTTTTGTATTGAATAGCTGAGGTCAATCTCCACAAAAGCCATGTTTTAATTTATCAATTGTCGGTTGTAGTTCTTTTTTTTTTTATGAGGATGTTTTTATTTTAGGAAACGGTTTCGAAAATAAAAGTATCCCCATAAACAAAAATGCAACTAAAATCGAAAAAGTGAAAAGAGGTCTTTGTAGAGATCGATTTCAGCTATCTAATGCTAAAATATTGAAATGCAAACGAAATATTTTAAAATGACGCTCCCATAGTTCATCGCGAGAGTCTTCAACGCGTGAGTCTTCGCGTGACTGAAGTATGACTTTATCCTAGAGCAATGAGACAATGGACAAAAAAGTTTCTTTTCGTCTAAATACTACACTCTCAGAAAAAACTGTAAATTTATGAGCGTTTGCCCTTCAATTTTCACGGGCAACCGCCTTATTTGATGAAAAACGGTCTAATCCACTAAATAAGCGGCCTTATCCTTTAGATACTTAGAAAATTAAGAGCAATCCACATACTGTTACAGTTCTAGCCCATATGTTAGCAAAAATACGGTACGACCCCATACATTGTCCTCCGCTAGGGTGTAACCCTTCATTTTACTCGTGTTTCGAAAATTTTAACCCGCCAAAAAAGCGATTCTGTGATGATTATCTAACGTGCTACGGAGCAGTAAGTAAAGTGTTATTGTGTTTTAAAGTGCATTATATGCTGTGCATTATAATGCTGTATTACTTTGCCCCGTAAAATTACGGGCTGCACAAAATGATGGGCATGGATTGTTTTTTTACGGGGTATGACTGGAATCTCTGCTGCCGGCGTCTGCCCGTAATTTTACTGTTTTTTATTTATTTTTTTTATTTTATTTTATTTTATTTTTTTTTTTTTTTTTTTTTTTTTTTTTTACAGTGTATTGAAATGTTAATCAGTTTTGAGACGATATGTTTTTCTGTCCTAACTTTTTCTGTAAGCAAAATTTCTTAATGATGTAAATTAGTAATTTGTACCTCTTTTAAAGCTCTACAAAATGCAATATTAGAACAATTGAGACATATGCATGAATTAAATATAATTCGGAATTTCACAAAAGTATTTCGCAAAAGTTTTGAGACGACTCAGTTTTTCTAAACTTTTATTGAAATTAAGCGTCTTAATGTAACGAAATACAGCAATATTTAATATTTAGTTGCATATCCTTTTGCTTTGAAGACGGCAGCACATCGTCTGAGCACGGAATTAACAAGGCTTTCAAAAGTGGACCTAAGGATTTTCGTCCATACCGATTGAAGATCCTGAAGTTTTTCCTTTGAAAAATGCTTCCGTGTCCCGACTTTTCTTCCTTTGTGTTCCCAAGATGTTCAATTGGACTGAGGTCAGGTGACTGACTCGGACAGTCCATAACTTTAATTTTCTTAGCTGTAAACGAATTTGTCATCATTTTGAAGGTGCGCTTTGGATCATTATTCTGCTCAAGCATCCATTCACGAGGCATAAAGCAGCATATAATTTTCTAAAATGTTTTTATAAATATTTTGATCCATAATCACATCGATTTGTACGAGGGGGACGATGCCATCATGATGAAAAGCTCCCAGGACTATTACTGATCCACTTCTGCGTTTCACTGTTGGACGTTCGTACCGAGGATCCATTCTGGACGAATGTAACGTCGTATTAGTCGCTCAAAAGGCATCAGAATGGATCCCCGGTACCTTTGCAAAACAGTGAATCATGGAAACGGATCAGTAATGGTCCTGAGACAAAACATTTCGACAAAATTTCGAAATTCTGTACTGGACAAAAGGCCTTAACGTTTCATGCTGATTTAAATTTTATATTTGTTTTCAATCATAATAACATTAGCAACATAAATGAATCGGCGTTTGCTAGTCCATAAATTGGTTCTCGAGTACATGATGACTGGACAATGATCGGTACTTATCATAACGGAATGAAATCTCATCATAATTCCACCAAAAATGTCTCAGCAGGAATATGACCTAATGAGATTGCGACAGATCAATTTATGACTTTTTTTTAAATTCTCCTGATTGAGCTGCCTGATTTATCACACCCACCAAAAAAAGAACAATTCTATTGACACAAGTCTGTTTTCGTTTTACCGTACTACAGTCATTTTTTCCATCCAACTGAACTATGTTGAATGTGCCAGAAGTATTTTTTAAGAAATTTACCTTAAAAACATTTCGTTAATTATAACAATCATTGTCCAATTTTAGTTGTATTACATTATTCTATCAACACTCTTTAACCAATTACAGTCATATTTCGCATTTTGAATCAAGAAATATTTGTAGTGTCAGAAATAATTGAGTAATTATAATGAATATTTTAGTAATAAACACCTACAAAATGAAATGTTTGTATTTAGAAAACGCTCTTATGACACAACTCTCTGAAAATATTTGTACCCTGTTCTGAAGCGATTCTATCTTCCGCTTGATGGGCATGCGTGTAACGTGTTTAAACGGAAAAGTGCATCGAAATTTGAAATTTTTTAATCAAACTGAAAATGCAAACTGAGAAAAATTCTCGAAATTATTAAAAGTTATGTGTGTTAGAAAAGGGAGAAATTGTCATACGCGAAGGTTTAAATGTACAACGTACAATGAGTCTAAAAAACGTAACAAATATGGGAAAACTTGCTGCCTGATAATACTATCGCCATACGGATTTTCTGTAAAATGCTGGGAAGGTAACAGTCAATGGATCAAGTATAAATCTATGAAGTGTGGTTGTTTTTGATGGAATTGAGTTCATCAAAGTCTTTCTAGAAACATGCACAAAAGATAATCGAGCATGCTTACTCGATGAATTTTGAACAAAGAAAGAAGCCTAATACATAGAGATGAGCCGATGCTACTAGAGATGCTATTAGGGAGGGAATGTACCCCTAATTTCACAAGTGCGTGATGAACATACAAAGCTTTTTGAAGAAATATATCGCATGGCACCCTTATGTGAGATATTACTCTCAATATCTCAATTAAAGATAGGAATTCGTGAAAGCATTATTTCTCCCATCAGTAATAGATATGGAATCATTAATTACAGTCGGCATTGTGAAAATTTCTCATCACTTCTAGGACTCTAGCCTCTCTATTTTCCGTTAGGCAGCGCTGTAAGCAATCTCACCGTAGAGATCCTACATAAGAGAGAGATTGGACATTGAACTAAAATTGCGAACATTTCTTATTCATTAAAGTAAAAATAGACTTATATTTATGTTCTACATGCTCTCTGAAAGTATATAAAACTAATTTTCCATGATTTTTATAAAATTAAAAGTGTTAAAAGATTAAGAAATAAATTGCGTTCTTCGGCGGTCAGTCCGTTTTTGAACAAACATGGCGGATATTTCGTCAATGTCCAATCTCTCTCTTCTCACTTATGTAGGATCTCTATCTCACCGTTTAGAGCATGCCCCACCAGTGGCTGAGAGGTTCTGCTCTCGAAGCTGGTAGACGGGAGGTGCTGGGTTCGATCCCAATCGCGCCCGTCGGCCTAATCGTTCGGAGTTTTCGTGGTTTTCTTCGAGCCGTGGATTTAACCATGCGTAAATACGGGTTAGGTTCCCTTAGAAAGACCCCCACGAAGGGCACTCCTCCCGGGCCTATATCCCAAGTGTAGATAATTGGCCGTCAATAATCAACCCAACCCAACCCGTTTAGAGCATAGCCACTTTACTATACCTAGACAGGGAGTTTATGACTATAGGCTTCCCTTTCTGAAGTTAATGAGATTGGACAGGAGTTTAGTGAGCCCACTGTATATGTATTTAAAAATCTCACTATGCTAGAATTTTTTTTTTCAAAATTTGACTACAAAAGACTTATGTGGGTATTTTTTTTAATTATAGTATGTATACATTGTACTCATTACCAGCATTATAACAAAAGCGTACATATAATCCTTTACATTCTATGAAATTAAACGGAAGGTCTTCAAGAAATATCATTTAATAAATTAACGTCTCTATTTCTTTTAATTTCTGTTTCGATATTTTCCGTTTTTGTCACAATATCGAAGATAATAAACAATGCCTTTTATTCTACATGCATATATTTTGGAAATTCATCAAACTGACGGTTTCCATAAATTTACTGTTAAATAATTTATATATTTTTTCATCATACAACGAATTTTTTTAAGGAATCGTGTCTATATTTATTTGTCTTGAAGTATAAACCTTTAATTAAAATATTCCTCCAGTATATACTATTATTTTTATCAAGAGCTTTTTAATACGACAAATATATTGCTTTAATAATAAATTAAGAAATATGAATGAAATCTAAATTGCCCAATATGAAGTAAATAAATGCTATTTTCTGAAATAAAAATGCAATTAAAACAAATAATGATTGAAAACTAGTGTGGCTTTTTAAAACAGTATCTCAGAAATTAATCCGATTATAATAATCTTTCTTAAATTGTCATTTTTAATAGACTTTACTAATTAATCCGTCAGAATTATTAATCCTGTAACGCATCAATTAAAAAAGCATAAAACGATTGTTTTTCTGTCATTTTTAAATTTATATTTTCTTTAAAAATTAAAGATTATTAACCGTCACAAATAAACAAAAAAAAAAAAAGAAAAAAAAAAGAAAAAAGAAAAAAAAAGAAAAAAAAAGAAAAAAGAAAAAAAAAAGAAAAGAACAAAGAAAAAAAAGAAAAAAGAAAAAAATCGCCGACGAGAAAGAAATAATCTTTTCACGCTACTGGCAACTTTTGTGGGCTGAAAGGAAACAGGTAAAAACCTAGATGGGGTAACTTCGCCCTTATCCAGTGCAGATACTAATCATACAAATGTTAACACAGTGTTCGCGGGAAACGTAAAAATACATTATTTCTATAGATTGGTAATAGAAAATTACTGTTTCTACCGGAAATTTTATATAGCCATAAACATAACTAACAACCAAATCTTAACCTGTTAATTAGTTTGTGATGAAATATTTCGTCATACACGAACTACTACTGCAATGAGCATGACGACATTTTTCGTCATGGAAATTTGTCGTAATAATTTGAACACTTCCACCTGTAAAATTTAATAGAAATTTTCGTCTTATTATAACGCCCTATTTATGCAAAATTATTGCTATGAATAAGAAAAAATATTCTATTCTTTTTTACTGGTGGAAGCGTGCCCCGTTGATAATCAGGCCCTGATGATAATACTTATCACTATGAAGAAAAAAGTCCCCATTGTGAAACGAGTTGAACAAAAGTTTATTCTCCAGTTAACAGGATAATTTATGTTTGTTGACTGTAAATGGATTTCAATATAATCCACTCTATGAAAAAGTGCAATAAATAATCAGTATCTTGTGTTAAATTTATAAGAAATTATTATATTTGAAAATACTAAATAGGGTATATTCATCATCTTTAATAAGGATCATAATGTAATTGACTATAACAAGATACTAAAATTTCGTTGCCGCACGTGCTATAAAATCCCTCATTTGAAGAATCTCTCATTTAAATAATCCCTGATTAATTATTTTTAATCTGTCATTAAAATGTTTCAAAAATAATAACAACAATTGCTAGACATAGATCACAATGCATAAGTGTTTCTTTGTGAGACCTTGTAAATGAGTGGTTCCCAACGTGGGGCGTAAGCCTCACCGGGGAAAAATTCCAGATTTGTCATTAACTCATCCTCTACTATTTATTTTCTTTTTCTTTTTTTTTTTTTTTTTTTTTTTTTTGAAAAGGTTACATTGTAGACTAAAAGCAATAGTTATATAGAAATGTAGAACAGTATGTCCGATATATACGATTATAGTATGTCCGATTGCGTGTCAATATAGATTATACATGAAAATTTCAAAAATAAAACGAAAATATATATATATATATATATATATATATATTTTTAAAATCACATTCAAAAGTTCAACATAGACAAACAATCAGATAAATTGTAGAATATGTTTTTAAAATTATATAGACAACTTTTATGTATGTAAAATACTGTTAAAAATTTTTATTGCTGCTGAATTTACACAACTTTTTCATTTGTATTTTACGCAACACATTTCTATTCATTCTACAATATGTCATTTGAAGTAACTTTTCACTCATGAAATTATTTAAGGGTATACCTAGAACTGTCGGCCTTAAAGGCATTGAAACTCAAATTCGTTTGAGATATCTAAATGAGGTGCTGCCAACATTATAAAACATATAAATCTCCAAAAGTACAGTACAGAAAGAAACGAGTTAATTGTGAATTTCTTATTTCTCTAGTACCAGCCTCATACATAGTATATAAACGCACATCATAAAATAAACATTTTAAAATTAAAAAAACAGATATACACAGTGGTCAACTGGCGATATCTGGGAAATAAAATCCTATGAATAGAGACGTGTATCATGACGAGAGAGAAAGATGGCTTCTTAAAATTAAGATGAGAAAAGAGAAATCCTTTTCGTGTATATTAGAATCTCGGGCAATTGTTTCTCAAATGAACGTTAGAAAGAAAAGATAGATACGGAAAAACGATGATTGCGTGTCAATATAGATTTTTTTTTTCAATTGTATTGAGACTGTTTAATTAACCTCTTCGATACTGATTATTAATGTAATATTATTGATTATTACTGATATATTTTTTCTACAACTTGACTTCAGAGTTAGATTTTTACTCTATTTTCGTTATTTTGAATCTTAAAGTGCTATTACACGAGGCGTCAAAGTTGCCGCTAATTTCGGGCGACACCGTGTTAAACCTATGGCTTCAAAAGAGTTGCTCGAAAACCAAGCAACTTTTTACTGTCGGAACAATTTTGTCGCCTGTGGTGCTCCTTTGTTTTACGATCTACCGGAACAGCCAATGAAATGCTTGGAAAACTAAAGAGGAGAAAGCCTTTCCTTGAACAACCAATGAAATGCTTGGAAAACTGACGAGTCGCTGTAATTTTTTTCGCTTCAATTTATCACGTTTAATAGCAATGTAAAAGTGCTATTACACGAGGCGTCAAAGTTTCTGCTAATTTCGGGTGATACTATGTTAAACCTATGGCTTGAAAATAGTTGTTCGAAAACCAAGAAACTTTTTATTGTCGGAACAATTTTGTCGCCTGTTGAGCTTCTTTGTTTGAGGATCTCCCGGAACAGCCAATGAAATGCTTGGAAAACTAAAGAGGAGAAAGCCTTTCCGTAAACAACCAATGAAATGCTTGGAAAACTGACGAGTCGCTGCAATTTTTTTCGCTTCAATTTATCACGTTTAATAGCAATGTAAAAGTGCTATTACACGAGGCGTCAAAGTTTCTGCTAATTTCGGGTGATACTATGTTAAACCTATGGCTTGAAAATAGTTGTTCGAAAACCAAGAAACTTTTTATTGTCGGAACAATTTTGTCGCCTGTTGAGCTTCTTTGTTTGAGGATCTCCCGGAACAGCCAATGAAATGCTTGGAATGAGGAAAAAGCCTTTCTTTGAACACCCAATTAAATACTTGGTTAAACTGACGAGTCGCTGCAATTTTTATCGCTTCAAATTATCACGTGTAATAGCACTTTTAGAGATCGAAGCATGTCATTCTGAGATCTAAATTGCAATTAAATTCGCGTATCATTAAGGAAACGAGAATGAACTGATGTCTTACCTATGCGGACCTTAGGATTGATGGTGTTAAAACGACGATTGCTGAGAAGGGAAAGATGTGCGAACGATGTATCAAGGTTCTACTGTATTGTATTGTATTATTGATACAGAAAACTTAGTGTACAAATATTTCCCAGTGTACAAAAATGTCCCGTTTGTTCTTAATGAGGTACTGAAATCAATTTTAAAATGTGTCAATGCTATCAAATTTAATGTCAAATTAAGGGTATCTTAAATCAATTTTATGAAGATAACAAATGAATCATGTAACACTCTTGGCCGAAACTAAAAGTTGGCAGAGGAGGCATGCGCCCCGAGCACTAGAAAGGACGACTGAGGGGGCGCCAAACGAACATTTGTTTTGTCGTTTGATAAAAAAATATATATATATATATATGAAATTTGGGTAAAAATATTTTGCAACTGGAAAAAAGAAAAAAAAACTACGACTGCCCGTAACGATAAAACCAAGGGGTGGATAATACGCAATTTGAAAATTATTTATTTTTGTTTACTACAATTACTTTTTTTACATTCAGATCCGGGCTTTGAAATGGCTAGTTGGCACGACTGCCTGGGACACTAAACACTAAGAGGTGAAAAATTGACAAAATAAAATATTTAGTAAAAACTTAATATTTTTTGTTGTTGTTCCTGTTCGTTTTTGTTAGAGTTACTATTATAATTTTGAAAATTAGCGTTAGTTGAAGGAAATCATTTAGACAGTCTATTAATAGAAAGAGCGGTATAAGTGATAGTTCCATGAAATTGACTGTAGATATTTTATGGTGTTTGAATTTGCTGTTATACCTACAGAAAATCCTAGTTTTTCAGTTGTTAAGACATTGTGACTCACATCAACTTTAAACGCCTGCTCAATTGTAAAGTAATACTACAACTACAGTAAAATATGTGGAAATGAAATCTGATGTCTATAACGGAATCTTGTCTTAAATAATAAAAAAAAATACATAAAAAGAATATCAACAATTACAACATGCTCAGGTGGAAATCTGTTTAAAGTAGGGTTTATTTTTTTTTTCGGTTTCTTTCGATTCTGGTTTCACTGTCTTTATTGAATAAATATTTGACAAATCTGATTACATAGTTCACTATTACGTATTTTATTATTACTTTTTTTCTAATTTTTAAATAAGTCGGCTATTAGATACTTAGTAAAATTTTCTTTGTAAATTTACTTTGCGAATTAAGGAGGAGGGACGCTAAAATCCATGTTTGCCCCCCCCCGTGAAAAAAAAAGCTAGTTTCGGCCCTGAAATCACACTACGATAATTTGGTGAGAAATAACAAAACATATCTAGATATAAAAGTGAAAATGCATGGATTCGTTGCATGTATGTTAGTGTGTTTGTAACAAAAATTTAACTGTTTGATTAGCCAAAAAGGTAAAGTGACTTGCAATTGTTGATACTCTTTTACACTTCCTCCATGTGAGTAAGTGTTAACTTGTTAAATAATATGTTACACAAGGGATAGGGGCAATCATACTTTTAGGGAATCTTAGGTGTGGCGCGATATAAGAAAGTTTGGGAAACACTGCTGTAAACGAATTGTGAATGTTACAAATACAAGTTTCAAGAAGAGATATGCTGTAGATGACCATAATATATGGGTCGCTCAAATTAAAGTGGCACTACAGTCGGTTTGTTAAATGGTTTAATGATATTACTATAAATTAATATACGAAATAAAGAAGTAACACAGACGTAACAGATAGGCTAGACAAAGTCACCTTGTAGGTTGAAACAGGTGTCCCAGAGGTCAACGAGACGATGGATACCCTGGGTGAAGAAGCTTCGGGGTTGGTTGTGGAACCAATTTTCAACGGCAGTTTGGACCTCATTATCGTCGGCAAATCGCCGTCCCTTCAGAGCTTTCTTGAGTGGACAGAAGATGTGGTAATCACACGGCGAGAAGTCTAGGCTGTAAAGGGGATGTTCGAGAACCTCCCATCGGGATTGCCGTAACAAAGTTTGGCACGCCACAGTCACACGAGGACGAGCATTATCATGCAAGATGATAAACCCGCGTGCCAATAAATTTCACTAGCACTCACATTTTCCGCTGTTAAAAATTGTACGACCGCGCATTGACACCGTTTGGAGGCACCCATGATGCAAACGACGCCTCTTAACGTGCTCTCACGCTATCACACACGCATCTGGCGGGATCTGACGACATCGCATGCATTTCCAGCACTCTGCGCCCTCTATAGGAGCATGTGCAGTCATCTTTCTCTTCAAATGGCTGAGTTATTACAGCAATGCCTTTTTCCATTTGGGCGACTCTTATGTTATACATCAATTTCATAGCCGTCAGCATTCTGAAATGCTTTCTAAAACGAATTAAAAAAAATCTATGTTTTTTAGCTTAAGACTTTACATGTACAATATTCCCAGTACCAAGTTTACATAGTTTAATAGGTGGTAGGGCGCTCTACAAAAAACAATTTGTGTGTGGGAAACAAGGGAAGAAATCAATTTAGTCAGTTAAAAAATAGAGGATGTCTCATTCCAGCACGAAGCCGGAATTTATTCATAACTTTAACAATAATAAATATATTTTAACTATTTTTTTAACAGACTTAATTTGTTTTTGTGTAAAATGTAACAATATCACAGTGAGAAGTGATGGAGGTAACCACCATCCACATTCAAACAGCGCTAAAACAGATGCTCCATATTTCGGAATGTAGTTCAAATTGCATGAGGTTCCATTGACCAAAATACTGAGCATTTCTAGCACTTCTGATCAGGTAATCTCATTTTATACTAAGGTAAGTCTGTTGAAATTGTAATTTAAATACATTTACTATTGTTAAAGTTATACGAAAAATCCGAGTTTAGAATGGAAGAAGACATCCTGTATATTTATAACTGTGTAAAGGGATTTTGAGCTTGGTTTCCCATACAAAAATAATCTGTTGTAGTGTGTTCTACCACCTTTTTAATTTGTTAAACCTGATACTGAGATCCTTGTAATACACAGAGCTTCAAAATTCATTTGATTGAAGCGGTTTAAAAGGTGTTACTTTAAATAGACATTTCATGAACCATGCACTTGCTCATAAGCGACGGAAATATAACAAATTGATTCTATATGGCGTATTAAATTTAACTTTGTGAACTTTTATGTTTTTCACTCATTAACTTTCTCTTTTATGCTATCCCATCGCAAACATCTTTATAACGCGTTATTTTCTACCACGTTATAAAAGAAACACTGTTATACTATGTATTGCATCATATTTCATTGCAATATTCAAAATTTTGGGACATTAATTTAATTTTTAACTTAAAAGATTTTACTTATAAAGTATTTAATTAATGAACTTTCATTTTTTATGCTATTTCATTCCAAAAATCTTTATAACATTTAATTTTCTGCCGCGTTAAAAAAATAACACTGTTTTACTATAGCTGGATTTTATTTTATTACAATATTCAAATTTTTAGGACATTAATTTAACCTTTAACTTAAAAATAACATGGGAAGTTTTACTTATAAAGTATTTAATTAATGAACTTTCTTTGTTTATGTTATATCTCATTGCAAAAATCTATACAACATCTTATTTTTCCCCACTTTAAAAAAGAAACACTGTTATACTACAGATTGCATTATATTTTATTACAGTATTCAAACTTTTAGAACGTTAACTTAATTTTTAACTTAAAATTGATAACATGGGAAGATTTTATTTATAAAGTATTTAATTAATGTTCTTCATTAACGAAGGAGAACAAGTAAGCAATTAATTGAATTTTCAGAAAAAATGCGAGTTTGTAAATAGTTTGGATATTATCTTTCGAAAAATGTTTTATCAAGAGATTTAATGAATTTTCGAAAGAAAGTTTGTAACTGATAAAATGAATCTGAAGTTGTTAAGTACTTCTTTTTGAAAATAAGGAAAACATTTTGTTGCTGATTGAAATCCCTGTTTCTCATTAAATAGTAACAGATTGTTGCCATAGAGACGAAATCGAAAACTTCATTAATTTTTTTTTTTTTAGTCTAAAGTTACTTTTATTCTAAATTTGCAATGGATGATATGCTTGCTAGTTTTACTCTAAATTACCGGATACTTTTTAATTAATACTTCTTTTTTGTGTGTATTGAAAGGCAATAGATAAATAGAAAAGCTTTGAATTACTATGAATATTAATTTTAATACAAACAAAATTTTTCTTTAAAAAATATAAACAAACATTTTAAATATTATAAAAATTTTAAAGGGTTATAGGGCGAAACCCCCAGTAACTGATACTTTAAGGAATTTTTCTTGTTTAAATCACTATTAAAAAATTTTAAATCTATTTTATATTTATCTTTGTTTATGAATGTATAGTAAAGATACATTAAAAAATTGTTGTTGACAAAATTTTGAAAAATTATACTTTTTATTACTAAAAATTAATTTTTGTCATTAAATATGGTCAATATCTCCAGTAACTGACACCATCCCTTTTTTGAAAAACGATTAGTTGAAAAATAAGTTATAACAGTTAAGATAAATAAGTTACCACTAGATGACATTACTTTGCAGAATTTTACAAGAAAATGCTTATTTGAGTTAGATTTCTGCTGCAGTGTCAGTTGTTACTGGTTAGGTGTCAATAACTGGGAATATCACTCTATGTTTGAAATTATTTAAAATTTGAAGCCAAATTGAATTTACTTTTATCATCAATAAATTTGTTTGAATTCAACATTTAGTGCTAAATGCTAAATCTAACAAACTTGTTAACAAGGCGAGAGTTTACTGATTACTCAGACTTTTGGATTACATGCATTATGAAAATAGTTAAATATGACTGCAAATATACATTAAAGTGATTTATAATATGTACAATCAATATGCGCTGAATATATGGAATGTGCATGTGCATAGAGATAAATTTTAATTTGTCTCTCTTTTTTACAAATTTTCATAGTTTTAGTGTACATAAATAGAGGTAACCATTCTTCATAATAGTAATAAATAAATACATAATAAATAATTACTAAATAGTTAAAAAAAGTAACACTGTTATACATATATTACATTATATTTTATTACATGTGAGCATGTAATAAATAGTACGTGCAATATTGTGTACGCTATCATAGCACAAATCAACAGATATTTGATACAACCCCTCATCTTTTTGCTTCTTTTTGGGAACAACGGATTTCGAGCTTATTCTATCGACGATAATTTTCAGAATTTTCAAGCTATGATTTTGAGACCTTCACAAAAGTTGCTCTATATACTTAGTTAATACATTATGCATATTATATTTTGATTGCATTCGCGCATGCGCAGTGAAACATTTTTTAGTAAAACTGCTCATTTTTCATCCAATTTTTATTATTTTTTAATTCTGATTGCAGAGTGTTATGTACAATGTTATTTGACACATTTTCTCAAAGTAACTTTTTTTTATATTAAGAACTCTGCAAATTATAAGCAAAAAACTTCGCTAAATTTGGGACTGCTTTTATAAAAACCTTAATTTCTCTACAAGTATACATGCTATCCTCATAAAAATGAACACAGTATATTACAATACGCCACTTATTAATAATCTCGAGTTTGAACGCTTTTGCTCCATTAGTTTTTACAGGGTAATCCAAAATATATTCGTTCTTTTTCAATTTGTTGACAGTCCCCTATGGAGTTTCGAGAAAAAATCTCCGCGGAAATATATAACCTATACTATACTGTTTACACACCTTCAGTTTCAGGTTAATTCCTCATGTAGTTTTCTAGATAGTTAACAAAACGTCTAAAATCGCAAGTGCCCAATCACCTTTGGCAATATAGAGTATAACACAAGTGTACCGTTTGAAATAGCAATAACAGAATAACAATGAAAAATAGTACGCAATATCACACTTGCAAGGACACGTAGAATGCAGAAACACCCGCATATAAATCAACAATAAACCTTTTTAGTATTTAAAATAAGTGTTTTAAGATATTGCCGCTCTAAATGATAATTGATTCACAAGATAGTCTCTTGAAAATGTAATTTTGTCCGTGTAACCAATTCAGGCTGGAAAAACTCATACTCATGTAAAACACAAACTCAAAACTTTAACCTATAAATTATGCAAAGAATGATTAATGAATCTTGCAGTTATTGAAATGTCTACTTTTTATTGTGTTTTTAAAGATGTGGGATGTGGGTGGGAAATTTTTATTCCCATTTTCTCATATTCAAGATGCCCCTGTTTAGCAACTGATTTCTCCGTTGTTTGATCATATGCTTTTCGCAGCAGCACTAATTTTATTGTCATTTCTGATCTCATCAATGACTTTTTTAATATATAATAATGCAATAACATAATATCTTCAGATAAAGAATTTTTTAATAAAATCAGGCTGACATTAAAAATTTTTAGGAACTGAAATTATTTATTTCGTTAAACATTTCTCTCTATCATTGTTTGACATAAGTGGAACAGAAAGTCCAGATGACGATCAGAGGGTTCTTTGACACTTTATAATCCCTAACTATACTAATTATGCAGATTCCAACATTAATTAAATTCTGAACACTAGGCGGTGGCCTAGAAAAAAACATTCTATTAAATAGTGTTTTGGTCTCTCTAATGTGCTCAAAAGCACAGTTAGGCAACTCGATTCAAAATGCATCAATATTCATTACACTAATTTTCAAATAGTCTAATTATTTTTTAATATATTCTGCTGTATTTTTCCGGTGCGTAATTTAGTATATTTTTCAATTAAAATAGTTCGATGACGTTTCAGTATGCCTCCATTATTTATACGCCAGAGATTTTTTAAGTCCATACAATAACTTATGAGAAATAATCTAAATTTTCTTTCAGATATGTGAAGTTTTCACTCATTTATGCGAAATTACAACTTAAAACTGTAGATAATCTTCATGGTTTATTATTTTTATTTCAATATTATTCTCATTGCTAATCGTATTAAATTTTCATTTTTAACAATTATACTGGAGTTTTACATCTTAATGTACAAATCGTCATACTTCAGTATTAAAAACGATTTTGAAATTCCCTCGTTTGAGTACTTATTCCTCTATAATGTGGAAGTGTAGCTATAGATAATCCTTGACAATCTGTGCAAAAAAGGATTTTTTAAAAGAGCTTAAAAGCATTGTCAGAGATAGAAATCTATACTAATATTATAAAGTAGTAAAGATTGTTTGTTTGTTTGTTTGTTTGTTTGTTTGTAGGGGTAATCTCTGGAACTACTGAAGCGATTTCAAAAGTGATGGTGGCAAATTGATGGTGACAATCCCTGCTCCAACATAGGCTATATTTTATGTCGGTGCCACTACCCCCAGGGGGTGCTGAAGCTAAAAACGATCTAATATTTCGATTTTTTGGAGCTAGAAACATGAAATTTGGTATGGTAGTTACTTATAAGATGTAAATGCTCTCTAAGAACAAATTCTAATAAAATTCAAAATTTAAAAGGGTGAGATGAGCGAAAAGCGTTCTAAAAACATTCTAAATTACAATTTCTATGATATATCTCGAACTACAGAACCGTTTTCAAAAGTGATGGTGGCAAATTGATTGTGACAGTTCCTGCTCCAACATAGGCTATATTTTATGTCGGTGCCACTACCCCCAGGGGGTGCTGAAGCTAAAAACGATCTAATATTTCGATTTTTTGGAGCTAGAAATTTGAAATTTGGCATGGTAGTTATTTATAAGATGTAAATGCTCTCTAAGAACAAAATAAAAAAAAATCGAAATTTAAAAGGGTGAAATGAGCGAAAAGCGTTCTAAAAACATTCTAAATTACAATTTCTATGGAATCTCTGGAACTATAGAACCGTTTTCAAAAGTGATGGTGGCAAATTGATTGTGACAGTTCCTGCTCAAACATAGGCTATATTTTATGTCGGTGCCACTACTCCCAGGAGGGTGCAGAAGCGAAAAACGTTCTAAAATTTCAATTTTGTTTTACACTGAAGGTGTTAGAAACATGAAATTTAGCATGGTAGTTACTTATAAGATGTAAATGCCCTGTAAGAACAAATTCTAAAAAAATTCGAAATTTAAAACTGTGAGATGAGCGAAAAGCGTTCTAAACACATTCTAAATTGCAATTTCTATGGAATCTCTGGAACTACCGAACCCTTTTCAAAAGTAATGGTGGCAAATTTTTGATGACAATCCCTGCTCCAACATAGGCTATATTTTACGTCGGTGCCACTAATGACAGGGTGGTGCAGGAGCGAAAAACGTTCTAAAATTGCATTTTTTTTATACTGAAAGAGCTAGAAATTTGAAATTTGGCATTGTAGTTACTTATAAGATGTAAATGCTCTCTAAGAACAAACAAAAAAAATCGAAATTCAAAAGGGTGAAATGAGCGAAAAGCGTTCTAAAAACATTCTAAATTACAATTTGTATGGAATCTCTAGAACTACAGAACCGATTTCAAAAGTGATGGTGGCAAATTGATGATGGCACTCCCTGCTCCAACATAGGATATGTTTTATGTGGTGCCACTAATCCCAGGGGGGTGCAGGAGCGAAATACGTTCTAAAATTGTAATTTTTTTTTAATACTGAAGGAGCTAGAAATTTGAAATTTGGCATTGTAGTTACTTATAAGATGTAATGCTCTCTAAAACCAAATTAAACAAAAAATTTGAATTTAAAAGGTGAAATGAGAGAAAAGCGTTCTAAAAACATTCTAAATTACGATTTCTATGTAATCTCTGGAACCGATTTCAAAAGTGATGGTGACAATCCCTGCTCCAACATCATCTTTAATATAAAGCTATGCGTTGCTGACGACTGGGTTTTTCGCTAATCTTTGCCACAGATTAATCTCGGAAAATGAAACATTTGAAGTTAATGAAAAATAATAATAGCTCGAAAATTATTTGTCAGAAAATTGTTTGACAAACTGCGTTTGAAAGGTAAAAAATTGTACATTTCTTGATATAAATTTCAAATCTAATGATTATGCCACTTTTCAAATATTGAATTTCAAAAATTACCAAATTTCATAATGGAGTACCATAGCGAATCCTTCACGCATAAAAAGATAATAATAAGGGCGACGTGTCCTGACGTGTATATTGGCTATAGCACGAGTCACAAATTATAGTAGCCTTATTATTTGGTTAAAATATAAAAGTGAATTATGAAATGTCAATATTTTGTTTGATCAGAGGTTCGTTAAGAGAAATTGACCAGCGTAGCGGGCGTAGCTTGCTAATATATAATATATGCTTAACATTCTCAAACAAACAAAAAAATCATTTTTTAATTCATTTTTTCTTTATTTAAAAAACATCTAACTAAATGAAAGTATTGAAACTATATAAATGTGCGCAATTCATTGTATTTTAGCACATTTTTTTTAAAATTAATAACTATATGCGTTACAACAGATTTAAACATTTAATTTACTTTATGAAAAATATTTGTTTTTCAAAAATGCAATTTACAGAGTGAGACAAAGTAGATGTAGAGGCGATTATCTCCTTAACCGCCATTAATAGGAACTTACTTCCCAAATGTTATTATATTACATATAAAGTGGAGACTCAAACTACGTTCATTAAAATTAATATTACAAATATATCTCAAAAAACTTTTAAAATATTTAGTAAAACACTTTTATTTTCCTTAAAAGACGTCAAAATATCAATAAAAACATTAAAGATGTTAAAACTTACATGTTTGGATTTGTTCACCAAATCATCATCAGAATATACACAAACCACAAACACAATGTACATAAAACCGGAGTGCCTGAACAGTCCCTATATGAAAGAAGGTATAATGCACCTGTAGATGGAGCTAAGAGCGGTGTTAAATTAAAAGTTATAGAGCGCATTATACCTTCTTTTATATAGGGACTGTTCAGGCATACTGGTTTTATGTACAGTTGTGGAAAAAACAACTGCACACCCCCCACTAACTCTGCAACAAATTGTAGTAGAAGGAAGTGACTGGTACCAAACGATTGGAAATAAAGTCTACTTTTAAATTATATATCTAAAATTTGCCTAAGGGGCCATATACATATTAAAACAAGCCTAAAATTTATTTTTTTCAATGGCAACATCCACTTTTGACATGATATTTTAAATCTTCGGTTCAAACTATGCCTAGATACAAAATTTTAAGTCATTTGGATAAGTTTTCGAGTTATAAACATTCAAATTTTAGAGCCTCTAATGTTAAATTACATTTTCATATTTTTATTAATATCTCCTGAGATTATAATTCTAATGTGTTATTTTTTTTTTGGTTATAATACTAAAAAGCCCAAACATAAATATGTCAAATTTGTAATTTTTATAATTTTATAATATGAATTATGAATTATGAAATTAATATTCGAAAAAATTATGAATTGCAACCTACAATTTTTTTGATGGATTTATATTTATTATGTCCTGCTTTATGTGTATTCAAAATTTTAAATTTTTCTACCAAGTAGTTTTCAAATTACGCTTAAAAAACGGCAAGATGCTGCTTTAAGGGGCCGTCTATGATGTGCATTAAAGCATAGTTTGAACAGGGATGGGAGCGCTCCGACTCGAAATCCCGATTGACACCACTAAATTTTAATAGTATTTGTTAACTTATTCAAGAACAAAATTTCTGAAATTCTTTACGTTGGAGAATACTATTAAAATTTAGTGGTAAGAATCGATATTCGGGTCGGAGCGCGCTCATCCCTGTTTGAGAAAATATTATACTCATAGGCTGGGATTAAAACAAGATTTTCTCAAATCTTGTTAAATTGTTTGCAATATTACACTAAATGGTTGTTAGATAAAGTATTAACGCGAAAGTATTTGTTACTTAAAAATGCTAATTTAAACTTTTATTAACTTTTGTATATCAATCAAAAATTGTAATCTTTACAAATATGTATGGATGTTCAGTTTTTATTCCATTAATAACGAACTTAAAATAATTAAACTTTTTCTTCTATAACTTTCGTATTTAGATCTATTCGATTAAACAGGCTAATTGAAAAAAAAAATAAAAGTTATTTTTATGGTTTTCTGATAGGCAAGATTATTTCCCAATCGCTAGCAGTGTGCAAAAAAATCTAATAATAATAATAATAATAATAATAATAAATGGCAAACGGTAAGTTTTCTTGCCAAGAGGCATTAATGAGTTAATTGTAAAATTTCAAATGAACTACCAGAATAGGTTTAATCATAGAATTATTAACCCTATTCCGAAGGAGAATAACGAATGTAAAGTTATTCAGATGTCTTTATAACATAGATTTAGTTTTAGGTCTTCAAATAAATCGGAATATAAGTCCTGCGACACCCCCCCCCCCTCGCTACTAAAAAAAAAAGCAATGTCTGGATTTATTTTCAGACTAAAAAAACAATTTATCTGCGGTTTTTTTTTTTTTTTTTTTTTTTTTTTTTTACTTTGATTCCTTACGCTGCTTTATACTATTTTTTTAAATTCTACATTTTGTATTTGTCACTATTATTCACGTTTCTGACAATAAACTAAAAAAAAAGGCGAGTTAAATAGATGCAAAATCTGAGAAACAGCATTATAAAAGCACCTGTAAAATTCCAATAACATTTACATATTCTAAAACTATTTTAATTACAAATATTCTTATGGTTTTTTAACCCCTTCGTGAAGTGCGTCTATTACAGAATTTTTAATAATTTACCACCGGTTTTTTAAAACAGAAATTTTCGTCTGATTGAATCGTGGAAATGCTAAGATATAGTATATTTTACCGCATATAACAATAACCGAAACTTATTAATTGAGTAAAATGGTCATATCGGTAAAACATAATACATTAAAAGAAGTGACATTCTGCAGCATTTCAACAATCGAGAACCGAACTTCAATTTGGATACAGCCCCTTAAATATGCTCATTATAAAGTAATTAATTTCTCAGAAACTAATCGTAGGAATTTAATGAAATTTGGTATCTAGGCATAGTTTGAACTGCAGATTTCAAATATGTTGTCAAATTTGAGTCTTGCTATTGAAAAAAAAAAACAAAGTTTGGGTGTGTTTTTATATGTAGATGGCCCCCTAAGCAAATTTTATATACATCATTTAAAAGTAGACTTTATTTCCAATCGTTTGGTACCAGTCACTTCCTTTTACTATAATTTGTTGCAGAGTTAGTGGGGGGTGTTCAGTTTTTTTTTTTTCACGACTGTACATTGTGTTTGTGGTTTGTGTATATTCTGATGATGATTTGGTGAACAAATCCAAACATGTAAATTTTAACATCTTTAATGTTTTTATTGATATTTTGACGTCTTTTAAGGAAAATAAAAGTGTTTTAGTATATATTTTAAAAGTTTTTTGAGATATATTTGAAACATACTTCCATTTACAAAAAATATGTAAACTAAGCAGAGCTTTTATGTATGGAACTTCTTTTGGAAAAGACTGTATACATATTAATATATCCTTCCGAAACAAATATCATATCTGTAAACTATACTTGATTTCTATACTTTTTGTAACCAGAAGTATGATTCTATCAGCAACGGTTTGTGATGTAATCGCCATTACAAAGTTATTTTAAATCTTCTGGTAATCTTCTGATTTAATCTTTTTAATCTTCTTCTTCTTTTTAAATCTTCTGATAATACAACTGTATAAATTTTGATACATATATTATGTTTATCTCTCATTTATACAATTCTTTCAGTTATAACAATTTTTACTTCGGTCACTTGCGAAAGTAAGTGAGAGTTCACTATATACGGCGTTTCTATCAGACCATTTTTTTCGGAGGGTAGTAGATAAATTTAAAGAATGTAGCGTTGGTGGTGACAAAATGAAATCCACAGAAAAACAAGATTTTGGAACAGATGTTTGCCTGTAGTAAGACAAAAAATAGTTTACTCCTATTTTTCGACAGGAGAGACGTCTACACACCGTTTAAGATAATATTTAAAAATATGGCCATAAAAAGAGAAACGGAACTAAAAATGAAAAGGCTGAAGTCTGAAGTAAAGTATTTATTTTCTTTTTATCTTGGTGTTTAATTATTTTGAGTCACTTGAGAATAATAAATTTTACTTAAAAAAATTATCAGATAAAAATAAGGTTTAGCTAAATAAATTTAGAAATCCAAGGAGGCGCAAAATGACCCTTTCTCCTTCCCCTTTTCCAGTGCCTGTGGAATGTAGTTTATTAATAGCAGTGTTACTCAATAATTTCCCCGGGGGAGAGGGGGCAGTAGATGTATTCCGAGGAGACACTGCCCTCTCGGAGAGGTGCCTGATAGAAACACTGACTGTATACATAGAAGTCGATCTTCTTTTTCCGCAGATAGTGATTGAATACACACAACTATAGTACCGAAAGCAAAGTAATTAAAAACTTTCATCATCAGATAAAAATAAGGTCAAAACAATATATATATCATTTTTTTCTACTGATAGTGAGTTAAAACACACGACTATGTTTTCGAGAGCAACTATGCAACAGCTCTCATCACCGAGTAGCAATAAAATGAGATGAAAACCTCTCATCACCGAGTAGCAATAAAATGAGATGAAAACAATATAGATTGAATTTTTTCAACAGATGCAGAATTAAATCACACGACTACGGTATCGATTGCAATTAATCAGCAGTTCTCATAATTAAGTGATCAATAACAGAGAGCAGTTAACAGAACGAGGGTAAAGAATTAAAATTATACTATACTCTAATTAGCGAACAGTTTTTTCAATCCACAATACCGCAATACATACATACAGGTATACTTACGTGTTATGCGACTTACGTAAATTCGCAGTTACGTAATAAATCTCAAACATTAGATTTGTGAATATACTATCACGTTTCATACGCGTTTGCATACTTTTCATAATTTTTATTATGTTATTAATTATTTTATTATTATAATTATATATAAATTCCATAATCCACAAAATATTTTTTTATTTGTGTTCTTTTAGTTTGTTTTTATATTTTTTTCATACTTTTATAGTTTATATCCAAGTAAATACTGCTATTTGATTTTTTATTTACAAAATAATACTGTATAAATTATAATATATTTAATATATATATATATAAATTATTGAGTTTTTTTACGAAAGTATGCTTAAGCAATTTTCAAATTCGACTTACGTAAAATTCGAATTACGTAAAAGTTTCCGGAACGCATTATTTACGTAAGTCGGGGGATGCCTGTATTTGGTTATTCTTTTGGGTATTTTTTTTTCTAAAATGCGCTGGCATATCGGAATAGTGGATACAAATATCAACGTTCCAAGTTATGCACTTTTTAAGAGGTTTTACTATAATTATCTCTTAGAAAAGATTATAGAGCAGGGGTAGCCACAAGGGCTTTCCAAAGATTATTTTACCTCCCCGCAATGTTATTTCGAATATAAAATAAAATGGACTTTTTTTGTGAATTCCGTAGTTCCAGTCTTTTGAAGCGTTTATAAAACAACAAATCCATTCTTTAAACAAACAATGAAAGCAGGGAAAATACTGGAGGCATATTATTTACAGTGCTCACCAGATTTTTTTATATTCTATTAAATATTTAAAGAATGCATATTTATGAATATTTAAAGAATTTATATTCTATTAAATATTTAAAGAACACTAAATGAATATTTAATGAAAGAATACTTTTCTTTATATAGTATTAAAAAAAATTAAAAATGTTTTTTTATGTAGCAGGAAAGTTTACAAAAGTATAATAAAACCTCTACCGTATTAACTCACGATTATTAAAAGAGTCCTTTTATCTTCAGAAACATCAGAAACAAAATACATAACGTATACATATAAAGACGTATTTCTGAATAAAATTTTCTTTTGATAGCAATAATTTTCGGAAACGTTTC
This sequence comes from Maratus michaelseni, assembly GCA_963931845.1. NCBI lineage: Eukaryota > Metazoa > Arthropoda > Arachnida > Araneae > Salticidae > Maratus > Maratus michaelseni. The sequence goes on from OZ007591.1 coordinate 325,648,438, forward strand.
CGAGTAGTTTTTACAGCGTATTAATTAATTTCCTCAACTCGGTATCGACACTAAACACGGTTTTTCGAATTATATCAATCCTTAAGTAAACAGTTCCATGTTCTCCAAACATGTTCAATAGACAAATATACTAAATCAACTGCAAAAGGAATTATTTTGTTACTTTTTTTACGTATAAATTCTGTTACACAGCTGAAAATGTTTACTTGAGAATTGATAGCATCCAAAAAAATCTATTATACGCGGCTAATATCACATCTGGATATTTTTATGAGACCAGCTAATACCACTGTGCTTTCTATAGCCATTAGTTTGTCACGGGGAGATCACCTCCGCGCCAGACTAGCTCATTCATTACAAAAATTTTAAATTCAAACAATATTTATTGAAAATAATTGGACAGGGGTTGTGCCAGAGTCCTTCAATAATTTGGCCTAAACTGAAAAATATGACCCAAGAAATCAACTACAACTGTATACTTCACTTTAAAGAGCTATAAAATTCACTTAAGAAAAGTATCAATGACAAACAGTACGCTGCTAGGAAAACCCATGTCTACGTCCAAGGGAAAATCTCAATAGCTTCAGCTGAAACAAAAATCACTTTACAAGTTGTCAAAACACAAGTTCACTTTTCTAACCACTAATTGCAACCCGTGGCTGCGAAGGATCTTTATTTTAAAAACAATCTAAAACTATCTTACCAAAAGCTACTCTTTACTTTATACAAGTTCCTCTTCTGGAAACTATCACTGCCTTCTTGTCGAGAACTGGTCCAGCTTTCCTTGGAGGCGAGATGCGACCCAAATCCGAAGAAACACACTTTCATTTCTCCTTATATACCATTGCTGACTGACCAGAGAAGTCAAAATTTGCATAAAACCACCGCAAAACGCAGAAAACCCACAAATTCCGAAAGCTTTACAAGCAAACTTGGTTAAACACTAGCTAAACTTATAAAAATGGAAGCAATCCGTGGCTGCTGAACAACTTTACTGAAACTAATATATTTAATCTATCTTACCAACGGATATCTTTACTTTACTCAATCTCCACTCCTAGAAACTATCGCCGCCTTCTCGGCGAGAACTGGTCTAGCTTTCCTTGGAGGCCAGATGCGACCCAAATCTGAAGAAACACACATTTACTCCTGCTTATATATGATTACTGACTGACCAGATAAGCCAAAATTTGCAGAAAACCACTGTGAAACACAGAAAACCCAAAAATTCCGAAGGCTTTACTAGCAAACTTGGTTAAACACAAGCTAAACTTCCAAAAATGGGAGCAATCCGTGGCTGCCGAACAACTTTATTGAAACTAATATATTTAAACTATCTTACCAACGAATATATTTACTTTAATCAATCTCCACTTCTAGAAACTATCACCGCCTTCTTGGCGAGAACTGGTCTAGCTTTCCTCGGAGGCCAGATGCGACCCAAATTCGAAGAAACATTCACTCCTGTTTATATATGATTGCTGATTGACCAGTTAAGCCAAAATTTGTATAAATACTCTAAAAAACGCAGAAAATCCCCAAATTCCGAAGGCTATTTGCATTCATCGAAAGTTAGAGTAATATAAAGTACAGATGTCTCTGCTGTGCACACATATGTTAGGTTGTGACGTCACGTCCACAAGAAAAACATAATAATGCATTAATAATACAGTCAAGTCCACTACAAGTTTAATTAAGGTTATAATACAGCCTAAATCAACCACTTATCCATATTTAATGATATTTTTAGCATACTTAAAAAGTTGAGATGGATTGTATTCACTTTTTCTAGAAATCGATCAAAATGAGTTTCCAATTAAATTCCTAAACTATTAAAATTGCTTAATAAAATAACCCGTATAGGTTTATCACGTATATCCTTATGACATACTTTCTAAACATACTTATATCATACATGATATGTTACAATGAACTTATAATATTGCGTGTCTTTCTCACAATAGCACAACTAAATTTATGAACAACTTCATTAACTCTTTCATGAATATTTATAATTTTCCAGACGTATTAAATATAGTATTATAATCTATTTGTAATTAAAACTCTTTCCAAGCATAAGTAATCATATTTATATTGCAGAACAATACCCAAATTTATGGAATAAATTATGTCACCATTTTATGGAGTACCGATAAGAATATTAAAACATTTTTGTTTTTAATTTTAAAACTTATCACACGTCAATATAATTAAGAAAACGGGATCATCCTTAAATCGAAGAATAACGGATTAATCTACAACTTCATAAAAGTTTGTTAATAAGTTTTGAAAAACTATTTAACAGCTGCATATATGTAGGTAATTCTTTTAGCACATTAAATATATACCTGTTATTTGAAAAAAAAACTGCTTTGACAGCTGCTTTTCTTTTTCTATAAATGCACGACATGATATTTACAATTGTCTCAAATGTATGTTATAAATGTTCATTCATATGGAATACTCGCTTAACAAAATATAAATTTGCCAATAGCCGATCGGATTTTTGGGTCGGTCAAATCATTAACAATACCCCTCCAGAAAAAAATACTTACTTCAAAAGACGTTTAAAATATTTGAAATTCATAAAATTTATCGTTAAATAGAGGAAGACAATCATTGAAACGGGAGTCTTATAACATAGGAATAACTATAGATTAACTCAAATCATTAAAATTTATCGTTAAATTGAGGAAATAATTAAATCGAGTATTGCTTAATCGGGGTTATTCCGTATTTCTATATTGCATAAGTTAAAGAAATTTACTCCAAAGATTATTGCTTTGGAATAATAGCAGGAAGAATAAAATTTGTCCTATATGCTGCTAGCCCTGGTCATAACTAATAGTCAGATTCATTTATTTAATTTCTGTGCTATAACAATTTAATTGAAAGCAAATAAACGCTAAATATTTCAAGATTCATGGTGTTAATTTTCAAAATGGTTGTGTGCAGTATACAAAACATCTTTCGTCGTGTAAATGATCATCACAATCGCTCTGTTCTATTTACATAAATTATACAACATTAATGCAGCAGAGTATTTTGAAAAAAGCACTAACATTTGCAATTTTCAATAAGTTAAAAATATTATGTTACTGTCTTTATTTATTTTTATTTTTATTTTTATTTTTATTTATTTATTTTCCTTTTTTTCGGGGGGGGGGGGAATAGGGAGTTGTCACAGGCTCTATTTTTTACCCTACAAATTTGACTATCACTAGTTCCAAACGATAATTTTCGAGGTAGATTTTTTGCTAAAATATACCATGAAGATTATTGTTTGTAAATAATGGTACACAAAATTGTACAAGAAATCGCTTGGAAAGTTTGATGAGCCGTAATTTCAATAATAAACAACTTTTAGTTTTACGCAGAATAATGTATATCGTTTATCATCAATATTTGCTCTGCTATTTTAAACTAAAGCTTTGATACTTTATTCAACTTTCACAACTATTTTCTTTAAGAATTGGGCACTTTTAAACTTTGGAAATACGAAATCTCTAAAATTATAAACAATCTCAAATAATATATTATAGAGGGAGAAGCAATGTTATATATATCGCAGTAAATTTTTATATCCTTCCAGCCATACAATATTCGAATAACTTTCTTTAATGTTGATATTAAATAGAACGTGTTTGATTAATAATACGTAGAATGAAAGCAAACAGGAAAATAAATATTTCTCAACCAACTTTGAAAAGAATCTCATGACAAGGAATTGCTTAAAACTAAACTACAAAATAACTTTTGTATTATAATAAAATTATAAAGTATTCAGAAACTATTTGCAAATGAATAGGGTAATCAATTATCAGCTTATGCATAAACAAACGCTTTGCGAAAAGCTTTCAAAATTATATTTAGATTTTATCACGTAGATGGGTTTTTGTTATTTTGGCATACATGACTAAATAAGCTTCGTTTATTAAGTGTTTGTAATCAGTTAAATTACACAACCAACTGGATAACAATACCTTAAAGTATACAAATTACTTGCACAATAAATTTAACCTTTAGAACAATATTTAAGAAGAATAACAATTTAAAACATCATAAATTATTCAATTATAAATATATATAAATTATTAAACCGTGCAGTTATAACCAATTTATCCATTTATAGAAAAAAATTATGGTAATTTTTATTTTAAGATTATTTAAACGAAAGCATCTATTTAATTTTTTATACAGAAATTTTCTTTGAAAGCAAATACGAGATTTATTGTTAATAAATTGCATTTTTCGAAAAAATATTTTCACTGATAAAATTAAACCGAAACATGAAAGTAAAAATATTTTGACGTTTTTCATTAAACCGTTATAATGTTTCACCACTTTTGAGAATAACAGTCCGGGAAACATCGACGCTTTTTATTTTTAAATATGTAATTGATCTTTCTTTAATGAATCAGGAAAATAACCATCAGATTTCTCGACCACGCTGGGGCCAGTGTCGTTTGACAATAGATTTAAATGTAACAACTTTCAAGTTTTTCATGATAAATAATTGATTCAGACGAATAGCTCCTATTTTTAAATTTAAAGAATGAAACACATGTTTGAAATAAAAGTCAGCTTGTTTTGTTACTGTTTTATTGCTAATGCTGAAAAATATATGATGTAATAATAACAGGGTACGTAGAGTTCTACTAAAAATAAATTAATAGTATTTTTCGCTTTATTTTATTGCAATAACATGTTACAAATTCTACAACTAAACGAGGTGATTACAAATTATACGATTGTGATAGCATTAAGTAGAGATTTTCTTAAATAGCGGTGGAAAACTCCTTGGAAATTCCAAAGAACGTACGCACCTTGTAATAATAAATATACAGACATATAATATCATTATGTAAAAAATACTGTAAAAAACTACTGCAGTAAAATTACTGCAGCAGAGATTCCATGCAACGTCCATAAGAAAACGGGTTTTGTCCCTAGATAAACGCGCTTTGTTCTTACATAAACGGTTTTGCGCGTAAAAACATGAAATTTACGGAAATTGACCATTTACCTTGAAAAGGGGACATTTCCCGTAAAATTACGGCAGCAATTCACGGAGACTGCCCGTGAATTTATAATTTTTTTTTACAGTGAGGTCTTTACTTTGGATAAAATCTGGTAGCCAGCAAAAAATTTTAGTCGCCTGCGAAAAATATTTACCCCACCTTGCCCATCAATGATTTTCAAAAAGTACGAAAGTTTTTTTTATGAATTAATTGAGAAAAATAATAACAACCTTAGTTTAGAATAGTACATAACTTAGAAATATAATATAAAGTAAGCGTTCGCATGAAACTGCATCAAAATTATATCTCTCTAAGAAATAAAAAAGAAATGCGGTGAAGATTGAATTAACCGGCATGTTCGGAAAATACTGATTGCCGAAAGCTTCAAATGTCCGGATAGCTGATTGCTACAAGATCTGTATCTGATGAGGGTTTTTTTTTTTTTTTTTTTTTTTTTTTTGTTACACAATAGTGAAGCAGAAAATCAATTTTTGCCTATTTTCCTATCGAAGTCAGTCAAATAATGTTGATTTTATTATTTTAAAACTTATATTGGATGATTTTTGAGAAATTAAAAATGAAAGTCAAAATATTTTTTGCTTAAATATAGTTTCTAAGTTTATTTCTTAACATTGACGAGAGAGAAAAAGTGCAGTTTATGCTTATTTCTTAAATCAATTTTTGACCGAAAAAATTGGGTTGGTTGATTTATAACGGCCGATTATCTACCCGAGGGATATAGGCACGAGGGGAGGAGTGCCCTCCGTGGGGGGTCTTTCTAAGGGATCCTAACCCGCATTTATTGCAAGTTTGGAAGAAAACAGCGGAAAACTCCCAACGGTTAGGTCGACGAGCACGGCAGGGGTTTTGAACCTAGCACCTCCCGTCTACCAGCTTTGAGAGCAGAACCTCACAGCCACTGGTGGGGCTATTTATTTAGTCAAAATAACAGGGCGTCTCACCCTTATTTGAAGTTACGTTTTCGTTCATAACTTCAACAGTAATGAAGATATTTTAACAAAATTCGCAACAGACTCATCTTTGTATGAATTGTAAGGATATTATAAAGATTTTATTAAAGTATCTTCACTACTATTAAACTTATGAGCGAAAACGCAACTTCGGATTGGAATGAGATGCCCTGTAGTTTTGATTAAATGAGTATATTTCTGACCCTGGTTTCCCATAAAATAAATGATTGTCACAGTGTCCTGTACCGGCCCTTAAAGTTTGTACCATGAATTCGGAATCACCCTTAGATTATTATTTTTTTTTTTTATGTTTTCTTCCGCCAAAACACACAAAAATGTTAAATATTTAAAGTTTTTAATTCTTGGGTTTATTTTTTATATTTGTTATTTTCGGAATTGATAAATTAATAAATTTTTAAATCTACACCCCCTCTCACTAGCATACAGAGTTTAAAAATTGTTCTAGTTATCTTATTTGTTACTTTGAAGTAACAAAAGATAATCATTCAATATCCCCCACCCTAGTGGGCAATATTTTGACTTTTTTTTCAGTTTGTCCTATTTCCACTCGACTTTAAGAACTGTTCTGCAGAAAGATTTGGCATATTAATGAAGTTCGTATTTCTTCCAAAGGTATCCTCGTAAAGCTGTGTTGATTTAGTACATTGAAATGTACTAAAACTGCATTAACCCATTAAGCGCCATTGCTCCCATTTTGGGAACATTGCTTTAAGATTTTTTTCTGAAGTGCATATTTTATAAATTGTTAAAAGGTTCATGTTTTTTGCATTTTGAATATATTAGACGACATCTGAAATTTTTTTGTTAAGTTTCATTAGAAATTTCTATTTTTTAAAACGTGTTAAAAAAGACAAAACATAGCTTTTTGGCAGTATTCGAAAAAAAAATTTAAAAAAAAACTGTATAATAAAAATTATATTTTTTAGTTAAAATATGTTCATAACAGTGTATTATGTTAAACAACGTCAATCCGGAATTAATATGTATAATAGATCAATCACAATTACCGAAAGAATAAGATGTTCCCAAAATGGGAGCAATGGCGCCTAATGGGGGTAAGGTTTTTGAAAACTTGTACATATGCCTCCGTGCATTTGTGGTATTTATTTTTCAACTTATTAGCTATAAAAGGTATAATATCATTCTGAAACTAATATTTTTAGAAGATTTCATATAAATTAGTCCAACTTTTACATTTATAATAAAAAACAAAATGAAATTACCAGTTCCATAAGCATTTTCACTATCCGTCTCTCTATTTTTCATCATTTCATAATTTTTTTCTGATTATTTTACATGGAAGATGATTGAACAATTTTTTAGATTTGGGTGATTTTTCGGATGTTCCCGAAATCGTTTGTTTGCCACCCGATTGCAGTATTGTAACATATGAGGAAGATATCTTCCTCATATGTATGTCGCATAAATTATTTTCTATTACATATGCAATAGAAAATAATTTATGTGATGATTTATCCCATGTTATATTTGGTGGAGTAGAACTTTCTGTAAATTCTAAATCAAGAGACAATCAAGAAATATCTAATTTAGTGTTTAAAAAAGACAAAGTATTAAACACAGGCTTGATATTTTAGATGAAAGTTCAGGCGAACTTCAAATTGGAATATGGAAAAAACTAAACAAAATGCAAAAACAAAAAAAAATATTGTTAAAAAACCAATTTCAGAAAACGAAAAAAATGTAATATAATGCTGCATAAAAAATGTTCAATCATTTTCATGTAAAATAGTAGGACAAAAATTATGTATTGAAGAAAAATAAAGAGGTGGATAGTGAAAATGCTTATGGAATCGGAAATTTTATTTTTTATTTTTATTATAAGTGTAGATGTTGGACTAATTTATATGAATTAATCGTAAAATATCAGTTTCAGAATGATATTATCCCTTTTATAGCGAAAAAACTGAGAAATAACAAACATAAATGTACGGAGGCATAAGTAAAATTTGTGAAAAAATTTACCCCCATTAGGCGCCATTGCTCCCATTTCGGGAACATGCTATTTTTTCTAAATATTCGAATTTTTTAAATTTTTTTCTTCAGAAATACCTTAAAGACTTTCTATTCATAAATAAAAAACAACTGTTTCATTAAAAAATTGCTTAATATATATAGCGGCGCCTAATGGGTTAATTCATCATTCCTATAAATCCACCTTTATCTATAGTCAAATATCTAGATATATGAAGATAACGAGTTCTTGTGTAAATCCATAAGAAATTAATAATATTCAACTGAATAATATTCGGCATCATCCTTTGTACAAATATTATTAGTTCGTAATATAATTTCTTTTAATCTAGCACACATGATTGTAAATATTCCTTTAATTTTGGTAAGATTGTAATTCTAAAATATGCTAGCTCGTCTGCCGCTATTGCTTTCGGATCAAAACAAAAAATCATGGACAACGATTAGCGTTTGGCGATAGAGCTGGCTGACCGTTCTCGTATTCGCGAACTCGCCAAAATTGTGCTAAAAACGTGAGTCTTCCTGAAAAAGCGTAGGGGTGGAGGCAACGCCCCCTAGATAAGAAAGTCTTGACATTCGTCACGAAAACGTCATACCAAGCAGGCAAAACAAAGAAAAAAATTCGAACAACTTGCATGTTACGATTTCATTGGCTCATAGAATTAATAATTATAGTTTACGACTAATAGTTAATAATTCCACGAGCCATCGAAATCGAAACATGCGAGTTGATCGAATTTTTTTCTTTGTTTTGCCTACTTGGTATGACGTTTTCGTGACGAGTGTCAAGGCTTTCTTATCTAGGAGGCCGTTGGTGGAGGCCGATTTGTAAGAGAAGGGTTTACTCATACGAGGGTGGGCTGATAAGTTCTCGGCCTGTAAGTGAAAGCACAAGATTTTTGACAAAATTTCATATTATTTTTCAATGTAGTTCCCCTGCAACTTAATACATTTAAGACACTACTTTTCTGTGCGAACTCTTTAGTGCAGACCTGTACGAGGGTGGTTCGAAAAGTTCTCGACCTGACAAAGAAAATACAAGAATTTTAACAATATTTCATTTTATTTTTCAACTTGCAATGCAATACATTTCAAAAGAGTCTTGAGAAATGTTCATTCTTTGGCGTTTTGGGTCGACGTTCAATAAATGCGGCACGCATCGAGCGGAAAGCTTTTTTCACACCCAAAACATCGTGTAAAATGTAGTGAACACGGTGTATCCAAATGTTTGCAATGTCGGCAAGTTCGCGTATCTTAATTGGCGATCATTTAATACGGCATTGTGAATTTTTTGGACAATTTCGTCGGTCGTAGCGGTTTTTGGACGTCCTGAACGTTCATCGTCGTGAATTGATTTCCTACCATGTTTAAATTCAGCATCCCACTTTTTTATCGTCGAATATGAAGGACAACAATCCTTTAAGGTGGAAAGTAACTCTTTTTGTACGTCCGTGGGAGTTAAACATTTTTTAACAAAGTATTTTATGACAGCTCGAACTTTAATTTTTTTCCTTTTTAGAAAATGCCAAAACTTGTTTGCTTTACTTTATCACCAAGCAATAACCAATAAACTCACGCGTATGAACCTCGGCAGCATGTCATCTAAAAGATCATACTTTACAAACATCATTCTCATTTTGTCATACTTGTAACTTGTTCCATCTCTGTGTCAGGCAGATAACTTATCAGCCTACACTCGTAATTGAAAAACTTAAGACAGGGTATGGTAGAGTCCTAAACGTAGACCTACCCGACCCGAACCCGAAAATTCTATTTAAAATCAACTCGAAACCCAACACGAACACCACAAAAAAAAAAAAAAAAAAAAAAAAAAAAAAAAAAAAAAAAAAAAAAATCGTCAATACGAAACCCGAAAGGGAAGAAATTAATCTCATATTCTAAGACAATTATGAAAAAATAGTCTACAATTATATCTCTAATATAATTTTTAATGTTGAAAAATGAACATGTATAGACACATTAATATTCAAATATATAGTTTTTTTCATGGGAAGGAATATTGTAGACTTTATTGAAAAATCAGGCCAACCCAAACCCGGCCCACAAGTCAAATCCTAACAACCCAACCCAACCCAATCTGCAAGAATCAAATCGTAACCTGTGACCGAGCTGAACCCGAAACAATTAAAGTCCACTTGACCGAACCCAACTCATACCGAAAAAAATGTAGCGTTGCAGGGTTAGGGTAAAATAGGGTTAACCGACTCAATGCAGGACTTCAATCCGAATCCAAAATGGAAGAAAATGAATTCCATATTTTAATCTAATTCTGGAAAATTAGTATACAATTATATCTCTAATATAATTTTTCTATGCTGAAAAATTAACGCCTATATTATATATATATAGATAGATAGATACTTATTTATGTTCAAATATATAGCTCTTTTTATATGAAAAAATATTCTAGACTTTATTGAAAAATCGGTCCAAACCGAATCCGACCCGCAATAATCAAATCGTAACCCGTAACTGACCTGAACCCGAAACAATTAAAGTCAACTTGACCCGAACCCTTAAAGAAATAATTTGCAACAACCTGACCAGACCCAAACTGCGGGTCGGGACGGGTTAACATTGGATTACTCGACCCAATGCAGGACTCTAAACTACGGGTAGGAAAAATTATTGGGAGCCGCTGTAGCTCTAAATATTTCTTCTGTTATCTGAAAATAATGAAAACGTATTGAAAACGCCACCCCCTAGCGATAGTTCTTCCAAACAATGTATTTTATACTTTGATCATTTCTTCCATCCTACAACGTGCTATTTTAAACGATCTTAGTATTTCAGCGGAATAGACCTCAATAAAACTTTCTGGATTTATCCTCTTGTACAAATTAAATGAGCGAGATTCGGGGGTCAGGGGATCGATGAGAGAAACAGATTAGCCACCGCCTCACTGACGTCATGTACTGTCCCCTTTGCGCTAGTATTTCTCCCTCTGGAACATCCGTTGACAAGAAATTCGAAAAGTAATAGTCACTTTTCGTCTTTACGGCGCCAGACTGAAATCAATACTCAACATAGAAAGTTGATGAATTATCAGACATACGATGAAAATCGAAACGGAAAGAAAGCCCTTTATTAAATACATTATGTGGAAGTTGAAAACCAACTGGAAAAAGATAAAGGGACATTTTTAGAACATTTCTATTATCATATCAAGTGACATAAAAAATTACTTAAGATAAATGATGACGAATGAAATAACAGTATAAAGAAATGTTTTCTTTGGAGTTTGTATTAGAGACATAATTTATACAGGGTGATCCGAAAAGTCACACAACTCATGAAAAATATTTCGTTTACTAAAATACAATCATGATCGTGACTCAATTTACAAACATAAACTAAATTAAAAAATTAACAATACTGAGAAACAAAACTGCAAAACATTGTTTGCAAAAACATTCCACACTCTATCGTTGACCTGAAAACAAACATTGAACATGAGATTAAAAAAATAAGTGTTTCAACATTGAGAATAGTGGCCTCAAATTTGAAAAAATCCACACTTCTATTGCGTGATTTATATCAAAAACTAATCAGTACCAATTTATATCAGGATCAAACTGAATATAAAGTTGTATTAAACTCCGTGCAATAGTTCTTGAGATTGGGCGCACATAAATGTTTTGTCACAGACAGACATTTTCTACAAACAGTCAAATCGTATTCAGAACCTTCTAAAACGTATAAATCCGCCGAAAATCGGAAGTCGAAAATTTTCATGAATCCAATACTTTTTTTCTTTTAAAGATAGAAGAAAGTAAAAATGAATGAAAATCAAGATAAGAATAAATAGTTTATTTTAAATAATGAGAAAATCTGGTTATACTATATACAACGAAAGAATATTTCCCCCTGAAAACAAAATCTGAAAAGACACACCTGTAAGATTCTACTTAAGAAAGTGGTTTAAACTTTTAAGACTCCTATAAAAGTTGGCGTATATATATATATTTCAGAAGTTACTACATTTTTACATTATCTTAGTATTTCAATTATTAAGTTTTAAATAGACATGATGTTCTACATCGGCTAGGTAACCTAATTTTATACGAGTTGTAATTTTCTAACTGGACGAAAAATGTCCTCGCCAGGATTCGAACCAGGGATCTCTTGGCTGAAGCTGCCAATGCTTTAGCAACTGAGTTAATTGTGTTAAAATTAATCTAGTGTAATCACGTATCCACCGTTTACTGGAGTTACAAATTACCTGCGATTTATTCTGTTAAGCTTATTCAGATATCAGAGCAGATGCTATGAACAATAAGGTTAACTGAAATGAATTAGGTCCTCCAGATTCTACCGGGATGGCTCAGTTGTTAGAGCATCGGCAGCTTCAGCCAAGAGATGCCTGGTTCAAATCCTGGTGCGGACATTTTTTGTTCAGTTGGAAAGTTACAACTCATATGATTTATTTACCAATTTGATTAATTATGTTAAAAATAATCGAACCTAATTTTACTCTAACTAAATCTGACCAGGGAATCGGATTCAATTCAGGTTTGGTTTATTCTTTTACCGTGGGGTAGATTGACTCTAAGTTTATGATGCGTGTTGGTTTTGGGTTGGATTTTAGTTCTTGCCGATTGGTTTAAAGTATTCCCGATATTTGAAGAGAAAGGTCAGAAAATTCCTTCATTTAAAAAATTATATATTTTATTATGATTGAATGCATATTTTTATTATTATTATTTTTATTTATTTTTTGTTTTTTTATTAAAGACAAAACTTATATTAGAGAAACAAGGATGCAGACTATAGTTTGATAGTTTGATAATTACATAAAATTATGATACTAATTTTCTTTCATTTCGGGTTTTGGATCTTATTTGGGTTTAAATATTGCGCTGAGCGGTGACTAGTGTGTACATTACTGTACCACTGCGTACAGTGTGTACATTACTCTACCTGTGTACCACTGCGGAATTGCAGCACCGCGCAAAGCAAAGGACAGCGTAAAGCAACAAGAAAACTGTTAGAAACAGTTCAGAAATTGATTTCATCTCTTCCCCCGTTTGTGATATATGCAAACCGTTTGTGATATATGCAACTCGTTTGTGATATATGCAACCCGTTTGTGATATATGCAACCCGTTTGGGATATAAGCAACGCGTTTGTGATATATGCAATTCGTTTCGTGGACTGCCAACAGGTGTCGCCACTACCTGAAATGGAACTTCCTCAAAACATCACAGATGGCAGCACCACAGATCTACAGAGACATAATCACTACAAATGTGCATTTTAAAAAAGGAAAAAACTGTTTAGTCGGCAATAAACCTTTGTGATATGTGTTCAGCAGACTAATACCGTGAAAGAACTTTTAAGAGCTCCTTTTATTAGTTAGTTGATGCTGAAACTACATGCCAGAAAGACATAAGCAATTCGCTCGTCCAATATTAATCAAACTGCGTTCTGGAAGCAATATGCTCTGGAACTAAGACGAAGCACAACCTTTTTTATGGTTTTAAAATACCTTTACTCTTTATATTGTATCCATGTAACATATTTAATCGAGATCTTGTGAAGTTTTTCAGATAGATAAAAGTTTGTTCTCTACAAGTCGTGATCCTTCGATATTCTACAAAGATTCCAGTTTCACTTAATAAATTGAATTTAAATGTTTGGATAACAAGCGCTATTCGCTGTATCATAAATATCTACAAAAACAACTTTTCAAAAGTAGAAAAAGCCAAGCGTAAAAAAAAAGAAAAAAAATGTTATGGCTAAAAAATGGTGTGATATCAAATTTCCAAGCTATTATATTACTTATTTAACTTTTTTCCATTAAATAAGTTATCATATATATAAGTCGAGTGCCTACGTATATGTTAATAGAAATCGATTTCTCCTGTACTAAATACATCCTAACGAGTTTCTGAAAATGCAATTTTTTTCAAATTATGCATGATGGGCTTGGCGGCCATCTTTCCATATTTCTAAGCATCCAAATTTCTAAAGTAAAAGCGTAATATGTTTGCACTGTAATATGTTTATAACAATTTCGAACTTCATATTTTAACTACGGACAGATAAATTAGATAAGACTGATATTTTGAGAAATTGATTTTTACTAGTTTGAAATTATTAATTACTCTAAAAAATAAATCATAAGATGAATCTTTAAGATAAGTCATCATTATCTTAAGACACAATTTTCAGAGCATACAAGTCTATAAATGAAACGCTTAAAACATTTGCTTAAATAACAATTTTGAACTTCGGATTTTAAGTACGGATTTGAGTGTTTAGAATTTTGTGAATAATATGCAAAGATGGCCGCCAAGCCCATCATGCATAATTTGAAAAAAATTGCATTTTCAGAAACTCGTTAGGATGTATTTAGTACAGGAGAAATCGATTTCTATTAACATATACGTAGGCACTCGACTTATATATATGATAACTTATTTAATGGAAAAAAGTTAAATAAGTAATATAATAGCTTGGAAATTTGATATCACACCATTTTTTAGCCATAACTTTTTTTTTCTTTTTTTTACGCTTGGCTTTTTCTACTTTTGAAAAGTTGTTTTTGTAGATATCATTTCTTTTTTTAAAAAAAGATTAAACATAATTTAAATAATCTAAACATGAGAAATAATTTAAAATTACATTTTACTTTCAGTCATTGTTTAAAGGGTTAACTATAAATACCAGTAGATTTTTCAATTAAACTAAATACACTTTTAAAAACAACATACTAAATGTGGCTTGTTATAATACTTGTTATCCTCCGTTAAAAAATATCACTGACTTATCCATGAAATGAATAAAAATGGAATACGTACATAGCGTGTCAGTGCTGCATTTGATATGAAACGTGATATCACGTTTTTTTTTTTTTTTTTTTAGCACTAGCTGGCTTCGCCCACTAGTGGGACCTTAATTTACATCAGGGCCTAGAATCTTGTAAAACCTCGAATAAGATAAACCTCGAACCGAACGAACCTCCGACCAGGTTCCCCGCTGCCTTCGGCACCGGATAATCCAAGGATAATCCCTTAATTTGCACATCGAATAATATAAACCTCTAACCGAACGAACCTCCGACACAGGTCCCCACTGCCTTCGGCACCGTATAGCAGTCCTGCTGCGCACGCTCAAGTTCCATCTTCCACCACCAGGTAGCGCAATCTGTTCTATATGAACCTCGGGCACTGAAATCGTTAAGGCTATAGATGTCGAGTCGAATGAGCTATACCCCGTAGTGATCCAGCCCAAAAAACCAGAGATAGGAAAGTGCACCCTGGTGGTGAAAAAACGAACTAAAATCAGAAAGCTCTATCGATGTCGAGTCGAATGAGCCATACCCCGTCGTGATCCGACCCATAGAAACAGAGATAGGAAAGCGCCCCCTGATGGTGAAAGCTAATCACGTTTAGGGGCAAAGTGGGGGATGAACACCGGAGATGCATAATAGGATTAAGCGGTCACAGACCTTTCCAACGATATATCACATGATTAGTGTCAGGGGGGGGCGCAAAATGTGAGGGTGACACCTGTGATGCATAACAGGAATAAGTGGTCACAGCCCTTTGTAACGATATGTGACATGACGGATATCGTTAAAATTTAGAAAAGTGTCCCCCCCCCTTGTGTAGACAAAACACGCTCCGCCCCTCCCTATAATTTTTGACGCGTCTTTATTTTTAAAATTTATGTTATGTGTTATAAAATATCGTGATGCATAACAGGAATAAGTGGTCACAGCCCTTTGTAACGATATGTGACATGACGGATATCGTTAAAATTTAGAAAAGTGTCCCCCCCCCCTTGTGTAGACAAAACACGCTCCGCCCCTCCCTATAATTTTTGACGCGTCTTTATTTTTAAAATTTATGTTATGTGTTATAAAATATCGTAAAGTTTCAAACAGATAGCCTTATTATACTTCCTAATTTTGTTCACGCCCCACCCCATCTCCTTCCCGAAATGTGACGCGCCACTCTTTTTTATATTTTTTTTATCATGTCTTATAAACTATCTTAAAGTTTAAATCAGATCGCATTGGAATTTAATATATTTGCTGAAATTACTATTATATATAGAATAATATAGAAATAAACCCTCCTTTAGCTTGCAATTAAGATATACGAACAATTTTTAGAATTTCTGAAAGCTGATTTTTATTTATTTATTTATCTATTTATTTATTTTTTGTTTATTTATTTATTTATTTATTTTTGCGTTGCCCTGTGCATGTTTGGAATTTCTTAGCAATTTCTTAGATTTACATTATTTTATTCAATTAAACATTGTACTGTTACAATAAATTTAAATGGAAACTTCACTTCTAAAACAAAAATAACACAGGCCTACAAAATTTAAATTTTTTTCTGGTGTTTTCATGAATTTATGTAAATTGTAAGAAATCTGCTATGCTTATTTCAGAATAATATCCATTTTTATGTATCACGTCAGGATTTCTTTCAATTAAGAAACTAAGAATTTGGAATTTGAGAATATACAATTTACACAACATTCATTTAGAAATGTACAAAAAAAAAATCAGATAAATAAATAAAATCATATATACATATATAAATGTGTGTGCATGTTTTATAAGAAATTATATTCTAGTATATACAGTAAAATTACTTTTCTTTATCATCAAAAGAACCCTTGTATCCTTTAGATTTTGAAAGTGGTTTAGTGTCTCTTTTTAGCCCCCAGCAGTAATCTGCCAACATATTTACATTCCAGTGTCCTTGATAGCGTTTTTCCATGCATTTTATGTCCTGGTGAAATCTCTCACATTGTTCTTCACTCATTTCACCAAGATTTTCAGGAAAATATTCAAGATAGGGGTGCAGAAAATGCATTTTTAAACTCATGTTACAACCTAGTTTTTGAAAATTTTGAACCATTTTCTTCAATGATCGTTGCGTAGTTAGGATCTTTGTAATTTCCTAAACATTTCTGAGTAACGTGTTTGAAACTAACCCATGCATCTTTCTTGATTGATTTAATTTTTTCCTCAAAATTTTCGTCCTTCATTAACCATCTCATATCTGGGCCAACGAACACACCTTCTTTGATTTTACCTTCCGATAAATGTGGAAAAACTTCATTTAAATATCGAAAACTATCCCCTGTTTTATCTAAGATTTTTACGAATTGTTTCATTAAACCTAATTTAATGTGCAGGGGAGGCAAGAGGACTTCTTTTGGATCAACTAATTTCTGCCGAATCACTTTTTTTATATCCTGGATTTATACAACCTCTTGATGCCATATTGCTATAAGAAACTGACAAAACAAACGTAAGATATAAATAAACGAACAAAATAAATGCATGTTCTCACTACAAATGCGCGGGAGAAAATTGTGACTTTTCAGGCAAATATCAATACATAAAGTGGCGCTATCTATACATATATTTCACATCCTTTAGTGCAGTATTGTATTTTAACATTTATTAATGTCACTTTACTAAGAAATTAATTTTTGTTTTTATTAAAAATGTATCTTATTTAATAAATATTACACATTGATTTTATTAAGAGGCACCCCCTTCTTTTTTGTTTTGTGAAAAAACTGTGGGTGTTAGAAAAAAACTAATGTCATATTTGTGATCAGCGTGACTGATTTACTAAGAAAAAAGTGCCATTCTTCAAACCCCAGATTTGTGTTGAGCTGTGTAATTTAACAACTGGATTTCATTAATTTATAGGAAAATGACGTGAAAGGTATTCATGCAAACAAAATGCCTGTCCTTTACCTTGTTTCTTTTTTTTTCTTTTTTTTTTTAAGAAATAAATGAATCACATTTAATTCATTTCAAAAATTTTGTTTACGTTTGGAAAGAAATTTTAAATGCCGATAAGTCTTAATGTATACATTTTAGAAGGTACATCTTCCCTCAAAAACTAATTTATTTTTAAAGATCTTTCTAAAAACGTAAATTATATATTAAAAATATTTTTTAAAGCATAAACACTACGTCTGATTACTTTATTTTACAATATTATAAGAACACGCATTTTATCAGACAATTAAATACACTAAACAAACATGAGTGAAAAGTTAACCGGGGGCAGGACTCGAACCTTGGACCTTGTGCATGCCGTGTTGACGCGCTGCGACAGAGCCACCCAGACCGATATCCTTGAGTGGCAATTTCTCATACTTATTCATGTTGGAAACAGTCATCTGCTACAATTTGCAGTCATATTTAATTGTCTGATAAAATGTGTTCTTATAATTATGAAGTTTTATTTTTTTTTAAATATCTTCAAAAGAAAATGGCCGACTTGCAGATGAAATTTGATGTGGTTATATTATAATCTGTAACTGATTTGTGCTATTTTAATACAGATGGTACATGGTCGTTGGCGGGTTTTATCTCTGTTTTGGCATAATTTTTTAATCGCCAAGTTAATTAACAGTTTTTTGCTAATTAAGAATAGAAAATAATTCTTTTTTACACTGAATTTTATAAAAGCACATAGATTACGTAATTACTTGTCCAAAAATGCAATCTTTTTTTTATTCTGCCCAATATTAAGGCCTGTAGCTTGTTTGAAAAAAAAAGTTTGACGAAGAAAAAAGTGATCATTTTAAGTAACTCAACGTTTTTTAAAAAAAGCTATATCTCTGTTTATAAATCACTTATGAAGATGAGTTTGGTCTTAAATTGAAGAAATTCTTCCTTAGATTCTGCTAGTTTTCGTTTTTTTTTTCTACGACGCTTGGTTTGTTTGATATCTGATATTTTAATCTGGCATGTTTTGTCGATTTAACATTGCGAAGTTGCTTTCTGTATATAAGCATTAGCGGTCTTTATTCCAGTTCTTGGCGTTGTTTGTGTGGCGTTTTTTTTTAAGCTTGGCTTGGCAGAGCGACCGCCCTGCTTGATGGATTACGCTTTATAACAGGTAAGCCAAGATTACATTTTTTTATATAAATAATTAAGAAGAAATTTATTTATCTGGTCCTTTTAATCAAGTAAATATAACTCACGTCCTTTCAGATTATATAGACTGAATAAGAGAGAAAAAAAAAACTAGACCAGAAAAAAAAATAATAATATAAAGCATTGTATTATAAATATTGAATAAGTATTATATAACAGAATTTTTATTACATATACTGGTATTATTTTCTGAGATATATTATTGATATTATTTTTTCTTGGTACATATAACATATAATTATTGCTATTGATCATTGATAATGCAAAAGTAAATAATAAACATTGAATAGAATATATGATGAACAAAACGGTAGATAATTAACCTAAATGAATATTGAAGTATTATATAGGTCATTATGTTGTGATATATATGTATAGACTAATGATAAACATAAATAACTGAAAAATATATATACATATTTATATAACGTAGCATTCAACATTTAATTATGGCTACTTCGTCCGCGAAAGAAATATCGCTTGTCGAAAAGCTGAATGACAGTAATTACGAACTATGGGCCTTTCGAATAGAAATGCTGTTAATTAGGGAAGATTTATTTAATTTTGTTACCCAAAACCCACCTGCAACTCCCGACGATGCATGGAAGAAAAACGATGGGAAAACTAGGGCAACAATAAATCTTTCGATAGATGACAGCCAAATCTGTCATATAAACCGCCAAAGAAATCTGGGACGCGTTAAAGAAGGTGCGTCAAAGATCGTCTAAATTGTTTCTCCTCCGAAAATTATACTCACAAAAATTAAGCGACGGAGGAGACATGAACCGCCACATCAACGAAATTCTAACAATAAAGGATAAATTGTACGCCATTGGCGAAGAAATTCCGGAGACTCATATCGTAGCACTTTTATTGTGCAGTCTCCCTAGATCATATGATCCTCTCATTATAGGCCTCGAAGCTAGGGATGAAAGCGATCTCACTTTAGAGTTTGTTAAGACAAAACTACTAGATGAATTCACGCACCGGGCTGAAAATAAACAATCCAACACATATGCACGTGAAACCGCGTATAGAGTATCAAACAGACAGAACAAAAACAAAAAATATTGCGGATTCTGCAAACGACAGAACCACACAACATCAGAATGCTACCATTTGAAAAATAAAAACCAACACTGCAATAACGCAAGACCTGACTGGAACAAAAATAAAACAATTAATAATTCCAGTAACTATAGAAACAACACTATTGGTCATAAAAATGCCCAGAACAATCCCAAGGAAACATCGAACTATTGTTTCAATAATAAAATTGAAGGTGATCAAGATTTAGATAGCTCAGTTCCCCCCGGCGACGGCAAAACATCAGAAGATAAAATCGAACCCATCTCTGTAAACAGGGCGCAAACACCAAATGAAGAAAAATATATAATTGACTCTGGATGTACTAGGCATGTCGTAATGTCAAAGCATAATTTTGAAAATTTTACGCCAGGAAACTTCGGGGATATTACAATAGCGAACGGAAAGCGGCTATGCTCACAAGGTCTGGGAGACGTGAACATTAAAATAGATTCACAAAATTCCATTACACTTAAAAGCGCACTATACTGTCCCGAATTGCAGAACAATCTGCTATCGGTAAAAAGGGCCACCGAAAATGATATCAAAGTAATATTTGAAAAACAGAAATGCTCGTTCGTGAAGGATAACCACACAATTTTTACAGCTAGGTTAAATGACAATTTATATGAATCACAACCCAAAGACGATTACGGATATAACGCGCAAATTCAAACATCTTGCAGCGATAAAAACTGCATATCCATTTGGCACAGAAGGCTGGGACACAAAAATTTTGAAGCGTTAAAACATCTCGCGAAACACAAACTAACTGAGGGCATAGAAATACACAATTGTAAACATGAAACTGTTTGTACAAAATGCGTCGAGGGAAAGCTATCGATTGCACCCTACCCCAAACCCGCTTCTAATAGATCAAAGGAAACATTAGATCTGGTACATACAGATATCTACGGAAAAATGCATACACAAACACTCAGTGGAAAGAAATACTTTATAACTTTCACTGATGACTACAGTCGGTTTACAATGATTTATTTGATTTCGCATAAATCAGAGGCAATAACAAAACTCAAAGACTTCATAGCCCTAACGAAGAATAAATTCGGAAAAATTATAAAAGCAATCAGATCCGATAACGCAAAGGAGTATCTAGGAGATAGTTTTGAGAGTTACCTATCAGAAAACGGTATAGAACACCAGTTGAGCGTCCCGTACTGCAGCCAGCAGAATGGTGTTGCCGAACGCAAAAATAGGACTATAGTTGAGATGGCGCGCACAATGTTATCTGACGCGAACTTACCGAACCAATTTTGGGTGGAAGCCGTACATACAGCAACATACCTGATAAATAGCTTGCCTACCAAAGCAAACGAAAACAATAAGTCACCTTATGAGCTGTGGAATAACAGAAAACCCGATTTATCGAACATACGGACCTTCGGATGTAAGGCATACGCCTATGTCGAAGAATCGAAGAGATCCAAATTTGACAAAAAGGCCGTTGAAGGCATTCTATTGGGTTACGATAATCGTAGTAAAGGGTATAGAATATACACAGGGGGAAACAACGTGATAATATCGCGAACCGTAAAATTCCTTGAGAACGGAGCGAGCGAAATTGACAAAAGCATAAATGATTCAAAGACACCTACTGAAACCGTGGAGATTGAACTAAGTAATGATGAACAAAATCAAAACGACACCCCACAGCAAAATACCGCTGAACCGCGAAGGTCACTGAGAAGCAACAGAGGTGTCCCCACTGACCGCTACGGGATAAGCGCGAATATCTGTAAAATACAAGATCCGAAAAATTGGGAAGACATAAATAATATCAGGGATCCTGAAATAAAAAACAAATGGATAGAGGCCGCAAATGAAGAACTTACGTCGTTAAAGAAGAATAACACTTGGGAATTGGTGAAACCAACACCAGGAAAACGTACAATAGGGTGTAAGTGGACATTTAAAACAAAATATAACGCACGCGGAGAGGTAGAGAGATATAAGGCGCGACTCGTCGCGAAGGGCTACTCGCAAAAATACGGAAGCGATTACGATGAAACGTATGCACCGGTGGTAGCGCACACCACAATAAGAAGCTTCCTAAACGCCGCCGTGTATAAAAATTTAAATATTACACACCTAGATGTAAAGACGGCATTCTTACATGGAGATTTAGACGAAGAAGTCCTAATGAAGCAACCCGAGGGATACGTTGTAAAAGGGGAGGAAGATAAGGTGTGCAAGCTAAAGAAAGCAATATACGGGCTAAAACAGGCCGCGAGGGCCTGGTACATAAGAATTAACAAGTCATTAAGAAATTTAAATTTTAAGGAGTGCAATTCAGATCAGTGCTTATATAAGAGAAATGAAAACGGGGATATTTCCTATATAATCGTGTACGTGGACGATATTTTAGTCGCCGCGAGCGAAGAAAACACGCGCGATATATACGCGGAATTATCTAAGGAATACGAAATTAAGAATCTCGGCCGGGTATCGCAATTTCTCGGAATAAATATTAAAAGGCTAGACAACGGAAACCTTGAGCTAGACCAAGAGAATAAAATTGAGGAAATAACCGAAAAATTTAAATTGTCCAAATCAAAGCCCACATACACGCCCATGCGCACAGACTATTTCAATGCAGACCCAAACAGTGAAACACTAAGTGACAACAAACAATACAGACAGGCTGTAGGAGCATTATTATACATAGCGACGTTAACCAGACCGGACATAGCTGCCACGGTAAACATCCTTGGAAGAAGGAACGAACATCCCAGAAAAGCAGATTGGGAGGCGGTAGAAAAGGTAATAAGATAACTGCATACCACTAAGCACTTGAGGCTAACTGTGAACAAAAATAAGCCGCCCATACTAACTGCATATAGTGACTCAGATTGGGCAGGAGATAGAGAAGATCGGAAGTCCACAACTGGGAATGTGTTAAAATTAGGGAACAATCTCGTGTCCTGGACATCAAGAAAACAAAACTGTGTAGCGTTATCAACTGCAGAGGCAGAGTATATCTCTGTATCCAACGCCACGCAAGAAATTCAATGGGTTCTTAATCTACTAAAAGACCTAGAATTGCATCAAACTTTACCAATCATAATATACGAAGATAATATCGCGTGTATAAAGTTGAGTGAAAATGAAAAACAGCAATCCCGTGTGAAACACGTAGACATCAAGTACCACAAAGTGAGACATTTAAAAGAAAGCGGGGTGATCACACTGGAATATTGCCCTTCGAAAAGGATGGTAGCTGACATCCTTACCAAGCCCATCCCCAAACCTCAATTTAAGCACTTGAGAACAGAACTTCAACTTACACCACCACAGGGCTCAGATGAAAAGGGGGGGTGTTGGAAACAGTTCAGAAATTGATTTCATCTGTTCCCCCGTTTGTGATATATGCAACCCGTTTGTGATATATGCAACCCGTTTGTAATATATGCAACCCGTTTGTGATATAAGCAACGCGTTTGTGATATATGCAATTCGTTTCGTGGACTGCCAACAGGTGTCGCCACTACCTGAAATGGAACTTCCTCAAAACATCACAGATGGCAGCACCACAGATCTACAGAGACATAATCACTACAAATGTGCATTTTAAAGAAGGAAAAAACTGTTTAGTCGGCAATAAACCTTTGTGATATGTGTTCAGCAGACTAATACCGTGAAAGAACTTTTAAGAGCCCCTTTTATTAGTTAGTTGATGCTGAAACTACATGCCAGAAAGACATAAACAATTCGCTCGTCCAATATTAATCAAACTGCGTTCTGGAAGCAATATGCTCTGGAACTAAGACGAAGCACAACCTTTTTTATGGTTTTAAAATACCTTTACTCTTTATATTGTATCCATGTAACATATTTAATCGAGATCTTGTGAAGTTTTTCAGATAGATAAAAGTTTGTTCTCTACAAGTCGTGATCCTTCGATATTCTACAACGATTCCAGTTTCACTTAATAAATTGAATTTAAATGTTTGGATAACAAGCGCTATTCGCTGTATCATAAATATGGATTACGCTTTATAACAGGTAAGCCAAGATTACATTTTTTTATATAAATAATTAAGAAGAATTTTTTTTATCTGGTCCTTTTAATCAAGTAAATATAACTCACGTCCTTTCAAATTAGATGTATGTATAAGTATTTTTATGCAGTGTTTCCATATTATACTTATTGTTAGTCTTTAAAACTATTTTCAAAACTGATAAAATTATTTCATGTATTTTATATTTGAGCAGAATTTTATAAATTCGAATTTCTTATTTCCATTGATATTTATTTAATCAAAGCTTTTAAAAATTTAAATATTTATGTCATTTTAAAGTTCTGAATAAGTTTTTCGAGTCACTGTTATTAAATTCTTCTAGAGCAATGTGCGATTTTTTTCTGAACTTTTAAATTAAAGCTCTGTTTTAGCCAAAAAAAGGTTAATTTTTATTTAGTTTTCATTTTCGAAAAAAGTACTAGTCATTTATACCATTTTGTTTCGTTTTACACAGAACTGAAACAATTGGCAGACATTTTCTGAAGTAGCACCCCTACTTATTTTAGTTACAAGTCATTACTGATTACGGGTTTTTGTCGGTTTCTTGTTGAAGTGTGGCGCATTCGTATCGGATTGTGGTTCACGAAAATTTTTGCGTGTTTTGGGGTTAAATTCAAATGTTATTTTCGGTGTGCAGGACGCTGCACCACAACCAAGGAGAAGTGTTTCTTGATCTAGCAGGAAGGTTTACGAAAATATAATGTTAACTATTTATATTTTTTTTTCGTGTGTAAATGTTCACATATTCTCAAAGTCTCAAGAACTCCCTTCCCATACAAAGCTAGTCTTTGGGGCCATCGTAATACTTACTCATCATGGTATGCATAATACAAAATATGAAAATATAACATGTGTAAACTATTTATAAAATGCATTGCAATTCGAATAAAATCGTGGCTTGATGACGTCATAAACTTTAAAGGCTCGATTACTGAATTGCGTAAGAGAAACATCCTTATAACTCTAAAAATGATAATCCTATTTATGGATAATTATGGAGTTTTCTGCGTTGGATTAAGCGTCTCTTTACTAATTAAAATATATCTTTGAATTGAAATTTGAATGAAATACAGGGTCATGCAAAATCGAAGAGTGTGGAAAATGTGATTACAAATATCTGGGCAACTCATTATCCGATCGACTTCATTTTTAATGCAAAATTTATGTTTTTTATTGTCTTTTATGTTCACCTTAAAAAAACAATTTTGAAAATTTCTATGTACCATTTATTAGAACGATTATTTCAAGAGTCCGAAAAAGATAGTTTCGGATAATCGAGGTTACTGAAATTCAATAAGCTTCTTTCCATTATTACATACTAAGTAAAAACAAAATTTGAAGTCTCTATCTCAATTTGTTCGTGAGAAAGAGCTTTTACAGGCGCACACACAGACACACAGACAGACGGACGGTATTTTTTTTTTCTAAAAATATGTTTTTCGGAATGTCCAGTGTCTTAAACGTGTAAATCCTTCAAAATTTTTTTTCGATTTTCAAAACGCTTACAAGACTCATCCTACTACGTATGATGGGTAAGTAATACCTGCAATAAATACATACATTAATAGAACCCTTAAAGTATGTTCAATGGAAGCCCTTTTGCGCACCGAAAAAAAAATTAAACAATAACCAAGAATGCAGGATACGCCACCAAAACAATACAAAAGTTAATCGAAAAAGCGACGTCAAGATATGATAGTATGCAACCAGCTCAAAATGAAATAAAATTTACAAATTCAATCCCATTTATAAAGGCATTTTCTTAAAACTAAAAATATAATTTAAAAAAACTTGGAATAAGTACACCAATTGCCCCAAACCCATAGATTTTCAAATTAATCAGATCAGACGCAGAGAAATTTAATTATCAACATACATTAGGAATATACAAGATTGATTTCAATGATAATGAAGAAAAAGCTATTTCATATAGAAGTATGACAAAAAGGAAAATTAAAGACAAGTGAAAGAACACAGAAGAATCACTGCAATAGCCAGATTAAACAACGAATCCCCAATTACAATAGACTTCAATAATGTCGAAAAATTAACCAGTTATAATAATTTAAATTACGCATTACAGACTAATTTTTAAAATGTATTAATAAGATTTCTCAACTCGGTATTAACAATAAATGTCGATTTTCGAATTCTATCCTGTCTGAAGTAAACATTTTCAGCTGCTAAAATAATTTATACATACAAAAATAATAAATTGTTTATTTTACGCTGCTAATTTGCACACGTTTGTCTGTTAAATATTTTGTTGAATATGAATATATTACAGAATTGTTAGCATCTGAAAAATCGATATTTTCTGTTCATACCAGGTTAATAAAACTAATTAGCACAGTGAAAAATATATTATGTGCCAGAGTTAAGTTATGTGCCAGTTAGTTAAAAGTTATGTGCCAGAAAAAGAAAAAAAAATGCAGAAATGTTTTTTTTTTTTTTTTTAATTTCAGAAATTTATCGATTTATGAGGCTTCTGAAAATAAAGGAACGCTTTTCGGAATCTTAGGTAACTCGGCAGAGGTTATATTATATTTAGTAAACCTTTTTGCTAGATCGAGCTACATTTTATTATTTTTACCTCAATAATACTGATTGGTAAAGATATCATACGAACTAGATTTTTCCAAGTGAAAAAATACCCAGACCGACAGTGGATCCCAACTGAGTGAAAAAATGCCGAGACCGACAGTCGATTCCAACTGAGCGAAAAATTGCCCTGACCGGCAGTCAATTCCAACACAGTGAAAAAATGCCCATACCGGAAGTCGAACCCATTTCTTAGGTTTGACCTGGGCATTTTTTCATTGAGTTGGGAAAATTCAGTTCGCAAGGTACATTTATCATTTTTACAGTGTAGAAGAACACACAACGTACTCTAATAGAGTGAATATGTACTGTCTGTGAACTGTCCATTTTTCTCTTGTGTTTGTCTCCCTGCCACATCCGTTGACATGAAACCGAAAAATAATAGTTATACTTTTCATCCTTTCGGCGCCAGATTGAAATCATTACTCTGCATAGAAAGCTGATGATTTAGCAGAACTATGATGGAAATCGAAACAAACTGTCTTTTCTTAAACACATTATTAGTAAGTTAAAAACAAACTGTAAAAATAAACGAACATTTTTATTCGTTACCGAAGTACGGCTGAATCCTTTTAATTCGCCTTTCGATATCTCGACAATACGTATAACTAGGCGATAACATTTTCTTTTTTTCTAATCGTTAAATAATGACTGCTGTAGAACCAGAAAATTATCTTTGAAATAACATTTGGATATGTTATTCAGGTTAAAAATGTTTTCATATCATATTATATATATATATACAGGGTGTAACTGAAATGCTTCAACAAACTTTGAGGGATGATAGTACTCATGAAGATGAACAAAAAATGCAATAGAACACGGGGTCGCAAATGACATTTAACCCTTTCAGGGACAGTGGTATGTCTAAAAAACCACTTAATTTTAATTCCAAAACGCCACAATGGCACCAGAATTTTGCTAAAATCTTTTCCATTTAATATTTATGTGAAATATAGCCTTTTTCTTATTTACAAACAATTTTTTTTTTGTAAATTCCGGTGCCAGTCCATTTTCAGACGCATTTTCTCTATTTTTATCCTTTAAGCCTTTTAGGGGCAAACTACTTTTAGTACTAAAATGTTGAAATAAATGACTGGCACTGGAATTTATAAAAAAATTTGTTTGTAAATAAGAAAAAGGCTATATTTCACATACATATTAAATGGAAAAGATTTTAGCAAAATTCTGGTGCCATTATGGTGTTTTGGAATTAAAATTAAGCGCTTTCATAAACATACCACTACCCCTGAAGGGGTTAAACATCATTTGCGACCCCATGTTCCATTGCATTTTTTGTTCGTCTTCATGAGTACTATCATCCCTCAAAGTTTGTTGAAGCATTTCAGTTACACCCTGTATATATACATATATATTTCTGTAAGTTCACCAGTAAAGTTCGTACATATTGTGATCAATATTCACTGTAAACATACTCGAATTATTATGATATTTTACTACGTTTTTGATGTAGAGTATACGATTCAATCCATATCATCCCATATTATCCAATGTTGATCTATATTCGCTGTAAAAACACCCGAATTAGTATGGTATTTGACGAATTTTTTGGGATACAATCCTTTGTAACGTAGTCGTCGCATCATGCACAATATATATATATATATATATATATATGGAATCGAATATACTACATCGTGATCAGATATAAACTCCTCAGTTTAGAAATTGGATAATCCATTAACTACAATACATATGAAGATGAAAAAAATGTGACAATTATATCTGGTAACAGTTAAATTTCACACACTGCAATTTGCAAAACAGTTCAAATTTTCGTCAATTCATGGCGCTGCATTTAAGCATTAAAATGCTTAAAAAAATTTCAACATTCAAGACTTTTTTTCGTGATTTAATCACTAAATAGAAGAAATAATAAAACTTGAGAGATTTTTAATCTAGTTTTAGATGTTAATTTGAGCATTCCTACAGTTTGAAACGACGCAGCGCTATGTATTGACGAAAATGCCAACTGTTTATTAAAATTACAGTATGTGAAATTTAAGAGATAATATATAAAAATATAATTTTTTTCCTTCATATATATTATGGTTAACGAATTATTGAATTTTCAGATTGGTCCGTCCATTTCTCGTTACCTTGTGTATTGTCATATGTGCTCTTTTAATTTTGAGAGATTAACTTATTTAGCATATTAATTTAAGACTGCTCTCGAATCCATTATTATTTGGTCCATATTATTTATTTATTGTCAACCAACTTTTTGATACATTTCTGAATTCGTTTCTGTTTGCAATCGCAGAAAATTAGAAGGTGCTCCCATTCAAAAACTGCATAATCAAACAGTTTTTCCTCTCTTTCGGTAAAGGCAAAATATTTTTGTGAAAATGCTGTTAAAGTGAGAGTTTCCAACCGAATTTCCGGCCGAAAACAATCCGGGAACAGAAAAAAACTGTCATTGTGACACAACAATGGCTTAAAACTCAATATGTAATTTAATTGTCGAGAATTGAAAAAAAAAAACTGTCCAATTCCAAATCACTTCAATGATTATACCGGCAATTATATTTAAAATACGTCCTTAAATATGTCAGAAGGTTTCGCGTTGTTGAGCCGGAATTTTTTTATTCTTGATGATGGTATGAAGATCGTTTACTCTGTAACTTTCCATTCCTTTCTCAGGTAAATGTTGCTCAAATAAAATATAGCAAAAGCTTGTCAATTACTGTGTAAAAGATAAACGAAAATTATGATGTTCTTAAAACAAAATGGGAAAGTTTTGAAGAAAAGTGAATATGAATTATAAGTAAACTAAGCTCTGTGGCGCTAAAATCCTTAGAGATCATGGCCTACAGTGCCCAACTCTATTTTCTTGGCCATGAGCCCTGGAGTGTATATGTCAGGTGGACAACATAACGAGGGACCTCCAATGTTTAGTTCCCAAACTAGCTTGGCACTCATTTCATCCGCATCGAAGGGATGAAAACGCTTAGTTAATCTTGCCCAGTCTAGAATCGAACTCTGGACATGTAGCGTGACGGCGTGCTAACCACTGAGCCACTGGGCTTCGAATTCTAAATAACTTACCCTTTATTACATAAACTTGATTTTTTTGGTAACTCGTCACCCCCTCTAAACCTGTTTTTACGCTGCATTATTTGGACATTGTATACTTTGTTTTTCAATCGTTACTTTAAAGATTGTACAGGTTTTAACTGCAAAAACTTTGTGTTTTTTTAAACATCATTCTGACTTCATTAAATGATTTTAATTAAATTTATCATCACATCACTTTTTACACTAAACTATGTTTTTTTTTTTCATCTACTGCTTTTGAGAAGGTTTTAGGCGGTAACTTTTTAAATGTAATTTTATTTTCTTATTTCACATTTTTTGTTGGCGCAGCATGTCCCAGAAGAGACTTTGTGCCATTCAACCCTATATAACCAACCAACCAACCATCACCCCCTCAGTCCCCGTTAGTTCCAAATTGCAGGATTCTACTGTAATACGAGCTTATTACAGTATAATCCCTTAATTAATAAATAAAGATTCTTCTTAAGGAAATGGATTAAACTTTTAAGATATTTATACAAATTGCTGAATATTTTCAGTATTTTAATTCAATGAAAGAATTTTACAATTTTCTTTCAATTTTTTTAGAGATATATAAGAGTCCTATATCAGATCTAGGAACCTGATTTTACCTGAACCAGATCCCACACGTGGATGGAATTCAGGCCAGGTTTATTCCAATTTTCCTATTTGAGTTTAATATTGGCCAGAGCTAAATGTAAATTTTAAGACAAAAAGTAAAAAAAAATCTTATTAATCTTACTGCCAATAAGGCAGGCAGTTTTTATTTATATTTTTTTTAACTTAGTCTAATTTTAATCATACATTCTTTTTGCAAAAGTAAAAGTTTTTTCTCTTTCTTTCTTTTTCTTTTTTCTTTTTTAACCAATAATAGCAGATTTTGGCGTATTTTCATCGCTGTCATAAATTAAGACGACAAAAAAATGCAACTACCTTCTTTCAAAATATCAAGAATGAAAGCACTGACTTAAAATATGCAGAAAAAAAGAAAACCTATTTAGGTGGATATTTTAAAACATTCTTTAGGGCATTAAACTGCTAATTTTCAAAGAATAATAATTAGGCTCGAGGATTTAGCAGCAAGCATTTTTCTTCTCTATTTTTATACTTTTGCTTCCTGGAAAGAAATGAATACAATTTTTTTTCGTCAGCTTTTCAAACAAACACCAGCTGAATTTTAAGTACAAACATTGTTAACATTTCAGAGGGATCAAATTTACATACTTAAATAATCTCCATGAAAGAAAAAAATATACATATACTTAAAAAATAGGGTTTTATCTGGAAAATTAAAAAAAATATATAAAATATAATATTTCAAGATGTTTGACAGAAAAGAAGAGAAAAAACAAATACACTACATGCTTCATGCAAAACCGCTTTATGATCTGTCAGAAGCTATTGTAAAAATTGAAAGTAACCTCGCAGTTATGATTATTTATAGTCGAAAACCTTTCAGAGACAAATCAGTCTGAAACCTTAAAAATAAATAAATAAATAAATTTCAAACTAACAGAAATGACATTTAAAAAAATTCGTATGGCAAAGTGATCCATATATTTCAGAAACGTTTTTGGATATTTCAAAAACCTTTTTTTTTTAGATTTCTGAAAACTAAAGTATTTAATGTGTGTATTATTGTGTATTATTTGAAAATAATTTAGATCCTTTACCGATGGTAATCATTATAATCTTCTATAAGAGCCTAAATCTGTTAGAAAAGTGAGTTTAAGGACTGGAATTACATTTTAGCAGCCATATATTGTTCCCGAATTCATGGTACAAATTTTAAGGGTTGGTACAGGACACTGTAACATTCATTTATTGTATAGGAAAACAGAGTCAGAAATCCATTTATTTAGTAAAAATTACAAGGCATCTCACGCCCAATCTGAAGTCGCAATTTCGTTCATACCTTTAACAGTAGTGAGGATACTTTAATGAAATCCTTACAATATCTTTACAAATTCAGGCAAAGTTGCGAATCTGTTGCGAGTGTGCAGCGAATTTTTAAAAAATATCTTCACTAATGTTAAAGTTATGAACGAAAACACGACTTCGGATTGGAGTGAGACGCCCTGTACTTTTAACTAAATAAATGGATTTCTGACCCTGGTTACCTATACAATAAATGATTGTTACAGTGTCCTGTACCAATCCTTAAAGTTTGTACCATGTGAATTCGGGATCATAATAACATAATATCATCATAATATCATCAACTACTATTATATAATAATTAATAAAACCAAAATCTTAATCTCAACAAATGTTAACAAACAGGTTAATTTTAACTGAGTAGCAAATAAAATTCATTAGATAACGGCGTGAATTATTACACAATATTTCGACCTTTTGACGGAAATTTTTAAGCACATAAACTATAAGATGAATATTTTTAAATTGGGGAGCATCAATAGATAACAACATAAACGATAATAATATATTTTAAAAGATAAACATAAACAAACGCTATTCTCAATCTATTGTATTTTGCAATGAAAATATGGTTAAAGAACTCGCATTAATTCGTTAAGAATCAAAAAACATATTATAAATGTAAATTTCAAGAACTATAACAGAAATATGCGTATGTGTGTAGTTCTTACAATAAGGTAAATCTTTATGAAATAAAATCAATACAAATCAGTTTAACATACTTCAGATGGACATGATTGCACATGCAAATGCAAAGCCGGCACTGGCAGAGCGATAACATGTGACCTGCTCGGGAGCAGGCAAAAGGGGCGATTCTTGAAAGTGAGATGAAACATTATAGAAAATATTTGCAGTATTCTTGTCCAGTACTGGGGTAATTAATTGGCAAAACATTTATAGAAGCCTTCTGCACTCTAAAAACGACATTTTCAAAACTGAGCAAAAATACTCAAATCTGAGTATGTCGCATAGTCAAAATGGATCCGAATCAAAATTGCTCAAGTTTGAAACATGTACATACTCATTTCTGAAAACCTGCACACACTGAAAAATAAAACATCATGTGCTCATATATAACTATGTCCATGTTTCAAACAACAGTAAACAACAGCTAGAAAAAAGCGCTAGTGCTGCCATCTCTGGTTCTATTTAGCATTACGGGAGGATAAACTAAATTTGCGTTTTTACCCAGAGCCAACATTGAACTCGAGTCCTACTAGTTACATGGGTTATTATAATTGCAAGTCATCGAATGATTCGGACACATGTTGATATTTTTATAGGATTCATTAATTTGTTGCTGAGAAAATTGGACATTTTTAGCGGGATTTCGGATAGATTTGGTCAGTTTGAGATGGTGGTTACCCAGATAGCAAGCAAGGTTCCGAAAACGGTCTCTTTTCCTTTTCTTTCGATTTTTCTGCAAAGGTATATTACTTTTACCGTATATCACGGTCACAGTAATGTTTTCAATATTATATTTTTGGAATAACCGTCAGAAAACCTACGTTCTAAAATCATTCTTTACACATTCATTTTCCGCGCATGCGCAAATTATTTCGAGATTCAAATTGTCCTTCTGCTTTTTCACTCACTCATGACTCATTGAAGGTGTTATTGACGTGCGAGCAGGTCACATGGCATCGCTCTGCCAGTGCCGGCTTTGCATTTGAATGTGCAATCATGTTCCATCTGAAGTATGTTAAACCATTTTGTATTGATTTAATTTCATAAAGATTTACCTTATTGTAAGAACTACATACAAACGCATATTTCTGTTGTAGTTCTTGAAATTTCCATTTATAGTATGTTTTTTTATTCTTAACGAATTAATGCGAGTTCTTTAACCATATTTTCATTGCAAAATACAATAGATAGAAAATAGCGTTTGTTTATGTTTATCTTTTAAAATATATTATTATCGTTTATGTTGTTATCTATTGATGCTCCCCAATTTTAAAATATTCATCTTATAGCTTATGTGCTTAAAAATTACCGTCAAAAGTTTGAAATATTGTGTAATAATAATAATAATAGATTTTGTAGTAGTATTTAAACTGTAATTTAGTCAAAGTTAATTATTTTTACGCATACGTTTTATTTTCTTATATTTTAGTAATTTATGTTGTATAAAATTTCATTTAAAAATATTCAATAACAATTGTTTTTATATTATGTACGTTTAAGATATAAAATTTTTATTGCATGCGTTGCTACAATATTTTAAAGTATTGTTATTTTTATTACTTTGTTTAATACATTTTATTTTCATGAAGTTTAAAAAAAAGATTTTTAATGATATCAAACTATTTAAATTTTTGACGTTTCAAAATACATACTAATAATTATGAAATATTTTGAAAATGAAGGTTTATATTTTAAAGAAAAAAGGGATAATAAAAAAAAGTCTAAATAATGCTAACTGATTATTATTATTTATTTTTAATTACGGAGCATCAATAGATTTAATTCAGAGCTATATCAATCTGAAAAATTATTGTTCTTCTGTATTAAGTAGAATGAAAATATGCTTAAAGTAGACTGAAAATTCCATATTTTTTTCTAATTTTTCTCAGTAATTATAAAAACACCAAAATTTGGTTTTATATAGCTCTTAAATCTTTATGAAATTAAATTATGCAGTAATGTTTAAATTACTTAAGTTTGTCTATCAACTAATAAATGAAAGCAATTGATAGTGGGCTGACCATTATCACTTTCCAAATTTAAAAGGAAAATATTATCCCCGGTATATTTTAGACTTTATTTTTAAAACTGATTAATGGTAAGAGATACAAAAAAAAATTAAGTTATCTATTTTAATTAGTTCTGTCAAATTCAAACAAAAGTTAGAAAACTTCTGTAAAATAATTCTTACAGTTCATTCTAACAAACTACATATTAGATTTAAAGTTTTTTAATGTTATCAACAATTAATATTTTTTTAGAAGCAATATATTAATTAAAATATAAAAAATAAAGTATATTGAAATTTTAAGCAATTACATAGGAAAGGAATTTTAGCAAAGGAAAAAAAGCAATATATTAATTAAAATATGCAACTTACTATGACTTCTTAAATATAATGTGGGCTAATAAAAATCATTATTTTCATTTTTTTTTCTCTTCAGTATATAAAAAATTAAGCTAAAATTTAGCTTCCCACAGAAACAAAGTAAATGTATAAGTCAGGTTATTTTGATGAAAATCTAATGCCTCTGTCAATTAAGATTTAAAAACTAACAGATTATCAAAACTTTTTTAATTTCCTTTATAGATGCTTATAATAAAAGCATGATTATCTACCTTTGATTGTAATTCTTGTTACAATGGTTAATATGAAATCCTGTGACTAACCTTACATTTCTACCTTTTTGCATGCTTGTCTTAAAACCCTTACAAACTATCTCAGATTGTATCAACTAGCAACCTTTTATAATCCTTGTTCCAATGTTTGCAAACCTTTCAGACAAACCCTTTAAAAAAGCGTCTTGTCAATTACATGTTTGGGTTAAAAAAAGGTTTTAAAAATCAAAAATTGTTATCTGGGTAAGATTGTACAACTATATTATTTATGTGGGGTAAAGGAAATATGAATTATACAAATTTTCAATTCGAATGTTATAAGTATATTTCTTAAATGAAAAAGCGCTCCCTGGATATTGAAATTTAACTAACTAAATTTTCTTTTTGACACATTTTAACCCATTAACGCCACAATTATTTTTCTCTTGAAAGATGAAAATATTGCATTTCATTCAAATGAGTATGAACTGACTTCTATGTGCTCATTTTTGAGTGTTGCCATGTTTTAAAAATGAGTTTGAACTGATTCTAATCATTTTTGAGTATGTCCATGTTTCAAAAATGAGTATGAACTGACCTCTATGTGCTCAGTTTTGAGTATGTCCATGTTTCAATATTCTGAGTATTTCTGGTATTTCAGAATTGAAAGAATTGGGTCGTCCTATTTGAAACAAAAAATTTTCATAACAAAATGAAAACATCCATTTACTCAGATTTGAAAGTGTCATTTTTCTCAGTGTGTGTTATTTTCATTGAATCAGGTATTAAAAGCAATCACAAAGTCTTACAAAGTACAAGGTGACCATAACTGAAGTGACAGTACTCGCCATGCTCTGTTGCGCGACCTAATTACGACAATGTAGCTAAATTTTGTAGGGCGATTAAACACGACGGGGGACGAAGGTTTCTGCGAAAAAAAAGGGAATTTATTATTAATTCCCATAATATATTAAAGGGAGTGAATATATTTTAAGGGAAATTTAATTTGCATCTGAAACAATATTCACTCCCATAAAATATTAAATAAATATTTGACATTATAATTGCTTATATCATATTTTTAGTATTCATTTTTAATATTTTAAAACCATTACTGCGAAAGGATAAAATAGTATGTTATGTTTTATCATCTCATTTATTTTCGATTGAAAAAAAAATTGTGAAAGTCTTGAAAACATATTACATTTCTGTATATTTAAATTACCATAATATGCATTACAACCTCACATTACAATAGAAAAATTCTTAATTATATTCAGTTGATTCAAGCAGGGTTTTAATTAAAAATAATTTAGTTTTCCGGTTGATCACATTAAAAATGTCATTATAATTCTTATCGGAAGACTGAAATTTAAAGAAGCCAAGCTCAAAGTATTCTTCATTCTAAAGAATCTTCGCTTTAGTGTTAACAATAGCATTTTTTTTCGACGTGAAAAGACAATACCCTTTAAATATTTTTATTTTAGTCCGAGTTCAGAGCTGGAAATTTAATTTGCGTCTGAAACAATATAAATTATCGATAAGTTAAACATGTAAGTAAACTCATTATACCATAGTTTTAGAAAAAACATTTAATAAAATTACTAATTTATTATAGAACAATCAAATTTAAAAATAATTGATCTTCAATCTCAAAAATTTCGCAAATATTTATTATTTTTTAATAAGATTTAAAAGATGTGTCCATTGCCGCTTGCCATAATCTTAGATATTTCGGGGATACGCTCTCAAAAATAAATTTCGTCAAAACAAGTTAAAAAAATACAGGCACTAGGTTGCTGGAACACCCCTGTGATTGGAAGAGATTTTTCTGTTTTTTGAAAAAATTTCTGTCTTGTGACTGGGGAATATCAGGAAAATTTGACCTTCTATTCTTGAATTTTCCGTGTTTTGAAAGGAAAAACATACGTAAAAATTCCGTTTCTAATACGGAAAAGTAACACGCAGCACAGTTGCCGGTACACCACTGTGGTTTGAAGAAATTGCAAGCTTGGATTGGAAAATTTCAGGTATATTTTATGTTAGATTGGTGAGTTTTCCGTATTTTGGGGGAAGCAAAAGGGGAAATTTTCGTGTTTTAACGAAAAAAGGCAACGGTAAAAATTGTTCAATTCACGAATTTCTTTTTTTTTTTTTTTTGTGAGAGAGAGAGTGTAGGTAGTACTTGACTAGAAGTGAAAGTTTTTTTGACTTTAATCACAAAAACTAAAAATAAATATTATACTAAAATAGCGTCTAGAAAGATGAATTTGCATTTATACAGATATTTCGGGGAAAGGCAGACATTGACTTGAAGTGTTTTTTCTTTTGCCTTTAATGGCAATAATAAACTTTATAAATGTAAAAAAATGTTATACATCAAATTGGCGTCTGAAAAGATATATTTGCAATAAAAAAAAAGCCACTGTATCTTACAAATACAAAGGTTATTAACCGAGTGTTCATCAGTTTTTTTTTCAAACTGGAATGTCGGTTCTAAAAGGATGCTATCTATTGTCAATTAAGTATTTTCAGCCGCGTAATTTGAATTTATACGTTCAAGAGTAATAAAATAATATTAATTTTAATTCTAATATTAATGCTGTTAATTTTTCATGTTTGTCGATTTTTCCATTTAGTGTAAATTTCATAACTTTCTTTTTCTTAAGAAATTGAAGACATATTTGTCTTCAGATTTCTCTAAAAAGTAATTAAGGTATCAGGATTCATAATCCGGAAACATTTTCCTATTTTCTTTTGTAGGATTTAAATTATTTGCAGCA
Source organism: Maratus michaelseni (assembly GCA_963931845.1). Lineage (NCBI taxonomy): Eukaryota > Metazoa > Arthropoda > Arachnida > Araneae > Salticidae > Maratus > Maratus michaelseni. The sequence continues at coordinate 325,686,206 of OZ007591.1, forward strand.
TCAATTAGGAAGTGAGATTGCACCAGTTACTAACCACCTTAATAATTCACAAACGAATAAAAATAGAAAAGTGCAAATATTTCTAATTATTTCAAGCAATTTCGGATAGCTGAATTTTTAATTCAACTGCTTAGATAGCACAAAATTTCCTGCTAGAATTTTTGTAAATGTGACAGTAAATGAAACGAAATGTGAATCCATATCCTTACAACGCTTTGACTTAATAAGTAAATCCTTCGAATAAAACCAGTTTTCGAAATATCTCCACCGCAGACGATAAGTTGGACGAGTTCATTTTACAAATAATGAGCAGCTGCATTTTCAACTACATTTCAAGTACATTTTTAGTTGCAACTATAACTTGTAAAAATGCAATTCTATGGGCGTTAGATATATTTTCTAACAACAAAAATTAGAATGTATACCCATTAATTCTTGCTTTCTACAATTTTAAATTTCAGTGATCCTGAGACCTGGGCAATTACTAGTACATCTACCCTATACAACCTGTTTCTGGAACATGAAAATGTTTACCTGAGAATGGATCCGAAAAACCTATATTCGGGTTAAAAAAAAAACTGAGTAATCCCTTATAAATACTATTCGGAAACGTTTACAAAAATCAGTGGTCTCAAAAAATTAGATAATTTAGACAAAAATATATTTTTTCTAACAACAAAAAATAGAATGTATACACATTAATTCTTGTTTTGTACAATTTTTAAATTTCAGTGATCATTAACTCGTGCCTGGTCAATTACTGGTACATCCACCCATTAAAATCTGTTTCTGTAATATGAAAATGTTTACCTGAGAATGGATGAAAAACCTATATTCCGGTTTAAAAAAAACTGATTAATCCATTATAAAACTATTCGGAAAAGTTTTTAAAAATCAGTGGTATCAAAAGAAACTTTGTTTTTATAAATGCTTCTCTAAATCTCGAAATTACATTGATTTCTATGTTTTCCAAAGATACAGAAACGCTTTTCGTAATCGTAGGTAACTTGGAAGACGTTATTGTGTATTTTCGTTCGTGGTTAGATTTCCGTTTCTTATAGATTCAGAAAAATTTCTGTTTTTCTACATTGTCCTGTGTCGCCGTAAAGGATTACATACGGAAAGAGAATCCAATAAGGGACTATACTACAAGTTGTAAATTTCCAACTGGACGAAAAATGTCCGGGCCACGATTCGAACGCTTCATTTATACAGAGGTCGAATAAGGTCGAATCCTGGCCCGGACATTTTTCGTCCAGTTGGAAATTTACAACTTGTATGATTACTTTACCAATTTGAAAATTGTGTTAAAAAATAATCTAGTGTATTCACGTATCCAGCGTTTACTGGAGTTCCATTACCTGCGATCTTTTCTGTTGAGCTGATTAAAATATCAGACCAGATGCTTTGATCAATAAGGTTAACTGGATGAATTATGTCCTCCAGATTCGACCGGGATAGCTCAGTGGTAGAGCGTGGCGGCTTCAGCCAAGCGATCCCAGGTTCGAATCCTGGACCGGACATTTTTCGTCCAGTTGGAAATTTACAACTTGTATGATTACTTTACCAATTTGAAAATTGTGTTAAAAAATAATCAAATACTGTCTGTTTTATTTTACCGAAACTCGTCAATAGACCATAAATTTAATTAGTTCACCAAAGTGATTTCAATAATTACCTTTAAAAATATACGAAACCCATAATTTTTTCGGGATTGTTAGTTCTGATATTAATATACCACGTACATTACTCATTTTCATCTTTTCTAATTCATAATAAAAGTTAGCTGGAAAAAACAAAACATTTTACATTTTAAATAGTGATTAACCGCTGTTTAAAAATATTGCTCGAACAATTCATCTTTACACATGTAACGTAATTAATTCCTTATTTGAAATTGATTGACAATTTGAGATGTTCGCCTGAAATATAATATTAAAAATTAAAAATTGATGAAAATGTTTCGGACTCAGCCCTCAACGAAATTTAAACTGCATATTTCTATTCATTCACTTTAAATAGTTATTAAAATATTTTTTAATAAACGAACTTTTCATATTAACGTTGCAATTCTGAAATAGCATTTCAATAAAAGAGCTCAAAGTATGACATTTATTAACGGAAATAATATTATTTTTGTATTTCTAAATTTTAATAAATAAAACTAATAGAAGTGCAATAATTCGTGATGTAACCATGGATACGGAAAATCTATACTACATAATCTCCAGTGTGATTATATTTAATCTTCATATTAACAGAGAATATGTAGTTTAGTTTTTTAAAATGGAACACACATACAATTTTGATAACATATCTAAACAGCAAAGCTGTTTCAAAACTGATGCTATATATTTTTTATATAATGCAGTGAAAAGAGAGGGGATATGAAAACGTCTGTTGCAATATTTTACCTTTAATGAATTTTAATATTATTTTTGTTTAATTATTTTTATACAATCATCTGTATTATCGAATTTCAATGCTAATCGGATCATTGTTTATTAATATACGTACCTGTCAACTTTCAACTAAAGTTCGTACAATATGAGTTAATTTCATTCAGGTTAAAGACGTTTCTAATCAGAAAATATATCTGAAAAAATAATATGTATTTTGTTATATATATATATATATATATATATATAACTTTAAGTAAAATTTAGCCATTGAAACATAAGAAACTGACCATATACATTGAAATCACAATACCAAAGAGCCATGTCAAATTACAAATTAGTAATGTAGTCCTAATAAATGTAACATTATTAATTCAAATTAAGAAGAAAAAAAAATAATAAGGAATGAAATAAAAACCACACTAGTATATATATATAATTATATATATATATATATATATAATATATATATAAATAATTATATATATATATATATGTATATATATATATATATATATATATATATATATATATATATATATATATATATATATATATATATATAATTACTTCTAAGTTTTAATTTAAAAGTAAAATCATTTTGGAAATGAAAGAAAAAGAAAATGCTAAATAGTAATTTTTTCGTCCTTAAAAAGCATTAATGATATATATATATATTATATATATATCATTAATGCTTTTTAAGAACGAAAAAAATACTATTTAGCACTTTCTTTTTATTTCATTCCCAAAATGATTTTACTTCTAAATTATTTTACTTGGTAAAATTGACCCACATTAATCTTGTCAGAAGTAACCACATAGCTGTCCACTGATACGTTTTTTTCTGCTACTACTATTTTCAATAAATAATCTTCGCCTTATTGAAATGCGGGAATCTGTAATTACGTAAGGCGAAGATTAATATTCGAAAATTGTGGTAACAAAGGAATCGTAACTGTTCGTAGCTATGTAAATATTTGTAGTGATTAAATTATTGAGTCAAATAAATAAATTTTAATAAGCAAAAGAGTTAGCAACAGTGTAACATAATGTAATGGCCCATGAACGTCGTACAATTGTAATTATACCATACATTATATAAATAAAAAACAAGGTTTAAAATCATGCGTCCAGCATATAAACTTCGTAAAGCCCTGTTCCGGGATATAACGCGCACTTTCGATACAAGAGCAAGAAAGAAAAATCATGCGTCAAGCATAGATTATGAAACACTTTCCACCGCATTCAGAATACTTTAACAAAACTTCATAGTTTAATAAGGTGAACGATGATGTCAAAGTAAAGAATTTGGAAAACGCATAACGCATTTGATAACCCCATTTCTGTAAATGGCATCAATAGCCCGTGAAATATCCGAATTTTTTGTGCAGTCCTGCATAAGATCTATATATTTGTTTGCCTACTACATAGTATGCTAAAAGTGAGCAGAGTTGAAAATACCGCTCCAAAAATTTCCGTCAGTTAACAGGAATAAACTTGAGATATTTTGTGCTGTCCTGTATATTTGATCTATAGAATGTATACACACCAAGTAATATGAAAAGAAATAGTTAAATTTAGAAACTCATACCACAACTGAAAACGCACTTCCAGCAATTATTGTTTATAGGCAAAAATGTAGTCAAATTCTTTTTTGTAACCCTGTAAATGAATGATAAATTCTATCCACACCATATTCTACAGTTAGAGTATTTCACCTCATTTCATTGTATTTCACCTCAGTGATATATATAAATTTAAATATGTTTAAAATAGTGTAATATCATTAAAATACACCAAAAAGGATTTTTCTCCTTAGACCGTAATGTATCAGAATATTTTTTGAGTGTCCAAACGATCCGTAAATGCTACTACACCATTCATTTTGAATTCCGAACATACCATAGTAAACCCAAATAATATGCAGGGTGATCAGAAAATAAGTATACATTTGAAAATTTAATAATTCACGGAATAATGTAGTTAGAGAGGTAAAAATTGACACACATGCTTGGAATGACATGGGGTTTTATTGTAATCACACAAAAAAAAGTTGAAAAAATGGCCGACAGATGGCGCTGTACAGCAAAACGTCAGTGACGCTGCCTTAGAATCGTGTATAAAAGGAGCTGTATTGAGAGAGAGAGAATCAGACGCACCAGCAATCGCAGCTTCTGGACGTTACCATAAAAGGCAATGTTAGTGAAGCTCTACTATCAAAATGGGGAATTTGCTATTGCAGAATTACGATCCTATCGCCATAGGAAGGGTATTCCAACGGGTAATTGGTATGGTGACAATTGCAGCTGTGAAGAGAATGATGTCGAAGTCGAAGCCACGCATTGTTTAGACGATGGCCCCCGTAGTCGCCGACTGAGCACAAGTGCTAATGTAGCTCAGACTGTTCAGGAAGAAATGGATATTGTAGCGGGTTCGTCTACGCATCGGGAAGTGAGCGCTCGTGAAGTCACACGTCGCACTGGCATTCCATACACTACTGTTTGGATAGCACTAAGGCGTACCCTCCGATGCTATCCGTACAAAATCCAGCGTCATCATGATCTGTTACCTGGCGATTTTGGGAAGCGGAGAACATTTGCGGTGTGGGTGTTTCAAAAGATGGCAGAAGAGGACGTTTGGTTGTCTAACGTGTTGTGGACCAGCAAAGCCCATTTCACACTCCGAGGGTTTGTCAACACCCACAACTGCAGAATTTGGGCTACCGGAAATCTTAAAACTTTCGTGCAAACTCCATTGCACGACGAGAAAGACACGGTTTGGTGTGGATTTACAGCATCTGCCGTTATCGGGCCTTTTTTCTTCCAGGAAATGCGGGATTCTGGTTTTGTAACTGATAGCGTGACGGGTGAGAGGTACGCCGATATGTTACAGAATCACATCATCCCTAGCCTGGCTGATAAACACCTGATGGAAAGCACGATTTTTATGCAGGATGGCACTCCACCCCATATTGCTAGACGTGTGAAAGATCTCTTGCGCACGTTGTTTGGTGATGATCGCATGCTGATGCTGAGCCGCCATTTTCATCATGCGTGGCCTCCCAGGTCCCCAGATCTCAGTCCGTGTGACTTTTGGCTCTGAGGTTACCTGAAGTCGCAAGTCTACCGCGATCGACCGACATCAATAGGGATGCTAAAAGAGAATATCCATCGCCAATTTTGGACCGTAACTACAGATATGTTGTACAGTGCTGTGCACAACATTGTCCCCGACTACAACTATTGTTGAGCCATGACGGTGGACATGTTGAGCATTTTTTCTGAAGAATATCGTCTTTGCTTTTTCATAATTTCTTATGCTAATCATTGCTTTTCTTATCACATGAAGCGCCATCTGTTGGGCATTGAACTTTTTTTGTGGTTAGAATAAAACCCCATGTCATTCCAAGCATGTGTGCCAATTTGTACCTCTTTACCTGCATTATTCCGTGAATTTTTAACTTTTCAAATGTATACTCATTTTCTGATGACCCTTTATATCAATTTCATGGCAATATAACTTCACGTATGTGAGTTAGAGCACGAACAGATGGCGAAAAGACTGACAGACGGACAGTTGTGTTTTCAACTATGTTGTAAAGTGTTAAAAATCACAACACGCACTCTTCTAATTTATTGATGCATTTTAGTATAGATTTCTTACTATCTTTAATATGACATTCATTTGTATTATTTAAATATAATTTATCATTTTTAAAAATCAAGTGATCGTACCCGGGCTTTCCGGGCTACAGAACATAAGTAAAGATCATTTATAATTCAAAACTCTTTTAGGTAGCTTTCAATACAAAAAAGTATAAAGCTACCTATTGCAGCCGTTCGGAGGAAAGCAGTTCCGGAAAATTTCGATATATTTTCACCGATCATGACCCCCAGACCCCAAAACCACCCTCCGTTCAAATGTTGATTTATATATATATATATATATATATATATCTCCATATATATATATATATATCTGACCTTTGTCATACGATAACGCTCGTATTTATAAATCAGTTTTGATGAAACTAATTGTGTGTATTAAGGTCACCAATGTCTCGACCGAGTTCGTTGGCCAGCTTGGTCCGCCATTTTGTTTCAAGATGGCGGCCATTTAAAAATTTAAAACTAAAATAAATATACAAAAAAGTTAAAAATTCAAATTTATTTTTTAATTACGTGTTAGGCCTTGATACAAGGATTCCAGAGCATTTTTTGGTTTACCTCTATCTTAAAAAATGGCTGAGATAGAGCAGTTTGAAATTCTAGGGTGGCTGACATTTTGAAACAAAACAGCACATCAACGCGATTACTCGCAAATTATTTTCTTTCATTGTTGTAATAATTTTCCCAATCATAAGCATAAAACTATATATTCATATCCGTTAGCGCCAAATTCTCGCCAAAATTGGCGACATTTGGCGAAATATCGCCCAATTTGGCGACCAAAATAAGTCTTCATAAATGAAGCCAATTTGGCTGTTGCTCAATAATTTGGCGAACTTCTTATTCAAATTCAGTATTAACGAATCATTTGTAAACGTTTCTTTGCATTTTAACTTGCGGTTTTCGTGTAACATTAGCTAAAATTTTAAAACGAAGGAAAGCTACCTTTTCCTCCCGGTACAGGCCGGAAGGACTTTTTTTTTCATTTATTATTATTATTAGTTTATTTTTTTAGGTTACCCACTAACAATACCAAAAAAGCAATTTTATACGAAACATATTGATTAGGTATTCAAAGCTTCCAGCAAAGAAAGCAACAACAACTTCACGATTTATAGCAACTATTTTGATTCCGATTATTTCCGTTATTTAGGTGCGTTCGTAATTATATAAACACGAAGCACCTATAGACGTCGTCTGGTCTGTCCGTCTGTCCGCATACACTAGCCTAAAAACTACCCAACTGAATGGTTTAAAATTTAACATATATAATCGTTGCTGAATTTTGTCGAGTCATTTCAAATTTTATGAAAATCGAATCAAAACTTAAAAAGATATTAATAAAAGTTTTCCTCATTCTATTAAATTCTATCATACGTAGTTAATTTAATGATATCCCATGATAGGTAGTGATTCTAGGTTACCATGGTGATCATATCATATGTAAGATGGAGTCATATTATTTCTGTATTACTGAATTTAAATGAATTTACTGTATTACTGAATTCGTCTACTAAAATTGTTTAATTAATATAGAAATCATAAAATATACTGACAGTTTTTTGGATAGATGTTTCCGGAGAAATAGATATTAAATGGAAAAAGAGTCTAAATACGGATTTCAAGTTCTGAAATTTTCAAAGCTAGGCTTAAGTTTCCCATTGGAATTTTTAGTAAATGTCAACAAAAAATAAAATGTTGCCAACATAGAATGCACTTATTTTATTACGGAAATTAATCTTATCGTAATAACAGACGATATCATTCATTCACTGAAATAAAAACGGTGATTTTTTTTACACTGTCTTGTATTGGATATTTGCGCATAGTATAATTTTAATGTATCAGAATTGTAAATAATTGTTTGTAAAAGTATATTGGAACTTTATTTCATAAAATAAATTTTTTATATAATATGTAAATCTGCATATAAAATAAATTTTTTGTTCATGCATTTTTGCATGACATTATTTTTGCATTATTTTTGCAACAGCTATCGCACCAAAATATTTATAAAACTAGATATAGTACGAATGCACCTCATTCGTCACGTTTGACGAACAATTTCCAGCTTGTTTAGTTTTAGTCCTTGTTAGATTACATATCTGTCAAATATGTTTTTGTTGTTGTTGATGTTTTTATTGATGAAATTTTAATTTCGCTATATGGAATCTAATCTAATATAATGGAATATAATGGAATATTAGCCTGCTCAATTATTTATCAAATGCTCAATTATTTATATTGTTTTAAGTGCAAACGGTTTAATCTTCCGTTATCGGGGTGAAGGCGGTAGGGATAAGTTAAAAAGTCATGCTTGAAAATTATTTTAAAATCAGCCGCTCTTCGTTTACTTAGAACACGCCATAAACTGCGCTGAAAGCAATGATTCTGAAATTCGAAGAAACAGGCTCGCTAGCAGTTCGGTCAGGCAGAGGACGTAAACCGGTGGCAGAAAAAGTGATAATGGATGTTTCAACTGAAATCAACGAATGGGAAAGTGTAAATGATGAATAAAACATGGCATTTTATCCAAATTATTAATTTTGTCTGTTTCTGATGTTTTTTTTCAATGTACAGCGCCATATTTCCCTCTATCGGCGGTGATTGGAACTAATTTTTTTTTAAAAACACAAATTGCACAAATTGTGCTTATTAGTTGCTAAAATCAGTGTAAAAATTGTTTTAAACTCATAAAAGTGTCCAAATGGATTCAATTGTAATTTTTTTTTGTTGGAATCTTTTTTTCCCATGGTTTTCTTAGCCCACTCACAAAATTTTGTATCAATCCAGTTATTAGAACGAGCTACAGGCGGCTCTGAATAGCGTCAGTTGAAAAAAAAACACCCTGTATATAATTTTTATTCAATTTTTATATTTTATTAATCTGAAGGGACATTATTACGAAATTCAAATTGATAATTAAATATATATCAGTTGAAGGATTTTCTTGTTTTACATTTCATACGAGTTTCCAAAATCTAAAAATATGTATTCTGATATCAGAAATTTAAATTTTCTTTGATGGAATCTAATCATTTCATTTCATATTACGTAATATTCTAGAAACTAAATTTTATTAACCATTAATTAAAAATCATTATATTAAACATCATACCTTATCGTGTGTCCGTATCTCCCATACAAAACAAGGATAACATCACAAAAGTTCATAAGTCATCTATGACCCAATCCGGTAGTTCTAGGTATACAAGAAAAACGGTAGTTATAGTGTTAAAACATAATGAACATTATCTGGTCAAAACCTGAGTTCAGGATTCAATTAACGTCCGAACTGATACATCCTACATTCATAAATTAGCAAATTACAAAGTCGATTGCTTTTTGCTTACACAAATGCTTCACCGATACAGTTTTTCCCCTCGTCGATCGCAAAATTTCATGTTAACATATTTGATGACGTGAAATTCAAAACTAGCCTTATCCAAAATTTAAAAAATCGTATTTTCTCTATCAATCTATTATATTGGTAAATCTTCACTGAAAAAATACTACAATCTGCAGTAAAAGTAGTTTTAGCATTATTTCTGGCAATCTAAAATCTTTGTTTACAATGAAAACCAATGGAATCAGACGTTTTTCGTGATTTCCTCGAATTTTGTTTTTCGGATAATGCAAGTTTTGAAACTCATGGCCTCATTTAAAAATGTAATTAGGTGATTACTTATTGCCCAATGTAATTGTTGAAATATGTTTTTTACCATCAGAAAGTAGCTATATGGCATCTAATATAATATAATGGAATATTAGCCTGTAACAAATGCTCAATTATTTATATTGTTTTAAGTGCAAACGGTTTAATCTTCCGTAATCGGGCTGAAGGCGGTAGAGATAAGTTAAAAAAATCATGCTTGAAAATTATTGTAAAATCCACACATAATCAATTCTAACAACATGCATTTGAAAGTATTTTTTTTTTAAAGGTGCAAAAATTGAAATTTTGCAATGCTTAGAAACTTTTAAAAAAATTAAAAAAGTTGAATTGATCGCTCAGATCATTGCCACCGTCGATATGACGTGAGAGTTACTCATTAACCAACAGTTTTCAAGAAATATGCCCAAGAACGCTCCATACAGAACGCAAAGTGATTTATGTGTGAGAAAAGATATACAACAATTTATGATAAAACACTAACACAGAAAAAATATCCTTAAACAAATACTAATACAAGTACCAGAAATAAATAACAGTAATTATAAATTAAAAATATTAACGTTTTATTATTATTTTAAGCAGCGTATATGGATTTATGTCGATTTTAGTTGTCTAACAGTGTCCTTGAGACGGTTAGATAGTAAAAAATATTAAAACTTAGAACTACTGAGGTGGGTCATACCCAAGATGTGATTTTTTGCTCGTGTCACTGTTTTCTTTCAGAATAAAAATTTGAAAGTACTTGACTTTTAATAAATAGGAAGTATATTGCCTTAACACGAATTTAGTTGAAATTCAACGTGAATACTTTTTATCTACAGATCTGTATACCTAGAATTAAAGTACACAAAATGTAAGTAAAAAAGGCATGAAGCCACATATATATATAATTTTTATTCAATTTTTATATTTTATTAATCTGCAGGAACAATATTACGAAATTCAAATTGATAGTTAAATATACATCATTTGAAAGATTTTCTTATTGTATATTTCGTACGAGCTTCCAAAATCTCAAAGTATCTATTCTGATATCAGAAATTTAAATTTTCTTTGATGGAATCTGATCGTTATATTTCATATTATGTAATATTCTAGAAGTTAAATTCTATTAATCATTAATTAAAAATAATTTTATTAAACATCAAACCTTACTGTATGTCTATATCTCATATACAAAACAAGAATAACATCACAAACGTTCATAGGTCAACTATGACCCAATCCGGTAGTTCTAGGTATACAAGAAACACGGTAGTTATAGTGTTAAAACATAATGAACATTATCTGGCCAAAACCCGAGTTCAGGATTCAATTAACGTCCGAACTGCTACACTCTACATTCATAAATTAGCAAATTACAAAGTCGGTTGCTTTGCATACACAAATGCTTCACAGATACAGTTTTTCCACTCGCCGATCGCAAAATTTCATGTTAACATATTCAAAAAATGTAATTAGGTGATTACTTATTGCCTAATGTAATTGTTGAAATATGTTTTCCACCATCAGAAAGTAGACGTTCGATGCCGACATTGTGGGTTTTTAAAAGGTCTTTTCCTGCATTTTAAGCCCATAAAAACTTTAAAGTTGAGGAAATATTTCAGATCTGTTGTCTTCTTGAAAATATTAAAAAACGCGCGGCGTTGCCCCGGTCCATGTAATATACTTAAATCACTTAAAAACGAAACTCTGGCCCGGTCTCCGATGGCTTCAGCACCATATACTGGCATACTCCGGAAAATATTTTAGTTCCACCTTCCACTGCCAGGGGAGTATTCTATTCTAAATATACCTTTTTCCGAACGAACCTCTGAGACGGGTTCGCACTGCTTTCGGTACCGTATACTAGGCGGTCTGCGCACGCGCGGCAAAATGGAACTGATTTTGAAGAAAATCGCAACATTATTAGCTGAGCTATTGAAAAAAGACACAGTTAGAAAAAAAAAATTGAGAGGAAAATACCGGAAGGAGGAGGAGGAGTGGATGTTCATGTGCCTTTCAGCAAATGAGTAATCATAAGTATCACTATGCATTTTAAATAATTGATTCATTTGGTTAAGCTAGGAACTTAATTTGAAATTTGGCTTAGACTATTATTCGGAAATAGTGGTAACCGCCACTCATAAATCTACATTAATGTTATAGAGGGTGATTATTAAGTTAATTATAATATTTGCAATCAGTTGCGTTGACATCTGAACGATAGTTGCTGAGTTATGGAAACTGAGCACAGTTAGAGAAAAACCTTGAAGGAGGGGACGGGATGCAGCGGATGTTCAAGTTCCCTTCAGCAAATGATTAATTAGGAGGACCACTATGCATCTTTAAAAATTCGTTCGTTTGGTTAAACTAAGAAATTATTTTGAAATTTGGCTTAGACTCGGAAATACTGGTAACTGCTTTCCAGAAATACACCCTGAAGCTATGAATGCTGATTGTTACGAAAATTTAGCAAAATTGAACTGGTTTGGAGAAGATCGAAACATTATTAGCTGTGTTGTGGAAATAAGGCACAGTTAGAGAAAAAACATTGAGGGAGGTGCCGCCAGGGAGCGCGCGGTCAAGATCTCAACAAAAAATCACTAACTTTGGCTGTTGGTCTGCATCAACTGAATACGGGCTGTGTACTTTTATTAGGAACATAAATTTAATTTTTGCGAAAATTGTTATTCGAAAATAGCGGTTTTATCTATATATAAACAGCAATTAAACGCTACAGGTAAAACTAAAAATGTTAAATTTGTTAAATGAAATTAGTTTTGTTGAAATCAGAGCAGTAGATTTGGATTTATTAATAAGAGGGATCAATTAAGGAAAAATCCGTCGCCAAGCGACTCGCGGTCAATTACGATAAGTGCAATATTTAATAAAAGTAGTTTACCCCCCCCCTCCTCTTTATCCCCGAAAATATCACAAAAAATCTGTTAAATGAAGTTTTTTGTATTAGTAATCTATGTCATAATAATATCTGCAATGTTAAGAAAAAGTTAAACTCCGCTAATAATCATTGATTAAGGGGATAAAATACTTTAAAAACATGTTTTTACAATTTGGAAAACTTTAATATTTAATTGTCTACATGTTGTGTTATCTCTGATCCATGGATATTAATTTTTCTTTTTTAATTTCGGATTTAGAATTTTATATATATAATCATTTTCAAATCGATAAGTTATATACTTTACATAATTTTATAGAACCTATAATAGTTCTACTTAAACTTTTATTTCATTCTTTTATATATTTCTCCCTTCAACAGTTGAGAGACGAAATGTCTGGGCTTGTAAAACTAAACGTTAAAATAAAATTATTTTTCTGCAATCACTTTAAAGAAATAAAATTAATACCTCCGGTTTTAATTATCCGATTTTCGCAATTTTTAGAATCTTTTAATCAGGAAAGAAAATGAGTTACGCAGTGTTGTTTTCAAAAATGTAAGTAAATTAGATTTTATAATTTACATGCTCCGTATTATTACATCCATATTTTTATTGAGACAACTGTCTCGCCATCACTTCGAAATAATTATTATCGAAACAGGTGCACTTTTCAAGATAAAATCATTTTATTTTCCAAGGAAACTGTAATTATCTGTTAATTAATATCTGGAGAAATTACCGATGGATTTATTTTATTTATTTTTTATTTTATTTTATTTTTTATTTTTTTATCATAATTTTTTTAATTTAGATCTGAAAAAAATCTGTACCTGTTTAATAGTATTTATCTGTACAAATTACAGGGAAAATTGATAACAATGCTGACATGATTTTCTTTTTAGAGTGCATGGTAGGGCAATATTTCGTACAAATATTTTCAATGTATCGCAAAATTTGGCCTAGAAAAATAACAAGTTGGAAATTGTGTGTCAAACGTGACAAATGAGGTGCGTTCGTACTATAACTAGTTATATAAATATTCAGATCTTGATGATTTTTAATTCTGTGAAATGAATTATATCGTCTGCAGATTAATTTCTGTAACAAAATAAGTATCTATGTCGTTTGACGATTAAACCTCGGAAACTCCTATAAGAAGAATAAAAAAAAATTATTTAAAAAAAAATCAAATTTATTAATAAATGTTTTATTAATATTTTCTAAAGTTTTGATTCAATTTTCATAAAATTTGAAATGTCTCGACAAAACTCTGCAAAGATAATATATCTTAAATTTCAAACCATTCGGTTGGGTAGTTTTTACGTTGTTATATGCGGACGGACGGACGGACAGACAGACGGACGGACCAGACGACGACAATCAGTGCTACGTATTTATATAACTACGAACGCACCTAAAAATTAGACCAATATTGTTTTATTAGTAGACATATTTCTACTGTTAAATATTATCCAATAAAACAATTCGAAAACGTACATTGAAAGATACACATTGAATTTTTAATATAGTTAAATGGAAATAACGAAAAATATAAATAATGGATATTATTAAAGATTTTAAAAGTCCATTCAACTGGAAGCTTCAAGAATTTTTTCCAGCATTGTCATATAATAAGATACTTATAATAATTACATAGCGACACACGTAAATTGCAATAAAAGACTCCATTCCGTTAAAAATAATAATGAAAACTACATTAATTGCATACCAAAGGATTTATGGCTTTGGAATCCTTTAGGAGCTATAATCTGGATATTATATTCTCATTTTCTCCGTTATGCTTTAATCTATTTTCATTCCTGGAAGTGGCCTTGATACAAAGGCTTATTCTTCAACATTGTTTGAAAATGTTTAAGGAGCTTGAATTGTCAGAGGGAAACTTTCATTCTGAAATTTGAATCATATTAGCATTTATAATGCCCTCAGAGATTAAGTTTGTAATAAAACAGAAAGCTAATCATTTTTAAATTTTATGCATATGCGCATATAAATTACCTCGAAAAAGTAATCTAACATTTAAAAAGAATCATTCAAAAAACAGCCAATAAAATATTTTAATCTTAGTTTTAATGTAAAATGATGTCATGTTCTCTATTCTTTCTCTAATTTTAATAGATCTTTAAAGATTCTGTAGTCATTCATATATTAGAATTTAAATATTACTCATTTCATAATTATATTTTCATACAAGATTGATCACACAAGATTGATCATACAAGATTTATCATGATTATTTTCTTTTATAATATAGATTCTGCGCAACTACTTTCTTGATCATAAGTGTATGCCTTCATGATTAAATAGATTATGCTATTGCTAAATTTAATTCAAATAGTTATGTAACTGTGCAGCTGTAAACACTGTTAGGGGATAGTAGCGGTCTTGTGTATTCATTACAAAATAAGGAAATCATTATCAAAGTTAGAAGCTTTCAAGGACAAACAATATGGTAATAACTAGAGAAAAGTTGCCCTATTTAATTAAAATACTTAAATGAATCTAATAATAAACGCGTACATTATCAAGCAGGGCGGTCGCTCTGCCAAGCCAAGCTATAAAAAAAATACGCCAAACAAACAACGCCAAGAACTGGAATACAAACCGCTACTGCTTACTTACAGGAAGAAACTTCGCAATGTTAAATCGTCCAAACATGCCAGATTAAAATATCAGATATCAAATGAACCAAGCGTCACAGAAAAAAAAACGAAAACTAAAAGAATCTAATGAAGAAATTTTTCAATTTGAGACCAAAATTATCTTCATAAGTGATTTATAAAGAGAGATATAGATTTTTTTTAAAAACGTCGAGTTACTTAAAATGATCACTTTTTTCTTCGTCAAACTTTTTTTTCAAACAACCTACAGACAAAAATATAGGGCAGAAATGAAAAAGGATTGCACTTTTGGACAGGTAATAACCTAATCTACGTGCTTAAATCTTGTCCTTCTCCAATTCCATTCTCCAACATGAATATTAAATTCAAGTTGGAATTGGAGAAGGACAAGATTTGGCCTTTTCTAGATATTGAACTAATAAGAAACATAAACAAAGGAACGATCGAAAGAAAAGTATACAGAAAACAATGCAGGTCAAATAATACCATCGCTTACGACAGCAATTCTCCGTTTAAATATAAAATTGCAGCTTACAGATTCTATATAAAGCGTGCTTTCGACATTTGTACAGAACAGTACTTATATAAAGAGTTGAATAAAATTAGATATATTGCAGCAGAAAATGGTTCCCCCCCCCCATTGCATAAATAAGTTAATTTATGAAGCAGATAAGAAAATCCCTAAGGATATTATACACAAAGGGTCTCTTAAATTATGCAAATTTGATTACATACCACAGTTATACGAAAGATTAAGATATACATTAAAGAAATTTGATATCAGTTTGGTTGCAAAACCCCCGCAAAAATTGAAAGTTCTAGTTCATAATAAAATTGATCCCATACCCAATAACGACATCGCAGGAATATACTCTATCCCATTTAGTACAGAAACACAAACTGGTTTATCCTAAATAGGGATGACCACCCGGAAATTTAAAGAAAGATTAAAAGAACACATTTCTGACATTAAGTTTAACCGTCCATCCACAGCTTTATCAAGATTAAATCAGCGACAGATTATAAATATTGATTTTCAAAACGCAAAAATTATAGTTCCTACAAATAACGAGTTTACAGCTAAAATCAGAGAGTCTTTGGAGATTTTATGTAAAGGAAATCGAGTCTGTAATTATTGCTTATCTTATAATGTACCTAAAATCTGGTTTAATATTTTGAAATTATCAAGAACCCCAGCGCTAGAACTAATGGACTTTTCCTGATACACCCCTACAGAATAATAGACTGGCCCGTTAAAATTCCGTTACATATTAGCACAGTGTAAGCGAGAAGCGACATTCGTACGCTCAGCTCAGTCAACAGTTCCCCACTGAAGAAAATCACGTTAGTGATCAAAAGTCTCGGAATGTAAATGTTTGTATTTTGTCACCTTTTAAGCATGTTTAATGTATATTTTATTAACTGTTAATTAACTTGGCAACTAAAAAATTATGCCAAAACAGAGATAAAACACTGCCAACAACCGTGTACCATCTGTATTATAATAGCACAAATCAGTTACGGGTTAATCATATCAATTTTCATCTGCAAGTCAGCCATTTTTTCTGAAGATATTTTTTTAAATAAAACTTCATAATTATAAGAACACACATTTTATCAAACAATTAAATGTGATTGCAAATTGTGGCCGATGACTGTTTCCAACAGGAATAAGAATGAGAAATTGCCAGTTTAGGATCTCGATCTGGGTGGCTTATTGGCAAAGTGTTAGCACGGTACGCTGAAGGTCCCGGGTTCGAGACCTGGTGCAGGTCAATTTTTCACTCATGTTGGTTTGGTGCATTTAACTGTCTGATATAATGTGTGTTCTTATAATATTGTAAAATAAAGTAATCAGACGTAGTGTTCATGCTTTAATATATATATATAACTTCATAAAATTTACATTTTTAGAAAGATCTTTAAAAATAAAATAATTTTTGAAAGATGAGGTTTCACTTCTAAAATGTATACATTAAGAGTTATCGACATTTAAAATTTCTTTCCAAACGTAAACAAACTTTTCGAAAAGGAATTAAATGTGATTAATTTATTTCTCTAAAAGCATGGTAAAGGACAAGCATTTCGTTCGCAGGCTGAGAATTCTTTGACATCATTTTTCTATAAATTAATGGAATTCAGTTGTTAAATTGTTTTGTTTTAGAAGTGAAGTTTCCATTTAAATTTACTGTAAGAGTACAGTGTTTAATTGAATAAAATAATGTAAATTTAAGAAATTGCGAAGATATTTTGTTACTTTTCACCATTAACTACATTTTATAAAGATTCGCCAATCAATGTGATTTAACGCTAATAATAAAAGAGCCGCTAATAATAAAATATCACGTTTGATTTCAAAAGCAGCGCTGACGCGCTATGTACATATTCCATTTTTACTCATCTCATGGATTAGGCAGTGATATTTTTTAACGAAGGATAACACGTATTATAACAAGCCACATTTAATATGTTGTTTTTAAGGGTGTAATTAGTTTAATTGAAAAATCTACTGGTATTTCTAGTTAACCCTTTAAACAATAACTGAAAGTAAAATGTAATTTTACATAACATTCTCATGTTAATTTCATGGAGTAGATTATTTATAAATTATGTATAATCTATTTTAAAAAAAAGAAATGATATCTACAAAAAATAACTTTTCAAAAGAAAAAAAAAAAAAAAAAAAACGAAAGTTGTGGCTAAAAAATGGTGTGATATCAAATTTTTAAGCTTTTATTATAGTACTTATTTAACTTTTTTTCATTAAAGAAGTTATCATATATATAAGTCGAGTGCTACGTATATGTTAATAGAAATCGTTTTCTCCTGTACTAAATACATCCTAACGAGTTTCTGAAAATTCAATTTTTTTCAAATTATGCATGATGGGCTTGGCGGCCATCTTTCCACATTTCTAAACTCTCAAATTTCTAAAGTAAAAGCGTAATATGTTTGCAATGTAATATGTTTATAACAATGTCGAACTTTCGATTTTAACTACGAACAGATAAATTGAGGAAGACTAATATTTTGATAACCGAAAACGAAAATGAAATGATTAAAATATTTGCTTAAGTTACAATTTTGAACTTCGGATTTTAACTACGGATATGGGTGCTTAGAATTTTATGTATAATATGGAAAGATGGCCGCCAAGCCCATCATGCATAATTTGAAAAAAATTGAATTTTCAGAAACACGTTAGGATGTATTTAGTACAGGAGAAAACGATTTCTATTAACATATACGTAGCACTCGACTTATATATATGATAACTTATTTAATGGAAAAAAGTTAAATAAGTACTATAATAAAAGCTTGGAAATTTGTTATCCCACCATTTTTTAGCCACAACTTTCGTTTTTTTTTTTTTTTTTTTTTTTTTTTAAGCTTGGCTGTTTTTTTATTTTTGAAAAGTTATTTTTTGTAGATACTGAATACGCAAGTTTATCTATTATATCAGATTAATGTAGATTTTTATTGATATCGAATTAGTTACAGAAAAGCATTTAGCCTTTTAACAGATACTATTATATGCATTTTATTTATTTTGAAAAAAAAAAAGGTTCTTGAACTATAAAAATGTGCTAAAAAACCTACACAAATACATAAAAAAGACTAATTATTTACTGCGTAACAGTTGCTAAGGAACAACGAATTTGTGAAAAATTGCGTTTCATTAAGCCACGCAATCACAAAAGAAAAAACGGTAGCGGAGGACGTTGTATGGCTAGTGCTCTTGTCTGTATATTAAAGGCAGTGCATCCACGTCGTTTCCTTCTTTGAAATTGCTAGTAATAATATTTGAGGGAAAGTCACACTATCGGTTTCTGAAGATAGAGCTGTTAATTTGCTTTTCATTCTACAGGTATTGACTGTTAAATGTCTTTAAGGCATCATTTGATTATGTACGATCATGATGAAGCAGTTTGGATGTCTGAAGGTTGGGCAAAGTATACACATCAGTAACCAAAGCAAGAAACGTATCGAAGGGTGTAATCTTGCAGTTTAAATGGACCACTGGATGTGGAAATGTTACGAGAAGGCATTCTGTGGCGAGCGTTGTAGGATCATCACACATCAAGAGCATCGGTATGTGTGCCTCGTTGCCAATAAGGACATAAATGAAACGAAAGGTCAGATAACCTCAGACATTGCCAACGCTACTGGTACTTCATTATCTGCGAGAGCCATTTTTCCGTGATTAAATTATGTTGGCTTAGATCCACAGAAGCTTGTTACATGCATTCCACTATGAGCAAATCATCGAAGGGAATTTTTACTTCGATGTAGGGAGCATATTCATTGGGGTTAGAATGAGTCGTTCAGAATCATATTTTCTAAAGCATCCCGCTGCACCATAAACAGTAGTTTTGGGCACCAGTTAGTGTAGAAAGAGAAAGGAATTCATTCCCATCACCAGAATGTACAAGAAAGGGATATATTTGACCCAAGAATGACTGTGTGAACGGGTATCAGGGATAATGACAGAATTCAGCTTCCCATATTTGCAAAAGGTACGGCGACCTCGCAGTGGTATTGCACAGGTGTTCTCCAGGATTCTATCCATCTTTCCCGTGGGTCCAGTTAGTACAGAATTTCTGTTACAGATAAAGACAGCTGAAGTGCACCTCCCACTAACAGGAGACGATTTTGAGCGTATGGCATGCCTTTCTTATTCTCCTGACAAATCCTACAGAGCACGCTTGGGATGAACTCGGTAGACGTATTGCTCAAACACAGAACTCTCCTTACACCATGCACGTACTGAAATTTCCCCTATGAAACTAATTGGACGGAATTCCCAACGCTGTTTTCAACTGTTTATTGAACAGAATGGAAAAACGACACAATATGTGCAACAGTATCGGAAGAGGTCATACTCTATACTCAACCACTCATATGTATTACTTTTTTGCGAGAACAAACATTTTTTGTAACTGTAAAAAATGCTGTAAAAAGCATATTTTGTTTTTTCCGCATCTTGCTTTTCCATGTGATAACATCTGTAACGTTTTCCATAATAAAGGTGCATTAGAACCTTTATTAAATATCTGCTAAGTCTCATTTCTTTAAGCGATGTCTATTGATAGTTGTAAAAAAATGTCTCTGTTCCTGAGCAATTGTCAAGCAGCGTATATTCCCTTCATTGGTCTGTAAAATATAAAATGAAACTTTACAAATTGAACATTTTTTATTTCTTTTAGGAGCGATATATTTTTTTCATAATGATTTTTGATGAAGAATTTCAGAGCCAGGGGAAAAACTCCATTCTGCCTCTACTTTTATATAATAGGCAAATTATAACCAAACACATGTCTTTGAAAGTCTCATGTTGAATTTTTGTCAAATTAAAATGAAAAAAAAAATATTTTTAATACAGGGTTGACACAAATTAGTTGGACAATTTTTTGACTGAATAATTTGAGAAACGTTAATTGTAAGGTACTAGTTTCATAAGTTTCCAGATATAATTCTTATCTCTTTAGTGTTGCATTATCAGTGCTTAAGTCAGAGTTTGCATTAGTCATGGAGGTGTTATTCCATTGTCACCACGATCACCGCCTCTCTAGCCCATAGATATCAGTGTATGGTTTATTAAAGATTAGGTTTAAAGCATGCTCCATCCAAAATCCATTCCTAAATTTAAATTATGAATCAGCACTGCACTTGGTTCGATTGACGTGAATATGCTCACGCTTACAAATATATGACAATAATTTATTTACCGGTGGCACATTTACAGAGTTTTTTAAAACGGTTACACAAACAATTGTAAAAAAAAAAAAAAAAAAAAAAAAAAAAGTAAACTTTGTGTGTTTCACTATGTTATAACCATAACCGTGTACTATTACAGATGTCTGTATAGACGATAAAAAATTATAAAACATTATATAATAAAACAATATAATAAAACATTCTTTTTGTCCAACTAATTTATGTTCACTCTATTTAAAATAAGTCCAGTCAACTAGAACTTTCAAGAATTTATTCCTCCATTATCAAATATCAAGATATTTTATAATTACATGGCGACACACACAAATTGCAATAAAAGACATATTCCGTCAAAAGATTAATGACTTATTACTGTATTTGCATACCAAAAGATTTACGGCTTTCGAGTCCTTTAGAAGCCATAATCTGGATATTATATTCTCATTTTCTCCGTTACGCTTTAATCTATTTTCATTCCTCGAAGTGGTCTTGAAGTAAAGACTTATTGTTCAGCAGTGTTTCGAAATGGTTAAGGAGTTTAAATTGCCAGAAGGAAACTTTCATTCTTAAATTTGATTGTTAATAGCATTTATAATTTCTTTAGACGTTAAAATTACTAATAAAACTACGATTTAATATTCTTTACAGTTTATGCAAATATGTAATCAAAATGTCTCAGAAAAGTAATCTATTTTTAAAGAATCCTGTAGTATCACGACAGCCGATGATAAAAGAATCCCTCTTGTAAATTTAAATATGAAGTTTACTAAATAAGAACTGTTATATACAAAATTATTTACACTTGGAGAGAGCGATATGCATTTTCACTATTATTTATGAACAATAATCCTTCTACAAAACCACTCATATTACTTCTCAAAACAAAACCAATATTTACTCAGATGTACTACCGGCATCTTACCCATAACAGAAAACACCACTGACTCTCTCCTCCTCTTTTCACTTCAATTCACCTCAGGTTGAATTGTTGGTCTCTTCACTTCAGATTACATAAGTTAAAAAAAGTTGGGAAGAGCTTGGTTGCATGACAAATCCTTTAAAATATTAGCCCATAAAAAATTCAATCTTAGTTTTTACTTTAAAATGATATCATGTTCTCTATTCTTTCAATAAATTTCAACAGAGCTTAAAAGATCCTGTACACTGTACAAAAAGTACAGATGTTACTTAATCTTGGAAAATATAACATATCCACGAATGAAAATATACAATGACCTCTTCCGAGTTATTAACGATTCCGAAATTACTTCTTTATCTTCAGAAACCTTACAAACATATATATATTCGAGATTAAAAGAAGCATTTATAAAAACAGTTACTTTTCCTGCCACTGATGTTCCGAAACTTTTCCTAATACTTTTTAAAGTGTAGTAATCAGTTTTCTCAGCCCGGAATATAAGTTTATTCCGAGTTTTTAACGATTCCGAAATAACTTCTTTATCTTTAGAAACCTTACAAACATATATAATATTCGAGATTAAAAGAAGCATTTATAAAAACAAAGTTACTTTTCCTGCTGCTGATGTTCGTAAACTTTTCCGAATACTTTTTATAGTGTAGTATTCAGTTTTCTCATCCCGGAATATAAGTTTATTCAGAGTTATTATCGATTCCGAAATAACTTCTTTATCTTTAGAAACCTTACAAACATATTATGTTTGTAGTCCTTTCAAATCCTTTCGAGTCCTTTCACTATAAATTTTCACATATAAATTAATTCACACAAAATTTAATCACAAAATTTAATCACAAATCAATTAATTCACATAAAATTTTCACATAAAAATTAAAGATTCACTATAAATTTTTACTACGATTTCTGATTTTAGTTCAAATTACCAGCAATAGATGCCGCTGCGAGCAATAGGCGTGCAATCGATAAGGTGAATGAGACCCACTCCATGCATTCAATGTTCAATTCATTCCATGTAATAATATTCGAGATTAAAAGTCGCATTTATAAAAACAAAGTTTCTTTTCCTGCCGCTGATGTTCGGAAACTTTTCCGAATACTTTTTATAGTGTAGTAATCAGTTTTCTCAACCCGGAATATAAGTTTATTCCGAGTTATTAACGATTCCGAAATAACTTGTCTATCTTTAGAAATCTTACAAGCATTTATAAAAACAAAGTTTCTTTTCCTGCCGCTGATGTTCTGAAACTTTTCCGAATACTTTTTATAGTAAAGTATTCAGTTTTCTCAACCCGGAATATAAGTTTATTCCGAGTTATTATCCATTCCGAAATAACTTGTTTATGTTAAGAAACCTTACAAACATATATATATTCGAGATTAAAAGAAGCATTTATAAAAACAAAGTTTCTTTTCCTGACGCTGATGTTCGGAAATTTTTCCGAATACATTTTATAGTGTAGTAATCAGTATTCTCAACCCGGGATAAAAGTTTATCGGATGCTATCAATTCTAAAGTAAACATTTTCATGTTCAACGAACATGTTTTACAAAGAGAGTAAATTAACAGCATTAACACTGACATTAAAATTAATATTATTTTGTGACTCTTCTCCTAAAATGAACTGACTGATTTTAAAATTCAATAACTACCAAACGGTGACAGATATTAAAAAAATTCTTCCAGGAGAGTAATGTATGATATCAGGAGTTTTTTTTACTACGATTCCTAATTTTAGTTCAAATTACCAGCAATAGATGCCGCTGCGAGCAATAGGCGTGCAATCGATAAGGTTTTATTGGTGAATGAGACCCACTCCATGTATTCAACCTCCTTCCTTCGCATTAATGCTGGGTGATTGCTGTTTCTGCTTCTTTTGGATGTATAGTGCTCGCAGCGCCATCTATTGCTGGAAATTGGAAGTAAAATCAGAAATCGCAGTAAAAAAACTGCTGACATCATACATTACTCTTCCGCAAGAATATTTTTAATATTTGTCACCGTTTGGAAATTATTGAATTTTAAAATCAGTCAGTCCATTTTTTAGGACACCCGGTATAATTGAGTTACTTACACTTCTGAAAAAGTTTTATATAGAATTAATAGCATTTTAACAACACATATTTCGGTTTGAGAAAACTGGTTCAAGCATTATACAAACTACTGTCTCAGAAAAACAGTGGCAGCAAAGGAAACTTTGTTTTTATAAATTATTCTGTAAATCTCGAAATTCTATTCATTTCTGAGGTTTCTAGAGATAAAAAATGCCCTTCGGAATCATGGGTAACGCAGAAGAGCTTATTGTATCTATTCGTTCGTGGTTATATTATACTTTCATAGATTAAAAAAAACTCATTTGCCATTTTTGTTCAGTGCAGTCAGCCATATTTAATATTAAAATTTGGATATTACTTAATTTATAATTATGTTTTCTAAAGCATAATTGTGCAAAGATTTTTCTGATAAAATTCTTCACAAGTATTTTCTTAGTTATAAACGGTAAGCTTTTCATGATTAAACAGATTATGTTAGTGGTAAATTAATTCAAAAAACTATGTAATTGTGCAGCTGTAAACATTGTTTTCGGGATAGTAAAGTTCTTGTGTGTTCATTTCAAAGCCAGGAAATTATTATCAAAGTTATAAACTGTTAAAGGCAAACAGTATGCCAAGAACTGGGGGGAAGTTTCTTCATTTGTTTAATATATCAAAATTATTCTAATAATATAGGATGTACATGAAAAGGATTTCGCAAATTTGTCTATTTAAGTAAGACAAACGTATTTTTTTTTAAATAAATTTGTATTAGTTAAAAATAACAGCACGAAGCACTTTCAAAGATAACTATGATATGCATTTTATTTATTTATTTATTTTGAAAAAAAGGGTTCTTTGACCATAAAATTAATCTTTCTTCCTACATAAGCCTGCATATATATATGTTAGTTTTAGCTGCATGAACTAAAAATTCATGAGAAACTGGAAGCTTGTTAAAGATGATGAATAATTGCAGTCGATAGATCGAGCATCATGGCGAGGAGTGTAAAGCAATGAATGTACCCATTTGGGAATTTCTCCATAAAGACTTTTCCAGTTATTCAAATAAAGCGTTTATTCAGGGACAGGAGATAAGAAGAAACAATTCCCACGGGATGAAGATTGTTTTCTAAAGCCCTTGGGCTTGACTATAAATCATTACATCATTTAGTTGATCTTAAACAGCTGGATTAGAAATTCCGAATCATAAAAACGCCAGATAACTGTTTGTTCAGCACTTGAAAACAAGACAAAATTATGAGCTCCGAAGTCTTGCTATTGCTTTTTGTTAGATGCGCGGATAGCTACACAATCGACGTAATACGTACACGAACCAATCAGTAAGAGGTAAAATTTAAGAATTAAGCGGCTAAGCGAATGACGCGAGATCGAGAGGTTTTAATAAGAAAGAATACCAGATCTAGTGGCGCATTGTTTGAAGTTAAAAAAATCTAGCGCGCGAAGCCAGTCCATGGAATAAAAATAACTACATGGCTTTTAAAAACATTCGAAAGGAAAAACTAGCTTCTCTCCACTGAGTTCCTCCACTGGCCGCGTATCAATTTTGAAGGGAAAATTACCCAACTCGCGAAATCAGATCATGGAATAATAATAATAAAAAGAAAATGGCTTTTTAAAAAACATCCGAAATGAGAAAGCGTCTCGGAATTTTATAGATTGGATAGTTGATAAAAGTTACGAATTGACTTAAAGTTTTAGATTCAGATTATGAATAAGATAATTATTAATATACGCGTTTTTAATTTTAAAAGGAAATTAAATAGGAATAAATAGTATTAAGAAATAGGGAAATAATGAATATGTCAAAATTTAGAATAATTTAAAAGGAATATTGCGAAATAAATTTATATAATACATATATATATATATATGTTATATAAAAAATTATTTCCTTCGCAAATCCTTCGTAAAAGTCCTTTAAATTAATCTAACTTCTGACATAGTCAGTATTTCCTTAATTCTTAATAATATTTATTCCTATTTAATGTCCTTTTAAAAGTAAATACCGGTATATTAATAATTATCTTATTCTAAATCTTAATCTAAAATTTTAAGCTCATTCGTAGCTTTTATCAGCTCCCCAATCTATAAAATTCCGAGACGTTTTCTCATTTCGAATGTTTTTTAAAAAGCCATTTTCTTTTTATTATTATTATTCCATGATCTGATTTCGCGCGTTGGGTAATTTTCACTTCAAAATTGATACGCGGCCAGTGGAGGAACTCTTTCCTGTTTTAGCTTCTCCCTCTCGCCTCATTCGCTGGTCTGGAAGTCGCCTCTCACTCATTGGTTTGTGCGCACGTGACGTCGTATTCTGCATCACTCCGCTCAGTGAACAAAACTCGTTCGCATCCTTCGGAGAGGAGGATTTTTGACGTGTTTGGAAGTATAAACAAATATGTATCTGGTGTTTTAGTCCCGCAGAATTTTCATATCAGCTATTTAACATCTTTAAAACAATGCAGTGATCCATCGTGGAGACTGAGGGCGATAAGTTTATACCCGTGGGAATTGTTACAGCGTCGCTCTTATTCTAAATAAAAGATTTGTCTGCAAATTGGCTGGTATTTATGGAAGAAACTCTTGTGTACTCTTTTCATTGCCTCTCCTCTTCGCCGTGATTGATAATATCGACTGCAACTTGCTATATCTTTGACGGACTGCCATTTTATCGTGGAGTATTGCATCTCGTAGTGTCTCATCTTCGTCAAAATGCCACATATATATATATATATATATATATTGGTATGCAAAATATAAAATGGAACACTTCAATTTGAGCACTATTTTTCCTTTATTGACAGTATATCACTTTTATAATTAATTTCAGAATTAATTACAGAAGCTCATTACTGCCTCTACTTTTATTTATTAGCCAATCAAACGCACGTGTTTCAACGTACCATGCTGAAATTTTACACTTTAAAATAAAAGTAATGAATATTTAAAATAAATGCACTCAACTAGAAGCTTCAAGCATTTTTTCTTGCATTGTCAAACACTAAGATTCGTTTAATAATTACATAGCTACATACGCAAAATGCAATGAGACACTTGTTCCTGCGAAAGATTTATGAAAATTACGTTATTTGCATACCAAAGGATTAATGGCTTTGGAATCCTTTAGAAGCCATAATCTGGATATTATATTCTCATTTTCTCCGTTACACTTTAATCTAGTTTTATTCCTCAAAGTTCTCTTGATATAAGTACTTATTCTTCAACATTGTTTGAAAATGTTTAAGGAGTTTGAATTCTCAGAGGGGAACTTTCCTTCTTAAATTTGATTCTTAGTAGCATTTATAATTACCTTAGAGATTAAAGTTTGTTATAAGGCAGCAAGTTAATCATCTTTACATTTTATGCATGTACACATATACAATTTCTCAGAAATGTAATAAAAAAAAGAGTGAAATCTTAAGTATATTTCATTATTTCATAAAATTGTCCACCATTAGTTTTAACTTAAAATTATCTAATGCTATATTATGTTCTTTATTCTTTTCTGTTTTATGAATGTACACATACACGATATCTCAGAAATGTAATCTAAATAAAAAAATTAAAAAAGCTTAAATATATTTTATTATCCCATAAAATAGTACACTGTTAGTTAACTTATAATTATCTAATGTTATATGATGTTCTTAATTCTTTTCTATTTTATGCATGTACACATACACGATATCTCATAAATGTAATCTAAAATTGAAAAAAAAATAATAATAAAACCTCTTAAATATATTTTATTTATCAAATAAAATAGTTCACGAATAGTTTTAACTTAAAATTATCTAATGTTATATTATGTCCGTTATTCTTTTCTATTTTATGAAAGTACACATACACGATATCTCAGCAATTTAATCTAAAATTGAAAAAAAATAATAATAATAAAACCTCTTAAATATATTTCATTTATCAAATAAAATATTTCACGAATAGTTTTAACTTAAAATTATCTAATGTTATATTATGTTCTTTATTCTTTTCTATTTTATGCAAGTACACATACACGATATCTCAGCAACGTAATCTAAAATTGAAAAAAATATATAATAAAACCTCTTAAATATATTTCATTTATCAAATAAAATAATTCACGAATAGTTTTAACTTAAAACTATCTAATGTTATATTATGTCCGTTATTCTTTTCTATTTTATGCAAGTACACATACACGATATCTCAGCAATGTAATCTAAAATTGAAAAAAAATAATAATAAAACCTCTTAAATATATTTCATTTATCAAATAAAATAGTTCACGAATAGTTTTAACTTAAAACTATCTAATGTTATATTATGTTCTTTATTCTTTTCTATTTTATGCAAGTACACATACACGATATCTCAGCAACGTAATCTAAAATTGAAAAAAAAATATAATAAAACCTCTTAAATATATTTCATTTATCAAATAAAATAATTCACGAATAGTTTTAACTTAAAATTATCTAATGTTATATTATGTCCGTTATTCTTTTCTATTTTATGCAAGTACACATACACGATATCTCAGAAATGTAATCTAAAATTGAAAAAATAATAATAATAAAACCTCTTAAATATATTTCATTTATCAAATAAAATAGTTCACGAATAGTTTTATCTTAAAACTATCTAATGTTATATTATGTTCTTTATTTTTTTTCTATTTTATGCATGTACACATACACGATATCTCAGAAATGTAATCTAAAAATAAAAAAATAAATAAATGAAATCTCTTAACTATATTTCATTATAAAATAAAATATTTCACGAATAGTTTTAACTTAAAATTATCTAATGTTATAATATGTCCTTTATTCTTTTCTAAGCTTTAATGGAGCTATAGGGAGTTTGTAGACAATCATATTTAATATTAAGATTTGGGTATTACCCAATTTAGCAATATATTATTCAAGCAAAATACAAAAGAATTACTATCATTAAAACGTCTCTAAAGTAAACTGCATTTTTTTAAATAAGGGTAATTCTTCATTAATAGACAGATAATGTTAGTGCTAAAAACAATTCATATAATTATGTAATTAAAGAACCCTAAAAAAAAGTCTAGAAAATGTATGTTGGGTATGTCGTTTTTTGAAGTTTATTAAACTGCACATATATATTGATGAAATACAGAGAAAATTTATTGAATTTGTTTGATTAGAATACATCTTGCCATATTAATTTGAAAATGAATGATTTCGTAGCAGAAGAATATATGTATGAATTAATTATCACTCACTAGTTCACCCTCTCGGCGTTGCCCCGGTCCGTGATATAACCTTAAATGAACCCCAAATAAAAAATAGTTATAATTAGTGATAAAAGTGCTCACAAGAAAACATTAAAAAAATCATTTGTTGTCCAAACCCTTTGAAAATTTTAATGGTAATAAATATAAAGGTTTTACAGTCCGTGTAAAAATTACGTCAGAAATAATGTTATCTGGTTGTAAAACAAATATTTTTTCTTCCTGGGAAAAGGACCCTTTTTTAAAATTTCATGGAAAGAGAACTCCCTCTCCCATTCCTGCCTTCAAAAAAGAGAAAGCACCTCCCTCCCCTTCCCTTGAAATCACCAATTCCCTTTTGTTCACCCCTTTCTCAAGCAGAGCAGGTGGAAGAATGGATGCTGCCGTCAGGAAGGGGAAATATGAACAGAATTAAGTAAAATTTAGAAGGAGTACTTCCTAGCGGTAGGGTTGGGAACAGTGCAGACCAATAAGAGAGCTATTTTTTCTCCAGCGCTTTTTATTCTTTTTAATTATATTTCCTGCTTTATTCACCCTTCAAAAAAATTGAGGCATGCACAGTAAGATCGAATTTGCACTGAAAAATTAAGACTTTTGCTTCTCGCTTTAATATACTGATTATCTCATTCATGTTACTTTCTCAGATTTTCTGTTTATGTGTATACACATTCCTCTGCATCTTATGTAAATTTTGACTATTGGTGAATGAAAAATTAATTTTATTTTGTATATACACATCACAGAGAAAATATTTTGCTTAACTTATAATTGTAAGTGGTTTCTTTTCAAAAAATAAGCTAATAATAAATAGCGGCTCGCAAAAGTTTCATGAATTAAAAAAAAATATATAGAGTTAAAAATAGAATTTGATATTATAGTCAGATTGTAAAGATGTTTGGTTTTCTCAAACTCTCTTTTCACTAACGCAATGTTCACTAACACAATGTGTCTATCTACACAAACTTTAATAAATCATTGTTTTCATTTAGTTTTCTTTAATTTTCATTTGGTGTTTTATCTAAATTTCTGAACTGTTTTTGCATTTAGAGATCTAGGATAGAGTTTCCTTTTTTTTTTTTTTTTTTTTTTTTTTTTTTTCAGATAAAATAAAAAAATACATTTTTTAATGAACTGATTCATCCTTCCGCAACCCACCAAAGCATTGCTCGCGACGCACTCTGTTTTCAGGTTGCCTTTTATTCGTTTGTGTAAAATTTTACAGTTTATTATTCAATCTTTTTTTTAACACTTCACAACATAGTTGAAAAGTGTTTATGAAATCGGTTTGTCTGACTGCCGCACAGTGGGGTATTTGATTCAAAATCCTGGCCAAAAAGGCAGAAATTACAATTTGCAAATTAATTGTAAAACGCATATTTTATAAAAGCTGACTAACTGGTGCGTCGATCTATGTGTATTTTAAGAGTATGAGCCGTATCCGGCGGCTCCTAACCTCAGTTGAAGTAAAAGTTTCTTTGTGAGAAGACGTGATTTTTTGTTATGTATCAGCTTTGTTATTATTGTTTAAATGTATACTTGGACAAGTGCATTTAAATAATTTTACTTTTCATGTAATAAAAAATTAATTAAAAATAAAAATGGGTTAATAGTAAGCCATTTTAGGTCTAATTTATTGAAATATATTCATTAAAATATATTATCTAATATATTAAAACCTTTTTAAAGTTTTGTGGGGGGTTTGTCGGACCATTTTTTTATTATAAATGCATTGGTTATAGTTCTGGAGGCTTTTTTTTATGTTCTGCATATTGTTGCCATTTTTAGATATCAATGTGTATTGAGAGCACTGCAGATCTAATAAAAACCCTCAAAAATCAGCATCTCCATACTATAGAGACCCAACTTTGGTAAATACTAAATGGAAGTAATATATATATTATATGCATCGGTTTTTATAAATAATTAAACATTTATATGTAGTAAAATTAACCACAATTAATTAAACATTATTTGTAAATAATATACAAACCTTTCAACAATTACTTTCCTCTTATAAACAGTAAACAATTAAGTAAACGTTGTATTATCAATTTTTTTTTAAATAAATGAATGCATTTATGTATGTATCACATATAAAAATAAGTGCATTTACTAATAGTAAGTCAGCAGCAATGGTTTTAACTGTAAAACACATGAAAAGTAATTTTGGTCAGAATTTTGCCTCAAATACTCCATTGTGTGCCGTCTGTATCTCTGTGCTCTAACTCGCGTAAATATACTCGGATTGTTATGTAATTGATATAAGTTATTAAAGTTTACTATGGCATGTTTGCTATTGAGAATACAGGGTGTGAAATTTACAATTCGTTTATAGAGACACTCAAAATAATCCCATTCCATTATAGTCAATGGGAAAAAATCGTTTTCGGTGTATTTTAATGGTGATGTTACACTCTACACTGAAAAAAAAAAAAAAATGTTGATTTTACAGTATAATACTGGCACTCCAGCTACCAGTATTATCCCGTAAAATTAGCAGTAATAAACAGTAAAATAAGCAGTAATACACTGCTTATTATACATTATAGAGGTGCACTACAAGATGTTATTGTAGAATATGACGTGCATAACAGTTATCGTTCACTTACAGGAACATACAAGATATTTCGGTTATAGTACTATCAATGAGCGATAAAATCTGGATGTACCTACAGATCATATACAGGTCTACACAAAATAATCCGTAAGCATTTTTGTGTATGAGCATGAATTGCTTAAGCATGCTTTTTAGGTGCATTTGTAATTATATAAATACGTAGCACCTATAGTCGTCGTCTGGTCCGTCCGTCTGTCTGTCCGTCCTTCTGTCTGCATATAACATGCAAAATCTACCCAACCAAATTGTTTGAAATTTAATGTACATAATCGTTGCAGAATTTCAGAATTTTGTCGAGTCATTTCAAATTTTATGAAAATCGAATAAAAAAAAAATATTAATAAGAGTTTTTTTTATTCTATTAAATCCTATCATACGAAATTATTCAGTGATATCCCATGATAGGTAACGATTCTAGGTTGCCATGGTGATTACGTCACATTTAAGATGAAGTCATATTATTTCAGTATTACTGAATTTGAAAACCGAATTTGTGTACTAAAATTGTTTAATTATAGCAATCCTATAATCTACCGACAGTGTTTTGGATAGATGTTTCCGGAGAAATAGATATTAAATAGAATAAGAGTCTAAATAGGGATTTCAAGTTCTGAAATTTTCAAAGCTAGGCTTAAGTTTCCCATTGGCATTTTAAGTAAATGTCAACCAAACATAAAATGTTGCCAATTTAAAATGTACTTATTTTATTACGGAAATTAATCATATCCTAATTAATAGCAGACAATATAGTTCATTTCACTGAAATAATAACGATGATTTGTTTTTGTTTTTTTTACATTGTCTTGTATTGTATATTTGCGCATAGTATAATTTTAATGTAAGAGAATTGTGATTAATTTTTTGTAAAAGTGTGGTGAAACTTAGTTTCATAAAATAAAATTACTATCCGTAATATGAAAATCTGTACATAAAATAAATTTTCTATTCATGCATTTTTGCATAAGAGTGCATCAGCTATTTCACCATGATCTTAATATTTCTAAAACTAGTTATAGTACGAACGCAACTCATTTGTCACATTTGACGTACAAATGAATGAATGGACATTTTATGGATTTTAAGGGACAATTAATGGACATTTCCAACTTGTTATTGGAGTTATGCATATTTCAGTTGAACTTATATTTAGTTTACTAAGCGTTTTTAGTAAAATAAAAATTCAATTCATACACACAGAAAAAAGTTTTGTTGAATCAACAAAAATTTGTTTGCCCCAACGAAACTTTTTGTTTAAATATGGGTCAATGGAAATTTCGTTTGAATCAACAAAAAAAATATTGTTGATTTTTTTTTGCAATTCCAAAAAAAAAATTTGCATCGTCAGCAAAAAAATGTTTTGTTAATTCAAGTAAAATGGTTCAATTTTACTTGAATTAACAAAATTATTTTTGTTACATAGCTATATGCTATGTATTATTTTAACAATCTATTTTCTTTTTTCAACAAACTATATTTTGTTTGTTTAATCAATAAAATATGTTATATTACGAACTTGTTTTGTTTATACTACAAAAACATTTGTTAAATGAACCAATCTACATATGCAATTTTAACTATTTTTAATTCATTTTCAACAGTGAATTACGCTTGTAAACCTTGAACAATAACAAGTGAATTTTATCGGGCTTTTTTTCAAGCGCAAACCGAGAGAATGAAAATTGTCCATGCCGGGAGTCGATCCCGGGTCCTCAGAACAGCAGCCTGATGCTTTACCACTGCGCTACCAGGAACGATATTTGAGTTCGGCATTTCTCACTCTTATATATGTCGGAACGGCTGCAATCGCAGCACAAGATGGAATGTCATAAGGAGCACGCAAATTTCTGCGGCAAACATGAGACGACAGTACAAAGCACAGCATACGGCAACACATAGTTAATTTTTTATTCATTTTCAGCAGTGAATTACGCCTGTAAAAAGCAGGATAAAAATTTCCTTGTTATTATTCAAAGATTACAGGCGTATTTGACGGCTGAAAATGAGATAGAGCTATTGCAGAAATCACGAAAAATGCAACATAGCAGCGCCACCTGTTGCGCGATTTAAAGTAAAAAGTAATCAGCAACAATTTATATCAGAAAGTAACTGAATAAAAGGTTTTATTAAATTCCGTGCATTAGTTCTTGAGATAAAAACAGCGAAATCGCGTTCAGGACAACCGGAAATCGAAAATTTTCATGAATCCAATTCTTTCTTCTTGCAAAGATAGAAGACGGTAATAAATGGGACAGGGGGAATTTTAAAACTACCTTTGTCCGTCCCAGTGAAAAAAAAGTTTTAATTACCCCAAAATTATGTTAATCATGTAATTATATAGCTATATAAGTCAAATAAATCAAGTTACGTAAGAGAGATATGGCTACTACACAAGAATTTAAATTTTTCAAAAATAACAAAATTTTGCTGGAATTACAAAAATATTGTAAAATTAAAAGAAACAAATTTTGTTAGTTCAAGTAAAATTGGTGAAATTTTGTTAAAATTTTGTACGAGTGTTAACAATATTTTTTTGTCCAAGCAACAAAACCAATTTTTTTACTTGAACTAAAAATTTGGCTAAAACAACCAAAATGTACTCAACAAAACGGGTTTTGTTGTTTTAATCAATTCCTTTTTCTGGGTGTATACAGACCATGCAAAGAACATGATACTTTGCCGTCTATTAGATAGTACTTTCTGAAAGTAGGTTTTCAGTTGTGTTGTACGTTGTTCGCCGAAACAAATATTACTTTAATATGTGGTGTGTATAAAAATATGTTAATAATACCGAGGGTTGTACAAAAAAATTAGCGTACATTTGTGTTAATTGGCGGAAATTGCTGAAGTAACTTTCTAACTCAGCTAAATTTTAGCATAGTACGTGTACGTAGTATATATGCAAATCTATAGATCTTATATACAGGGCTCCAAAAAAGACACACTATACTTTCTTGTTATGAAAGGTCATTGCTGAAATTAAACTTTTCAAACATGTTGTGCAATTTCTAAATCATTCAGGAACAACAGTCGCAGAGGTACCGGGGTTGGCGCGATTTTTGTTTTTCGCCATTTTGGCCAGAAAACACCGTTTTCGGGTACCTTTTAGGCCTGGCTTGTTACAACAGCATGTTAGTTTTATTTTATTATAAACACGGACAAATTAACAATATAATAAATTATAGCATCTTGTAATAATATATTTCTTTGAATTCTAAAAGATGTAAATTGACAACATAATAAATACACAGTAAAATAACTTTTATTAGGTTGCGGTTGACATGTTTCGGCTCACTCCGAGCCATATTCAAAAATAAATTGTTTTCAATTACGCTTTTTAACATTATTTCAAACAATTTATTTGTTTTTGGAAACGGCTCGGAGTGATACGAAACATGTCAAACAACCTAATAAACGTTATTTTACCGTGTATTTATTATGTTGATAATTTACATCTTTTAGCATTTAAAAGAAATAGACACAAAATATTTTATTATAAAACACACACAATGATTAATTTATTATAAAACAAACAATATTTAATTTATTATAAAACACAGGGAATCTCTCTACGAAGCAAATACGAATACGACGAAGCAAATACGACGGTGCCATACGAAGCAAAATCTCGCGAAAATCGCCGGGTTGCCCAGACATAAAATCGCCATTTTGGCGCAAAAATTATACCCGGTCTGCGACAGCAGTACACCATTATTTGCTATCGGGTTGCCATACGAAGCAAAATCTCATCCAAAATCACCGGGTTGCCCCGGCATAAAATCGTCATTTTGGCGCCAGAATGATACCCCGGTGCGTCTGCGACAACTGTACCATTATTTACTTAAAATATCTTATTTCACATTGTTAAACGGTGGAGTTTCGTTACAGTATTTTCGAACTGTTGGAAAGAGTTTCATAATCTATGCTTGAGCATGATTTTTCTTTCTTGTTTAAACTTCACAGTTAAAATTGTCAAATATATCGATTAGGATCACATCCTCTTTACAGATTAGCCTATATTAAATTTCCTTTATACTTTTATATAAAAAAGATATTTTGAGTTAAAATATGGTTTTTCAGCAGTTAACGCTGAAATGACATAAACCTTTTAAATTCCATTTTACTGTTTGAAAATATGTATAATAATGAAACGACTAATGCTTAAAGTCTTATGTCTTACAATGCAGAAGTGTGCAAGAGCCCACATTTTGATAATTAAACAGGATATGAAGTATTATTCATACATTTCTAAAATTAAACGGGATATAAAGGATTATTCGCTTATTATTTCTCAAAATCTCGTATGAATATTGTAAATTGAGTATCAGAATGCTTATAATTTAATCTGACAGTATCTTTCTGAAATTGACGAACAAAATTACATACTCGAAATCTTTAAAATCTGCACGGCACAGTGTGTCGCCATTCCAAATTTGAAACTTTGTAAAATGGATTATGTAAAATGCAATGAGATTTTGAACCAAATACTTATAAATGATGTACTAAGCTTCCGTTTAGAAAATTATAATTTCCATGCAATTTTACTTCATTATAATGTGTATTCCCGCTTTATAATAATGACACATTTCATTTTCAAAATAAATAACACTGAACATTAATGAAAAGTTAGTAGTTGAGACTAAATGGTTAAAAACCTGTTTAAAAACGTTTAAAAATACTTTTTTGGTTATTATTAAATTAACGTAAAACAAATGAATTTGTAAGCGACGGAGTAGCTTATTTACTTAAATCTTCGGAAGAACGTAGTGTTATTTATGATAAAAGTACCCTGATCATGTAAATGAACAATTGTTGTGCGATATTGTAGTACTGTGGAGAAAAATGAATTACTAATTCATTTTTTATAATATTGATCTCAAATAACAGTTGAACTGAATGCTACTAACTTTTATAACAACCTAACCGATTGCTTAAGTTATAATTGAACCAGGAACATCAAAGTACTTTTTCATTACTCACTAAAACTGTTTTTTTTTTTTTTTTTAAAAAGGTTGTTATATGGAATGCAAATATTAAAAGATGTTCTATGCAAGTATAAATACATGTTATAAAATTTTCGCAAGTACATAAAATGGATATAAGTGTGTAAGATATATGTATGTACATTTGTAAGTACGTATTCATGTATGCCCTTTAAGACCTTAAGGTTTTTTTGGTAGATATTAAAAGTTTTGGTGGTTTCCTCTAATTAATGGGATCATATTTGATAAAAAAAAAATAATATAACAATTAAATACCTAATGTCAGGTTATGCTGAGGGAGGACCCACATAATTGTGTGGGTTGAGCTTTACTGCAGCCATTTTTTATTAAACCTACACAATTGTGTAGGCTCGGATTATGTGTGCAAATATTTAAAAATAAAAGTTTAAGCAAAAACCATTGTTGTTTATTAAGATAATTTTCATTCATCACAATGAAAATGTTTGAAACAATTTTTGTTTTTGGACAGTCATAATAAATATCACATACCTCGCATCTCGCTCTGGTACGGCTGGAACAGTTTTGAAAACGGCAACTCCTGACAGTATTGAGATCGTCGAAACAAGGCCAGTGACTAGTTGCATCTAACATCTTACTTTCAGATGGTATCTTTATGAGTGGATTATAGAATTTGGATCTGCATGACTACTCAGAAACATCCTCTTCAATCTCTTCTTCTTCACTGTTACTAAGGACAGGGCTTGACAACTTCTTGCTCGGTAAGGGTACATCCAACAGGTTCTCAGCCCCGTTTAAACTAAACGACATGAAATAAAATGTTTGTTTACGGGGTAACTAGTTTGGTTTGGCATCTCGTTTGTAGAGAAACCATGAATTAACTACAGCCAGGTCAACGAAATGAACCGTTGTTTTACATGCCCACTTCCTTGTTTTAAACTAGGTTCGATATGCCTCCATTTGCTAATCGCGAATGTCCACACCTCTCATTGATGCGTTGAAGTTCTTGTGGATCCTTACGATGGCTGGATAAGAGAAATTGTCTTTCAGTTTTTCTTCTTTCGACCACCTCTTGACGGTCTGCAGCAAGTGACGTCCTGTACACGTCAACGCCAGTACAACATTTTTATTATTTTCCACTCGACCATTATAATTCCATTGTCTGAGACGCGCTAAATGCTCTCTCTTCTATTAAGTGCCGATAAAAAAAATCATTTAAAAATATTTTAAAAATAGCGATTTTTATTAATATCAAGAATTGCAATTATTCTTGAAATGTTAAATGCCGGACTTACACAATTGTGTAGGTTACTAGTTTTTGAAACGTTTGTAAAGTCTAATTAAATTTTTCAAGACCAAAATCAATTGAAATCATGAATACAATAAATTAAAATAAAAATGAAATCTAAGCAAAAACTAAAAATCATATTAAAACAATTTACGACAGTACTTACGATTTGTCTGTTGGTGGCAGATGATATAGTCTTCTTAAAAGCAGAAAAACTGATCTTGTTCTGAAACTAGTGCCATCTAGTTGTGTCTTATCAAAACATCTGAAAACGATTAATTCACACAAATGTGCAAGCTCAGCTTTATATCGCACAAAAAGAGGAAATTGTTTTTTCTTTTACTTTAGGATCATTTGTACAATTGTGTAGGTCAGGTCTTAAAGAGCTATAGGTATGTATGTTTCTATATTGTAAAATGTATTTAAGCCTATTTATATTAACGATTCATTTGTGATAAATAAAGTAAAACATAAATAAAAACTACGACAGTATTACGAGTGCTTCTTATAAAATAAAATCTAAATGATATAGTCGAAATATAATAAAATTTCTTATATAATCTAAGTTTCTGATTTTATATAACGCATTTAAATAATCTTCAAATAAAAATCAATGAGACAGGCAGTAGATATATATTATAAATTATCTTAAAACAATCAGAACATCTTAGAAAAATGGCATAAAGTGACCTATCGGGGAAAGGGGAAGGAAAAAATTCAATGCCCATCTACCCATCTCCTTTCACTTTGAAAAAAAATGTATACAGATAAATGACAATTATCTTTACTGACTAATACTGATTAATAAAAACTGAAAGAAATGAAACAGGCACGTTATGTTGCGTATGCACGTAACAGCGCTACAAAAAGTATTATTTGAAAGTAAAATGTTTATGATTGGGCTTTTTTATGCCCAAAAGACAGTCCATTTCTTTCCAAGCACGCTCCTGCATATCTACGACCGTGTTTACAAGTTCAACAGTAAAATGGTGAAAAGCTGCTGTGTTACACAAATTAAAAGAAAAACTTCTTTAATAACACCATAAAAATAAGAAATGAGCAAGATCTTTCGGAATAAATTTGTTTTTTCCCATTAAACGCAAAGATGTGCTACCGCTTTGCAGGCAGGAGCAAGACTCAGAGTGCCTTCTAAGTAGTAGCACGTCTTCTTTGCGCCTTTTGAAGAAAGCTTTCGAAAGGCCTCTTGCGCATTTCTTATTTTTACAGTGTTATAAAGAAGTTTATTGTCTTTACTTGTGATTCTTGTCTTCAAATTATTTATATTAGCCTCTGGAATACAGTACAATCAGTTTCTAGTATATAACAACAGAAAAAAAAATCCCACATCATGACATCCGGTAATTTAACTTGCTATTCGGACCACTACAGCCAATAAATCGATCTGGGAATTCCATTTTGCTTAACAATTCACTAACTCCTATTTGCTTAAAAATCCTTTTCCTTATAATTAAATCTCTGTGTGTTGATATTTATATGTACAAAGAACATACAAAAATCTGGCTTATTTCCTTACGGTTTTAGTGACTGTCAAAGTGCCAGGGATAATTCACCCAGTATGATACTTTAAAAGCGCAAACTGTACATAGCCCATTAAAAGAGGAAACAACTGTTTACTCAAGTTTGTTAATTTCGAATATTGTCCTTTTTATACTCAGAAAAATAAGCAAAGATTACTATTTGAAAATAATAGCAAAATTCAAAAGATCGTTCGAATGTTGAGAAAAATCCACCTACCAGGGCGTTGGCTTAGTATTCAAGGAGCTGTGGTTAGGGGAGGCTTTGTAAGGTTACTACACAATGCTATGGTTAAAATTCCATTTGTTCCTAATTGCAATAAAATTCTGCGACTAAAGCACGCCAGATTTTTTTTTAACTGAATTTTTTAATATTTGAAATATTTTATGTTTCAAAGCTTCATTTATTAACCCCTTAATCGTCGCGCCCGAGACATTCACGGGCAGCATAGGTTACACCTGTTTTATTCCGATTGCTTGATTCCCACCAGTTTTATAAAATAGTGTTACTGGCTTTATTCTCGTATTATTTTTATCGTCTATTAAACAAGACGAACATTTCTACTTAAAAAAACTGGTGGTAATCAAGCAATCTGAATTTTAAAAAAGTAGCCTACACTTAAAGGGCGCGACGATTAAGGGGTTAAACTTTTTAGAGATCCCTTTTTTTTCACATTTGATAGAAGTTCTTTATTGTTTTCTTTTTCATTGTATTAACCCATTAAATATGAACACGTACCTTTTTATTAATAAAATGCATATTGTCAGCCGTTTTATATTTTATTTGATGTTTTCTGCAAGAATTCCAACGTGTCCACTAGATTCAAATGTGTGAACAAACAGGTGTCTTCTAGAGATGAGTCAGTGTTCCGGCTCGGGTGGGCCTGTTCTCATTCCTTCTGAAACTAAAAATTTTATTTCTTTATGCATAGAAAAAATTAAAAGAACTTTTATTATTTTCTTCTTAAAAACTATTTATGCAATTCCAAGTCATTTTAATGCTATTTTACTGAGAATGAAGGGGAGACAGAAATCGTGTTTTTATATTCAAGTATTAAAATGCTATTTTAAAAGAAAATTTGTGATATTTGCAAATATTTGCAGGATATTTTTTAACTGGATCGTTTATTTTATTTTTTTAATTAGAGATCTAACGCGAACAGAATAACATTTTCTTCTGTTTTTGACGACCAGCATTAGCTCGAGGTTTACGAAGTTTTTAGTCTTCTATTGTGTACAAGTCATAATCGCTCTTGATATAAAATATGAAATCGTATATACAGTATGCCCACTAAAGTCCCTTGCCACCCTCTTAACTTCGGAACGGCTGCTGCTATATTCATAAAAGTAGTGTCTCGATATAGTAAAATAGCCATGCGCTACTCAATGAAACCGCCTACGGCGCCACCTGGTGGAATGCTGCGAAGTTAGCTTTCCTATCTCGAAAACGGAAAGAGATAGAGAAAGAAAGTGATTTACAAAGTTGTAGAGCATCATTTATTTAGTACGAAAATACACCTTATGGACATTAATGCGAAGAATAGATCGGTTAAAACGCGCATTTGTTTTTTCGTGATTTCCTACACTGTGACGTCACAAAACGATCTTAGAAAGAAAAAAATAACTAGTTATTATAATGTACCTTTATTTTAGATGTTCAAACTGATGGATTTATAACCATCTCAGATATCATTAACTGATTTCAAAACAGGAAGCAATTCAAGGACATAAACATTTGAGCACGCAAATAAATACATTAAGTGACAATAAATCATTCTATAATGAACAGACTTTTCTATTTTAGACAAATCATTCTACTCAAGATAAACAATGATATTAATATGTGAAATATGTTCGCGAAATTAGTTTTAATATCAACCCAGGCATGCTGCAACTGTCTGACGTCATCAAAAGAACTCTGATTCAAAAACTCTTTTTATTATTAAGCTTAGTTGCCCTTTTCATCTCAATAGAGAAAGATGTAATAATTTTAATCTGTTGCTGCAAAAGGCAGCTGTATGTAAAATATTAATTGAAAATGTTAAGCCAAAGTTTTAAAATATAATTCTCCATTACAAAAATGATCGTCTCAAGTGTGGACTCAATATAAATAATATACTTCATTAACCAACATTTTCGTTTTTAACACTGTAGCTCCGAAATAAATGGATTAACGCAGTTAAAAATGTGCACCAAGCTGAAGTAGTAGGAATACTGATGCTGAAGAAAGATAAAGGTAAGAAATTACCTATATTATTATATTAATTGTGTTTTCATGGCCAGAATGATTATTTATTTATCTAAGTATTAGCGCGCGTAACCTACAGCGTAGAGCAGAGGCGGCTTTTTTGCCAAAAGTCGATTATGAGACTGAGAAAGTCTCATATTTTAGTAGATAAATAATATTTGT
Source organism: Maratus michaelseni (assembly GCA_963931845.1). NCBI lineage: Eukaryota > Metazoa > Arthropoda > Arachnida > Araneae > Salticidae > Maratus > Maratus michaelseni. The sequence goes on from OZ007591.1 coordinate 325,728,236, forward strand.
GAAAAAAAAAAAAAAAAAAAAAAAAAAAAAAAACTACTGGCCATACATGTGTACACATGAAAAAGAAATTGAAAATTATTGAAAATATAGTTAGTTATTTGATGATGAAATAAATATTGTGCAGTTTTTGTTGATATATATGAAATGTTAAACAATTGAAGAAAACTAGATATATATAAGAAGTTTTATATAAAATAATAAAAGAGCAATTCCTCTTTAATAACAAAACTTAAATAACTAGTAAAATGGCCGCATCACGTGAGATACAGCTTGTAGAAAAACTTAACGCAAGTAATTACAGTAATTGGAAATTTAAAACTGAAATGTTACTGATTAGAGAAGACTTATTCAACGTAATAACCGAAGATAGGCCCACGCCAGTCACAACTGACTGGGAAAAGAAAGACAGGAAGGCAAGAGCCATAATTAACCTATCAATTGACGATTCTCAAATTGTTCATGTTAAGGGGCTTAACACAGCTAGAGACACTTGGAACGCACTTAAATCCATACACGAACGGGCGAACCTCTCTAGTAAATTATTTTTGTTAAGAAAGCTCTATGGAGCCAAGCTCCAAGAAAACGGGAACTTAATCAAACATATAACATACATTCTAGAATTAATTGACAAACTTTCAGCGATCGGGGAAACAATTAGCGACTCCCATCTTTCAGCTTTATTGCTGTGTTCGCTACCCCCTAGTTATAATACGTTAATTACTGCCCTTGAATCGCGAAATGAGGACGAGCTCACACCACAATTTATTAGAAGTAAATTAACAGATGAGTACAACAGAAGGGTTGAAAACACAGACCAGGGTGAAAATTCATCAAAAGCGTTTAAAACGCAGAAAAGATTTCCTAATGAGAACTTTAAAAAAGATAAACAGTGCACGTATTGCAAATTGAGAAATCACACGTACAGAGAATGTTGGCATTTGAAAAATCGAAACAATCACCCAAATACACAAAAACAACAAACATACAAAAATAAATATTACTCATCATCGTTGTGTTATCAACAATCGGATAACCAGATAGGAAACACTGACCGCGAATCAGTAAACACGAGAAATTATAGAACGGAAACAAAACCAGATAAAGGCAGCGACGCAGCCTTTCTAATAGACAAAGCAGGAAAACAAACCTGGATTATTGATTCTGGTTCATCTTCACATATCCTAAACAATAAAAATGAGTTTACTAAGTTAAATGACACAGAAAAAACAGCCGTCATAATTGCCAACGGAAAAACTCTAAACTCGTTAGGTACCGGAGAAACTACATTCACGACAAAAACATCCGATGGAGGCATAAATAAAATTACGTTAAAAGAAGTGTTATATGTACCGGAGCTAGAATCTAATTTAATTTCAGTTAGTAAAGCCACAAAGAATGGATATAAATTATTATTTGATAAAGATAAATGCACGCTGTCACGAAATGGGAAAATCTATTTGCAGGCAAAAATGAAAAATAACCTATACGAAGTTGAATTATTAGAAAATGCAGATAGGAATATAGTAAATATGGCACATGAATGCAAAAGTAAAGACTGCCTGGAACTTTGGCACAAACGCCTAGGGCATAGAAATTATAATTCCATAAAGGAAATGGTTAAAGACGACTTAGCCTATGGCATAAAATTAAATAATTGCAATCATGGAACAACATGCGAAACATGCATACAAACAAAAACAAGCGATGCTCCCTATCCCAAAACAGTGTATAGAAACAAAAAAGGTAGAGTACTCGATCTAGTGCACACGGACGTATGCACAGCGATAGGAACCCCCACAATAGGTGGTAAAACAATGTTTGCAACTTTCATTGACGACTACTCTAGATTTACCGTAATATACTTATTAAAAAATAAAGATGAAGTACAGGATAAACTAATCGACTATATAGCTATGGTTCGAAACCAGTTCGGGATATATCCGAAAGCAATAAGATCCGATAACGGGGGAGAGTACATAAATAGAGGGATAGAGGATTACTTAAGAAAAAGGGGCATTAAACATCAATTAACAGTGCCGTATTGTCCGAGCCAAAATGGCATTGCAGAAAGGAAAAATAGGTCGCTATTAGACATGACTAGAAGCCTACTGAGAGAAGCAGATCTGCCACAAAGATTTTGGGGAGAAGCAATTAACACCGCGAATCATTTACAAAATCACTTACCAACAAGATCGACAAATAAAACCCCATTTGAGCTATGGTTTAATCGCAAACCGAGTTTACACTATTTGCGAACATTCGGGTGCAAAGCCTACGTATATGTGAATAAACAACATCGAGGAAAATTGGTCGACAGGGCTCAGGAAGGATTTTTGTAGGATACGATAACAACTCAAAGGGATATCGCATATACACAAAACAAAATAAAATTGTAATTGGCAGAACAGTGAAATTCATGGAAAGTAGTAAAATTAACCTAAAAGAAAGCAAAGAGACAGAAAACTCATATGACGACAAAAATTACATTGAAACAGAGCTAAACAACACAACCGAAGAACCAACCGCGTCCAAACAACCGACCAATGAACCAAGAAGATCCGAAAGAATGAACAGGGGGTACCACCAGACAGATATGTCTGTTATGTAAAAAATAATGATACAATAGAACCTAGTAGTTGGAATGAAATACTGGAAATAAATAATCCCAGAGAAAAAGAAAATTGGCTTAAAGCCACACAAGCGGAAATAAATTCGTTGCGAAAACACAACACATGGGAATTAGTGGATCCTCCACCTAACAAAAAGGTTATAGGTTGCAAATGGACATTCAAAAAGAAATTAGACAGTCACGGAAACACTCAAAAGTACAAAGCACGTTTGGTAGCCAAAGGGTTTAGCCAAAAATACGGGGAAAACTATGACGAGACTTTCGCCCCAGTAGTGTCACAAACAACAGTGCGAACTTTTTTGGCAGCAGCCGCATATAAGAAGTTGAACGTGAGACACATTGATATAGACACAGCTTTTCTATACGGTGAGTTAGAAGATGAAGTCTATATGAAACAACCGGAGGGTTACATTGAGAAAAATAAAGAAAACAAAGTCTGCAAATTGAAAAAATCCATCTATGGACTTAAGCAGGCAGCGAGAACTTGGAATAAAAGAATAGAACAATCTTTAAAAAAATTGAATTTCCAACAAAGCACAGCGGACTCATGTCTATACACACGAAAAGAAAACAACATCACAACGTATATAATAGTTTACGTAGATGACTTATTAATAGGCGGTGAAAACGAATCAATCGAAAAAATAATAAAAGCTTTAAAGCAAGAATATGAATTAAAAGACCTTGGGGAAGTATCCCACTATTTAGGCATGGAAATAAGAAAAACCCAAACCGGATACAAATTAAATCAAAGGTTAAAAATAGAAGAACTCGCAAGAAAATTCAATTTAGAAAACGCAAAACCAATAAGCACTCCCATGGATGCCGGTTTTCACAAATTAGAGGACGACGAAAACTTAATGCCTAACAACACAAAATTCAGACAAGCAATAGGATCATTGTTATATATAGGAACCACTACACGTCCAGATATATCAGTCGCCGTTAACATCCTCAGCAGAAGATGTGAAACTCCACGTTTTAAAGATTGGAACGCTGCGAAACGCATAATTAGTTATCTAAACATCACAAGAAACCTGAACCTCACATGGAATACAAATCAAGAACCACAACTCATCGGTTTTTCTGACGCTGATTGGGCAGGAGACACAAAAACCAGAAGATCGACTACTGGAAACCTTTTCATGCTGGGAAATAGTCCGATACAATGGTACTCGAAAAGGCAAAATTGCATTGCCTACTCATCGGCAGAAGCTGAATTCGTTGCTGCAGCTAGTGCAGGACAGGAAATTGCATGGCTAATAAAACTATTAGCAGACCTGGACTTACAGCAAAATTTACCAGTAAAACTGTACGAAGACAACCAGAGCTGCATCAAGATGGTGGAGAACGAAAAATTCTCAAAGCGAACTAAACATATAGACGTTCGCTATCACGCGATAAAAGAAATGAAAGAAGACGGTATACTAGACCTTCGTTACTGCCCAACACAAGACATGACAGCAGACGCCCTGACCAAGCCACTGGGCAAACCACAGTTTGTGAAACATCGAGAAACTATGCAACTATTACATGATGCATCCGAGATGGTTAAGGAAGGGTGATGGATTTATAACCATCTCAGATATCATTAACTGATTTCAAAACAGGAAGCAATTCAAGGACATAAACATTTGAGCACGCAAATAAATACATTAAGTGACAATAAATCATTCTATAATGAACAGACTTTTCTATTTTAGACAAATCATTCTACTCAAGATAAACAATGATATTAATATGTGAAATATGTTCGCGAAATTAGTTTTAATATCAACCCAGGCATGCTGCAACTGTCTGACGTCATCAAAAGAACTCTGATTCAAAAACTCTTTTTATTATTAAGCTTAGTTGCCCTTTTCATCTCAATAGAGAAAGATGTAATAATTTTAATCTGTTGCTGCAAAAGGCAGCTGTATGTAAAATATTAATTGAAAATGTTAAGCCAAAGTTTTAAAATATAATTCTCCATTACAAAAATGATCGTCTCAAGTGTGGACTCAATATAAATAATATACTTCATTAACCAACATTTTCGTTTTTAACACTGTAGCTCCGAAATAAATGGATTAACGCAGTTAAAAATGTGCACCAAGCTGAAGTAGTAGGAATACTGATGCTGAAGAAAGATAAAGGTAAGAAATTACCTATATTATTATATTAATTGTGTTTTCATGGCCAGAATGATTATTTATTTATCTAAGTATTAGCGCGCGTAACCTACAGCGTAGAGCAGAGGCGGCTTTTTTGCCAAAAGTCGATTATGAGACTGAGAAAGTCTCATATTTTAGTAGATAAATAATATTTGTGAAAAAAAAAAAAAAAAAAAAAAACTACTGGCCATACATGTGTACACATGAAAAAGAAATTGAAAATTATTGAAAATATAGTTAGTTATTTGATGATGAAATAAATATTGTGCAGTTTTTGTTGATATATATGAAATGTTAAACAATTGAAGAAAACTAGATATATATAAGAAGTTTTATATAAAATAATAAAAGAGCAATTCCTCTTTAATAACAAAACTTAAATAACTAGTAAAATGGCCGCATCACGTGAGATACAGCTTGTAGAAAAACTTAACGCAAGTAATTACAGTAATTGGAAATTTAAAACTGAAATGTTACTGATTAGAGAAGACTTATTCAACGTAATAACCGAAGATAGGCCCACGCCAGTCACAACTGACTGGGAAAAGAAAGACAGGAAGGCAAGAGCCATAATTAACCTATCAATTGACGATTCTCAAATTGTTCATGTTAAGGGGCTTAACACAGCTAGAGACACTTGGAACGCACTTAAATCCATACACGAACGGGCGAACCTCTCTAGTAAATTATTTTTGTTAAGAAAGCTCTATGGAGCCAAGCTCCAAGAAAACGGGAACTTAATCAAACATATAACATACATTCTAGAATTAATTGACAAACTTTCAGCGATCGGGGAAACAATTAGCGACTCCCATCTTTCAGCTTTATTGCTGTGTTCGCTACCCCCTAGTTATAATACGTTAATTACTGCCCTTGAATCGCGAAATGAGGACGAGCTCACACCACAATTTATTAGAAGTAAATTAACAGATGAGTACAACAGAAGGGTTGAAAACACAGACCAGGGTGAAAATTCATCAAAAGCGTTTAAAACGCAGAAAAGATTTCCTAATGAGAACTTTAAAAAAGATAAACAGTGCACGTATTGCAAATTGAGAAATCACACGTACAGAGAATGTTGGCATTTGAAAAATCGAAACAATCACCCAAATACACAAAAACAACAAACATACAAAAATAAATATTACTCATCATCGTTGTGTTATCAACAATCGGATAACCAGATAGGAAACACTGACCGCGAATCAGTAAACACGAGAAATTATAGAACGGAAACAAAACCAGATAAAGGCAGCGACGCAGCCTTTCTAATAGACAAAGCAGGAAAACAAACCTGGATTATTGATTCTGGTTCATCTTCACATATCCTAAACAATAAAAATGAGTTTACTAAGTTAAATGACACAGAAAAAACAGCCGTCATAATTGCCAACGGAAAAACTCTAAACTCGTTAGGTACCGGAGAAACTACATTCACGACAAAAACATCCGATGGAGGCATAAATAAAATTACGTTAAAAGAAGTGTTATATGTACCGGAGCTAGAATCTAATTTAATTTCAGTTAGTAAAGCCACAAAGAATGGATATAAATTATTATTTGATAAAGATAAATGCACGCTGTCACGAAATGGGAAAATCTATTTGCAGGCAAAAATGAAAAATAACCTATACGAAGTTGAATTATTAGAAAATGCAGATAGGAATATAGTAAATATGGCACATGAATGCAAAAGTAAAGACTGCCTGGAACTTTGGCACAAACGCCTAGGGCATAGAAATTATAATTCCATAAAGGAAATGGTTAAAGACGACTTAGCCTATGGCATAAAATTAAATAATTGCAATCATGGAACAACATGCGAAACATGCATACAAACAAAAACAAGCGATGCTCCCTATCCCAAAACAGTGTATAGAAACAAAAAAGGTAGAGTACTCGATCTAGTGCACACGGACGTATGCACAGCGATAGGAACCCCCACAATAGGTGGTAAAACAATGTTTGCAACTTTCATTGACGACTACTCTAGATTTACCGTAATATACTTATTAAAAAATAAAGATGAAGTACAGGATAAACTAATCGACTATATAGCTATGGTTCGAAACCAGTTCGGGATATATCCGAAAGCAATAAGATCCGATAACGGGGGAGAGTACATAAATAGAGGGATAGAGGATTACTTAAGAAAAAGGGGCATTAAACATCAATTAACAGTGCCGTATTGTCCGAGCCAAAATGGCATTGCAGAAAGGAAAAATAGGTCGCTATTAGACATGACTAGAAGCCTACTGAGAGAAGCAGATCTGCCACAAAGATTTTGGGGAGAAGCAATTAACACCGCGAATCATTTACAAAATCACTTACCAACAAGATCGACAAATAAAACCCCATTTGAGCTATGGTTTAATCGCAAACCGAGTTTACACTATTTGCGAACATTCGGGTGCAAAGCCTACGTATATGTGAATAAACAACATCGAGGAAAATTGGTCGACAGGGCTCAGGAAGGATTTTTGTAGGATACGATAACAACTCAAAGGGATATCGCATATACACAAAACAAAATAAAATTGTAATTGGCAGAACAGTGAAATTCATGGAAAGTAGTAAAATTAACCTAAAAGAAAGCAAAGAGACAGAAAACTCATATGACGACAAAAATTACATTGAAACAGAGCTAAACAACACAACCGAAGAACCAACCGCGTCCAAACAACCGACCAATGAACCAAGAAGATCCGAAAGAATGAACAGGGGGTACCACCAGACAGATATGTCTGTTATGTAAAAAATAATGATACAATAGAACCTAGTAGTTGGAATGAAATACTGGAAATAAATAATCCCAGAGAAAAAGAAAATTGGCTTAAAGCCACACAAGCGGAAATAAATTCGTTGCGAAAACACAACACATGGGAATTAGTGGATCCTCCACCTAACAAAAAGGTTATAGGTTGCAAATGGACATTCAAAAAGAAATTAGACAGTCACGGAAACACTCAAAAGTACAAAGCACGTTTGGTAGCCAAAGGGTTTAGCCAAAAATACGGGGAAAACTATGACGAGACTTTCGCCCCAGTAGTGTCACAAACAACAGTGCGAACTTTTTTGGCAGCAGCCGCATATAAGAAGTTGAACGTGAGACACATTGATATAGACACAGCTTTTCTATACGGTGAGTTAGAAGATGAAGTCTATATGAAACAACCGGAGGGTTACATTGAGAAAAATAAAGAAAACAAAGTCTGCAAATTGAAAAAATCCATCTATGGACTTAAGCAGGCAGCGAGAACTTGGAATAAAAGAATAGAACAATCTTTAAAAAAAATGAATTTCCAACAAAGCACAGCGGACTCATGTCTATACACACGAAAAGAAAACAACATCACAACGTATATAATAGTTTACGTAGATGACTTATTAATAGGCGGTGAAAACGAATCAATCGAAAAAATAATAAAAGCTTTAAAGCAAGAATATGAATTAAAAGACCTTGGGGAAGTATCCAACTATTTAGGCATGGAAATAAGAAAAACCCAAACCGGATACAAATTAAATCAAAGGTTAAAAATAGAAGAACTCGCAAGAAAATTCAATTTAGAAAACGCAAAACCAATAAGCACTCCCATGGATGCCGGTTTTCACAAATTAGAGGACGACGAAAACTTAATGCCTAACAACACAAAATTCAGACAAGCAATAGGATCATTGTTATATATAGGAACCACTACACGTCCAGATATATCAGTCGCCGTTAACATCCTCAGCAGAAGATGTGAAACTCCACGTTTTAAAGATTGGAACGCTGCGAAACGCATAATTAGTTATCTAAACATCACAAGAAACCTGAACCTCACATGGAATACAAATCAAGAACCACAACTCATCGGTTTTTCTGACGCTGATTGGGCAGGAGACACAAAAACCAGAAGATCGACTACTGGAAACCTTTTCATGCTGGGAAATAGTCCGATACAATGGTACTCGAAAAGGCAAAATTGCATTGCCTACTCATCGGCAGAAGCTGAATTCGTTGCTGCAGCTAGTGCAGGACAGGAAATTGCATGGCTAATAAAACTATTAGCAGACCTGGACTTACAGCAAAATTTACCAGTAAAACTGTACGAAGACAACCAGAGCTGCATCAAGATGGTGGAGAACGAAAAATTCTCAAAGCGAACTAAACATATAGACGTTCGCTATCACGCGATAAAAGAAATGAAAGAAGACGGTATACTAGACCTTCGTTACTGCCCAACACAAGACATGACAGCAGACGCCCTGACCAAGCCACTGGGCAAACCACAGTTTGTGAAACATCGAGAAACTATGCAACTATTACATGATGCATCCGAGATGGTTAAGGAAGGGTGATGGATTTATAACCATCTCAGATATCATTAACTGATTTCAAAACAGGAAGCAATTCAAGGACATAAACATTTGAGCACGCAAATAAATACATTAAGTGACAATAAATCATTCTATAATGAACAGACTTTTCTATTTTAGACAAATCATTCTACTCAAGATAAACAATGATATTAATATGTGAAATATGTTCGCGAAATTAGTTTTAATATCAACCCAGGCATGCTGCAGCTGTCTGACGTCATCAAAAGAACTCTGATTCAAAAACTCTTTTTATTATTAAGCTTAGTTTCCCTTTTCATCTCAATAGAGAAAGATGTAATAATTTTAATCTGTTGCTGCAAAAGGCAGCTGTATGTAAAATATTAATTGAAAATGTTAAGCCAAAGTTTTAAAATATAATTCTCCATTACAAAAATGATCGTCTCAAGTGTGGACTCAATATAAATAATATACTTCATTAACCAACATTTTCGTTTTTAACACTGTAGCTCCGAAATAAATGGATTAACGCAGTTAAAAATGTGCACCAAGCTGAAGTAGTAGGAATACTGATGCTGAAGAAAGATAAAGGTAAGAAATTACCTATATTATTATATTAATTGTGTTTTCATGGCCAGAATGATCATTTATTTATCTAAGTATTAGCGCGCGTAACCTACAGCGTAGAGCAGAGGCGGCTTTTTTGCCAAAAGTCGATTATGAGACTGAGAAAGTCTCATATTTTAGTAGATAAATAATATTTGTGAAAAAAAAAAAAAAAAAAAAAAAACTACTGGCCATACATGTGTACACATGAAAAAGAAATTGAAAATTATTGAAAATATAGTTAGTTATTTGATGATGAAATAAATATTGTGCAGTTTTTGTTGATATATATGAAATGTTAAACAATTGAAGAAAACTAGATATATATAAGAAGTTTTATATAAAATAATAAAAGAGCAATTCCTCTTTAATAACAAAACTTAAATAACTAGTAAAATGGCCGCATCACGTGAGATACAGCTTGTAGAAAAACTTAACGCAAGTAATTACAGTAATTGGAAATTTAAAACTGAAATGTTACTGATTAGAGAAGACTTATTCAACGTAATAACCGAAGATAGGCCCACGCCAGTCACAACTGACTGGGAAAAGAAAGACAGGAAGGCAAGAGCCATAATTAACCTATCAATTGACGATTCTCAAATTGTTCATGTTAAGGGGCTTAACACAGCTAGAGACACTTGGAACGCACTTAAATCCATACACGAACGGGCGAACCTCTCTAGTAAATTATTTTTGTTAAGAAAGCTCTATGGAGCCAAGCTCCAAGAAAACGGGAACTTAATCAAACATATAACATACATTCTAGAATTAATTGACAAACTTTCAGCGATCGGGGAAACAATTAGCGACTCCCATCTTTCAGCTTTATTGCTGTGTTCGCTACCCCCTAGTTATAATACGTTAATTACTGCCCTTGAATCGCGAAATGAGGACGAGCTCACACCACAATTTATTAGAAGTAAATTAACAGATGAGTACAACAGAAGGGTTGAAAACACAGACCAGGGTGAAAATTCATCAAAAGCGTTTAAAACGCAGAAAAGATTTCCTAATGAGAACTTTAAAAAAGATAAACAGTGCACGTATTGCAAATTGAGAAATCACACGTACAGAGAATGTTGGCATTTGAAAAATCGAAACAATCACCCAAATACACAAAAACAACAAACATACAAAAATAAATATTACTCATCATCGTTGTGTTATCAACAATCGGATAACCAGATAGGAAACACTGACCGCGAATCAGTAAACACGAGAAATTATAGAACGGAAACAAAACCAGATAAAGGCAGCGACGCAGCCTTTCTAATAGACAAAGCAGGAAAACAAACCTGGATTATTGATTCTGGTTCATCTTCACATATCCTAAACAATAAAAATGAGTTTACTAAGTTAAATGACACAGAAAAAACAGCCGTCATAATTGCCAACGGAAAAACTCTAAACTCGTTAGGTACCGGAGAAACTACATTCACGACAAAAACATCCGATGGAGGCATAAATAAAATTACGTTAAAAGAAGTGTTATATGTACCGGAGCTAGAATCTAATTTAATTTCAGTTAGTAAAGCCACAAAGAATGGATATAAATTATTATTTGATAAAGATAAATGCACGCTGTCACGAAATGGGAAAATCTATTTGCAGGCAAAAATGAAAAATAACCTATACGAAGTTGAATTATTAGAAAATGCAGATAGGAATATAGTAAATATGGCACATGAATGCAAAAGTAAAGACTGCCTGGAACTTTGGCACAAACGCCTAGGGCATAGAAATTATAATTCCATAAAGGAAATGGTTAAAGACGACTTAGCCTATGGCATAAAATTAAATAATTGCAATCATGGAACAACATGCGAAACATGCATACAAACAAAAACAAGCGATGCTCCCTATCCCAAAACAGTGTATAGAAACAAAAAAGGTAGAGTACTCGATCTAGTGCACACGGACGTATGCACAGCGATAGGAACCCCCACAATAGGTGGTAAAACAATGTTTGCAACTTTCATTGACGACTACTCTAGATTTACCGTAATATACTTATTAAAAAATAAAGATGAAGTACAGGATAAACTAATCGACTATATAGCTATGGTTCGAAACCAGTTCGGGATATATCCGAAAGCAATAAGATCCGATAACGGGGGAGAGTACATAAATAGAGGGATAGAGGATTACTTAAGAAAAAGGGGCATTAAACATCAATTAACAGTGCCGTATTGTCCGAGCCAAAATGGCATTGCAGAAAGGAAAAATAGGTCGCTATTAGACATGACTAGAAGCCTACTGAGAGAAGCAGATCTGCCACAAAGATTTTGGGGAGAAGCAATTAACACCGCGAATCATTTACAAAATCACTTACCAACAAGATCGACAAATAAAACCCCATTTGAGCTATGGTTTAATCGCAAACCGAGTTTACACTATTTGCGAACATTCGGGTGCAAAGCCTACGTATATGTGAATAAACAACATCGAGGAAAATTGGTCGACAGAGCTCAGGAAGGATTTTTGTAGGATACGATAACAACTCAAAGGGATATCGCATATACACAAAACAAAATAAAATTGTAATTGGCAGAACAGTGAAATTCATGGAAAGTAGTAAAATTAACCTAAAAGAAAGCAAAGAGACAGAAAACTCATATGACGACAAAAATTACATTGAAACAGAGCTAAACAACACAACCGAAGAACCAACCGCGTCCAAACAACCGACCAATGAACCAAGAAGATCCGAAAGAATGAACAGGGGGTACCACCAGACAGATATGTCTGTTATGTAAAAAATAATGATACAATAGAACCTAGTAGTTGGAATGAAATACTGGAAATAAATAATCCCAGAGAAAAAGAAAATTGGCTTAAAGCCACACAAGCGGAAATAAATTCGTTGCGAAAACACAACACATGGGAATTAGTGGATCCTCCACCTAACAAAAAGGTTATAGGTTGCAAATGGACATTCAAAAAGAAATTAGACAGTCACGGAAACACTCAAAAGTACAAAGCACGTTTGGTAGCCAAAGGGTTTAGCCAAAAATACGGGGAAAACTATGACGAGACTTTCGCCCCAGTAGTGTCACAAACAACAGTGCGAACTTTTTTGGCAGCAGCCGCATATAAGAAGTTGAACGTGAGACACATTGATATAGACACAGCTTTTCTATACGGTGAGTTAGAAGATGAAGTCTATATGAAACAACCGGAGGGTTACATTGAGAAAAATAAAGAAAACAAAGTCTGCAAATTGAAAAAATCCATCTATGGACTTAAGCAGGCAGCGAGAACTTGGAATAAAAGAATAGAACAATCTTTAAAAAAATTGAATTTCCAACAAAGCACAGCGGACTCATGTCTATACACACGAAAAGAAAACAACATCACAACGTATATAATAGTTTACGTAGATGACTTATTAATAGGCGGTGAAAACGAATCAATCGAAAAAATAATAAAAGCTTTAAAGCAAGAATATGAATTAAAAGACCTTGGGGAAGTATCCCACTATTTAGGCATGGAAATAAGAAAAACCCAAACCGGATACAAATTAAATCAAAGGTTAAAAATAGAAGAACTCGCAAGAAAATTCAATTTAGAAAACGCAAAACCAATAAGCACTCCCATGGATGCCGGTTTTCACAAATTAGAGGACGACGAAAACTTAATGCCTAACAACACAAAATTCAGACAAGCAATAGGATCATTGTTATATATAGGAACCACTACACGTCCAGATATATCAGTCGCCGTTAACATCCTCAGCAGAAGATGTGAAACTCCACGTTTTAAAGATTGGAACGCTGCGAAACGCATAATTAGTTATCTAAACATCACAAGAAACCTGAACCTCACATGGAATACAAATCAAGAACCACAACTCATCGGTTTTTCTGACGCTGATTGGGCAGGAGACACAAAAACCAGAAGATCGACTACTGGAAACCTTTTCATGCTGGGAAATAGTCCGATACAATGGTACTCGAAAAGGCAAAATTGCATTGCCTACTCATCGGCAGAAGCTGAATTCGTTGCTGCAGCTAGTGCAGGACAGGAAATTGCATGGCTAATAAAACTATTAGCAGACCTGGACTTACAGCAAAATTTACCAGTAAAACTGTACGAAGACAACCAGAGCTGCATCAAGATGGTGGAGAACGAAAAATTCTCAAAGCGAACTAAACATATAGACGTTCGCTATCACGCGATAAAAGAAATGAAAGAAGACGGTATACTAGACCTTCGTTACTGCCCAACACAAGACATGACAGCAGACGCCCTGACCAAGCCACTGGGCAAACCACAGTTTGTGAAACATCGAGAAACTATGCAACTATTACATGATGCATCCGAGATGGTTAAGGAAGGGTGATGGATTTATAACCATCTCAGATATCATTAACTGATTTCAAAACAGGAAGCAATTCAAGGACATAAACATTTGAGCACGCAAATAAATACATTAAGTGACAATAAATCATTCTATAATGAACAGACTTTTCTATTTTAGACAAATCATTCTACTCAAGATAAACAATGATATTAATATATGAAATATGTTCGCGAAATTAGTTTTAATATCAACCCACGCATGCTGCAGCTGTCTGACGTCATCAAAAGAACTCTGATTCAAAAACTCTTTTTATTATTAAGCTTAGTTGCCCTTTTCATCTCAATAGAGAAAAATGTAATAATTTTAATCTGTTGCTGCAAAAGGCAGCTGTATGTAAAATATTAATTGAAAATGTTAAGCCAAAGTTTTAAAATATAATTCTCCATTACAAAAATGATCGTCTCAAGTGTGGACTCAATATAAATAATATACTTCATTAACCAACATTTTCGTTTTTAACACTGTAGCTCCGAAATAAATGGATTAACGCAGTTAAAAATGTGCACCAAGCTGAAGTAGTAGGAATACTGATGCTGAAGAAAGATAAAGGTAAGAAATTACCTATATTATTATATTAATTGTGTTTTCATGGCCAGAATGATTATTTATTTATCTAAGTATTAGCGCACGTAACCTACAGCGTAGAGCAGAGGCGGCTTTTTTGCCAACACAAACTTCTTACCGTCAGCTGCAATGCATATTTGGACCCTTGTTTGAATTTCACGTTGCACACGTTGGAACATAGATGGTGACACGTTGGCACACGTGCCCGTAATGCGTCGTTTAAGATCCTGCAATGTTTTTGGAGGGGTCGCATACACCTGCTGTTTCATAACTGGTTGTTTCTTTCATTCTAAGATCGTTTTGTCACGCCACAGTGTAGAAAATCATGAAAAAACAAATGCGTGTTTCAACCGATCTATTCTTTGCATTAATGTCCACAAGGTGTTTTTTGTACTAAATCGATGAAGCTCTACAGCTTTGTAAATCATTTTTTTTCCTCTATCTCTTTCCGCTTTCGAGATAGGAATGCTAACTCCGCAGTTTTCCACCAGGTGTCGCCGTAGGCGGTTTCATTCTGTAGCGCATGGCTACTTTACTATACCTAGACACCACTTTTATGAATATAGCAGCAGCCGTCCCGAAGTTAAGAGGGTGGCAAGGGACTTTAGTGGGCATACTGTATATTTTTCATTATGAACTCTGCTCATGCTGACGATGTATTCCGCACATTTACATAGTCCCTTTCAGTTATAAGTAGATATTATTTCCCAGTATTGTTATTGCGATAAAAAGCAATAGAACAGTGTTTCCTCTTTTCCTATAAAAATGTCGAATGTTTCAGATAACAGTGTCAAATTTTTAATTTAAGCTGATTTTCAGGTACGCGACAATCACGAAAAATTGTTCTGAGAAAGGAATCGATTATAGTTAAAGATTTACACCTTTTATAGGAATTTGAAAAACGCTCGGTTCTTCGGCAAATAAATAGTAATTTTGGAAAATTTCATACATTTATTCATAAAAGGCATTTTGTTAATGTGTCCATTAGATTTGCTTGTTAAGGGAGAAAAAAAATATTTTTATTTGATACCAAACTTCTCTTTCGGTAAAATCGAAGGTAAATTTCAATTTAATAGTTATTTCTATGTAAGAGGTTTTTTAAAAATGAGATATTTCTTTTTAATCAATTTTTAAATATTATGCAATTTTTTCTCTATTGCATATTTTCGGAATTGGGCTAGGGCGGGATCGGACTCTGATGACACAAAATGTTTCGGGCTCGGATTCAAAATCGTCGGGCTTCGAAAAAGTGCCCGAATTCATCTGTAGTGTCCACTACTGGATATTGCATGCCCATTACTGGCGCATTTTAAGCTCTCCTAAAAGAAATTCTCTGAAAAAGATCTTTAAACATCAACATTTGAAGTACAGTTGTGTGCAGAAAGAATTAATTGTAATATTGAAAACTCGCTTTTGCCACAGTCTCTAAAATTAAGAACGGTAGACAAAAATAGGCAAAAATGTTCCTAAAGTGCACTATTGGTACAGTTACCTTACATAATATATGTTCAATTATATTATAATTGAACATTTGTTTGGCAGGAATATAATTTTTATAAACCAGCTTAAAAAATGCTGCAATTTAATCCCGAAGGAAAAGGCACTATGCGTAAGTTAAATTTCATTATAATACTTGGTTTCTTAAAACGGTTCAGTTATTAAACAGTGAGGTTTAATTAAACACCCTTCACTTTTTGGAAGATTTTAAGGGGAATGTCACAGCAAATTTCACGGAAGATTGATTTATAACAAAAGTTAATTTAAAATTATGTTTTGCAGCTGAAGATTTTAACATATTTTTAATAACTTTAGAATTTTATTCTTGTTCTAGTCTATAGGTCACGTAATAACCAATTAATTATTTTAGATTTTTGCAATTGATTTTAAAAATACCCTTTTTTTTATAATTATAAAACAAATCTTTTCTTTTATTCAGACGCCTATCAAAAGATTTTTTAGGCAGTTTGTGCAAAAAATATTTTATTAGGTTTTCGTAAATGTTGCTAGACAAAGGATGATGAATTTTCCTCTGCAAAGAATTGTTCAAAAAACGTTTTAAATGTAATTAGAGTATGAAAACAAAATAATATAATTATAATTTTTATTTGAAATTTTGTTATTATTTGTTCACATAGTAATTTCGGTATAAAAATAAGACTTTTTTTTAAATATCAAACAAATCTTTTCTTTCATTCAGACGTCTAGCAAAAAAATGTAAGCATTTTAAACGAAAAATAAGGAAATTTTGATTATGTTTTTGTAAATGTTATTAGACAAAGGATGATGAATTTTCCTCAGCAAAGAATTGTTCAAAAAAGGCTTAAAATGTAATTAGAGTATGAAAACAAAATAATATAATTCTAATTTTCCCTTCAAATTTTATTATTATTTGTTCACGGAAGGCACTCTCGATATAAAAATAAGACTTTTTTAAAATATAAAACAAATATTTTCTTTCATTCAGAAGCCTAGCAAAAAAAAATTAAGCAATTTAAGCAAAAAATAAGGAAATTTTTATTATGTTTTTGTAAATGTTGTTAGACAAAGGATGATGAATTTTCCTTAGCCAAGAATTGTTCAAAAGAGGTTTAAAATGTAAGAGTATGAAGCAAAATAATATCATTCTAACTTTCATTTGAAATTTTATTATTATTTGTTCACGTAGTACCCTTGGTATAAAAATGAGACTTTTTTTTAAAATATGAAACAAATCTCTTCTTTGAATCAGACGCCTAGCAAACAAAATTGTAAGTAGTTTATGCAAAAAAAAGGAAAATTTGATTAGGTTCCTGTAAATGTTGTTAGACAAAGAATGATGAATTTTCCTCCTCAAAGAATTGTTTAAAAATGGTTTAAAATGTAATTCGAGTATGAAACAAAATAATATAATTAAAATTTTTTATCTGAAATTTTATTATTTTTTTAACGTAGTATTCTCGGTAAAAAATAAAAGTAAAAAAAAATATATATATAGAAACGAATTTATTACATAAACACACGCAGGCTGATTCTACAATATCTGATATATGTAAAAGGGTAAATCAGCAGTACAATAAACAAAAATCCAATAGAAACATAGGGTCGCAATTGGGTCATTCTATATCACATCTATGTATATTAAAAAACAAATTGGGACCTTGATCTTTTTAATACACTGATGTCCTGAAATTAAGGGGCAGTGACCGATTTCAGACGTTTCGTCGAATATCCACTGAAACTCGTGAGGAAATGCCCGAAATGCCCTTGAACTTTGAGGATGTAAAGAACATGTTTGACTTCGTGTTTTTCAGTGAAGATTTTGGCGAAAGGACAATTAGGACGGACAATAATAATTTTAATAATAAAATAATATTTTCGATCACCCAAGTAACAGAAAATGCTAAAAATGGTCTGTCACTGTAGCAAATGACTATGTAGGTCCTGTTCAACATGTGTGCATTTGTGAAAGAATAGTACGTATGTTCGAGAAGATGTTAACGTTTCTATGAAAAATTCAAAAGGTTTTTTTTATAGCATGCAGAGTTTTCAGCCGAGTTTAACACCGCTTTCTAAAAACTTGACAAAAAAATATAGAAATAGTGTACTGCAGTTAAAATATTAATATATTGAATATTTGATGAGATATGGGTATTTGTATAAAATAAATTTTAACTGCGCATGCGCGAACTACAGCAAAGATTGTTTGTCATGATTTGATAGTCAATACTATAGGGCAACGCATATAAAAAGACCAGTGAAATATAGTGAAAACTCAAAAAGTTACAGCAATAAATTATAAATTGAGGAGAAAATCCCATAGTGAATTCCAACCCACATTGTGCACTACGAAAATGTTTTTATTCTGTTACTCTTAGAAAGCGCTTTTTTCAGTTAGATTTGGAAAAAATTAATAAACTTTTCTAAGTTACATGTATTTTAATTTAATAAGTGACAATAACAAAACGTTTAAAAAGTGCGAAACAAATTACGATCTCACTATCGCGCCATTGGTCACAATTCTTGTCGGATTTTTATTTTATTTTCCTAACAATTCGGCACCGCTTTGCTGGTAAAATGGGATTACTTGTTCCTCGATTTGCGCACAAATTTTAATTTCAACGCATTAATCAAGGAATCGTCTGGAAAACATTTACAGAACTAAGTGGAACCACATAAAGCGAAGGAAATATGTGTTTTTACAATTAGAATAATTGTGCAAACTTATTAACATGAATGTGACAAAGGAACCACTTTTGGGGAAGCTAACACCTAACACTGAGAGATGGCGCATTTTTTAGCCCTATAAGAGAACATCTGAATAACTTAACCATTTCTCAAACTGTTAACGTCAATTTTTTTAAAAGTATTTTATTACACAAATTAGTTAATAATACAGTGCGTCCCAAAAGTTTATAGACAATGGGGTTTTCTTATTTTACAATTGAAAAAGAGGAATAACAATTTCAAAACAATTTATTATTATAAATAATATCAAGACAATAACAATACTATACAAAAATAATATTATACAATCACAGACTTTGTGAGAAAAATTAAAACTGTCCCAATTGTTTATAGACAAATGATTTTTTGTCCTTTAACATTCAAATTTTTAAGCTATTTACCGAATCACTTCAAAAACTCGATCAGGCAAACTCAAAACAAGAGTTTTAAAAAATATTGGCTTTAAACAAAACCTCTTCGTTCATTTTGCAACTTTAGATCTTGACACATTGCAAATTGACTCCCATTAGCAGATACGTCTCTAGCTAATATTCCCCAGGGGTTCTCTATTGGATTCAAATCCGGACTTATGGCTGGCCAGTGTATAACAAGTACTTAGTTTTGTCTAAACCACTGCATTGTAGAATTGGACATGTGAATGGAACAATCTTCTTGCTGCTATATCCATTTGTCCCCACCGAGCAACTTTCTAAATAGAAGTAACAGTACTTCAAACGTTTTCTGTCAATCTTCGGAACATTGACGACCTTTTAAAAAAGCTATATCGGTTGTTCCATTATAAGAAAATGCTCCCAACGCCATGAGTGAACCCTCTCCTTGATGTCTGCTGAAAAAAGTTCGTGGTTCCTTGCGAATATCATGCCAGTAATATGCCCAACCATCTGTTCAATCTAAATTAAATTTATTTTCATCAGTGAAAAGAACCCTCAACCATTCATTTGTCCAATTCATGTGATTTCGGGCACACTGAACATGAGCGTCTTTATGCCGTTTTGTAAGCTTTGGCGAACGACGTATTTTGCGGCTTAGAAGTATCATTCGCCCTCAAAACGCCGCCATTTTATTTGGCGATTTTGGGTGATTTTGGCGGGGTTTTCTGACGGTGTATATGGCGATTTGGCAACCCTAAATTATTCTCCGGTCGTGACACGGTTTTTTTTCCTCACAGTTCTTTTCTTACCTTTCTTGAGTGACGTTGTTTAGCACGTAGTGCACGTGGTATCAGGTTGTATCTTTCTGATTTTTTTATACTTTTTATTACTATTTGATTATTTTTATTTATTGATAATGGCTTTTGTTGTTAGTTTACTTGTTGTGAGAGATGTTGTATTTAAATATAAGGAAATTTTGAACGCTAAAGGCGGTTTGTTTCACACAATACGCCTATTTTTGGAGTAGATGGAACGATTGTTATGTTTTTTTATTTTTTGAGAAAAATTGGTTTAATTCTGCTGTTGTGTGAAAAAAAAATATTAATTAGTGTGATTTTTTAATATTTTTCCCTGGATTTCAAAAACCTAGCTGATTTTTGCAATTTATGTATCGATGTTTGCTTTTTCTATTTACGGATAGCAATTTCTGATTTTACCGCCTCCCATTTTTTGCGTATTTGAATGCCCACTTATGATTAAAATTTCTCGATTTTGCTTGAATTCCTTTCTTTTTTATTATGTTTAATCTCTAAAAATTTTGAAATATGTAGAGATTAAACATAATAATAATAAAAAGGAATTCAAGCAAAATCATGAAATTTTTAATCAATGACAACTTGGCGACAAATACCTGTTGGCTAAACAAGATGGCGGACTGAGGGCGAATGATACATCTGTTCCTATTTTGCGATAATCAAGAAATGTACTTGTCTGCAGCTGTCGATGGACAGTGGATTTTGATACTGGAACGCTTACTTCATTAAAAACTGACCGCACAGACAGTTTCTGGGTTGAAACTGATCTCAAAATGTTTTTGTTTTGCCGTCCAGAACGGTATTTTGTTTCAAAATTGTCACCTTTTGACAGAATTCGGTAAATACCAACCCTGCTGCGTCCAATTTTTTTTTGCAATGTCCACAACTTTCCATCCACGAGCCTTTAAACGATAGATTTTGCAAAATTTCCTAATTTCCTTTTTGGGAAACTGCACTTTGAAAGGCATCTTTGCAATCAGTCGGAAACGTAAAGACATATTCGCGAAACTATTGCATCACAAGTACGTGAACTTGGAATATGCAAAATTCGGATATCAGTACTTAAATCAGCTTTTAACACCGGTTGTCTATATGTTTTTGGGACAGCATTTGTTTGTTTTTATTTTTTATATTAAATCTATGACTGTTAAAAGTTGTTTGAGTATTTTATTATTTTTGTTTCATCATTATATATTTGCATAATTTATTTCGTCTTTCTTACTCGTTTAGTTAAGTCTTAAATCCAAAAAAGTGCTTGTATATAAAGTTTTGGGACGCCCTTTATCATATGAAATTTACGCAAGTGGCAAGTACTCGTCAGTAATTGTCGTGATTTCGCACTTTCATTTTAATATTTTTAAATGATTTTTTTTTGCATGGGATAGCTGAGGCCGATCCCTAACGTTGTTAGTTTTTACTTTTTTGATTTTAGCTACAGTTTTTTTATGAGCGGACATTTCTAAATTCGGAACCGGTTGGAACCGGTTCTGAAAGTGAAAGTACCCTTATATTAAAAAACTGGAACCAAAACCGAAAAAGTAAAAACTAACAACTAACAACGTTAGAGATCGACCTCTGCTATCCTATGCAAAAAGAAAAAAAAATCATTTAAAAATATTAAAATGCGAGCGAGAAATCGCGCAAGAACCTTCCCATAGCCTTAACATTAGCTTGAGCGTTTCTTCGCGTGACTAGCGTAGGGCTCTTAATATACAAAACTTTAACTGGTGCCAAATGAGTCATATTCCCGTACATTGCACAAATACTTTTACTTAACTAACATTGTTTTTCATCGCTTTGAGATTTCAAACATTTAAAAATAGATCTTCATATCGATGACTCAGTGCTACAGTAAATATGTAAGATTTTAGAATACATTTAGATTTAGAAAAATTAGATTACAAATCAATTCAATTACCATTTTATGCATCAAACTTGTGACTCAGTTATTTTCATTACAAAAGTAATGGTAATTGATTGTCCGTAATTCATCTTTCTGAAGTTTTCTTTATTACATTTTGTTTGCTATCACTTAAGTTGGGAGTTAAATCATCGGTTTTTGTATTTGAAAACTGCTGACGGTCAGAGGGACATACACGTAGAGTTAATGTACAAAATTTTAACTGGTGCCATATGAGTCATAGTCATGCACATTGCACAAATATTTTTATTTAAATAACATTGTTTTCATCGCTTTGAGATATCAAACATTTCAAAATAGAGCTTCATATCGATGACTAAGTGCTATAGTAAATATGTAAGATTTTAGAGTACATTAAAAAAATTAGATTTACAAATCATTTCAATTACCATTTTATGCATTAAACTTGTGACTCAGTTATTTTCATTATAAAAGAATCTACATTAAATTCCTTTGTGAAAGATTAAAACTGCATATAAAATTTATTCCCTCTACATGAAAATTAATCTTAATTAAACATGAAATTAAATTAAAAAGTTATTCTTTAACTTTCATGTGTAGGCAATATACGAAACCAGAAAGATTTCGGTTAACAGAACACGAAGTATTACTTAATCTGCACTGAATGAAAGGAAAGAAATTATCAAACCATATAAGATCTAGGGCTTATGTAAAGTGTATTTCAATTTACGTAGTTCTCTACCAAGTAATTATTAATATAAGATTTAAAAGTAATTATAACATGCACTGGAGATGTATAAATCACACTTTATTATTTGGGTTTTAAAGTAAAGAAGTATTTTAATGATTTAAAATGAAAACATTCAGTAATAATGAATTTTGAGAGATGATATGCTTATAAAAGCTTACTTATGAATGAAAGATTTTTTTAATTAAAACAGTACTTAGGATTCTTTCAAAATATCTTGATTTACCATTATAACTTTTGTAAATTTATTTAACTAACAAATTGTAACTTTGTAAATTTATTTAATTAACAAATAAGCTAAACGAGAAAATAAAACTAATAGCTTCATCGAAAAAATATTAACTGAAAACATTGAATGGATGTGTCAAAAATAAGTTTTAGTTAGTTTAATACAAATATATATATATATATATATATATATATATATATATATATATATATATATATATATATATTTGTATATATATAATTCGAAAAGGATATGATAGTATAGATGAAATTAAACGCTCAATTCTTGAGAGTGATTTTAATGGTATAGTAAGAAATATAAAATTTATTATATTTAATGTGAAAAAACGTTTTATAGGTGATTTGTTAAACTTTTTATATTTATATAAGAGTAATTACAATATTGATTTGGCTTTAGATATTTTGAGGTTAAGGATTAGATCACAACATTTAGAGCAATATTTGAGGAGATGCAATAACAACAATAAATTGGCCAATCGTATGTATTTTGTAATGGACTACATGGAACATAAAAAACGTGGTATTAATATAGGTCATGTATTGAATAAATACAATGAATTGCTTCCAGATAAAGACATAGAAATTGTCAAGGTTTTTAAATATGATAAACCTTTAGGACGTACAGTTTTTAACTATAATAATTTTTCAAAAGAAATTGGTAGAAACAATGATAACAATTTATGTCATTGTCATGATCCAAGGTATAGTAATTACGTGGATGTGGATCACGGTCATGTATTGACTGGTAATTTAGATATTGTCAAGGACAAAACATTGAGGAATTATATGCAATACGGTACAAAATTTCGCTTAAAAAGGATAAATACAAGGGATTTTATAAAAAAACGATTAAAAATCAACGTTGACATGTTTATACATAAATTAATGAGCAAGTTTTGCTTGCCGGAAATTGCTTTTTTGGAATGGAAACATAACGTATTGAAGGATTTGAGTTCAATTTATTGCGGTAAAACGGGGGGGATTTCGATAGAAGATTATAATTCATTAAAAGAATCTATTAAGGATTTACAGAGTAATTTTGTTATAACTTATATAGATAAAGCTAATACAAATTTTGCAATTATTTGCAAAAAGTTATACAGTGACCAACTAAAACAAAGTTATAATAAAAAACATAATTACAGGTTATTAAATACCAATGTAAAAGAGACAGAAAAAAGAATTGGCGCATTTTATAAAAGGTTAAAATACACACAACGTAGTAAAGAATTATCTTATATGGTATTGATTCCTAAATTTCATAAGGACCCTGTTGCCTTTCGTACAATTACATGTGGTTTTGGAACTTATTTAGAAGTTGCTAATAAAAAGTTTTTGGATATTTTGCAGAGTTTATTTGATGTGGCATTAAAACATAATAACACTTGTATTATAAAAAATAGTATTGAGTTACTTAATAGATTGAAAGGTTTGAGTAATATCAAAGGTTTATATGTTTATGATTTTGAAGATTTATATAATAACATTGATTTAATAGATCTTAAAAATAAAATTTTTGATTTTTTTAAGCGTTACAATACTTTGGGTAAAGATTTGGATCATTTAATAAATTTATTTAATTTTGTAGTTAATGAAAATTACTTATTTGACGGTAAACATGTGTTTCAGCAGATTAAGGGTATACCTATGGGGGGTAGTTGCAGCTCGGTTCTTGCAGATATATATTTATTTTTATACGAAGTTAATGATACATTAAACGAGGATTTTTTAAGTTTCAGATATATTGATGATGTTTTGTTGGTAAAGATTAACGATTCCAACAGTGAATTAAATTTTGATTATTACCCCCAAGGTTTGACATTAAAGAGAACTTCATATAACACAAAACATGTAAATTATCTAGACCTTGCTATCGACATCGAGAGGGGAGAATTGCGTACTTGCATTTACGATAAGAGAAATGATTACAAATTTGAAACAATCAAGATATTAAATTTTAATTCTAATGTACATATTTCAATTTTTAGAAATATATTTATCAACAGTTTAATTAGGATAACAAAATTAAATTCTAAACATGATAGTATAATGAGTGACATAATAAATCTCTATCATGGTGCAATGGTTCAAAGTTATCCTATTGCTTTGTTAAATAGTTTGCTGAATAGTTTTGTCAAAGGTAAAGAATACAGTGATACTCTACTTCTGGCGATTAAAAATATCGCCAAGTGAGTGTAGGTTTTATAAGGAGCTTCGTCCGGCTGTGTCGTTCTTTTCATCTTGGTTTAATGTTTCCTATGGTTAGTTTGGTTGTGACAGGCATGGGGGAAGTTTCATGTGTAATGCCGGTATAACCCAGCATGCGGGTCTTTGGCCCTGCAGCCTGTCTCCATTGGTTGTGTTTTTTCTGTTTGTAGTTTTTGTTTAAAGTTTTGTTAGTTCGAATTTTTATGGTTATTTGTTTGTTTTCTCTGCCGTTTCAGTAGATTTGGGATTGAAAGTATGGTATGTGGTTTTCGCATTATATATATATATATATATATCGAGCTGATTAATTTATAATTATTGAAGCCTGTCAAACCTATATATATTTTCGTTCTGTAAAACTTACATAACTTTACACTGTAAAAAAAAAAAGTTTTAATGTTTCAAACTACAATGAATCGACGAAAATATAATATAACCAAGAACGAAAATATACAATTACCTCTTCCGAGTTATCCACGATTCCAAAAAGAGTTCTTTATCATTAGAAACCTCAGAAACCAACATATTTCCGTAATTTATAAAAACGAAGTATCTTTTGCGGCCACAGATTTTCGGAAACGTTTCCGAGTAGTTTTTATAGTGTATGACTCAGTTTTGTCAAATGGGAATATCGGTTTTTATAGTGCTATCAATACAGAATTAAACCTTTTCAGCTGTGTAATTGAAGTTATACATCCAAGAGTTGTAAAATGATATTGATTTTAATGTTGATGTTAATGCTGTTAATTTATCATGTATCTCTGTATACACTATATGGCCAATGATGACCGGTCCCTTGCAATTTTAGACGTTTTGTTAAATATCTGGAAAGATATATGAGAAATTATCCTGAAACTTCAGGAGTGTAAACAACGTGATAGACTTCATATATTTCAGCGAAATTTTTTTCCCGAAACCCCATAAGGGGCCGTCAACAAATTGAAAAAAAAACGAATATCTTTTGTATAACCCTGTAAAAACTAATATCGCAAAAGCGTTGAAATGGTAGCACATGCTTAGGAGGTTTCTTTTAATAAACTATGTTCATTTTTATTCGGACAGCACGTATACTCGTGGAGAAATTAAGGTTTTTATAAAAACAATCCCAAATTTAACCAATTTTTTTGCTTATAATTTTCAGAGTTCATAATATAAAAGAATGTTTTTTTCAGAAACGATGACACACAACATTGTATACAATACACTGCAATAAGAACTAAAAAATAATAAATATTGGATGAAAAATGAGCAGGTTCTCTAAATATTGTTTCACACCGCATGCGCGAATTCAATCAAAATGTACTGTGCATAATATATTAGCTAAATGTATAGAGCAACTGTTGTGAAAGTCTCAAAAACATAGCTTGAAAATTCTGATAGTAATCGTCGATAGAATAAGCTCGAAATTCGCTGTTCCCAAAAGGAAGTAAAACGATGAGGGGTTATATCCAAATATACTAGCTTATGAAAGTTGAGACAATAAGAATGAAGTGTCTCTTATTGTATATTTGGATACCGCCCCTCATCTTTTTGCTTCCTTTTGGGAACAGCTAATTTCAAGCTTATTCTATCAACTATCACTCTCAGAATTTTCAAGCTATGTTTTTGAAACTTTCACAAAAGTTGCTCTATACATTTAACTAATATATTATGCACAGTATATTTTGATTGCATTCGCGCATGCGCAGTGAAATAATATTTAGTGAACCTGCTCATTTTTTATCCAATTGTTATTATTTTTTAATTCTGATTGCAGGGTATTGTATATAACGTTGTTTGTCATCGATCCGGAAAAGAACATTCTTTTATATTAAGAACTCTGAAAATTATAAGCAAAACACTTGGTGGAATTTGGGATTGTTTTTATAAAAAACTTAATTTCTCCACGAGTATACGTGCTATCCTCATAAAAATGAACATAGTTTATTAAAAGAAGCTGAGAAGTCCTAAGCATGTGCTACCGTTTCAACGCTTTTGCGATAATAGTTTCTACAGGTTTATTCAAAAGATATTCGTTTTTCTTCAATATATTGACGGCCCCCTATGGGGTTTTGGGAAAAAATCTTCGCCGAAATATATGACGTCGACTATGCTCTTTACACGCCTGAAGTTTCACGATAATTCCTCATGTATTTTTCTAGATATTTAACAAAACGTCTAAAATCGCAAGTGACCGGTCATCATTAACTTTATAGTGTAACATGTGTGTTGAACATGAAAATATTTACTTGAGAATTGGTTGTATCCAAGAAATGTATATTTTGGGCTGAGTAAACTGATTAATACACTGTAAGAGTTACTCGAAAACATTTCCGAAAATCAGTGGCAGCAGAGAAATCTTGTTTTTATAAATGCTTCTTTCAATCTCGAAACTGCACTAGTTTCTGATGTTTTCTGAAGATAAAGAACGCTTTTCAGAATGATGCGTAAACTCGGGAGAGATTATTGTGTATTTTCATTCGTGGTTATATCATATTTTCCGGGACTAAGAAACATCTTCCTTTTTTTTTTTACAGTGTAATAAGTAGTTATATATTTTTATGAATGTAAGGCTTTTAAAACATTTAAATTTGTATATTTTATGATTTCTCTATTGCCCATTTAAACATCCGTTCATTTAATTCCAGGTAATGTTATACCCAAATGTCTTCTGACTCTATCACAAAAGACTTTGACCATTATCTATATTCATTTTCCGGTATATTCGAGCCATATTTAATACTGTACACTGCAAAAAAAAAAAAAAAAAAAAAAAAAAAAAAAATGTTTATTTTATAGCATAATACTGGCATCCCAGCTGTCAGTATTATACCGTAAAATTAACAGTAATAAACAGTAAAATAAGCAGTAATACACTGCCGCACATGCCAGTATTATACTGTAAAATCAACAATTTTTTTTGCAGTGTACAGATGAGGGAGTGTCGGTTGTGAGGATGCCTCTTTCCCTGAGAGTGACTTAATTAGAACTCGTTCAATATTATAGAAACTTTTCGCTGTACCTATAAAAACGTGACTATTATGATCATCGGACTCCATATTAGTAATTCCTGGTTGTATAAATATGGTATTTAAATTAATATATTAAAATGGTATACAACAAAGTTTTGTGATGATAAAACATTAAACCCTAAATTTTTTTTTAATCTGACGAGTAAATAAAATAAAAATTAGATATTCCCACTTAATCATCTTCAAACGTATTAACGATATTTCTGCGATTTGTTAACTTTTATGAATAATTTGCTGACAACAAAGTTGTTTACATCTAACACTGGACGGGAATCATTCAAAGACAGACCTCCAAAATGTGTATTTCCTTCACTCATACTGAGAATTCATGTGGGAAAATAAGTAGAAAAATAAATGGGAATTTTTTTAAAAAAAAGGAGAGTGAACATAGGAGAGGTGTCCGCTTATCGGCAGTGTGCCTTATGGAGGTTTCACTGTGTGTATATATAAAATAGCATAGAATTAATAGAAAATAGCATAGAATTCATTATACACAAATCGGAAAATAAAAATTAAATTTAAGGTGTATCTTTTGAACATCTTTATTTTTAAATTGAAAAGTTAATATAATGTAACATTTTCATTTAGTATTATGCAATATCAAAAATCCCTCTTAGCATTATGCAATAACAAAAAAAAAAGAAAAAGAAAAGAAAAAAGAAAAAAAGAGAAAGAAAAAAGAAAAGGAAGAAAGGAAGGAAAAGAAAAAGTTTTCTTTAAGTCAGAAAGTACAAGCTAACATCAATGGAAATAATAAGCATTTTGTAAAATACTATTATTAAATTTAATAAAATACAATATATGTGAAAATATATAAGATAACAGATAAAAAATTATTAAACAAGAAAAGTGAAAATACTAAAATAAAAAGCTATGAATGTGTTATGGATTCTTCAGAGGAGCTTCTTAAGCACAATTCATAGTAAAGATATGTTATTCTGATATTATTGCCAGCATAAGGCCTGAAAATGACAATATTAAGCTCCTTATAACATATAAAAAAACCATAATGAATAAAGTATATTCAGATAAACAAAAAATGACTTAAATTTGAACAAAATTAGACACAATACCTAAAAAATAACAAAAACAACTTACCAAGAAATAAAATTGAAACAGGATGCAAAATGTGGTGCTATGTTCCAGGAAATATTTAATTAATACCATAAAACAGAGAGAATTAAAAAGAAAAGGGGTAAAAAGAGCTATATACAAACTAAGTTAAGCCCATAATATTAAATCTATATTTAATACTTGGAAATTTTTCCATAGAGAATTTCTCACGCCTTTTATTATAATATTCAAATTTTTAATTGCATAAAAGCCAACATGGTGAAAAAGTACCCAAGCCGTGAACCACTTGGGAACGATACTCAGCCTGGCACTTTCTCACTACAACATCAGTTGGTAGAACATCAGTGCGCTATACTGATGACCCGGGTTCGAGTCCCGGCTTGGGTACTTTTTCACTATGTTGGTTATACACCTTTTAAGTAATTAAAAATTTGAATTCCGTAAAATATGTAAAAAAAAAAAACTAATAAAATGTTAAATAAATGCACCCGTCATTTAAATTTAAATTATGTATCTATTTTACTTTAAAAAAAAAAAACCAAGACAAACTCTATCTTTTTAGGGCATGAAAATAAAGTGTGACAGTTTGTTCATCATTATTTTGAAATTTTCAGAAATCTCTTAAAACAAGGAGTAGCATTCTTCTATTTTCTCAAATCAAAATGTATGCTTTCAAAATAGTTTTTTTCTTTTTAATTTATTAGAAATACATCACATTTAGTTTAAAAAAATACTATATTTTCTCTTACAAATCCGCTTTTCCTTTGCCACCGTTCATGATGTCAAGATGCCGGACGATTTCTTTCAAAATTTGGATTTTTCTTCAAAAAGTGACATCTAATTTGCAAATCAAATTCTTATTGTACATACAGAGTGTTTCATACAAAAGAAACTGGCAGCTTTTATAAGAAATATGTTTATTTCATAGAGAAAAATGTAAAATGATGTTGACTGTATAAAAATTTTAGATTTTCCAAAATATTTTATTTTATGGCGCAATTTTTTTTCTACAAATTAATTTTTTAAAAATGTAAAATTTTTAATCTGTATTGGGAACTTGCCTCTTGATTAATGAGAACAAACTTGTGGACGGGTGTATTTTAGGTGACTTTTTTAAGGGTAAATTGGAATTCAAATCTTAGGTAAAAATCCAGTTAAATTTTCGCGTTCATTTGGCGTTTATCAGATTTTTTCCTTGAAGATCTTCTCACGCTTAAATTCTCTACTTTCAGACACATTAATTAACTAATTTGTATTCTTAAACGCGCGAAATGTGCATGTATTCTTATTCATTGTATTATTATTGTTATTCATTATGCTGTGGATAATTTTATTTTTTAAGTCTACAATGATGGTTTGTGGTTAATGTACACTTTATCTTTAAGAATTTCCGCTAGTCACTCGCAGACACACCAAACTAATGTTAAACCAATAGCAGCGTTCTTTTCAAATTTCTCGTTTACATTTCAATTTTTCGATTTTTTTTTTCTTTTTTTGATAGGATATCTGAGATTGCTGCTTTATTTCATTGCATTATTTTCGTTCATTTTCGATTTTGGTTGAAGTTTTTTTCTGATGATTATATACTTTGAATTTTAAAACCGGTTCCGGAAATGAAAATATTGAAAAAAAAAAAGAAATAAAAACTGGAACCGAAATCGAAAAAGCAAAAATAAAACGAATAACACATCAACTACATATTTTGTGTTCAAAATAAAATCATTAAAAAATACTGAAATGCAAACGAGAATTTTGATAAGAATGCTACTTGGATTGTTAAAGTTACCTTGCGAGTATCTGCGTAGATTAGCGTAGACCATCAGAGTATACACCTGTCACACGAGGATACTGGCAAGCTAATGTTAACTATCGGAGTGCTCTTTTCAAATTTATCGCTTCCGTTTAAAATTTTAAAATTGTATCATTTTTTTTTTTTTATTGGACGGCTGATGTTGATCTCTAACCGGGTTAGATTTTACTTTTTCGATTTTGCTTGCAGATTTTTTTTTAAGTTACGCTCATTGTCGGAACCGGCTTCGAATGTAAAAGAAGCCTAATTATAAAAAACTGCAATCAAAATTAAAAAAGAACAAATTAACAAAGTTTGAGATCGATTTCAGCTTTCCTATGCAATAATAATAATAATAATAAATAAAAAATAACATTTAAAAAAATTAAAATGGTATAAACTTTATATGTACTAAAAACTATATAACACATTATAAATTAGGCGCATAAAAAATCGTGGTACAAAATAATTATGCTTCTCAAACATAAACATAATTTTATATTAAATTGTAGATGTATTTACTTTTTTCCAATTAAAAAAATATCAAATCTATCTTTAATATTTGACAATGGAGTGTGATAGTTTTTTCACCGTTAATTTAGGATTTGTTAAAATTTCTTAAAACAAGACATAACATCGTTTTATTTTCTGAGATCCAAATAAATTTATACTTTCAAAACAACTTTCTAAAGCTTAGCAGATGAACATCACACTCAAATCTAAAATGTCATATTGTCTCTTAAAAATCTGTCTTCCCTGTGTCACTGTTCACGATGTCAAAACGTTTCTTTCAGATTTTGGATTTCGCATTAAAAAGTGACACCTAATTTGCAATCCAAATTCTTTTTCTACATATGGTGTATTCTATGAAAAAGTAGACTGGCATTTTTTAAAAAGAAATCATTTTCTTTCATAAAGAAAAATGTAAAATGAGGGTAGAATTAGGTTAAAGGAGGATATTTGTGATAGTACAAAACTTTTAGACTCGCGGTAATAATTTTAAATAAACTTGATATAACATTTATACTATAAACTTTATTTACAATACAAAATATAACACATTATAAATTAAGCCCATCAAAAAAATCGTGGTAAAAAAAAAATATGCTGCATAAACATAAACATAATTTTAGATTAAATTTTATATGTATTTACTTTTGTTTAATTTAAAAAATATATCAAATCTATCTTTAATATTTAACAGTAGAGTGTGATAGTTTTTTCACGAATACTTTAGGGTTTTTTTAGATTTCTTAAAACAAGAAATAAGACTGTTTTTTACTTTCTAAGATCCAAATAAATTTATACTTCCAAAACAACTTTTTAAAATTTATCAGATGAACATCACACTCAAATTTAAATTGTCATATTTTCTCTTAAGAATCTGTCTTCCATGTGTCACGGTTTACGATGTCAAAACGTTTCTTTCAGATTTTGAATTTCACTTTAAAAAGTGACACCTAATTTGCAATCCAAATTCTTTTTCTACATACGGCGTATTTCATGAAAAGTAGACTAACATTAAAAAAAAAAAAAAAAAAAAAAAAAATCTGATTCTATCATAAAGAAAAATGTAAAATGAGGTTATATGAGGTTATTTATGATAGTATAAAACTTTTAGACTGTGAGAAATATTTTATTTACATCGGATTGTATTCGCGGTACTAATTTTAACTATACTTGATGTAATATTTATGCTATAAACTTTATTTACAATATAAAATATAACACGTTATAAATTAAGCTCATCAAAAAAATCGTGGTACAAAAATATTATGCTACATAAACATAAACATAATTTTATTATAAATCTATTTACTTAATTTTTTTTTAATCAAATCTAATTTTAACATTTGACAATGAAGTGTGGTACTTTTTTCACCACTAGTTTAGGGTTTGCTGATTTCTTTTAAACAAAAATAACATATTTTTAAATTAAATTGTATATCTATTTAATTTAAAAAAAAATTAATCTATCTTTAACATTTGACAATGAAGTGTGGTACTTTTTTCACAATTAGTTTAAGGTTTGTTGAATTTTTTTTAAACAAGAAATTACACCATTCTATTATCTTAAGATCCAAATAAATCTATACTTTCAAAACAACTTTCTAAAGTTTATCAGATGAACATCACACTCAAATTTAAAATGTCATATTGTCTCTCAAAAATCTGTCTTCCTTGTGTGATGGTTTACGATGTCAGGATGTCAAAACGTTTCTTTCAAATTTTGAATTTTGCTTTAAAAAGTGACACCTAATTTGCAATCCAAATTCCCTTTCTACGTACGGTGTGTTTCGTGTAAAGAAGACTGGTATCTTTTTATAGAAATCTGTTTCTTTCATAAAGGAAAATGTAAAATGAGGTTATAATGTGGTTATATGAGGTTACTTGTGATGGTATAAAACTTTTAGACTTTGAGAAATATACATTATTTACACCGCCTTATATTCGCGGTTCTAATTTTAAATATACTTGATATAACATTTATACTATAAACTGTATTTACAATATAAAATATAACACACTAGCTGACATGCCCGGCGTTTCCCGGGCGCGTGATAATAACCTTAAAAATACCTAAAATTAATGTTGAATGATTTTATATTTTTAAATGAAAATACATCCAAACGAACTGAAGGACAGTTGTTATAGTTATTACCGATTTAATTTTTGACGTTTTGATATATTAAACATTCAATTTTGACCAAAAGTTCCTGAGGAAACCTAAATAATATAAAGCACTCCCCCATGGGGTGCACTTTTCCTCCTTTAAACTCAAAATAGTATACAGTTTTGGCCAATTTATTAATCCCATTCGAAAAAAAATTCCAAAACTTTTTTTCTAAGATTATTATATTAAAATTAAATAAAAATAATGTACTCGTGGCATCATAATTCACTTTTATATTTTAACAGAATATAGTAAGGCTACTATAATTTGTGACTCGTGCTATAGCCAGTATACGTCAGGACACGTGGCCGTTACCATTATCTTTTTAAGCGTGAAAATTTCGCTATGGTACTCCATTGGGAAATTTGGTAATTTTTGAAATTCAATATTTGAAAAACGGCATAATCATTAGATTTGAAATTTATATCTAGAAAAATTCAATTTTTTACCTTTCTAACGCAGTTTGTCTAACAATTTACTGACAAATACTTTTCGAGCTATTAATTTTTTCAGCAACTTCAAATGTTTTATTTTCCGAGACTAATCTGTGGCAACGATTATCGAAAATCCCAGTCGTCAGCAACGCATAGCTTTTTATTAAAGAGGATAATAAATTAGGCCAATAAAAAAAAATCGTGGTTCTTGAAATAACATTTATACTATAAAATGTATTTACAATATAAAATATAACACATCATAAATAAGGCCCATCAAAAAAATTGTGGTACAAAAAAAATTGTGCTACTTAAAAACATAAACAAAATTTTAAATTAAATTGTATATCTATTTACAGTTGCACAACGAAGATGGTGGTTTTGAAGTTCGAAATACCACTATTTTAATATTGTGAACTTTATCTTATTTAATTATAGATTAAATAAAGCGAAAAAAATTCTTAGAAAAAAGTGATATCCAGTGACTTTATCCGTCCTATAGCTGCGCCACTGCTATTTTTTTTTTTTTCAAGAAAGAAAAATCTAATTTATCTTTAATATTTTACAATGGGGTGTGACAGTTTTTTCATCATCAGTTTAGGTTTGTTGAGATTTCTTAAAACAAGAAATAACATCGTTTTATTTTCTAAGATCCAAATAAATTTATACTTTCGAAAAAACTTTTTAAAGTTTATCAGATGAACATCACACTCAAATTTAAAATGCCATATTTCCTCATAAAAATGTGTCTTCCATGTGCCACGGTTCACGACGTCAGGATGTCAAAACGTTTCCTTCAGATTTTGCCTTTTGCTTAAAAATGTGACACCTAATTTGCAACCCAAATTCCTTTTCTACATACGGTGTATTTCGTGAAAAGCAGACTGACATTTTATTATGAAGAAATCTGTTTCTTTCATGAAGCAAAATGTAAAATAAGGATATAATGAGGTTATATGAGGTTTTTAATGTTGGTATAAAACTTTTAGACTTTGCGAAATATTTTATATAAGTCACATTTTATTTACATGAATTAAAAAAATTATATACATTTAAAATAAATTCACTGATGTCTATTTAAGTAATTTTTTCATACATGTTGTAAACTTCTGTTAAACGTATTTCTTGTTTGTCTACTAGAAGAAAAGGGACGTTTTTGAATTGATTATATAAAATAACCCCTCATTAAATCGTGCATGTCTGTGAACAGCAGAAGAGTAAACATACTGTTTTTTTTTTCAAATGAAATATAAAATATTTAGAACCAGAAATTTTAGTTAGTAAGTTAAGTTAAAAAAGTGCCACCAAATCAAAGATTGGAAAACTTTTTACATCCGCTGTCTCATAAAAAAAAAAAAAAAAAATGCGATCATGACGTATCAATAATCAACAAAATGTAGTGGATTAAGTAATAATTAATCAAAATAGCTTGACATTTTTTTTTTTTTTTTTTTTTTTTTTTAGAATTACAAAAATATGCTAACATACATGTAGATATTACATGCATGTCAATCTACTTTTAGTTATTACTTAAGTAATAAATAGGTATTTACTGTAATTATAATAAAAATTGTATTTTTTAAAGTAAAAAAAAAATTAAATCTATTCTACTTTTGTAAATTGGATGCCAAATAATTGTTATCAGGTACATATTCATTTACTTTTAACATAATGAATGTTAAATTAGACAACTGACAAGCAGTTTTAATTTATATTTTTAATAATATTCAAAACCTTCAAAATTTTGAAAAATTTATGTCTGTATGGACATTTTGGCTTTTAACATCCATTGATCTTTCCTTTTGTTCACTATCCAAATCTACTCTTAATTTGATAAGTCTTTGAGCTAATGTTGAAATAGATTGGAAGTCAATAAGTCACATTTCAAGTTCTAACCAATCTAATTTAGACAAGCTCAACTTATCAGTATGGACTCGCATCAGAATATACAGGGTGTCCCAAAAACATTGACCTCCACTTTTATTTTTTAAATATTGATCATAGACATATAT
The DNA here is from genome assembly GCA_963931845.1 of Maratus michaelseni. Lineage (NCBI taxonomy): Eukaryota > Metazoa > Arthropoda > Arachnida > Araneae > Salticidae > Maratus > Maratus michaelseni. Next base: position 325,764,365 of record OZ007591.1, read on the forward strand.
TATACATTACAGAGTTACGTAAAATAAAGTACAGAATTTATCAAATCCATTACAATTTTCAGGAGATTAAATTTGAAGTACAAAATTTACATTTTTACACGGCCCCGTACAAAAAAATCCTTAATGAAGACAATGTGCCTCACACGCTAATAAGGTCATGTACAAAATTTCAGCATTTTATCATAAAAAGTCTCAGATATCGGAAAACACGTAAATGCTATCGTAAACTACTTTTCGATGCCTGGATATGAGTTCGCAAAGGGGAAAATCATGTCGGATGATCGCGTTTCAGGGGACGTACACAAATTACGAAAGAAAACATCGATTGCATAAAAAAAAATAATAATTGTGCTATTTATCGGAACAAAAGTATCTAAACTGCGTAGAAATAATAACGTTACGCAAAGGTTACAAAGCATTAGAGGTAGATATTTGCATATGCAAATATTTCTAATCTGTTTTAATGTTCATTGACTGTGCCATTTCCAAGTTTTATTCTGTAATTCATCATGTAGAATTTTAAGGTGTTTTTGAGGAAGCATACACTGTAAAAAACAAGAACGGAAAATCATGCGTCAAGCATAGATTATGTAACACTTTCCAACGCTTCCAAAATAATTTTACAAATCATTACCGTTTAATAAGCTGAAAGATAACATCTAAGTAAACAATTTGGAAAACGCATAACATATTTAAAAACGTAATTTCAGGAATTCCCAACATATATTACCAACATATACAATATTCGGAAAAATATCCGAATACTTTTATTAAGCCCTATATGTGATCTATAGATTTGTATTTATACTACATAGGATGCTAAATTTTAGTTCAGTTAGGAAACGCGTAGCACAGTTTAAAATTCTCCTTCTGGAGTTTCTGTCAATAAACGGAAATGTGTTCGCGGACTTTTGTGCTGCCCTGTATATGATCTACAGAATTTATACACGACAAGTAATAGACAAAAAGTGAGTTAAATTTAAAATCGCGTTCAGCAACTTAAAACGCACTTCCAGGAATTATTGTTAACAGACCGTAGAGAATTCTTTTGTGTGTCCCTGTCAATGAACGATGACTGCTATACACACAATATTCTGTAGTAAGCCTCTTGTAATGCACTTTAGTGATATATACCAGTTACAATGTGTTTGAAATTGTGTAACATCATTAAAATAAACCTCAAATGATTTCTCCCCATAGACCGTAATGTAACGGAATTCTTTTGAGTGTCCCTGTAAAAAAACTGTAAGTGCTACACACTTCAGTTGAAATATGGAACAGGCTATAGATAACGACAATAACATATAAAAATTGCAGGGCAATCCGAGCATATTTACGAGAGTTAGAGGACGGACAGACGGCAGACGGCCAGACAAACCGAAGTCATAAACACTTTTCAACTAGTTTGAAAGGTGTTAAAAATCTTGCGGTTACGAAATTTTTTTTAGTATATTTGTATTCCACCGAATTTTTTAGTAACTCGTAATATAAACCGGGACTGTTGCTAGCTCTTTTCTAGTAATTCTTACAGATTTTCTTGTAAATGAGTAAGAATGCAAAAAATTTTTAATAATTTCAAAGATCAATAAGAAAAACTAAAATTTCTTTGGTAGATCGACCCATTTTTTTTTACAGTGTAGTTTTATAAATTTGTAAATAAAACTAAACCGGACCCGATACGGGCTCGTGATCGATATTTATACCAATCTTCGTGTTCGGGCGCAAAGTGAAAATATTATTTATACACAATTTTAAAAAAGAAAAAAGAAAAAGGGGTCAATATTTGAGAAACAATAATGTATTCTAAGTTTCTTAAAGTGCTTTACAATTCCTTAAAAATCACTTTAAAAGGAAACTGAATTGTTATTCATGGGCTATAATGTGGAATATTTTCGCGAAGTCTTTGCACGGTCAGTGTTAGTAAATATAAAGAAACCGTGGGACAGCCCTTGTTTTTCCTCTCTTTTTGTTTGATGTGATTTTAAATAATTAATGAAAAACAGAATATGTCTTTCTACCATAGTTGTACAATGATATTTTAAAAGAATAACAATTGTGACTTTTGCAAATTTCTGCTAGTGGTTGGGCATAAATAGCAAATTTGCTATTTTAAATAGATTTTCAGACACATGCAAATCACGAAACGTTGTCCTGGGAGGGCATTTAGAATTAATACTAATTTCTATGGAAGAAGAGATTTTTAAATAAGAAAATGAACCTTGAAACAAAATTTAAATGCTATTAACAATTTTCTAATGCTTAATTTTTATTTCGGGTTCTGATGACACATAATTTTTTGTCCACTAATTTGTAAAGTGTTTTCATGATTTAATGCAATAAACTTTAAAGAGTGACACAACTCGTTTAGATAAACCTTTATTTATTTATTTATTTATTATTATTATTATAATCACGATCATGATTATTAGCATTATGTTTTAACATATATAGTTAAAATTATAATGTTAAGGCAAAAGAAAACGTTTTCGCATTGTGCAAACGGACTACTTATAAATCAAATAAATAATTTCGTAAAAACAAAATTCCATTTAAAATTGCTTAAAATGTGTTTTATTATACACTGTACAAAATATCAACCAAGTACTTTCGAGCATCTGACGTGCTCATTATCACAGTTAAAATCGTTAAAACGTTACAAACCAGAGGTCGAGTTCATTCCTTTATACTTAACCACTGGTTTGTAACGTTTTGACGATTTTAACCCTGATGATGAGCACGTCAGATCCTCGAAAGTACTTGGTTGATATTTTGTACTGTATATAATAACACACCTTTTAAGTAATTTTAAGTGGAATTCCGTTTTTACGAAATTATTTATATGATTTGTCACATTCCGATGAATTAGGGATTCAAGAAACTTGATATAGTTTGTATCATTTTCGTTTAGGACTTCTTATAGTTTAGAACAGGGTTTTTAAAGTAAGTGAGACCCTGTGGGGATGCACCGACTATGTGTCAGCAACCAGATTATATATATACGATATACGACAGCTATATGACTCACTAAAAAATATTTTTCATTTCATTTACAAGGGTGCCACTGGAGACTATTTTTGTATTCTGTCGCACCAATATTTAATATATACATATATATATATATATATATATATATATATATATATATATATATATATATATATATATACATATATTAGTACATTTCTCTTGCACATGTTGTAAAAGTAAATGTAAAAGATTTTTGTTTAGAAAAAGTGGCGCGAGTTCGAATTAAAAAAATAGTCACCAGTAGCAGAAGTGCATTTACAGTTTTAAAAACAAAATTTAAAATTTAATAAAATACATTTCCTAGTATATTTAATTTGAATTTGTTAATTATCTATACTAGTAAAAGAAAGATTTTTGTCTGCGTGTCTGTGTGCTATGGCTAGCAAAATCTACCACACGTAGAAATCTGAAAATTTGGGTGCTGATAGTCCAAAGCAGGTCCTGATGCACCTCAGACTCAGATTTTTAATTTTTGAGACCCGGGCCCCCTGGGGTCCCTTTATTTTGCTCTAAATTGTTAATAACGTGTCCAATTTTTGTCCCATCTCTCCCTTTTTGGGGGCTCTTTCTCCATTTAACTTTTCCCTCATTCCTACTCTTCAGTTAAGACCCTAGCCCCCGGGGTCCGGTACGGGACCCGTTGAAGTTTCTGTTTCCTAAACTGTTAATAACTTGCCCCTTTAATCCAATTTTCTTAATGTTTGGGGCCTTTTCTCCATTTAGTTATTCCCCCATTTCTACTTGCTAATTAGGACCCTTCATCTTAGGGCCCTGCTCAAAACTATCAGCTGGCCCCTTTTGGGCCTCCTACTATAGTTACCTTAAAAATCGTCCGATTTACTAGCTTTTTTCTGACAACTTCTTAGTACTTCCAGCTACTACATGAACGACAAAGAACATTTTCGAAAAAGAACCAGGCCCCCTGGGCACCTTGAAGTTTTTGTTCCCTAAATTGTTATTACCGTGTCCGCTTTTAATCCGATCTTCGTTTTTGGGGATTTTTCTCCATTTAGCTATTCCCCCATTTCTACATTCCAGTTAGGACCATTCATATTAGGACCCTGCTCAAAACTATCAGCGGCCCTTTTTGAGCCCCTTACTATAGCTAACTTAAAAATCGTCCAATTCACTACCTTTTTTTCTAACAACTTTTTAGGACTTCCAGCTACTACATGAATGACGTAAAAATTTCTCGGACAAGTGCCGCGCCCAATGGGCCCCTTTACGTTTTTGTGCTCTAAATTTTTAATAACTTGTCCCTTTTTATCCAATTTTCTTTCTTTTTGGGGCTTCTTTCTCCATTTAGTTATTCCTCTATTACTACATTCCAGTTAATACCCTGGAGCCCGGTACAGAGCCCCTTGAAATTTTTGTTCCTAAAATGTTAATAACTTGTCCTCTTTTAATCCGATCTTCTTCGTTTTGGGAGCCTTTTTTTCTATTCAGTTATTCCCCCATTTCTACATTCTAGTTAGGATCCTGCCCACTCCAAGGGACCTGTCCGAGGCCTTTGAACTTTTTGTGCGCCATGCATTTCCCCCCTCCTAATTGCGTCACCATCTCAATGCATAACTTTGAAGTTGAATCTTGGACTTCTCTCCCCGGGCCAACACCCTCATATTTTTATTGGAGCCCTAGGTTCCCTTTTTAAGCATTTCTTTAAATTTATATTCTAATGATTAATTTATGCCCTATGCTTCATTTCGATTAATTAAAGATCTGAAGCGCTAAATACTAGCACCTCTTAAGATGTTTCCGTCTTAGGGTTATACTCAAATCTATCAAATGGACTGTGTTGGGCCCCTATTATAGCTCCCTTAAAAATCGTCCGATTCACTAGCTTTTTTTTTTTCTAACAACTTCACAGGACTTCCATCTACTATCTACACGATAAAAAATTTCTTGGACTTTAGCTGCCACCAATTTTGAATATAAATCTCCTTCTTGGGACCCTTGGTGCAGCTTCTTAAAACTGATCCGATTCTCTTGCAATTTTCATTAACATAGTTCTAGGGTACTCCAGCTACTTTATAACTACTAAACATTTCCTCAGACCCCCCCCCCCAACTAGAACCTTTTTAAAAAATATATTAATCTTCTTTTTCGGCATCAACTTACGTTTACTCATTACAGCCGTAAATTGAAAATCGCGTTACTGTTAAAAATAAGTGGTTAAGTTTAGAGAGAAGCGGGGGGATTTCATGCGTAAATTAAATATCGTGTTAATATTAAAAGAATTTCGTTAGATTTACGGGGGGCACCTTCCACCACCTGGGGGATCTTTCTTTTCTTGGGCTCTATGGACTCAATTTCAATTCGACTTGATATCAAAAACTTCACTTCCTTTTTTAAAAACAAATATTATCACGGGCCCGGGCAACGCCGGGCGGATCAGCTAGTTATATAGATAAAAGTATTTTTCTTATTCTTTTAATAAATAATTTTGTTTCCCACGCACAAACTATTCCAAAAATTGTAATTAAATTTACATGCATTAACACATTACAGGCATCGGAGCTTTTTTTTTTCTTTTATTTGGCGACCACTAATTTTTGTAAAAGTATTTTCGTGTTAAATTACTACCACAATTGCGGGAAAAAGATCACCACGAGGTGGATTTCTACATTTGCAAGATGAATCTAAAAATAAAATTGTCGTACGGAAATACTGGTGGCCAAAAAAGAAACAACTACGAGTTCTGCACATTAACAAATTTCCTTTTTTGCGATTCTTTGCAGCGTTTTTTACCTTTTTCAAAATATTTTATTGTATTAACTAACAAAGATTTTTTTCTTCAATTATTATGAGAGAAATCATCGCAATAAAGTGACATACGGTCCCTATTTTTCTATGCATATTATTAAAAATAACAAACTGTCAATTAGATAAAAAAAACATTAGATCATTTTTACCAATAGAAATATTTCTAAAATTCTTTGTAAAATTCGAATCCAAGTTTTTGTTTATTGTTATATTACTATTTATTTGGACGCACAGAATTTTGTAAAGTGTTCGGAGAGTCGGTGGGGTCACTATAGGTTTTTGTTACGATTTTTCTTTACTGATATTTATATATTATGCATTTATTCCACATTGAGCGAATAAAGGTACTGGTCTGACCTTGATATATGTTTAGTTTATGTTAGAGGTTATTTATAAAACCTTAAAGTAAATTTGGTACCTAAATTCACTCATACACTGTAAAAAAGTTTTCCAGAAAATAACGGAAATTGCACTGTCAATCGAGACGCCAGTACTATTTCCGTAATTTAACGGAAAAAAATTTCCGTAAATTCCAGGAAATTTTCCGTAATTTCTGAAATATTCGTTTTTAAATTTCCGTTTTATAACAGATATCTTCATTATTTTTTAGAAATTTTTATGTCGTTAAAAAAAGAAAAGCTATCCCTCAAGGAATATCTTATAAGGGTTATATCTTATAATACGTTTCTTTTTTTTTTCGGTTCATTTCTGAGCGAGTTTTTAATAAACAGCCACCATTTCCCACGATAAGTATCGAACCCACGACCTTCCGATTACTAAACCAGCGCGCCAAACCACTACGCTATGGTTGGACAGGACACGTATTCAAATGTTGTAACTTATTTGAGAAGTTTTTAATGATGAAAAAAAAAATTCTTATAGTTAGATGGATATTTTCAGAGTTCTATAGTTTTTTTAATTTTCTTTTCAAAATTGTTCTATATTCTGCTTTATTATTTGATGCTTTATAACATATAAATTTATTTTTTTTATGTATTATATGCGTAAAATATTGTATTAACAGTAATGATTGTTTCTTTTTGCAATAGTACATATACTTTAACAATTTGTGTGTTGATTTATTTTAGTGCTCCCTATTATTCGTTTATACGAGTATACGTATAATACGTATTATACGGGGTACGCATTTTGGATACGTATGATACGACCAAGGCGGTTATACGTATTATACGAAACAGCATATACGGTACATCGTATATACGGATCTTACACCAGCGGTTAAACATATCAACGTTTAAACGTTTTTCGTTTATTGCTTAAAAAATGATGCCTTTCTCCTGCTGGTCAGTGGATCAGAGACTTTGATAAACACCCGCTGTGCCCTGTGCAGTCGGTACTTGCAACAAAAAAATCGGAATATTTTTCCTCAGTTTAGATTTTGTTCTTTTTCACCCTCAAATCTAATCTATTAATTATGAAATGATTTACCTTTTGCTTATCTGTAACACACGCACATAGCTTATTTTGATTTATGGCGTGGACATTTCGCCCGAAACATCAGTATTGCAGAACATAAACTTACATTGACTTCATATTTTATACTGCTAATGATCAATCCAACTCCTGGTAAGTTTCATAATCTTATTTTTATTTTAAAGACCTCCACAGAGGGCACTCCCCCCATCGGCCTATATCCCTAGTGACGATAATCGGCCGTAACAAATAACTAACTAAACATACTTTTATTTTATTTAAGAATACTTTTTTTCTATATTAAAAATATTTTAAATATACGTTTCACTGCAAAAAAAGAAAAGAGAAGGCAAGTCATTCTAAGCTTGTGTGATTGCGTTCTGAAACCTGCAGTGACGATTATTTGTCAGGCTATAAGTAATCGAAATTTCAGGTACTAACACAAAATGAAATTTGTTAAGATTAACAACAATTCTTAAAGCGTAATATCTTGTAATGCACGTACACTTTGTATAAAAAATACCACGAGTGTCATGATTAAAAATAATGAAATTGCTTTATACATTAACACAGAGTAGAAAACATTAGCACCGTGGAAATAACAACATTTGACCTTCCGGGCGCAATTTGAGTATACGCACACAAAAATAAATACATATTTTTTTATTAAAAAAGAAAGAATAAACTTAATAAGGATTAACAATAAATCTCAAACATGTATATCCTCCTTATTTGCTCAAAAAGTCTTTTTATTTTCGTTATATAATTACAACTAGCAGAACCACCCAGCTTTGCCCGGGTTAACATGAATTCAAACACAATAATACGACAATATGATTTGTGCATACTCAACCATAATCGATAAAAAAGAGAATTAGAAAAAAAAGCGTTACTTTAACTCAACCATAGTAAAATTTTTCAGCTTTATAAATGAGAATGCGCGTTTTCTTTGCGCATACATCTACTATATATATAAAACACAAACGGAAATTTCGTTCCGTTCCTTTATAACTCGAGTTCTGCCGAATGGATTTTGATGTGGAACTTGCACTGTTCGATAGATAATTTGTCAGGGAAGGTTTTAATATATAACACAACGTCCTACGTATATTAGTTATAGAATTATGATGGAAAGTTCCGTTATTTTGGACGAAAACGTTACCACTGGTTATTTTTTTGGCGACGATTATTGTTGCAGAAAGAATTGAAAAAGCTATACATCTCAAAAAATAAAAGACAAAACTGGGCTAATTTTATTAAAAAAATAAAAGAAAGAAAAAAAGAAAGAGAAAAAAAAGAAGAAAAACAGTTTTGATGCGAGATAATATTATAAAACGATAATATTTAATTTAAACATGATTGGGAATATTCGTAATGCTTAAAAAATTATTCAATGGGCAAGATTGCTATTGAAAAAACATTTGGCGGTTTATCTTTTGTTTTTGGCGATTTTGATTTTACTTTTGACCCCCAAGTAATTTGATTTTAAACCAAAAGGTGCTTTTTTTTTTTTTTTTTTTTTTTTTTTTTTTTGCAGAAAGAATTAAAATGGCTATACATCTCAAAAAATAAAAGAAAAAACTATTTTTTTTAAAAAAGAAAGAAAAAAAAAAGAAAAAAAAAAGAAAAACAGTTTTGATGAGAGATTTTAAGCCAAAAGATTTTTTTTGCAGTATTTTTTTTAGTACTTTTCGGTTAGCCGGGCACCAGTGATATATATACATGTATCTATACACAAACACATATATACACATATATCTACACATATACATATATATATACACTTATATGCATGAAGATATATATGTATATACATATATATTTATATATGAACATATATCACTGGTGCCAGGCTAACTGAAAAGTACCTTTTTTTTATTCAAATGTAAACTATATTAACAGCAATATACTTCTATTTACTTCTACCTTACATATGAAATTTCGTTCCGCCTGCTTATAACTCGAGTTCTGCTTCATGGATTTTCATAGAACTTAAACTGTAAGATAGATAATTTTTCAGGGAAGGGTTTATTGTATAACATATCGTTCTACGTTGCTTAGTTCTAGAATTATAGGGGGAAATTCGAAAATCGGGTGACCTTTTTTTTTATCAAATATTAGCCATTTTAATATCTGATTCCGATTATGAAAGATTAGCCTTCTAAAAAAGTTCTACTGGACGGATTTTGATTATAATTGTATTGTTAGTTAGATGCTATTTCAAGAATGGTTTTACTGTACTACATATTGTTCTATGTTGCTTAGTCAAACAGTTATGTGTGAAGGTTATATAGTCAGGTGAACCCGATTCCGAAAGATTAGCCTTTTAGAAAGTTTTTACTGGGCGTATTTTTTGCGACTTGCATTGTTAAGTAGATAATTTTTAAGCATGGTTTTAGTATATTTCATATCGTTCTATGTTAGTTTTAGAATTATGTGGAAAAATTCTATAACCAGATGAACCCGATTATCAAAGATTAGCCTTTATAAAAATTTCTACTGGATGGCTTTTGTTAGTTAATTTGATTGCATTGTTAGTTCGATAATTTTTAGTGATTGTTTTAATATATTGCATAGAGTTTTATCATTCTTTAGCGAACCCTAACTGTAAATTACCAAATAAAATAGTTTGTCCTTAACAGCTAAAATTTTGACTGCACATTAGAAAATATAATAGCGCAATGGCGTCATTTTTCAGTAATGTGGAAGGATATTCCAGGTTAAATATACAGATTGCTTTCAAATACAAGGTCAAATTAAACGATATATGTCGTTTGATTCAAGGTTCATTTGTAGAAGCCGACCAGCGCAGCGGGCGTAGCTTGCTAGTACAATATAAAAATATACGATTTTCTTGAAAATGAAAAAGAAATTACCAAATGTCGTAACATTTTACGAAATTCGCTTTCACATGGCATCTATCTATATTATAAAACAAAAATATATCCGTGAGTAATGTCGACATCATATCGACGGTAGCAACGACCTACCCATTAAATTTTACTTGTACTGCATATTTGTAACTACTAAATATCGCATAAATTCATTTTTTAAACTATCAATTAAAATAAATACACTTTCAAATGTAGTTTGAAAGTTTATCTCAATATACTGATTTTTTATGGATTTTAAAGTAATTTTAAAGCATGTATATTTTTAAATCTGTGTTCAATCCAATTACGAAAATTTAACTTATTTGATCTTTATAAAGTAAAAACATTTATTTCTAAACATAGCACATTCAATTTTTATGCGGTCGAATAAAATAAATGTACTCTCAATGTTATTCGTTTGAAAGCGTATCTCAATTTACTGATGTTTTATGAATTTTAAAGTAATTTTAAAGTAATTTAATATTCTTGAAATTTTTATGGAAAAAGGATGATAAACTTATACTTTGACGACCAATACATTCTGTGCAAATTACGCTACTTTGTGTAATTGCTACAAAATACTAATATTTTGTGAATGAAAACATGTACATGATTTAAAATATGACAACACTTTCACCGGGGTAGATTTTCCTTTGAACCGATACGTGTCTAGTTAAAACAAATTCTTTCACTTCATGAATCATGTACAAATATGCATTTATATTTATAGATAATGTGCATGTTAGTCAACTTAACGTAAGCAAAACGTTGAGCTAAATTGCTTGAAGTTTCGCCAAGTTTCTCGTAATTTTTAAATAGTTAAAATACATTATATTATGTGTAGGAAATAGTACATTATGAATTACAAACTCCGCAAGAATTGTTAGTTTTCGCCTACAGTTAATTGAGAAAAACGACTTTACTTGAGTGCGTGACGTCACATGCACATTTGTATTTAAAACATGAAAGCGATTAAAGAAATCCAATACTACTGTACTTATAGAAAAAATTTAAACAATATTATTAAATACTAAATTTAAATCCGAAATTATATTTACAATGTAATTTAAACAGAATTTGCTAAAATTGCGTTTTGAAATTATCTGATTTTTGATGCAAATTATTATTTTTAAAAAATGTAGTGTTATTTTAAGAAGTGGATAGTAATTTCGAAGCTGGTGTAATGAAAATGTTGCCACGTTGTCGAATTTATAAAATATATATTAATTTTTAAAGTTAAAATAAATGTTTTATATTTGAAAAAATGCATAAATTTTTTTTCCGCATACTTTTAATCCCATTTGTTTTAACACCCATTGTTGAAGAAAATAATAATGAAAAATACTGTATTGTTTTCTTTAAATCCAATTTTTATTAATAGGGCATCTACTGTCCACCAAGGAACTTATATACCTCCTTGGTTGAGGCTGAAGCTGAAAAAAGTTACGAAGTAATGATTCCTAAATGTCAATATTTGACAGACGATTTTTGATTGTGTAGAATAAATTTAATCATGAAGTCAGAATGAGCAAAAATGTGTTTTTATTTCTTAGAAAATTTACTTTAATATTAACAAACCAGTGAAAACAATTTGTCTTTGTAAAATTAGGAGCTAAGTTATTTATTTTTATCTCCAAACACATTTAAATAAACGTATATTGTCGTTTAAAGCACTTATAGTAATCTCTGTAATATGCGAAGAAAATCACATCTGATATAATTGACGTCAGTTTCGGTTTTCAAATTATAGTGGGTGAATCTGAAATTGGTTTATAAAAATATTGCCCATACGCAGTTTCTTTGAATGGCAACGGGAAAGAAATTGCATTTAGAAATTGAAAAGAAAATTATATTTTTGTAATGATAACCTATGGGCGATGTTTGAAAACAGTGGTAAATAATGGTCTGATAAATTTTTAAAGTAGACAGTGATTTTACTCGTGTTCTAAAACGTATGTACATAAAGTTTCGTTCAAATCGGACAAAAACTGTAGATTTGTATAAGGAACATACATACATACATACGTACATACATACCAAGAACGTCTTTTATATATATAGACATACCAAGAACGTCTTTTATATATATAGATAGATAATCGTTTATAGGGAAAAATAACAAGATTCTATGTATGAAACATATTATACAGATTGCTGAAGTAACGCCACCGATTTCCAACTTGTTCTCCGTTCAGTGACGTAACACTGATGAGATCGAGGCTAACGAAGAAGAAAGGCTACCGCGGTGCTTTACGCCTATCTTTTTTTACAGACCGCCGGAGTCACGTGATGCTCGAATGCACCAATACAGGTGTACGAAAAGAGCATCACGTCACTCTAGCGGTCTGTAAAAAAAGGTAAGTGGAATGCACCGCGGTAGCCTGTCGTTTTCGTTAGCCTCGGATGAGATCCATTAGCATTAAAAGTAAATACGATACTTGAAATATACGTATACTTGAATTAAACTTATACTTGAATTATACGTTTAACCGATATACGCTTATACGTATCTGGATACGTTTAAACGTATAGTTTAAGGTATACGTATTTCTTAAATACGTATTATACGTATATCGGTTAAACGTATAACTGAAATACGTATCGCATCGGGAGCACTAATTTATTTATCAATTTCAGTAAAATCAATAATTATATTATGCAGACATATTTATTACATGCTATTAAAGAAAATTTTCTTTATCTCTTATTTTAAAAAATTATGTGAATAAACAAATTTATAATAAATTAAATTATTATATTTAAGCTTTGCTGCGAGCTTTTGTGCATGGTTCTGTTAAAATGAATAATTTTTAAAATATCAAAACGAAAAAATAGATTTTTAGAGAAAATTTTGAAATTAACAACTTTAGGATAGGTAAGTTTAAATTTGGACTTAATAATTTAGTTTAATTTATAAAAATTATAAACTAACAAAATAAATTATAAACTTTTATAAAAATGAAGTTTATAATTTTATAAAGTAAACAAAAAGTTATCATTTTTTATAAATTTAAAGAGAAAATTATGAACTTTGTAAAATTATAATTTATAAAATAATAAATTTTAGTTTAATTCACAAATTTATAAGACAAATCAGTTTTGTTCAATACAATATATATATCGATAATTTGCAAAGATAATATTTTATGAAACCTTTAATAACCTAATATTGCCTCACGTTAATAAAATTAAAATAAAATTTTAAAACGTGTGTGAAAAAATTCACAATTTAAAGTACCATACAGAAAAAAAAAGGTAGATTTAAAAAAATATTTTTCTGTAATTTATGAAAATAAAATAAATTTCTAAAGATTTCACTAAAAAATAAAAATATCACTATTATTTTCACTTAAAATTACCGCCCAGACACAACCCTGGTTAGAATGAGTTCCAGGATTGGTCCGAGTCTAATGACAAAAAATAGGCCCACGGGTAGGACTGGTTCAGATTTGGATCCTAGAAGAACTCTAGTAAATAAAACAATCTTAATTCGCATTTCAAACTAGGCGATTTCTGTACGCAAACCTCTGAACGTCATTTACGGAAATGGCACTAGAAATACGGACATTGTACAGTTTTGTAAGAAATACGGGAAAATCCATTAAATTTACGGAAAACTTTCTGCATATTTACGGATTTGAAATCTACTTTACGGAACTAATGCCATTTACGGAAATTGTACTGTTGTTTTGGAAAAATGAAACTTCTCCGTAAAATTTAACGGAAAATCTCTTGTATTTTCACGGATTTTTTTTAGAGTGTACACACAAAATAATATTCATTTGGTACTTAATTTACTTATTTTCATATTTTATCTATTTATTCTATACAAAGCTAAATTATTTTTTGATATATTTTTCTGTTAGGGGTGTAAGGATTTATAAAATTGGTTTCTCAGTTCTCACATACTGAAAAAACGTTTTTGTCTACAAGAAAAATAAAATTTATTACACAATTATACATTTATATATTATATATATATATATATATATATATATATATATATTTGCAGAAACATAATATGTAACTAATTAATTTCAATATTTAATTAATATTAATTTTAAATCCTTAGCATCTTAATTCTTATAATTTATTATTTTAATTTGATTATAAATTAATTTATGTGATTTGCATTTTTGGCAAAGCTATTTAATTGTGGCTATGTCATTGCTTGGTACAAATATTTTTCTGTAGCATTTATCAATAATTATAAATTTTACACATATCATTTTTTAACATAGAATTTTTCATTAACACATCCATTTTTATTTTAATGTAATTGATTATTTTATCAACATAATTTTATTTATTATTTAATTATATTTATTTATTATTTAACTAATTGTAATCATTCTTTAGACAGTATTTGGTTTAATCTTTAACTAATAATTTTAATCCACTGCTTTTATTAAATCATAGAATATTCACTCATTCTCATAGATGGCAGCACCATGGTTTGAGTTTTGCTTTGTTGTACAATAATATTCCATGGTCAATCATCTTTTAAAACTTAATTTGGCAATATGTAATGATTTTCTGCTTTTCTGCAATTCATTGCCTGTGGTATGTGATGACTCCTGTATATCTGGTAACTGATGTGCTCTTTTCCATATATCCTTTTTAATCCAGTTGTATTTTTAACTTTATGATTAAATTTCAATGCTTTTTTTCTCTTTTTTATGGGTAAGGTTTCTTTCCTTTTACTTACCCATCATACGTAGTATAGGGTAAGTCTTGTAATCGTTTTGAAAATCGAAAAAATTTTTTTGACGGATTTACACGTTTCAGACACTGGAGATTCCGAAAAACATATTTTTAGAAAAAAAATTTTGCCGTCCGTCTGTGTGTCTGTGTGTCTGTGTGTGTGTGTTTCTGTAAACGCTCTATCGCCCGAAAAAATTGAGATAGAGACTTGCAATTTGGTATGTACTTAGTATGTAATAATGGGAAGAAGCCTATTTCATTTCATTAACCTCGATTAACCGGAACTATTTTATTCGGACCCTCGAAATATTCGTTCTGATAAAAGGTATATAAAAATTTTCGAAATTGTTTATTTTAAGAAATGAATATAAAAGACAATAAAAAAACATAAATTTTACATAAAGCATGAAGTCGATCGGATAATGAGTTGCCGAGATATTTGGAATCCTATTTTCCACACTCTTCGATTTTTCATGACCCTGTATTTCATCCAAATTTCACTTCAAAGAGATATTTTAATTGGAAATTTGACGCTTAATCAGATGCAATAAACCGCTAGTTAATAGGATTATTATTTTTGGAGTTATAAGGAATAACCTCTTTCAAGCAATTCAGTAATCGAGCCTTTAAAGTTTGTGACGTCATCAAGCCACGATTTTATTTGAATTGCAATGCATTTTATAAGTAGTTTACACATTTTTATTTTAATAGTTTACATTATGCATATCCATGATGGGTAAGTATTACGGTGGCCCCCAACGACTAGTTTAATACTGTTTTTATTTTTTGAACTTTATGATTTTTTCACAGATTTTTTCTCTATTATGTTGTGGTAGTCCCAAAATCATATTCTTTAGCAATGTTATGTCTAATTTGATGATGAAACCACACATTTTATTTGAGGTATTTAGGCATTTGGCACCTGAAGATTCTGTCTAAATTTCACAGATTTCATTTTTTCGATTTTTAATTTAATTTCTTCTTTTTTTTAATAAATATATGGTATCTATATTCAGGGAGTTGGGGAACACTATCATTGTCAATTAATTATTACATACTAATTCATAATTTCATAGTTTTTGTTGGTGTTTCGGTAATGTTTCATTAATGGTTATATATTACGCGTTCATATTTCCAATTTTATTATTTCAAAACTGTTATCTCGTGGTAATTTCGTGAGGTGTTAATTACAGTTTTTTGGATAATCGATGCGAGTGAAATATATTGTATATTCTTAATGGTTTTTTATTTCCTATTTAAATATTTCCAAATTTTAATATTTCCAATTGTTGTCTGGTAATAATTCAGTGTACCTGGATGATTCTACTGATCTTAGCATTATGCCAGTAGAATTATGAAACACTGAATTATTATTTAAAACACATGTGGGTGCATCCAGGCTGATGAGTACATGTGCATGTGTTTTTCCATATCCAATTCATATTTAATTCTCATGTGGTCCAATTTTCCATTGTATATGGTTCATATTTAATTTATTAATCCATTTGTATTTACTTAATTGCAACTCCAATTTATATATTTTTTTTCCCCTTTCTCTCTATTTCTTTTTTCAATATTCTTTAGGTATGAGTAAAATTTGGCCAATTACCATTGAAGCATAAGCTATGGTAATATTATGTTTTTGCACATGTTAATTATTAGCTATGTGGTATTCTGTATACACAATATCATTAATTATCTCTTTGGAGATTTAAGTAGAATAGAACTTGATATGTTTTTTGAAATTCATAGATATTATAATTATATATATATATATATATATATTACATTTATGTGAATATAAATAAATAAATTATATTATTGTAGTGCGAATAAGTAACTAATTTTACTGTAACATCAAATCATATTATCATTTTTAACATCCACTATATACACTGCTGTCCAAAAATTAAGGGGCAGTCACCGAGCGCGTTCGCTTTTTACACGGTTTGTCTAAAATCTACAGAAATTCTTGAATAATTGTCCTTTCACTTCAAGGATGTAAAGAACATAATTGACTTCAAGAACAGTAGAAACTTTATATTCACATTAAAAATTTAATATATTGAATATTTGATAAGATATGGGCATTTATATGAAATAACTTTTAAATACGCATGCGTGAACTATATCAAAGATTTTTTTTCATAATTTGGTAGTCAATTCTATAGAACAACTCATATAAAAAGACCATCAAATATCGTGAAGACTCAGAAATATATTAGTAATACAGTGAGCTAATTGACAAAATGGGGAGGGGGAATCGCTTTTATTCAATTGGATTTTCCTCCCAATTTGTCAATTAGCTCACTGTATAGCCGATATCTGTCTGAGTTTTCACGATATTTGACTGATAATTTTATATGAGTTACTTTATAGAGTTGACTACCAAATCATGAACAAAACAAAATCTTTGGTGTATCTCGCGCATGCACTGTTGAAGGTATAACTTTTATTCTTAGTATACAACATAAAAAAAAGAACTTCCAAGAAGTAGGTTCAAAACAAGCTAAATTGCTCTATGTGAGGAAACCACTGCTATTAAGCCTTACCGACTTAGTCATTTAAAAAACATTTTTCGCCGTTTCCTCTAAAAAAAAATTAAAATATGTTCTGTACAGAGTAATAAGCTCAAATTTTTTACTCTGTTTTACTAAAAAACGTGAATTTAGAAGTGCATAATAATATAGTTGTCGAATAAGAAAAGTACTAGAAAGTGTATGTCTTGTTTAGTATTTTCCGCTTGATGTTTTTCGTTTGAAATATCTTACGCTGCGAAAGACAATCATCAATCAACTTGATGTGGACAGAACCAATTCTTAAAAGAACAAGCACAGGCAAAATTTCAGCTTTATCTTACTGCATTTCTTTTTTATAAAATGTAAAATTTCTTTATCGACCATGTCTTTTTATTCTAAAACAGAGACGTTCAATTTATGTTTTACATGTCAAATCTGTATTGATTTTGTTACTAGGTTATTCTGGATGAAAAGCCTACATTATTTCTGAACAAACATTTTAAGCATATGTTGCTACTCAAATTAAAACATAATCTGCAAAAACCTAAATTAAATAATTTTTTAAAAAGTTAATGTTAAATTAAAGAGAAGGAAAAATCATACGTCAACCACAGATTATGAAACACTTTACAACACTTTCAAAATATTGTAACGAAACTTCATATTGTAATAAAGAGAAAAAGGATGTCTAACAAGGAGAAGGCCAAGCTTGGTAATCACACATTTGATTATTTTTATATATGTTGTAGGGTAGAAGGAACCCCCTTAGTCGCAGGTTTAACAGATTTTATACAACGCTTCTTAGTTCTCGAGAAATAGGGGGGGGGGCGTCTAATATTAAAACACAACTTAAATATCGTAATTTCCGGCTTATAATCCGCAGATCAAACAATCATGTTTCGACTCGGAAATTTTATTCAATAATTAAAGTGAAATATTTACAGCGATTTCGTAAGATACGTTTTATAAAATAAAATTTCCGGGTCGAAACATGATTGCTGGATTCGCGGATTATAAGCCGGAAATTACCGTATTTAAGTTGTGTTATAATATTAGACTCCCATATTTCACGAGAACAAAGGAGCAGGGATAAAATTCGTTGAACCTTAGGCTAAGGATCTTCTACCCTACAACATATATAAAAGTAATCAAAATCTGTGATTACCAAACTTGGCCCTCTTCTTGTAAGTGCAAAATTTAGAAAACACATAACGCACATTTGAAAACCAAGTTTCAACAATTGCTGCCCATAGTAGTTAGGTAGGAAAAATAGTCGAATTCTTTTGTGAAGCCCTGTATATGATCCAAAGATTTACATATATATACTACATAGTACGTAAAATTTAGTTCAGCTACAAAATGCATAACACAATTGAAAAATCAGTTTCAGCAATTTTTGACATTAGACAAAAGTATACTTGAATTTCTTTGTACATCTCTATATATTAACTACAGACTTTTATGCACACCACATATTAAGCAGAAATTTAATTCAGGTAAAAACGGTCAGGTCCAACTAAATATGCAATTTCAGCAATTATCATCGATTCGATTGACGGCAATGAATCCAGTTTTTTGCGTAGTCTTATATATGAATTTTTTTATATTTTAGAAACATCTCTTAGTGTACTATAAATATAGTTTAAATGGAAAATGCATAACACAATTAAAAACCAACCAAAGCCAGTATTCATAGGCACACTCATAGTCAGTAACGCTTACGAATTCTTCTGCTTAGCCCTACACTGTTAAAAATTTGCAGCAAACTGTCCAGTCATTTGACCGTTTTTATAGAAAATGTTTACATAGACATAATTTAACTCTATTCTGGCCATATTATTACCCATATTATGGTTAGAATATAGTTAAATTACGGTTATGTAACAATTTTCAATAAAAACGGTCAAATGACTGGATAGTTTGCTGCAAATTTTTAACAGTGTATATATAATCTATTGAATTTGTACACATACGTAATATGCAAAAATTTTGTTAAACATAAAAACGCATACCACAACTGAAAATGCATTTCCAGAAATTAACACTCGCAGAAAATACTGTAACGAAATTCTTTTGTGTGTCCCCGTAAATGAATGATTGATGCTATGCCAGGCACATCATATTCTACAGTAAGCATCTTGTAGTTCACTTAAATAATGTAATCAATTTCATTATATTCGAAATAGTACAACATCATAACAATGCAAAAGATTTTTCACCCGTTTATTATTATGTAACGGAATTCTTTTGTGTGACCCTGTAAATGACTGACAAGTGTGGTTTGAGATTCATATCCTATAGAAATCGTATTTTAGTGTACCGTAGAGATGCATACCGATTTCATTATGTTTGAAATAATATAACATCATAAAGATACACTGCAAAACAAGTTGTCTCTGTAGACTATTATATAACGGAAATATATTGTGAGGCCATGTAAATGACTGATATATGCTTTGAGTTCCATATTCTATAGAAAGCATGCGCCTTAGCGATGCATATCAGTTTCATTATGCTTGAAATAATCTAATATCATTAAAATACGCTGTAAGCAATTTTTCCCCCTTGATCATAACGTAACAAAATTCTTTTGAGTGTCCTTATAAAGGAATTATAAATATTACACACTTCATTTTCTATAGCGAACATACTATAGGAAACATCAATAACATATATCAATGTCGTGGAAATCCAAGTATATTTACGACATTTAAAGCACAGACAAATGATTGACAAGAACAACCAAAATCATAAATACTTTTTAATTATTTTGGAAATTGCTAAAAAATAAATTTCGAAAATACGAACATATTCGCTTTGACTACCCATGCTGTTTAACATCAGTGAACATGATATGAACAGGTTTAATATATGTCACCATTCTCTGAAATATTATCAAGCCTGTCAAAATACTTTTTTTTTCTTAATTTTACCAATATTTTAATAGAAAATAGTATTTCCTTCATTTTACTGACATTATATACAAAAAAGTTTTTTTTTTTTTTAAAGTGATTTGTTTGAATGTTAAAAAAAATGATTTTCTAATCATTCAGAGGGTCAATATTGTGTCACTTCGATTGTTATCTACAAGCTTTATTAAACTACTTTTTTAGATGAATGACGTTTTAATTTCTCCTTTGCATTAGACGATAGCATAACAAACAAAATTATTATTGGTACTTACGTATTATCCGTGCCAGGAGATTGATCACCACAAATGGTTGCCAAGTACCAATCTTTTTATTGTTGCCAATCATGTTTTCAAACACAGTAATTTAACATTATCAAATAACATTGTTAAAAATGGTAATGAATATAAAATAAATAAAATGTAATATATGTTTATTCAATTTATAACATTGTTAAAAATAGTAAATAACATTATTTTAGTAAAATTAATAAATGGTAAATAACATAGTAAATAAGAAAGAGTAATAAATAATATAAGAAATGGTAAATAAAAAAGCATATTCTTGAAAGTTAATTTTGTTAATCTTACTACGTATAGAAATGACCCCTACTAAAAGAAGTAGATTATTCCCAGGCATGTACCATGTAGCAAGAAAAAAATATATAAAGGTTACTATAATTAGTAAAATTGGCTCCATGCCTGGCGCAGTTGGCTTAAAACTGGCACGGATAATACGTAAGTACCTTATTATTTTAATATTAAGGGGGTTTTTTTCTTGTACGTGCAGATGTACGCTTTTAAACATTCTACACAAAACTGCTTTCAGTATGATCAAGATGAACACACTTTATAACAAATACCTTAAATAGTCGTATTTGCACAAATAAAAATCAAATGCGACTACAATTTTAAATTTGAGAGCATAAGATAACATATACCTTAAAAGAAAAAAATATATATATATTATTTTAAAAGACAAAGAAAATGATTCTGTAATACGAAAACACTTGGAATAATAATAATAATAATAATAATAATAATACAATGTACTGAATATAAAGCTATTAAAGTGTAAAAATACTGACTTTAAAACAACGGCAGGATTAACAAAATATATAAAACAGACAGAATAAAATATAAAATTTAAAAATGGAACAGCTTTAAAAATATTTCAAATAGAAAAACTCAAGTATGCTTTGAATTTTGAACGAAATATTAAAAATGCAAAATTTTAAATGTGTAGTTAGTAATTCTTTTTATTGCTATTTCTTGACATTTAAAGAAGAAAATCTTTAAAATAAAATTAAATAATCTTAAAAAACTTTTGTACGCAAAATCCATTTCAAATTTATTGTGTTGTTTTAAATGAAAACTGCATTAATAATAATAATAAAAACAGCAGCTATAAATTTTATTTCATAAAATTAACGTGGATATTTCTTTTAGATTTGGATTGTATTTCAAGGGAAAACAATATAGAAAATATGTTATAATAACATAACATATAATATCATAATAATCCACAAATAGTATATACAGTTCTCCAATATTCAAGAAAGGTTTTTTTTTAATAAAGTAGTTTTCCATGCATTTTGATTTGAACCACAATAATGAAACAGTGCATTTTATCCATGTGTAAGCATTCCTGATATTAAATTAAGATTGAATCAGTTAATAATCTTTCACAAAACAGTCAAAGAAAACCTATTTTAATGTACCATAGAGATTCATATAATATCATAATAATCCACAAATAGTATATACAGTTCTACAATATTCAAGAAAGGTTTTTTTTTAATAAAGTAGTTTTCCATGCATTTTGATTTGAACCACAATAATGAAATAGTACATTTTATCCATGTGTAAGCATTCCTGATATTAAATTAAGATTGAATCAGTTAATAATCTTTCACAAAACAGTCAAAGAAAACCTAGTTTAATGTACCATAGAGATTCATATCATTTTCATTATATTTGAAGCAGTCTAATATGATTAAAATACACTGAAAACGATTTTTTTCTCAACAGATCATAATCTAACAGAATTCTATTGACTGTACGTGTAAACGAATTATAAATATCAAATACTTCACTTTCTATAGCGAACATGCTATAACCCCAATAACATATATGGGTCAATCTCAAACAATGTTTCAAAACAGTGCCCAACAACATAATTAAATTTCCAGTTAAAAGAATTCTTATTTTATAGAACTATATATATGCAACATTTTGAAGATAATATAATCAGAGTAATATCTCCCACTAATCTTCCGTGATATGTAGATTGGTTTGACCTAGTTTAATAACGTTTAAACCAGAAAAATTATTTGATAAATCCTTATTCATTTAATTTCAAGTTTTTTTTTTTTTTTTTTTTTTAGGAATAATTTATTTCATTTCATTTCTTTAAAAAAATTCTCCTGCGAAATGTATTAAACCTGTGTCAAATTAACTCTCATATTATGTACGATTAGTGGGAGCTTGACACCTCTGTATAATATCTGTTGAATACAAGTTTCATAAAACATTTAAGTATTTTCATTTTCTGATGCTGAATTTTGGAAAAATTGACTGTCTCCAATGAGAAACATCAAAAAGAAAGCCTTGGAATACAAGATACAGAATGAAAATGTATTTAAATTATATATCATTTCAAAATTAGATACCTTATCTTTCAATTAAAATGTAAACTGAGAAAACATTTTAGTTATAAAAATGAAATATAGCTTAAAAAATAATCTCCATAAAATGCATTTTTTCTTATGCCCACTCTGTTACCAAGATTTTCTAATGATCCTATTACACAGTAAATGACACCACATGTCTCAAGGCACCACATGCCATACCATGTCGAGGCACCAATGACACCACATGTCATACATATATGAAGATTTAGTCCACATGGAATTTATATTCATAAAGTGAGAAAATATTTTTTACAAATATTTGTAACAAAAAAGTAGGTAAGTACATTTTTGTCTGTTCACTACGTTACCTTGCTATAGTGATTATAAATAACTGTTAAGATTGGTAAATATAATTAATAGGAAGCCTATATATGCATGTGTGGTGACATTAATTTGTCTTAGCCGAAAGTGGAAGCTGAAGCATAACAATCTACATGACAACCTACATATGTAATAATACTTAAGCCTAAATAAAGTCTTGAATATATATATATATTTTTT
Source organism: Maratus michaelseni (assembly GCA_963931845.1). NCBI lineage: Eukaryota > Metazoa > Arthropoda > Arachnida > Araneae > Salticidae > Maratus > Maratus michaelseni. The sequence goes on from OZ007591.1 coordinate 325,787,787, forward strand.
TTTATGAAAACCTTGTATTTGTTTACTCTGTTACTAGTCCACTCTGTTACTAGAGAAGTTTTTCCATTAAATTGCAACTCATATATTATCTCAAATCCCATTATGGTATATTTCTAAAAGATTTTAACTACCTGAATTATACGTTAAAGCAATAATTCATATTATTGTAATGAATCTCTTAGAGGAATTAATATGTCTAATTTTGTAAACCATAGTAACAGAGTGGACATATATTTGTTTTCTATCCAAATTGGTAATATTTTATTTGAACAATTTTTTTTTTTTTAATAATATTTGTAACCACTTAAAAAAAATAATAAATTTGAAGAATTAAAAATAATTTGTACGTCAAGAAATGTAATAAAGTGGTGTATTTTGCTCATGTGCCTGACAAAAATTGGTCATTTTTTCTAAAATGAAAAAAAAAAATCTTTCATTTTTCATAACACGAGATACTAATGTAGGTAATTAAAATAAAAAATAAAAAAACATATGAAGTCAAAAAACATTTTCGAGGCATAATCAATTTCTGAATTGTAACTGTTTTTTAGAATGACCCATATTAATGTTGTGAAATCCCAGTATATGAGAATTAGAGCACTTACAGTCTGATCAAAATACTAAAGTCAATTTTATGCATCTGAAACACAGAAATTCATAAACAATCGTGCGTTAGTATTACATCATTATCGAGGTTGTTTAGGACCTTGGAACCAATAGTTTTGTTACAGTACAGTTTTGCGCCCAATGTATGCAAATCAAAAAATAATTTTAAATTTTTTCTTCAAAATTAAGCATTAAAAATAAAATTAAATATCAGTCGTAGAATATTGTAATAATTATGTTATATAGAACAGCTATTAACTAGCCAGTGGTAAAATATTTATGCATTTGTGTTTATGGAATCAGAATTAAAATTACATGTGACATGATGCTAAACTGGACCTTCACTAAAAAAGTGAGACTCCTCAGATACCTTAACAGTCTTACAAGGAAACCACTTTTGGTGCAGCTCGCTCCTAGCATTGAGACGTGGTGTATTTTAAAGCCCCGAAGTTTGAGAATCGATAAAGATTTTCTGTTAAAATCATATTTTTTTATTTTACAACAGAATAACTTTCTGAAGATGAAATTTTCGAGATCACTTATTGGACCATTAACATAAACTTTAAAAAAAAAAAAAAAATAGTTAAAATAAAAATGAGTTCATAATAAGTATAAAATATTGAAAAATGTTTAAAAATTCCTTCAAGAACCTACGAATTTGATTTTGAAAAAATACAACATTATAATTGCATTTTTGGCGGCGCGAAATTGGCTTTATTTGTTACCGTAGAATTTTTCTCGCCAACCCTGGACAAATGTCATAGTCTTCTGCTATGTGTGAGTAGTAGCACCATATTTGGCTAATTAATTCGCTTTTGGCGTAAAATTAACAATTAAAAATCCTATAATAAAAAAATAAAAGCATAAAAAATATATAAAATATGATTTTAACAGATAAATTTTATCGGTTCTCTAACTTTTATGTATAGGGCTACAAAATGCACTAGGTCTTGATATTAGGTGCGAGCTGCACCAAAAGTGGTTTCATTGTTAGTAAAGGAAGATCTAATTGACTTTCCTTGTTGTTTGGCGTTTTCTAAATCTTTTTTTCTTCTTTGCGTATGGCTATTTTGCGTAAGATAATAACTTAACTTAATAATTTAACTATTGAAATAAGAGTGTAATGTCTAATAATAAAATTAACACTCATCACGGCATGATATATGAAAATGCGACGTACTTAAATAGAGAAAAACAATTCAAAGGCCGGGGATAAAGCCAACCGATAGTTACAAAACAAGACAAAAAGTTTTTATTTACATATTTTACAAACGAGAGATGAGAGAAGACTGACAAGGTTGAATTATAAGCCTTTTCCAACGCAGAGTTGTAGTGAGCATGCACGCTAAGTACCATTGTTCTAAGAGGAGAAATCTATCTCTCTCTGGTACAATTATTAATATTAGTACTAGATGCTCAAACATAAATGAAATCACACTCATAAATGCTAAGAGAGATACTTACGTATCTATACTACATGCAGATAATAACAAAAATAGTTGTTATAACAAAATAATAGTCAATGAAAAGTTATGTCAAATTAATAGGATGCATAACCAGAACACGTAAATCCATTGGTTTTCTTTTATTCCTTTTCTGTCATTTATCGACATTTTATATTGCAATAAGTATCGTCTTCTCATTAAAACAATAAGCGTCACGATGCTTTTCCGCAGAGTTCAGAGTCGTGATAAATTCACGGATATCCTGGGGGTGACATCGCCACCCCAAGGAGAATCAAAATGTCCGTTTTGAAAGATTTGAGGTTTTGTTTAAAAGTTCAAATTACTATTAGGAATAACATATCCCCCCGAATAGCAAAATTTCCTGGAGGAAAATGTCTTAATTCATCACTGGTTCACAGCCAGCCGTGTAGGGTGATTTATGTTTCCCTAACCGTATTCTATCATCACTCTCTAACACGTTTGTACCATCAATCGGCAAACAGTATGTATATTATCTAGTACTGAATATTTTACGTTTTGAAAATTGAAACACACGCACATTACATTTCTGAAAACATTTAGTTATAAATAACAAAATGTTTTCTAGTTTTCTAGAAGATAGGCAATGTTCTTAGAGAAGGCATCAGTTCAATATTCTTTGCTTAAATTGCCTAGAATCATCATATCCCATTATAAATTGATGCCTGTTTAAAAAAATTAATTATATTATTTCATTTCAAGTTCTTTTGAACTTGGATAAAGAAAAATATACCTATCTTTTATCTATGTATTTTGGGAATCTATAACAAATTCTTCATACTGGATTTTTAGATACTTTTGCTTGTCATTCAATGAAAAAAAAAAAGTAATATTTGCTAACACTTTAAAATTTTATTCACAGTAATGGTTGATTTTATACGTACAGGCATAGATAAATACGAATACATGTGCATTTATGCATATAATACAAAATAATAAAGATATATATTGCAAAATATACAGTATTTTTTTTTTATGAAAAAAAAAAATTTTAATGAAAAATTTATTTTTATTAAAAAAGTACTCACCAATAAAAATTGATAGATTTTATAAATAATATATTATTTTTTATAATTATGTTATTTTAAGGTGAATTGTATGACGGATCTTGTGAGAAAGCTGTCCTAAAGAGATAGCTTTCATATACAATGTAAAAACTGTGAAGTCTAAAAAATGCAAATTTCCAAATCTGTTTTTGTTAATTTTTTTTTTTTTTTAAATCTACATCGCTTGCAGACGATTACAAAATATTAATCTGTTTGCACTTTAAACAATAAAAGAAGTTCAGCATTTGTCTTCAGCTAATGTTGAATAACGAAATTAAAACTTCATTAAGGAATAAATAAAATAGTAAAAATAAAACACAGATTTAACAGATATGTAATTAAACTATTAAAACTGCTGAAAATATCAGAATAAAAAAAACTGCTCTAGATAACGAAATTTTTAGCGATTTCTTTGGTGTTTTTAGCGGGCAATCTAACAAAAATTATTAAATGTAAAAAATCTAGTAGTTTTCAGTAACAAAAAATAAAAAATGGTTCTCACTTATATTCTTTATCCCGAGAAGCCCGAGTTGGATACCCTCGTATAAATAAAAATTCAAAATCTTATTTGACATATTTATTAGAATAATTAATGAAGAATGGAATTTTAGATACGCTAATCAGAAGTACACATTTTTGATTCTAAGATCATTTTTCGCTTCATATTATAACTACTCCTACATCATAATGTACTTGTTTCTTTTTTCCCCCACAAAGTCGAGATGACCAAAACGTGACGATATATCTTCTCTTTTTTTCATAATCCGTAACCTTTTTTTGGTAGCTTCCGTTACAAAAAATAGAAGCTACCTATTGTAGCCGTTCGGAGGGAACCAATCCGGAAAGTTTTGGCATATTTTTACCGATCCTGACCCCCAGACTCCACAACCACCCTCTGTCCAAATGTTGATTATGTCTGTCTATATATCTATCTACATATGTGTATCATTTTTGTCATGCGACAGCACGCGTATTTATAAACAGATTTAGCTGTGACTAAGCATGTGTATAGGACCTACCAACGTCTCGACCAAGTTCGTTGGACATCTATATACGCCATCTTGTTTCAAAATGGCGACACTTAAAGATTTCAAATTCGGAAAAATGTGCGAAATAAATAAAAATCCTGAAAGTTTTTTCATTAAGCCTTGTTGCAAAGATTCTAGGGCATTTTTTTTCGTCTATGTCTTAAAAAATGGCTAAGATATAGCCGTTTGAAATTTTAGGGTGGTTGATATTTTGAAACAAGACAGCAGGATGCTTCCAAAAACGGATGTAAATTATGAGTTTTGGTGAAATCGGGTTCATGCAGATGTTCTTTCATTGCTATAACCATTGACCATATGCTTAAAATTACATATTCGTATCCGCCAGTGTCCAATTCTCGCCGAGCTTGGCAACACTTGGAGAAATAACGCCAAATTTGGCGACCAAATCTAAATCGCCATAAAAGAAGCAAACTTGATTATAGTTGACTAATTTGCCGAAATTCTCGTTCAAATTCAGTATTGACGAAACCTGGGAAGAAAAAATTTCTATAATCAGGTTCCACGCATTTTAACTTCGTGTGTTTGAGTAAAATTAGCTGAATTCTTAAAAACAAGGAATAGGAAAGCTAATTTTTGCACCGTCTACAATCCAGAAGTACTTTTAAATTATTGGGGCGGGGGAATTGCTGCTTAATTAGTAGTATTTGTTTGTCTTCCAATTCCACTTTAACTAAATCACGCGTAACAGTTAGTTTTAAAATACAACAAAAAATCATATGTCGTATGTCTTGAATCTGCTGGCCATATTTTTCTCTGGCGTGTTTGTGGAAAACGCAGTGTGATAATAAAAAGTGATTTTGATTCAAAAGTAGGGTATGAAAAAGTACAGTATAATCCCAAGTGTCATCACCGCAACCATTTTTCTGATAAACAATTAAAAACGAAACAATGGCATTTTATAAAACTTAAAACTAATATATTCTTATATATTTTGTTTTGGATAAAGTTTTTGTAATATATTTTAAGCAGCTAACTTCTTATTTAATCATTTGTTAGATTTGGGTGATTCCAGATTCCATATTAATAAAAATTATTTACTACAATATTAATTACTTACTACAATATTAATTATTTACTACAATTATTTCGTATTTAATGGGAAATTCGTATTAAATTATTATTAGTATCATTAAATTAGTATTATCATTAACCATTAATATTAGTATTATATTAACCATTAATTAGTATTATTAAATTCGTATTTAATGGGAAGACATTACGGGCTAGGCAATTTGAAATTGAATATTGATTCCTTGAAGATATCTAATTCAACATATAAATCAAAATATCAAGATTTAAAGGAATTATGATGAATGTATGATTATGTTGAGACGAAAATAATACCGCATTGTTAGATGTGCATGAAAATTTTTGATTGATTTCAATCAGTTTAAAATATTCATAATATAGCTAATGAATTGATATAAAATAGCATATAAAAGCTTTTTAACTCCTTTAATACTGAATATTCAATAAGAAATATGTTACATGAACGATTAATCTGAGTATAATATTTTAGCAAGAGAGTAAATGTTGTTTTCAATAACAGGATAAATGACTTTAGATAGTTGATAGAGGACAAAAGTTTTCCGGTAATGGAGAGGAACGCTTATTCTTAGCTTTTTGTATGGCAAAGTAGCTATTATTTTCGTTTATTGAACTCAAAATTATACAGCACTCAAATTATGGAAAAGTCTTCACTTAACAACTTCGCGATGAGTGGCACATATACGTGCCGTTTAGGGTTCATGAAATCCTTGAATTTAGACATTCGTATAGAAATTTTCGTCTTTTCCAATCTCATCATTTCAACAATTAGATAAGACTAACATTACAGTTTGAAAAAATTGTGGCGAAAGAAGCTCGTTGCGAAAGGTTAATTACATTTTATTTGAATTCAAATTTCTTTAATTCCGATTAATCTACGATCAACGAATTAAAATTTGTCATAAAATATGTGATTTCATTCATGATAAACGTTTGTGTAATTATATCATAATAATGTTCATTAATTTTTAATTAAAATAAAATGTATTTCGCATGCCACTTCGTAAGACAGAGAGGGACCACACTATCCTTGAAAAAGGGAAGAAACCCTGACAATGAAATGTGGACAAAGAAAAAATTTAAATATATATATCTATATATATGTATCAACTGAAACAGTATAAGTCATTACCTTGTATGTAATTTTTTTTTCGCACCAGTAGGGGCAAATTAAATTACATCTTTTAAAACGAAAATAAAAAAATATCTATTAATTCAAAAAAAAGTATTATTAAAAATTAAAAGTATCCTCCACTCTGGCAATTAAGAAAATTTTGAAACAAAACATTTAAAAAAAAATTGTTTTTCAATATCCTATTTATTTTAAGATATTGATTAAATGCAGATATTAAATATATTCTATACCATGTATCGGTATCAAACGTGAAAATGTGTTATCTTTAGATCAAAAGAATTTCAAATTAAAATTCATAATCAATTCCGATATTTTGCATTATAAGAATTGAAGGGATCGGGGAAGAGAGTGCTAAGCCACATTTTTGAACTTCTGAGATATTTCAATTTGAAAATTTAATCAGTTACTCAAATCAAGATATAAACATAAAATTATTTCGCCATTTGAGATGTTCTGAGTAACAATATGGCATTACTTTAATTATATTACTATTACGTTTTTTGTAAATTAGCTATCTTCATTGGGGGCATAAACATCTGGGGTAAAAACGAAACCTGTGGCATATGCTGCCACCAAGTGACATTAGAAACAAATCATATGTAGGATATTATAATTTACACTATTAAGCAATAGATTGCAGAGTTAGATTTATTTCACCAAAAATGGGCTTGGCACTTTCTTGCTCCAACCCCCTGAATTTTTGGATAACTATTCACAGTTGGGATGTATTCCTCTTACTTAAAAATAACTTTATATTAACAAAGATTTAAAAAAAAAATTCCCTTATTCAGTAATTTGACATGGAAGACAGTAATTTCACATTAATTCGGTAATTTGACATTTTCAGTAATTTGGCATTTTCAGTAAATCTATATTTTCAGTAATTCAGTAATTTGACATGTGACAAGATAATGCAACTTATTTAGAGATATTCTTCTTTAAATATGGCCAAGCCTTTTTTTTTTTTTTTTTTTTTTTTTTTTTAAGAAAAATTGTTGGAGCAGAGAACCATAAGCAATTTAAATTTCACATTTGTTCAGAGATATAATTATTGATTCTAGCTACATTTTGTGGAAGGGGGAGGGAGCAAAAAAGTTGCGAAATCCTAAAGAAAACAGCTAATATTCACGTATCTTTCGAGAAGTACCAAGACGATTTAAAAAAAATTTGTAGATATATATTTTCTGCATTATTAGCCATATTTCGACTTGTTTAAAAATTAATTCCCTTTTTAGTAACAGTAATTAAACAAAAAAAAACAGACATTTTTGTTTGCAAAATGCCGTACTTAATGAATTTTTTACTTTCTTTCTTGACTAACAATCAATTTATAGTTTACCTACCACAAAAGTTATCTAAAAATAAAATAAAAAATAACCCTCTTCAGTAGTTTATTATTTTAACTGTGAAAAAAAAGAAGGATTGTTGGATAGCAATTACGAAAAGATATTCGTTGATAGTCGATACCACGGATATCCGACTGTGTCACAGATAATCTATAACTATATCTGTAAACAACCTCAAATTAAAAAATGTTTAAAATATTTCCTAATTGTGGTACGTAAATGCGCGAATACTTTGGCCTACTTAAAATTACTAATTTCATTACAATAAAGTTGTACCGGATATTTCTATTTGTAGACTTCTTATTTTTACAGAATAAGAAAAATTAATACATTTAGCAGAAATTATAATGTAATTCTATAAATACTTACAACATTATGAGAGTAAACATTAGGATATTTTCTGTTTAAAATGTTAGGTATAATTGTTTATCTTTAATAGAGGAATCTAAGTAAAAGATTTCATAGGCATAAAAAACGAGATTATTTTGTAGCTTCACCGAAATATAAAGATTTATATCATGCATCATCAATGATTAGCTACTCCTGTTTCTAAACTTATTTCGACGAAAATAAATTTGTGTTTATTTTATACTCAAAGTACTTTTTCTTCACTTGAAAAACAGCTATGAAAAAATATAAAATACGCTATCTTACAAGACAAGCTATAATGAAAAACCTCCGCAAAACAAACAACTACTTTGTTTCGCTTCTCATGAATAAATAAACCTCGTGCAAAATATTTACTCTCTTGAATATATTAATAAGCCCATACCTGTGTAATGAAATCTGTTTGATCATGATAATGAAAATATACTCTCTTGTTAATGAATAAACATGGCGTTGAAACATGTATTAATTATCAATTCAGTCTGACTATTTTTAAGGAAAATATGACAAACAAATTTTCCAATTGTTTACTAAAGAATTGTTTATGTGATTTAAATTTCTTTTTCTTTTCCATAATTAAAGAAAGTGAAAGCATTAACAACTTATATTTATAATATATATATATATATATATATATATAGTTTTAAATGTGCTAAATAAAATCTTCTTATATTCACTAAGATGAATCTAACAAATGCATTTTACAGATTTGTATTATTCATTTCTGTATGTAGGGTTTCTATTAGAAGCAAAGTCCCATTTCTTTCATTACGAACTTTTACGTCGTTATCAGAAATATGTCTTCCATTTAATATTTAAAATATATCCCAAAATGTAGTACAGTATGCCGAAGTCATAATGATCTGTACTACTGAATTCGCTTTTATCGCTCTTCTAAATATCGCATGATTTCGATTTTTGTATCATTGAAAAGGGAAAAAATGTCATACGAAATATGTTTAAAAACTATAGCTCAATTCATTTATTTTATATGATTCTTATATAATTTTCAACGGTGATATGTATAACACAATCATTCATCACTCCATCATTAATACATTCATAATTTTATTTACGTTTCCTCATACATGGCTAAATATTGTTTACTACCATCTTCTCATTTCAACTTTATAACTATCTAAATCTTATTTACATCCTTTAGTCTTCATAACTTTATAAATTTTATTTACATTAATTACTACATTGTTTGTAATTTATTTTACGCAAAAGCTCTTTATAGTTCCAGCTTTTCCCTTTTCCTGATAGATGGCAATACTAAGATTTTCCCTATAATACAGATTGTAGTTTCAGCTTTTCCATTATTTATTTAAAGGTAGATGGCAGCAGTAAACATTTCCTTTCCTTTTATCATAAATTTTTATACTAAATAACTCAGCTTTCTCAGTTTCTTTGTGTTTCATGGGGATGTAAAGTGCACCAGATATTGAAAAGCATTTTAAATCCTGTTTAATCGTTTGTATTCTTTGTTTTTAATCCATTGCTTTATGGTATATTATATATTGCTGTTCTATCATGGTTTATTTATTTATTTAATTAATTATTCAATCTCTTGTGGGTTTTTTAATCATTCATTCCAACCATTTACTAATCATTCATTCATGTAATGCATTTCAAAAATCATTTTATGCCCGCGAACATTTTGAGCAATTCGATGAAAAATTGTATTCTTATAACTCAGCATAAGGAATAAACACATGAACGTTAATCCCAAAAAATAAATCAAAGTGTTTCATTCTCTTTTATATGGTTACATGGATTTTAAGCACTTGTAGATCGTCTATCCACTAAAGCTACCATACTCAGCATTTGTTTTTCGCGAGCCGCAAACATATATTTGCTAAGTTAAGTGAACCGCACCTAGCGACGTTATCAAAGTTGGCTAACTGGTTTTTCATTTGATTTTGGCTTCGCACAGAGTCAGTGGCGCATAAGCCAAAGTTGCGTCGTTTGGAAAGACGTTCTGTGCGTGTAAATGACTTCTAGAGTGAACAGAATGGAAGCATCCAAAGTCCAGCAGAAGGCGTAGTACGTTTTTTTGTGGCGGAAGGGGCAACGGACGTAGACATTTTCGCCTAATGAAGCATGTTTATGAGAAACACAGTTTAGGCCGTACCGCTGTGAACAACTGGTGCAAGTGTTTGAGACAAGGAAGACAGACATTCAAGGATGCACCGAGACCAGGTTAGATCTACGCTGCCATCACCGATGCAAGTCTCCGCTGTCGATGAGATGGTATAATCCAGACATGTTGCCTAGTGATTGTCACATCTTCAGGTCACTTAAGAAGGCATTCCGAGAACAAATAAGTAAAGGATAGGGTACGAACATTCTTCCGAGATCAGCCCCAAGAGTTCTACGACAGGGGTATCGAAAAACTAGAGACACGATGGGACAAATGCCTCAACAAATACGGTGATTATTTTTCGAGTTGTAATAAAATATTTACTTTTACACTCTGTGTACGCTTTTCATTCGTCACCCCTTATATAATGATGTAAAAAGGAGATCATTAAAGTAGTAAGATAATAAAAGTAGCATAACAAAGCAAAATAACAATATTATTATCATCAGTATTAACAATAAAACGAGAACTAATAATCATGCATCAAGCATAGATTATGAAACACTTTCAAACATATTCAAAATACTGTTACAAAATTCCCAGATTGACAACGTGAAAAAGTCTAAGTAAGTCATTTGGAATACTCATAATATATTTGAAAGACCAATTTCAGCAATTACCATCTATAGTCGGGAAAAAATGTGAGTTTTTTTGTGCAGTCCTGTATATGATATATATATATATATATATATATATATTTATATATATATATATATATATATATATATATATGTGTGTGTGTGTGTGTGTGTGTGTGTGTGTGTGTACTGCATATTAAGCATAAATTTAATTCAGTTAGAAAACTCATAATACAGTTGAAAATTCTCCTTTAGCAATTTCCGTCAATAAACGGAATCGTACTCGACATCTTTCATGTCACCCTGTATGTTATCTATAGAATACACACCAAGTATTAAGCAAAAAATAAGATAAATTTATAAACGCATACCACAATTTAAAATACACTTCCACCTATTATTGCTCATTCCCAGTACTGTTACCAAATATTTCTATGTGTCCCTGTCAATGAGTAATAACTGCTATACACACAATATTCTACATTAAGCATCTTGTAATGTACCTCAGTGATGTATATCAAATTCAATGTGTTTGAAATAGTACAACATCATAAAAACACATTGCAAACGATTTTTCCCCATAGACCTAGTGTAATGGAATTCTTTTGAGTATCCCTGTAAACGAAATAATAAAGCTACATACTTCATTTTCAATGCTGAACATGCCACGGTAAGCCTCAATAACATATATCAATTGCATTAAAATCCGAGTATAGTTACGAGACTTAGAGTACGTACAGACGACAGAACGAGAGACGGACAGACAATCCGAATTCATAAATACTTTTCAACTATGTTGGAAAGTGTTAAAAAGTACAAAACGCAATAATAAAATACTGTAGTACAATTTCCAAATTCTTCATGAAAGGAAATCAGCATGTCTTCTTTAATCTCTCTGTATACAGATATTTTAGCATTTTAAAATGAAAAAATATGTAATGCAAATTTATGAAAGGATATTTTTTGGTAATGAATATTAATATATATATATATATATATATATATATATATATATATATATATATATATATATATATATATAATTTAAAGCAAATGTAACTAGATGTAGGAAAAAACCCTTTGTGTAAGCAAATAACATTTAGGAAGACTTAACTTTATTTTTTTTTCTAATAAATAACTGAGCAGAATTTTATCTTTCTACAAAAATATATAGAACAATAGTGAAGGTATTAAAAAACTTCTATACGCATCTCAAATTTTTATAAATACGGATAAATGATTCGCTGAACCACATACGGTTAGCGTGCCACAAAATGAGTATCGATGCACTACTAGAGAATACGTCGATTTTAGCAATATACGAAACATTCATCCATCTAATAATGGATATGGGGGGGGGGGGTGTTAAAAGAAATTTTTATTTTAAATAACTAAATTGCTTAAAAAGATAAAAACAATACTTTTTTTCAGCTTTCTGAAATTTAATTTTACATACAGTGGTGCCAAAAGTTTGGACATTTTTTGAAAGTTACATGTTTTTCAACTTTGTGTGCTTGTAGAATATATTAATTTTCACTTAATTACAAACGTTTATATATCAAATTGAAGGTACTTTAATGTAGAATTTAATAATGAAAACAGTATTACAATATCTGTATTACAAAAAAAAGTTATGCAACTAATAGTAAGATCTATCTTAGATTTGCATTTTTTTAAAGTGATACTTACACAATCAATACTTAGTAGGATAACCCTTATTTTTTAAGACAGCGTCACAGCCTCTTTTCATCGAGTGAACGAGTGTTTGGAGTTCATCTTTCGTAATCACATAGTGCCAAGAATCAATTATAGCTTCAATAAGTTGCCTTTTATTGGATGGTCGTTTTTTTCGTACAAGAATTTTCAACCGTCGCCACAAATTTTCAATTGGATTGAGATCAGGGCTGTTTCCTGGTCATAGTAATATATCTATGCCTTTATTTTGAAACCATGCTTTTCATACTTTGCTGCGTGGCATGGAGCTGAATCCTGCTGAAAAATAAATGGTGCGTTGTTGGGGAAGAGATCCCTGATGGAAGGAATCAATTTTGGTTCCAGGACAGTTTCGATGTATTTTTTGGCATTCAGGATGCCATCAATCACTTGAATTCGGCCCACACCATCTGCAGACATACATGCACAAATCATGACATTTGTTGGGTTTTTTGTAGATGCTTCAATGCAATCAGGATGAAGTGCTTCTCCTACTCTACGTCACACGTATTTTCTACCATCACTACCAAAGAGCGATATTTTACTCTCATCGCTCCAGATTACTTACTTCCATTGATTTTCTGACTATTTAATGTGTTCTTTTGCCCACTTAACTCGTTTTTCGCGTTGCTTTTGATTTAAATATGGTTTTTTCTTCGGAACTCTAGCTTGTAGTCCAAATCCTGATAACCTTCTTCTTATTGTTCTTGAACTTACTGCAATACCCGCTGCATTCATTTCACATCTAATGGCATCTGATGAAATTTTTCTATCTTGAAGGCATAACCGTTTAATTTTTCTATCGGCAGTAGCACTTGTGCATTTTTTTCGGCCTGATTTGGCCTTATTTTCCACTGATTTCGTTTTTTCATAACGTGATGCTCATTTCAGTAGAACAAACAAACACAAATCGTCTTGAATAAGGACGTGTTTTGTAATAAAAGCGTACTAGTCAATCACAAACAGTGCTCTGAGGACCAATCAAATGTCTGTAACTATAGTTTAGGTTATTTGGATGGTAAAAGAGTTATTGTTCTGGAAATATTTTGCGGAATGATGCATACTAGTACAATTAAATAGGGTATTGCTGTTTTTAAATATTTAAAGTCCTTTTTTATTAAACTAATTTTAAACAATGTCATCAACAAGAAGAACTAATTGGACATCTACAAAAAGAAGCCGAATTGTCATATTGAGAGAAAATGGCCTCTCTTATGCTGAAATTGTAAGACAAGATGGTGGTTCAGTGACTTGTTCTGGTGTACGAAAGTTCACTTTACGTTATGGAAAACGAAATCAGTGGAAAATAAGGCCAAATCAGGCCGAAAAAAATGCACAAGTGCTACTGCCGATAGAAAAATTAAACGGCTATGCCTTCAAGATAGAAAAATTTCATCAGATGCCATTAGATGTGAAATGAATGCAGCGGGTATTGCAGTAAGTTCAAGAACAATAAGAAGAAGGTTATCAGGATTTGGACTACAAGCTAGAATTCCAAGAACAAAAACCAAATTTAAATCAAAGGCAACGCGAAAAACGAGTTAAGTGGGCAAACGAACACATTAAATGGTCAGAAAATCAATGGAAGCAAGTAAACTGGAGCGATGAGAGTAAAATATCGCTCTTTGGTAGTGATGGTAGAAAATACGTGTTACGTAGAGTAGGAGAAGCACTTCATCTTGATTGCATTGAAGCACCTACAAAAAACCCAACAAATGTCATGATTTGTGCATGTATGTCTGCAGATGGTGTGGGCCGAATTCGAGTGATTGATGGCATCCTGAATGCCAAAAAATACATCGAAACTGTCCTGGAACCAAAATTGATTCCTTCCATCAGGGATCTCTTTCCCAACAACGCACAGCAGTATTCAGCTCCATGCCACACAGCAAAAGTATGCAAAGCATGGTTTCAAAATAAAGGCATAGATATATTACCATGGCCAGGAAACAGCCCTGATCTCAATACAATTGAAAATTTGTGGCGACGTTTGAAAATTCTTTTACGAAAAAAACGTCCATCCAATAAAAGACAACTTATTGAAGCTATAATTGATTCTTGGCACCATGTGATAACGAAAGATGAACTCCAAACACTCGTTCACTCGATGAAAAGACGCTGTGAAGCTGTCTTAAAAAATAAGGGTTATTCTACTAAGTATTGATTGTGTAAGTATCACTTTAAAAAAATGCAAATCTAAGATAGATCTTACTATTAGTTGCATAACTTTTTTTGTAATACAGATATTGTAATACTGTTTTTATTATTAAATTCTACATTAAATTACCTTCAATTTGATATATAGACGTTTGTATTTAAGTGAAAATTAATATATTCTACAAGCACACAAAGTTGAAAAACATGAAACTTTCAAAAAATGTCCACACTTTTGGCCACCACAGTAAGTATGTACAATGTAAACAAAAACATATATGTTTCTTAATCTACGAAAATCTGTTCTATATGAACATGACCGAAATCTGTAAGGCTATTGAAATCAAGTCGAAGGTGGCAATACCAGCCGTAAACGGGCCCATAGAACCCGACATCGGAAAGCGTACCCTTACGGTCGAAAGTGCAACTAAATTACCTTCAATTTGATATATAAACGTTTGTATTTAAGTGAAAATTAATATATTCTACAAGCACACAAAGTTGAAAAACATGAAACTTTCAAAAAATGTCCACACTTTTGGCCACCACTGTAAAAACGGAACAAATTTCATTAAAAATTTGTACCATAAAAAATTAACAGTATTTTTTATATAGAAATTTCGAAATTGCTGAAACATTGCAGGTGCACATCAACAGCACAAGTTCAAGGATAAGCTGCCTTTCATATAGGCATGCTTTAAATTTCATGTAAAAGAGTTTCCAAAGAGAAAACGAAGGAGTATGATTAAATTTCTCTACCTTTCTTCTACTTGAAACTACCAAAAGCTGACCAGGATAGCAATGACGGTTTAGAAAAATCCATCATGCAAAATCTCAATTTTTAAACAGCAAAATCATGTTATGAGGGAAGTTAAATTTTATTTATTCAACACAAAAGTATTAAGAACCTACACTAGTCACGCGAAAAAACGCTCAAGCTAATGTTAAGTCTATGGGAAGGTTCTGGCGCGATTTCTCGCTCACATTTTAATATTTTTAAATACTTTATTTGCATAGGATATCTGAGGTCAGTCTCCAACCTTGTTAGGTTTTACTTTTTCGATTTTGGTTCCAGTTATTTTATATAAGGGTACTTTCACTTTCAGAACCGGTTACAACCGGCTCCAAAATTGAAAATGCCCGCTTATAAAAAAAACTGCAACAAAAATCGAAAAAGTAAAAACTAACAACGTTGGAGATTGATCTCAGCTATCTTATGCAAAAAAAGCATTTAAAAATAATAAAATGCGAGCGAGAAATCGCGCTAGAACCTTCCCATTTACTTAACATTAGCTTGAGCGTTTCTTCCTGTGACTAGTGTAGGCTCTTAACAGGGCTCCCAAATGGTCCACCAAGTGAATACCAATATTTTCTAACAGAAAATTTTCTGTTGATAACAGTAGTTTTCTGCAACATTTCCACAAAAATTTACTTCCGACGGTGGTTTCTACAAAATTTGCAAGAAAAATCAAAAAATAAAAATTTTCTAAGAAAATACCGGTGTTCAAAAAGTGGACCATTTGGGAGCCCTGTATTAATAATAAAGGATTAATGAGAATTCTATCATTTAATTGTGAAAAGTTGTTTCAAAACTATAATTTCGAATTAAATTTATCATAGTTTTCTACATCGATAGCAGTAGATGAGTTTTCCTAAAGTATTTATACACTTGTAAATCTAGAGATTGAAACCTGAAAGTCAATTTTCGTCAAAAACATTTTACTTTTCGTCTCACTTCACAATATCTAACATCCTGAAATTTGTAATTTAATGATGTTATACACTCGTGTCTAAACATTAAGGGGCAGTGACCGGACGCTTTCGCTTTTTACACGGTTTGTCGAATATCTACTGAAATTCTGTACGAATTGTTCTTGAAATTGAAGGATGTAAAACACATGTTTAACTTCAAGAACAGTAGAAACAGTATACTGCAATTAAAAAATTAATATATTGAATATTTGATGATATATAACATTTGTATGAAATAATTTTTAACCGCATGCGCAAACTAAACCAAAGATATTTTTTGTCATGATTTGGTAGTCAATTCTATAGAGTAAACGCATATAAAAATAACATTCAAATATCGTTAAAACTCAGAAAGTTACGAGCAATACAGTGATCTAATTGACTAATTCGTGGGAGAACCACATTGGATTATATGGGATTTCCCCACGAATTTTTCAATTAGCTCACTGTATTGCTCGTAACTTTCTGAATGTACACGATATTTGACAGTTCTTTTTATATGAGTTGCTCTATAGAATTGACTACCAAACCATGACAAAAAATCTTTTGTTTAGTTTGCGCACGCGCAATTAAAAATTATTTCATACAAATATCATATACCATCAAATATTCAATATATTAATTTTTTAATTGCAGTATACTGTTTCTACAGTTCTTGAAATCAAACACGTGCTTTACATCTTCGAATTTCAAGAACAATTTTTCAAGAATTTCAGTCGATATTTGACAAACTGTGTAAAAAGCGACAGCGTCCGGTCACTGCCCCTGAATTTTTGGACACCGGTGTATTATATTTACATTTCTAAGATTTCCCAAAGATTCAGAAAACGTAATTTTTAAGAAATTTTATATTAAACGCGATTCTATGCAATTAGGCCTTTCAATTGCTTATTCATGGAATGTTTTATAATAAAAATGTACACCTCTTCAGGGGGTCTATCCCCCCCCCCTCTTAACACACTGTTATCGCATTGAATTTATATTTGAAATAGCCATTAATTCTACTATTCATGTTTGTAGTTTATCTGTGAGTGCTTTTTAAGCTGTATTTTATTACGGTAAGTGCCTCGTTGTACAGGAGATTTTATCCTACCTGATAAAATACTGGCATATACCTGTCAACCATGAAACATCTGCACTTGCTCCAAAAGTTGTATAAAATCTCATGTAATAAAATATATACATAAATTCAAACTCCTCTTTCGAATCTTATATCTAATTTAGAAATCCAACGTTTTTATAATTGTTCTTTGAAAAACCAGTTTTGGAAGTAATTATAGAGTATTTTAAAAAATAGCTCTTATATAAACAAATACAAATCCATTTCGATACTAGAAATATGCCAAAATTACTTCCCAAAAATGCTTTTTTGGAAATAAAATATTTTAATTTTAGTTTAAATATCCCCCTGTAGTGGTCAGTTTGGTCAACCTTTAATGAATACTATGCATTTTAAAATGAAATTTCTTCAAATCAATTTAGTTACTTTATCCTTCACCAAATCAAGATAACGGCAGGAAGGATACTTTTCCAGCATGGGGGAGTTTTGTACATTTTTCATCGTTATCTGTTTCAGCTGTAAAGTCTAGAACTTGACAAAAACTACTTTACTTATTCACTTTGCCAGTTAAGAGCCTACACTAGTCACCCGAAAAAACGCTCAAGCTAATGTTAAGTCTATGAGAAGGTTCTGCGCGATTTCTCGCTCGCATTTTAATATTTTCAAATGCTTTTTTTTTTTTTTTTTTTGCATAGAATAGCTGAGGTCAATCTCCAACGTTGTTAGTTTTTGCTTTTTCGATTTTGGTTCCAGTTATTTTTTATAAGGGTACTTTCACTTTCAGAACCGGTTCCAACCGGTTCCGAAATTGAAAATGCCCGCTTATAAAAAAAACTGCAACAAAAATCAAAAAACTAAAAACTAACAACGCTGGAGATTGACCTCAGCTATCCTATGCAAAAAAAGCATTTGAAAATATTAAAATGCGAGCGAGAAATCACGCAAGAACCTTCCCATAGACTTAACATTAGCTTGAGCGTTTCTTTCCGTGACTAAGTGTAGGCTCTTAAGAGGCTACTTCACTCAGGCGAAAGCGCCCACACGCTAATTTTAATCCTATAGAGGGAAATATCTTACGATATCTCGTTCGCATTTCAATATTTTTAAATGATGTTTTTTTTTTTTTTTTTTTTTTTTTTTTTTTTTTTTTGCATTGGATAACTGAGGTTAATCTCTGTGCACGCTCCTTTGTACTTTTTCGATTTTTGTTGCAGTTTTTTTTTATTGAGGATACTTTCACTTTCGGAACCAGTTTCGAAAGTGAAAGTATCCTCAATAAAAAAAGGTGCAATGGTGCCGGGCTAGGGCAATATGGACGACGGAATGACACAGGGTCGTGTTCTCAGATGAGTCACTCTTTTGTTTTTCCAGTGATAGTCGCCGCGGACGAGTGTGGCGTCGACGTGGAGACAGGTCCAATCCGGCAGCAGTTGTGGAACGCCCCACCGCGCGACAACGCGGCATCATGGTTTGGGGCGCAGTTGCGTACGATTCCAGGTCACCTCTAGTTCGTATTCAGAGCACTATGATGGCCCAACGATAAGTGGATGATGTGCTGCGGTCGATGGCACTCCCCTACCTTCAGGGGTTGCCCAATGCCTTTTATCAGCAGGATAATGCCCGACCGCACATTGCTCACATCAGCCAACGTGCGCTGCAATGTGTACAGATGCTTCCCTGGTCAGCGTACTCTTCTAATCTCTCACCAGTCGAACACATTTGAAATGTGATTGGTTGCCATTTGCAGACCCTGCCACTGCCGCGTTCAAAAGACGAACTGGGGCAAATGGTTGCAGGGAATGGAGAGTAATTCCTCAGGACGCCATCCGCAGTCTCGTTGACTCTGTGCCTAGATGTGTTGCTTCGTGTATCGCCGTCCACGGTGGTCCTATATCCTACTCAGCCGACGCTGTTCTCGCTCTGTGTTATGAATCTGTGTATTTCGAAATAAAGATCTCTTATTGTTCGTTGCTGTCTCTCTCTGTTTGTCGAGTTTCATCCCTTTCTGGCCACTCCATCTTGGTATTGCATCTCATACAGTTACGATCTGCTAGATATTATTGGACATGTGCTCTAGGTATTCAAATATTTAAAGAAAGAAAATTTATAAAATTCTCTAAATTATAAGAATTTGCCCTCGTGTTTTTTCTTTTTTTTTAATGATAATTGTGCCGCTTTGATCAATACCTTAGGTATCTCGTCTGATGTCTGCGACTGCCAGCTGGTATAAACCACCATCAACACTAACAATATTAGTCTCATATTGTTACGATCTACTAGATATTAGTGGAATTGTGCACTAGATAGTCAAATATTTCAAGAAAGGAAGTTTATAAAAATATCTAAATTATAATAAAATTCCTACATTTAAAAAATAATTATTATGTAAATTCAACCGGCACCGATAACTATGATAGATTATACAAATTATGCTTTTATAACCGGAAGTTTATAAAATATTTCGAGATACATTTTGATAGAGGTTTGACAGTATATGAATAAATTGTGCGCAAAGAAGTAAAAAATATTCTTAAAAAGATGAAATATCTATTTCATGTGGGACTCAACAGGTGTCTGTAGCTTCGTTTCTTCTTCATTCTTTTTATATACTTGTCTTCATATACCTTTCTACATAAATATGACTCACTTACTGGGTGATTAAAAAAATTAGAAGCAAAATTAAATCAGGATAATAAAAAAGGAGTGAACACACAGTTGAAGTAATTAATGTTCGTCATAGAACGGGAATTTGTAAAGCTAAAGGAAAAAGAAAAAGTTCAAAATATTGACATTAGAGGGCGTTGTTGTAAATAAAACAACGAGATAGTAACTGAAGAGATAGTAATTATGAAGTGATATATTTTATTTCAGCGTGATTTATAGATGCAGGAGCTAAATGTGCATACCATCACATTTCAGTACCGAGTTTTTATAAGCCTTATACATCTAAAACAGCTGTTTTCTGATATAGCATGGAACAGCATATAAACGGAAATATATGCTACCTCGTATTGTATCGGGTCTTTGAGCCCTGTAAGAAGTATGCCTCTATTGACCCGTGATTTTAAATAATCCCACAACCGGAAACCTCATGTTATCTGGTGATGTGGTGATCTATCTGTGCGGTACACCGTCGAAAAAAATATCGTGAAAAAGTTTACTAGCGACAAACTTACCATCTATTCTCCATTTTTACACAAAACTTATCCATTTTCGTATTCTTCCGCCCCGACCCCTCATGGAAATTTTCCGTTATTCAGAACAGATTTTTTTTTTTTTTTGAGAAATATATATGCGCAGAATTAAAAGAAAAAAATCTGATTACCAATTATACATATACTAATGCATATGTGCATGGAACATATATTTGTAATGGATATTGTCACACACGCTTCTTATTTACCTTCTCTTCCTTGATGTTCGAATCTGGGTATTCCCCAGTAGTGAGAGAGTGCTCTCTTTCCAAAAACGTTTTCACACATCCAATGATTTGGTTACAGGCCTGAACATTAATTACGAAATTTGATTAGATTAATTTTAAAACAATTATTCAAATTGGTAAAGAAATCATATGAGTTGTAATTTCCTAACTGGGTAAAAAACTTCTTTACCATTTTGAATAATTGTGTTAAAATTAATCTACTGTAATTACGTATCCAGCGTTTACGGAGTTTCTTTACCTGCGATTTATTCTGTTGAGCTGATTTAGATATCAGACTGGATGTTATGATCAATAAGGTAAACTAGGTGAATTAGGTTCTCCAGATTCATCTGGGATGGCAAAATTAGTAGAGCATTGACAGCTTTAACCAAGAGATCTTGGTTCGAATCCTGGCCCAAACATTTTTCACCCATTTGGGAAATTACAACTCAAATGATTTCTTTACCTATTTTAATAATTGTGTTAACATTAATATAATATATTTAAATTCCATTTTTATCCATCCATCCTCTTAAACGGAGTTTAATTATAACTCCGTGTACGGAGTTCCATTACCTGTGATTTATTCTATTGAGCTGATTCAGATATCAAATCGGATGTTATGATTAATTAGGTTAACTGGATGAATTAGGTCCTCCAGATTCGTCCGGGATTGCTCAATTGGTAGAACATTGACAGTTTCTGCCAAGAGATCCCTGGTTCAAATATTGGTCCGAACATTTTCCCCCAAGTTGCAAAATTACAACTCATATGATTTCTTTACCAATTTGAATAATTTGTGTTAAAATTAATAAAATATAATTACGTATAAAGCGTTTACGAAATTCCAGTACCTGGATTTATTCTGTTGAGCTGATTCAGATATCAGACCGGATGTTATGATCAATAAGGTTAACTAGGTGAATTAGGTCCTCCAGATTCATCCAGGATGGCTCAATTGGTAGGATATTGACAGCTTTTGCCAAGAGATCCTGGTTCGAATCCTGGCCCGGAAATTTTTCACCCAGCTGGGAAATTATAACACATACGAAATTTGTGTTGGAATTTTTCCCTTTTCTCTCAATTGGAAAAGAAGATTTTCGTGTGTCCATCTTGAAATGAACATTTACTTTTATTAACATTCAACGTTAAAAATAATAATAATAATAAATTCCATTTATCCCGGGAAAATTTAAGATTTTTACTCAAAATATAAAATTTCTGTTAAAAGACAAAAATTTCGCATGAAAACTCCCGTATATATGCGGATATACAGGGTGATTTTTTTTTAAGTTGTGAAAGTAAAACCCTATAACAAAAGAACCATTGATCCAAATGACTTGAAATTTCACTAGTTTTTTTAGACGTGGTTAAAAAAAAAATTAAAATTCCACCGACAGATGGCGCTGTATATGCAGTACAGTCAGTAGACGAGTTTGTGCACGACACACGTACAGTGGCGATAAAAAGATGAAACACGCACGCCTCGTGTTCATTATTCTACAGATATCCTAACAATGATTGTGCCGTTGACGGACCGTGCGTTGTTAGTGAAAGTGTATTATCAGAATAATGACAGCGCAGCAACTGCTCTTAAGAGATTTACGACACTTAAGAATTTCAGAAAAGGTCCAATCACGACAGAAGACTTACAGTAGGTGGTTTTGAAATTTGAACACACTGCTTCACTGAGCCTAAAACCCGATAGAAGAAGGAAACCAGTTGATGTTAACCTACAGCGCCATCTGTCGGTGCGTTTTTAAGTTTTTTTTTTTTTAACTACGCCAAAAAATCCCCATTGCTTTGGGAGCATACTGGTGAAATTTCAGGTCATTTGGACCAATGGTTCTTTTGTTATAGGGTTTTACTTTCACAACTTAAAAAAAATCACCCTGTATATACGGAAATATTTTACATGTCTGCTGGGCGATATATAATATTTTCGCTTTATTTACCAGATTTTGCTCGAATTTTTTATGTCATACAAATCCCGGAATACAGTGAATATATTAATCTCCAAACGATATGCCTCTCATATCTATAGATCTTTTATAGATTGTGCTTTGCTTTTCTTGTTATTTTTTAATCACCCTGTATAGTACCAGAAATTAAATTTTTTGAATATTTTATCTCCTTATAAGCTTTTAGGCTGAGATATGTATAAATAAAGAATGTAAATACTGGGAATGCTAAATTTATTTTGAAACATAATATGCAATAAGTAAAAATTCATTTGCTTACGAATGTAAAATAAAATGTTCCAAGGAAATTTTGTTGTTATTTGAAATTATAGATTTCTACGCAGAAGCATATACTTGAATAATAATAATAATAATAATAAAGATAAAGATTTAAAACAATATAAATTTAATTCTCAGAAATTTATATATCATTATAAATTAAAATTGTTTAGAAGACTAAATACTAAAGCACTTCCTTAAAAAAATGCTACAAAATCAATTGTTTTATTTAAAGAAATAAACAAATATTTTCATTTATATAAAAAAAAATTTCTTAGCTTAGCTATATTATGAAAACACGTATAATCATCAAATAAACGACACATGTGATGGGAATTTATGAAGAAGAAATATATTGAAATTTCTATTATACATGAAATATTTTATTTTTCTTTCTTGTAGAAATATTTAAGAGAAATTACGAACTGTAGTAAACAGTGAAAACAAAAACAATAAAAACTCTACGCAAACAAACATATATTTTTTTTCTTAGACTTCCGTTACTAATTTAATTTAAGCCACAGTGGAAAATAATTTTACACTTTTAAAGATATTAGTAAGAGAAAATCCTTAATGAAATCTGTTTTATCATAATAGTATTTATAAATTCATTTTTCTATTAAAGAATAAACCTTCTATTACGATTTATTAATTATTTCTTTACATTGTCGATTTTCAGAGGAAGAAACAGTAAACAAGTTTGGGCATTTGATTATTGAGAACGATATTTTAATAAAATAATTTGCTCTAATACAAAAGGTAGAAGTCAATATTTTTTTAAGTGAAGTAATTTCGCAAATTCTTTTTTTTTTTTTTTTAAGAGATGGATATTCGTAATATATTTTTTTACATCATGTAAATATTTTATATTCTTAAGATTAGGAGTGGGAATCGATTGAAAGTTTTAACTGAGATAGACGGAGTGTCTTAATAATCGATTAATTGGACTTTTAATTAGTTGGTATGTTGTTTTACTCACTTTAATTTCCATTTAATTAATTAAACGCACACCTTCACCAAAAAAAAAGTAACTTTTTTTTAGTAAATGAAAGATATTTTAATAGATAGAAAAAAAAAGATAAATGTTTCTTAATTTAGGAAAATATAATACCAGTGGACCCGTGCGAAGATTTCGCACTCTAATATTTTTTAGAAATATCTAAAAAAAAATTATGCATATTTAAACTTCTAAAAAAATAAGGATTAAAAATATCTACTTACAACAATTAGTCAAGCCAGAATATCATCTCATTTATTCCATCAAAGTTATAGTAAAAACTGACATTAGCTAGCAAACGCAAAAAAGTATTTTAACTGCATTAGAGGATGACATAATATTTTTCAATAAAAGAAAACATGACATAAAGGAAAACAAATTGAGCATTTTAATTAAATTTTTTTCTTTTTAATAATAAATATAAAATAAATCCGTGCAGCAACTATATCCCACTTTATCTTTATTGAACATTTCTTTTTTATAATCATTGCTGCAATATTTTATTTTTGTGGCAAGACTAATTTGAGGAAAGCTTTTCATTTCATTTATGAAAACAATGTCGATTTAATTTTTAATGAATTGTAAATTTTAATCAAAATACATGTTTTAACAAAATGTGAGTGTACTGTGTCAGAAGCCACTTTAAAATCCTTTTATATGGTATCTCATTTATCGTTCTGCGTTTTATATTTGCTTAGAAAAAAAGATGTTCAAAACAGAAATAATATATAGAATAACCACGAATGAAACTATACAATAACCTTTTTCGAGTTACTAACGATTTCGAAAAACGTTCTTTATCTTTAGCAATCTCAAAAAAACCTATATTTTCGAGATTTAAAGAAACATTCACAAGAAATAAGTTTCTTTTCCTGCCACTGATTTTCGGAAATGCTATGGAAAATTTTTATAGTCTATTAATCAGTTTTCTCAACACGATTTACGAGTGTAATCAATTCTCAAATAAACATTTTCATGTACGATAAACATATTTTCAGACAAACATGATAAATTAACAGCATTAATATTAACATTAAAATTAATATTATTTTGTTATTCTTGGGTATATAAATTCAATTACACAGCGCAAAATGTTCAATTAAGAATTAAAAGCATTACAGAAACTGATATTCCCGTTTGAGACAGCTGATTAATACATTACAAAAACTTCTCGGAAACGTTTCCGAAAATGGGTGCCAGCAAAAATAACTTTGTTTCCATAAATGATTCTTTACATCTCGAAAATATAATGGTTTCGGGGGGGAGGGGGGGTTTAAAAATAAAGAACGCTTTTCATTGTCGTGGGTAACTTGGAAAAGCTTATTGTATATTTTAGAACGTGGTTATATTATATTTTCTTAGATTAAGATTACAGTGTACGTAAATAATAAAAAGTAGTCATAAAGTCTTTCCCTGATTACAATAATTTACTGCAGAAAAACTAATATAATTAGGCATAGGCTTGTTTCAATATATTGTAAATACATTTATGAAGTTTTTAATATAAGTACTTATGTCAGTAAATTTCGATGTGAGCACCCTTGGTAGCTCGAAGAATGTCAAGGCGGTGTTTCATTTCTCGCCATGCAATGCCTAACATTTGGACGGTCACACTAGACACAGCATCTGTGATCCTGCCTTTGAGTGTATCAATATATTTTACTGGTGTTCCAAACACTCTGTCCTTTATGTATACCACCGAAAGAAAAAAAATAGAGGAATTGGTCCATCCCGTCCGAACCATGTTGCAAGAAATTTGTCATCAAGGACCTCACCAACGGCGGTAGAGTCTGGACTAAAAAAACTTAAGAACATGACTTTTCCATAATGCAAATTTTCTGTATCACATTAAATGGATAATTCGTAATATATATATATATATATATATATATATATATATTTGTAATCAGGCAAAGACTTTATGACCACCTTGTATATCAATCCGAGATACAACTGCAAAAGTTCTTAAGTTAATGGAGCGACCATACACCAGAAATTTTATTTCATTCGATTAAATGCATTTCTTATTCAATTTACCTTTAGTTATGAGATTGTTTTATTACTGAGTAGTTTGTGCAGTTGTCTATCATTTCTTGGTGCATAATAACTCAAAAAATAATGTAATTAAAGTCAGTATGAATGTTAATAAATATGAATGTAATCATACGATATGAATGTAATCATGTAAGTAATCAGCATGAATGTATAAGGTTAACATGAAATTTAAAATTATGTGTACAATAATTGTTAGTTAATTTTGAAGGTAGCGAGTAGCTTTTTCGTGCTCTAAAGCAATTAGGGTATATAAATAAACATTTGTACTTTTGCAAAACATAGGTAAGATAATTTGCTTACCTCCTTTTTCAGCATTCGTCGTCATTGACCCGCATGCCAGGTCCTTAAGTTTATCCTTTTATTGATTCATGATGAGTACGGATTATCCATGTGGCATTTGTGTTGCACACTGCACTTATATTGGTTGTTTAATAAATTTCACGTATCCAAAATTTGGTATCCATTGGTATGCTGTACACACTGAAGTATTATTCACTTGTGGAATAGAGAAATATAATTAATAATAATAAATTATACATTATTTAGTTTAAATTATTTAATTATCCTTTAGTTACATTTACTTTTACATATCTTTAATTTTAAACATTAGTTAAATTTAATTGAGTTTAAGGGAGAACGAAATTACATGTTCGTTTCCAACGCGCGAGAAAAAGAATCTATTAAAGTTCTCTATAGTAGAAAGAAGGAGTTTTTAGTCCTTTTTATGTGATGTCACTTTCCAGTTCTGTGATTCGTCAGAAATGACGTAAAGTTAAGCGTACATCATTTATACGTATTTTTATTTCCTACTTCCTTGTTCACATTCATGAGTTTGTAAAAACTCATAGATTAAACTCATTGCATCATAGATTTCACTTTCTCTTTGAAATTGGGTTAAACACTTTTTATCGTGAAGAGTTTTTAAATGAAAGTAAATCTGTCACAGAAATCAATTAACTGAGATTACTCTTCTGATATATTTCCAACAATCTCCTCCTTAATCTCTGGAATTTGATTTCTTAAATTTAAATTTTTTCTGTGAACTTCAAAAATAGCTTTGGGAGTGGGCTTAGTTAAGATGTCCGCTATCATGTTCTTTGATTCACAATACTTTAGAGTAATTGTACCATTGTCCTTTAAGTACTTAATGGAATGATATCTAATATCAATATGTTTGGTGCGACGAGTATACTTTTCTGATTCAATCATTTTTATCCAGGACTTATTGTCCTCATGCACTGTTATGGGTAACGACTGTTCTAAGTTGAATTCTTGTAATAGTCTAATTAACCACATAATTTCTTGCGACGCATTAGCAGTTGAAACATACTCAGCTTCAGCACTTGACATGGCAATGCATGATTGTTTTTTGCTTATCCATAAAATTGGATTTTTCCCTAACAAAAATAGGTTTCCGCTGGTGGATTTTCTAGTTTGTATATCTCCAGCCCAGTCCTAGTCACAATATGCCTCTAATACTGGTTGGTGTGTTGTATTTATTTCTAATTTAAAAAATTTAGTGTGATTTAAATAGGAAATCACTCTTTTAGTTGCCTTCCAATCCTTCTGTGAAGGTTTCTCAATTATTCTACTTAGGATGTTAACTGCAGCTGAAATATCTGGTCTTGTGACAGTAGAAATATACAAAAGAGCCCCAATTGCCTTTCTGTATTCGATGTTGTTTGGCAATGGTGTTTCATTATTATCATAATTTAAGTAGCCTGTTTCCATGGGCGTTTTGTAAGGTTTTGCTTCTTCTAATTTAAATTTTCTAATTAACTCTTCAATTTTAATTTTTTGATTTAGTTTATATCCTTCGTTTGTTTTTTCAATTTTAATCCCTAGGTAGTAGTTTAATTGACCTAAATCTTTTAGTTCATATTCAGTTTTAAGTTTCTGTATAATTTCTTTAATTTCGTTTTCTTTTGCAGATATCAATATATCATCTACATAAACGATAATATATGCTTTACTGTCTTTTGTATTACGTATAAGTAAACACGTATCTGAAGTTGATTGTTTGAAATTTAACTTTTCTAATGATTCTGAAATTTTTGTGTGCCAGGCTCTAACAGCTTGTTTTAAGCCGTATATAGCCTTATTTAATTTGCACACTTTATTTTCCTGATTTGGTTTAACATAGCCTTCCGGCTGAGAGATATATATATCCTCATCTAAATTTCCATACAAAAATGCAGTTTTAATGTCAACGTGATTTATGTTTAGTTTATGATAGGCGGCGGCCGCTAAAAATGTTCTAATGGTAGTATGTGAAACCACTGGAGCAAATGTTTCATAATAATCAATACCAAAATTTTGCGAATAGCCTTTGGCTACTAATCTGGCTTTGTATTTTTGTATTTTTCCTTTATCGTCTAATTTTGTTTTGAATAGCCATTTTGAACCTATTATTTTTCTATTTGGCGGGGGGTCAACTAATGTCCAAGTTTTATTTTGGTTGTGAGATTCTATTTCCTCCTGTGTCGCTTTGATCCAGTTTTCTTTTTCTACTAGGTTTTCCATGTTTATTATTTCCTGCCAATCTTTAGGTTCATTTATATGTTCATCTTTAACCAAATAAATTAGTCTATCTGGGGGAACCCCTTTATTTACTCTATCTGATCTTCTCGGTTCGGTTTGATTTAGTTCAGATTCATTCTGAGTATTATTTTCATTTGAAATTTCGATTTTTATCAGATTTGGGTTTTCTGACCTTTCGTTTTCGGCACTAGTGTTTTCATCAATATTTAGTTGTAGCCTTTTTTCTTTATTTGAATTTCTCGGATAGTTTTCTAAAAACTTCACTGTTCTGGCTATAGTAATATCTTTGCCGCTCGTGTATATACGATATCCTTTGGAATAATTATCGTATCCCACAAAGATCCCTTCTACTGCTTTATTATCTAATTTCTGCCTTTTTTGCTTATTAATATATGCATAAGCTTTGTAGCCAAAAACTCTTAGGTATTTTAGATTTGGTCTTCTGTTTGACCATAACTAATATGGAGTTTTTTCGTTGGCTTTTGTCGGAAGTCGATTTTGTAGGTGATTTGCGGTGCAGATCGCCTCTCCCCAGAAATGTAATGGTAAATTAGAGTCACTTAACATTGTTCTCGTCATTTCAATTAGTGATCTATTCTTTCGTTCAGCAATACCATTCTGGCTCGGAGAATATGGTACTGTTAGCTGTCGCTTAATTCCATTTTCTTTTAGAAAATTATCAATATTAGGAGTTCTGTAGGCTTTTTGCCAAATTTATTGTTGACTAGAGCAACGTATTCTTTTAATTTCTCAAATACCTCACTTTTATTTTGTAGGAGATAAATAATTGTAAATCTTGAGTAATCATCTATGAAAGTTAAAAAATAATTTTTCCCACCTATGGTTGGAGTTTGAATTGACACACGTCGAATGCACCAATTGCAAAATTTTATTTGCTCTAAATTCCGTTTTCTTTGGGTAAGGAGCGTCATTTATTTTTGCTTTGATGCAAGATTCACATTCGGTACTATGGGAACAATTATTTATGTTAATTCCGCATGCTAATTCCTTTGTCATTATTTCTTTCATTGACGCGACATTTTTATGCGCTAATCTTCTATGCCATAGTTCTATGCAATTTTAATTTTTGCAATTTGTTAACATATTTACGTAATTTTCATCTGTGGTTTCGCTAGTTTGCTGAATTTCGTATAAATTATTTATTCTTGTACCTTCCAAGCGAATTAATCCCTCATATTCTAGAAAACATTTATTGTTTTCAAAAGTTATTTTGCATCCGTTTTTCGTAGCTTTATCTACCGAAAATAAATTCGTTTCAATTTCAGGTACAAGTAGAACATCTTTTAATGTTATATCGTGAGTTTTACCGTCGGAGGTTATCGTGGTAATGTTTATGTTACCTGATCCGTAGGATTTTAATTTATTGCCGTTGGCAATTATGACGTTAGATTGTTCTTTATTTTTTAATTCAGTAAATAAGTTTTCATCGTTTGATATATGGGAGGACGAGCCAGAATATATGATCCATGCTTTATTTTGCGATTTGTTCGCTATAAATGCGCAATTTTTCTTTTCTTCGGTTCCGAAATAAGCTGTGCCTTTTTTGGGGTTATCCGGATTATTTGATTCCGCGTTTCTTAACTTGTTTTCGTCTTTTTGAAAGACTAATGAAGAAGAAAAGTTTTTTCTGATGTTTTGTTTAAAATTAGTTGTTTTATTTTTGTTGTGCCAGCAATTAATTGTGTTGTGATTTTTCATACGATAGATCGTGCAGTATTTTTCTTCCTTTTTAAAACATGTGGTTTTAATTTTTCTTTCAGCTCTAAAGGCTTTATTTGAATTATCACTGGTATTCGAATGTTCATTTCTTTTATTGAATTCATCTGTCAATTTGCTTTTTATGAATTCTGGAGTTAATTCGTCTTCCTGCCTGGCTTCTAATGCGGTTATGAGGGTGTCATAAGAAGGTGGCAAGGAGAAGAGCAATAATGCTGAAATATGATTTGTTTTAATTTCTTCGCCTATGGCTGATAACTTATCAATTATTTCTAATATTTTTGTTATATGAGTAATCATGTTGCCTCCTTCTGATAGTTTTGTTCCGTAAAGTCTCCTAAGGAGAAAGAGTTTGCTAGAGAGATTTGATCTCTCATGTATTCTTTTTAGCGTATTCCATGTGTCCCGTGCATTTTGTAAATGCTTAATGTTTATAATTTGATTATCTTCAATACTTAAATTTATAAGGGCTCTTGCCTTTTTGTCTTTCTTCAACCAATCGGGCGTCATTGGATTAGGTGGCCGTCTGTGACGACTTGAAAGAGCTCTTCTCTTATCAAGAGCATCTCCACCTTGAATTTCCAGTTTGCGTAGTTACTGGAATTTAATTTTTCAATTATACTACCTTCTTTGAAGGTTGCCATTTTTCTATTTCAGAATATTTTTGAAATTAAATTCTTTTCTTTTAAGTATTCAAAGATTCAAGGACACTATTTTTTAATTTTATTTTTACCCTTTACATACTTTAGAATATCTCTGTACTCATAATCTTGTTAGTTAATTTTGAAGGTAGCGAGTAGCTTTTGCGCGCTCTAAAGCAATTAGGGTATATAAATAAACATTTGTACTTTTGCAAAACATAGGTAAGATAATTTGCTTACCTCCTTTTTCAGCATTCATCGTCATTGTCCCGCATGCCAGGTCCTTAAGTTTATCCTTTTATTGATTCATGATGAGTACGGATTATCCATGTGGCATTTGTGTTGCACACTGCACTTATATTGGTTGTTTAATAAATTTCACGTATCCAAAATTTGGTATCCATTGGTATGCTGTACACACTG
The DNA here is from genome assembly GCA_963931845.1 of Maratus michaelseni. Classification (NCBI taxonomy): domain Eukaryota; kingdom Metazoa; phylum Arthropoda; class Arachnida; order Araneae; family Salticidae; genus Maratus; species Maratus michaelseni. The sequence continues at coordinate 325,819,342 of OZ007591.1, forward strand.
AAGTATTATTCACTTGTGGAATAGAGAAATATAATTAATAATAATGAATTATACATTATTTAGTTTAAATTATTTAATTATCCTTTAGTTACATTTACTTTTACATATCTTTTATTTTAAACATTAGTTAAATTTAATTGAGTTTAAGGGAGAACGAAATTACATGTTCGTTTCCAACGCACGAGAAAAAGAATCTATTAAAGTTCTATATAGTAGAAAAAAGGAGTTTTTAGTCCTTTTTATGTGATGTCACTTTCCAGTTCTGTGATTCGTCAGAAATGACGTAAAGTTAAGCGTACGTCATTCATACGTATTTTTATTTCCTACTTCCTTGTTCACATTCACGAGTTTGTAAAAAACACTTCATGTTGCATCATAGATTTCACTTCCTCTTTGAAATTGGGTTAAACACTTTTTATCGTGATGAGTTTTTAAGTGAAAGTAAATCTATCACAGAAATCAATTAACTGAGATTACTCTTCTGATATAATTCCAACAATAATATATATAAAATCAAAGATAACAACAACAACAAAAAATACATGTTTATTTTAAGCGACCAGAGAGCAAGCCACAAAAATAATGTACGTTACTTGTTCTATACAACCAATACCACAACTTCAACATTTATTATTCGCATCGCAGACACTAGAACTACTACTTTTTAAAAATGTATTTCAACTTTTGCTTATTTTTGTAACTCGTAAACACTTGCAACCCTAAAGATTATTTGGCGATTTTTACCTGCGGTTGACTGCCGGAAAAAAGCTTTAAAATTAATTTATTAATTTATAATTAAGTTGTAAAAATATTAAAATGTTATACTCTCATCGCAAACACACCAGTGTAATTTTATTTATTTATTTATTTATTTATTTATTTATTTATTTTTAAGAAAGGTTCCGTTAAAATGGATTATTATTATTTTTTTAATGCTAATAACAGGAAATATTCGATATGGCAACTCGTTGCCCATCCCTTCTCACCTGATCCTACACTACCAAAATATTTCGTTTCAAAATAGTCATATTATCGTACGTACAATCTTTGTCATTGTTACTTCTTTTTATAAGAACGCATAAAAAATTAGGTAGATTATATTTTACGGCGATGATTATTTTAACATTTCCTTTGGTATTTTACGTTGTAACACATATATGACACAGGAGACAATGAGACAATGTGCAATGTACGGTGGTATGACCCAAAAGAGGAAAACAAATGTCTTCAATCCTTTGACAGTTTTTATTATTGACTATTTTAATTTGTATTTTCACCAAAAAATCACCATCCGATCTTCGATCATGAACGTAATCTTCAATATTAAAAAATATATTTTACACCGGAAAAAATATAAGAATATATATTAAATATAAAATTAATTTGCTGCATTGTTGTTTTCCATTATATTTTGTATTGTTGTTCATGTAAGCAAGCTGTTTTCGGAAACAGCTTGAAAAATTGAAAAGAAAAATAAATTCATCTGTAAAAGGACACACATTTATTAAAGTAATTTTAAATTAGAAATTTGATTTGATTTTTCAATCAAATTGAATTTAGTAATTCACCACTTAAGCTTCATACTTTGGATGACAGACTTTAGATATAATTTTCATACAATTCTGGTTCATTACTTGCTCAGCTGATGCTAGGTATATAGCAAAGACTATGTCAGATAATGGCACTATACAGATAAAAATTATGTGTGAATGCATCGGAGTAAGTTTAATTTAATTTTAAGGAAAAACTAAAAAATCCTAAAAATCTCCATTCTTAGCTAGAAAATAAACTCTGGTACAAATTTCAATTGTTTAAATCCATTTCATGAAGTTATCGGCTTAGCTGAACAATGTTTGGACGCAATTGGGTGCCATTTATAACAATTCTCGTGATGCCATCGCATTTCACAGAAAATAAAGTTCGTTACAAATATCGCTATACGATTTCTTTATTTCCTATTCGGCATTCTGGCGAAAATTCGAAGTGTAACCGAATACCAAATAATACTAGAATGTTCGTTAAACTTCTAATAAATAATGCATAAAGCATTAGAAATGCACAAAGCATTCCTCATTTCCTATTCGATTATTCTGGCGAAAATTCAAAGTGTAATCGAATACTGAATAATACTAGAATATTCGTTAAACTTCTAATAAAAATTTCATAAAAACATTTTCAAAAAGTTGCGCTTATAACTTTTTAATTAGTTGTTACCAAAATTTGATGCGTTAAAATCTTTTATCTTATAAGAATGTTTCCGAAAGAGATATAGGCTACTTTTAACGTTACTTTAAATCCTTGGATTTTGTCCCTCGCTGTAATGTGATATTAGTTTCGACAGAACTTTATTTCTAAACTTTAACTTCCAAATTTCTTTTCAAATTTCTTTTTCCACAGATAGAGAGAGCAATTGAAAATGTTGTCAAACACCCGCAAGTATTTCAAAATGTACTTCTGCATGTGAATTTTATTTGCATGAATAATTTTCATAACAAAAATCATGAAATTTTGTAAAGTAATACCATATTTTCCCGAGGCTTGCACACTCGTAACATGCAAAAAATTTAAATCCAATATTGGTTACGCGTTAAGAGTTTTTCATCTTGCTTAAGACTTTTACTGTATTTTGCACGGGAAGATTTATTTGTGCTCTATTATTCGTTACAGGCTTGAAAACAGAAATTTGTTATAAGTCGAGAAAATATTTTCCTTTATAACGCAAGTTATAGAAAAAAGTAGAATAAAATCATACTGTCGGCTGAAGCGAATTTCTGAGTTTTGAGTCAGTTTGAACAGCCCTGTAGCGAATAAGTGTTGGAATACTTACGTCTAGGTCAGAAAAAGAAGCGGTCATTACGATATCTTCTTACTGGCATTTGTGTAGTTTCTGTGGAGTAAAGTTTATTTTAGCATTTTTTTGCTTTAATGTTTTCTGTGTTTAAAGATGTTTAAATATGAACACATTTAAAGTTACTTAAACTTTATTTTAATAACACATTTAAAAAGGTAACTTAATTAAAAAAATTTCCTCACAGTCAAACAGTTTTTAACATTTATAGGCATATTTTTGCGACTTGCCGTCCGATCCTCACCGGAGTATCACAGATTGTTGGCCCATCGTTGGTAGTTTGTGGTAACTGTTGTGTTGGTGGTTTTTTACGGTCGAGGGATATAGGCCGAGGGGAGATGCCCTCCATGGGGTCTTTCTAAGGGAACCTAACCCGTATTTACGCAAAGTTACGCAAGGTTAGAAGAAAAACACGGAAAACTCCAAACGATTAGGCTGTTAGGCGCGATTAGGTTCAAACCCAGCGCCTCCCGTCTATCAGCTTTGAGAGCAAAACCTCTCAGTCGCTGGTGGGGAACTGTTGTGAAACGGTATGGTTGATATATCAAAAATAAGCCAACAGCACTCCAAGCACTCTAATTTGGAGCGTTGTTCGGCCAACCAAAGATAATTCCGTTGGGCCACGTGGAATTGTACGAATATATGTACAGATAACGGTTGGGGCACTGTTGGATCTTTATTGAAAAACTAGCATGCTACGCCCGCTGCGCTGGGCCATTGTTCTAAATGTACCTTAAATCATACGAAATGGCTTTTTATTTTAAAGGAATATGGATCTTCACCTACGGATGCTACCATAGTCAAACTTTTCAAACGAATTATATCAATGGATTTGAGCATATATTTTAAAGCAATAGGGACGTTCACCTGTTTTTTCCTTCAATATTGCTGTAAACGATGCGAACGACATTGCGTTATATTATATCATACATTGCACAAAATTTGGGCTAATAAGAAGCAACTCATTTAGTTGATCATTTGCAGTAGAGTTTGGTAGGGAAATGAGGCCATTACAACCATAAGACCATTATGGCAACAGGAACTAAAATGTTCTCTAGTCAACATACTACTTAAAAGAGAGCATTACAATGATTACATAGATTGACCATTGAACTTAAATAATGTTCGGGTGATTCATTTTCGTCTGTAAGTTCTTGAACTCCGTTCCTCTTTCTTGTCTGTATGTGAGGTTCTGGTAAAGAAGGTACAATCTCACTCTATGTTACAATATATTTCGTAATATACGTCCTCTTCAGGCAAGTCTACTACGGTTTTTCATCTTTCGATTCCAGCAGAGTAAATACAATCAAAAAAGTAATAAATTGTTTGCACATAAAGAACAGTGTTTAACTTTCCTATTTAAAAAAACTGGTGAAACATAAAAAAGTGCTTTTTTAAAGCTGAATAGTTTGAATAAAATTAAAATGACGCCATTTTCACTGTCTTTCCATTTTTTAGACCAGTTGCATTCGTGTAACCGTTAACCTGAAAAAACCCCCCGATGACTAAATCCGGTAGAAGAATAAACCTCTAGTTTGCATCCAATAAAATCTTCCTAATCTTCCATAATCTTGTCGATATCCAAGTTTGACGTCAAACATTAGAAGTGCTTGAAACGATATGGTTACTAATGTACCAGAATTACTTAAAAAACGAAGTTATTGACACGCCAAACTATGTTACATTAAATAATGTCAAATTACTGTTAATTCAATTATAGTTCTTTCATTAGCAAAATTCCATACCTTATACAAAACTGACAAAGATAAAGTTAGTTATGCAAAATGTTTAGTAATAATCTTTTTGGTGAATTCTTAAACCGAATATTTTCTTTGCATTTCACTAAAGAGCATAATAACACGCAGTCATAAATTCATTTGCCACTATGTTTAGCTGCTAGGGGTGTGTGTAAGTCGAAAATGCTTTATAATGATCGAAAAACTATCTAATCAGAATTTTAGCTACTCGTTTTTCTTATCCAGGCTGAAATGATAAATCGGCAAATATTATTTATTCCATTCACCACCACTGACATTACAAAGTTTTTCCGTACATTGATTGGAAGCATTGTTTTTTGGTAAAACTTTGCTTCATAATGAAAAAAAACCCCATAAATTTAGCAATCGTTAATTTCAAAAGTCGTCTAATCTTCTGTACTCTGAATCGTGGTCCAGAGTAACTTTAAAACATAAACGAAACTTTCAACAATATAGTAAAAATGCTAACTGGCAGGTGACCGGAATACGGACGATACGTTCAATATATTTTAAAAACAATGACGAATCAAAAGTAGCATCGAAAATTTATTTCAGCACGCAATATTTATTACAAAATGTTGCCTTTTGTGATAGTAATAACGCATAATTGCACACATCTCCTTAAGAATATTCTTTATTTCCTAAGTTTTGACGCAGTGAATATTTCTATAAGTGAAATTGGCGATATATTAAAAAAAAACAAAAATTAAAGAATCGACAATATTCGCTGATCTGAATTCGAGGGTATAAAAATCATATGTTTGGTAAAAGCAAACTGGAATGTTTCCGTAGTAAAATTTTAAATGTCGAAAATTCAATTATTTTACAATATGTGTTTGAGTGGCAGACATTCACTAAAAATTAAATATTTGATCGCATATAAGTAACAATAACTGCCATTTATATAATATGCATTTGAATATAAAAATTTTCTCTAAAAAGGATCTTCTATACCCGAAAAAACACTATTATTGCTAATAAAGCTCAAGCTGATGTCACGCTTATGCATTTTTGGCTTAAAATCACATTGTTTGGTTCCAAAGGTAAAATCAAAATTGTAAATAAACAAATAACATGTAACTCATAAATGCAGTCATTTTTACAATTACATGTGCTAGTTCCTCCTGTAAGTCACATGATAGGGGAGTTATATATAAAAAAAATTAACAGAAAGACAAAAAAATGAAAAACAAAGAAAATTTGCCACTCATATAATATCTAATCAAATTATCAGATTGTGTTAACCTGACTCAAACGATAAATCGCCAAATATTGAATATTTTTAAGCATTACAAACATTCCTTTGGGTTTAAATTGAATATTTTCATTTTATAATATTATCCCTCATTAAAACAGTTTTTTTTCTTTTTCTTTTTTGCGGGGGGGGGGGGGGGTTAAATAAAATTAATAAGAGAATTTTTCTTTTAGTTTTCTATGTGTTTGATTAGCCGTGTGCTGATATAGCCGTTTCAATTCTTTCGCCAACGATAACGGTCGCCAAAAAAAATTACCTATGGTAACCTTATCGTCCAAAATAATAGAACTTTCCGTCATAATTCTATAACTAATCTACGTAGAACGTTGTGTTATATACTAAAACCTTCCCTGAAAAAGTATCTATCGAACAGTGCAAGTTCCATCAAAATCCATTCAGCGGAACTTGAGTTATAAAGGAACGGAACGAAATTTCCGTTTGTGTTATATATATATATATAGTAGATAGATGGTTCGTTTACCAACTGTAGAACAAGGTGGAAATTTCTTACTGTAAACCAACGTGGGGCAACAATTATCCAACAATTAGCCAACTTTGTACCAAACATTTTGTGGTACTTGCCCAAACATTCAGTTATACTTGGGTGCACTATCTTGAGATAAGACAGGATATCCTAAATGAAATAAAGCGGGATATTTAAAAAAAATTGACGAGTCGGTAAACAATGCTTGAAGTACATGTCAAATATTTTTCTAAAGCTTATAAAGTGGTGAATTTATTTTCTGACATTTCTGAAGCTCTATTGAAAATAATAATCCTTTTGCCTTTAAATAATAAATCATTAGACATATAATTGAAATATTTTTAGTTATGTTAATTAGTTAAAACTGCCAAATAAAATATTTTGTTCCATTTCAAAGGAAAATATAAACTATTTCATTTCCTGTAAGATTAACATATCCGTCCGATCGTACCCCCAGATTGGAAGATTGATTTTTTTTTCTTTTCTAAAAAAAGAATTTACTAATAAAATGTGATAAACAAATCACAAAATACAACAAATTATAAAAAAGTTTAATTGAATTCCGTTGGAAATCTTGGCTTTAAAAAGCAACTTATAATAAGTTATTCAATTGTACTCTACTCGAAGTTTACCTATCTGATTTTACTTAAAATGCATATGCATACAATATCAGCAGTTTTATCAAACGTTCGAATTAAGTGTGCATTTTTAACACTTTTAAAACAACATATTTAGATTTATTTTATTTATTTAAGAGAGCTATTTATATAGATTCTGCATGGATCTATATATATTTTTTATTTATTTTTATTTATTTAAGAGCTTCTTTAATCTCTACAGAAAAGAAAATGTAGGTACTGTATTTAAGAAATCGACTTCATGATGGCTGCGTCGCCTTTTCTGAAAAAAAAATAAATATTAAACAAATTTGAAAAAAAAATTATCATTAAATTAAAGTCCCATAATGCTTAAAGTGATAAAAATAACACAGAATATTTAAAATACCTGTTTTTTAAATATTCTGTGTTATTTTTATCACTTTAAGCATTATGGGACTTTAATTTAAAGTTAACAAGTGATTATATTATATTATTTAAAAATTATCATATTGGACATAGAATATTTTTCCAACAGTAGTCGTATGAATTGACGTTTGGTGATAACATTGATCATTTACTTATGGATTCCTGTCATTTTAAATTAATTAATACCTTCCGTTATATATATATCGCGTTATTTTTATATGTCTCCCAGCACATGCAATATAAAGAGGGGATTCCGCTATATATGTGGATTTGAAGTTAAATTTAAAGATAAGATAATCTTTTGCATAATGAATATTTCGTTATCAGAAAGCTGATGATTTTGTAAGAATTTATAGGTAATTAGGCGTAAACTAATTGTGAAACGTTTCCAATATTATTAAAACGCTAATTATATTGAAATTTGTTTAAACAAACCACTGAAATAAATTCTTAAATTATATTATTGCTATTTACCCAATGGCGGCCAATTATACGTCATACCCATGCACATCGGGGCTGAGTTAATCTTCTGCATTGATAAAATTTCATAATCCATCCATACAACATTGAATACAACAATGGTGTGTTACAAAAATGGTCCTCTGAAGGAAAGGGGATCCCGGTGTTTCTATCACATATTTATATAAGTTTATAAAATAAAAAAATAATTTCAGGAAACTGATTTTTCAATGTATCTTAAAAAGCAGGAAACATTATATTTGATTGAAACTATAAGTTCATTTTCACTTTGTCAGGTCTCTGGCAGCTACAAGACTCAAAAACTATTGTTAGGGGATTATCTTATTGTATGTGTCTCTGCTGTGTACTGTCAAAGCTTTTTATGAACGGAAATCTTAATCCGAGCAGGTGGGTGACGTTATCGGAGGTGAAAGAATGTTTAATATAATGGAAGAAGTATGTCCTTTGTGATGGTAAGTTCATAGAAAAGAGAGCTTTCCCCCATTCTATAAGAGTACAGATCCATCAAAGGGAGGTTATCTTCGGTCAAGGAAAGAAAAACACCTGGCCGAGAGAGGGGAGGAGCCCGGTTGAGAGAGGGTGCCCTGCAGTTTACCGGAGTGGGTTTTTTAGTTTAAACGTAGGACTGGAGCGTGTAGGTCGTTGTGGGAGAGGTGTGTTGAACACACTCTGGGGCACTTGCATCGAGAGAGATCTTTTTGGAGCGAAGAGAGAAAGTGTGGATGAGATTAAGAGAAATCTCGGATCTGAGTTAACTAACATAGCTTAGCAGTACACAGAAAGTAGTTTCTGTATTATTTTGATTTAATGTTGAACCGGATAAGTTACATCCGAGTTTTAAGTGTAAATATTGTAAATAAAGTGTTAGTTTAAGTTTAATTGAAAGAGTTAGGTTCTTTTTTCAATATGCATCACGTAACGTGTCCGATATCACGTAGTCATATCGGTGGTGGCAGTATATCAAAAGACCGGATTATACTTCAAAGTTGTGTGGACGGAGAAGGGGAATCCGACAATGTTGGCAGCGACGGGATCCGAATCACCGAAGGCCAGTGCCAGCTAGCCATGTTACAGTCTGTTTATGCCGGATCGTCCAGCGGAAGTGTTTGTGCCCTATCGACGTAGACCAGTGCCAGATAGCCGTGTTACAGAGAGTTTGTGCCGGATCGCCCAGCGGAAGTGTCCGTGCCCTATCGTCGTAGACCAGTGCCAGCTAGCCGTGTTACAGTGTGCTTTGCCGGATCGTCCAGCGGAAGTGTTGGTGCTGGGTGTAGTGTTAGTACTAGTGTTTGTGTGTAGTGTTTGTGTACACAGTGATTCAAGTTACAGTGATTGTTGCCCGAGAGTGGAATATTTACCCGGGTTAAAAGTGAGCAGAGAATTGCCCCAGCGAATAAAGTACGACATAAGGTGTTTTGATAATTTTACTCTACTGACATTCTTGAACCTACTGTTTTTGTGTGTGTGTGTGTGTGTTATTGATGATAATTTAAGTTTAATGTTGTGGGTAATTTATGATAATTTATGTGCAATATAATAATTGGGCTAAATCAAATGAGATATTGACAATCATTTTTACACTATTGTTTTAAGAAAAGGAGCTAATATTGTTTACCAGAGTTGATTTTTAATTTTTTTTTACTGATAAGATTAATGATTAAAATTAATGCTAGGTGTTAATAGTTGGAAGGAATAATTGAAATTTCTTAAATTTAAATTATTATTAAAGTAATATTTAAATTAAGTGATATTGTTTGTTTTAAGTTTGAAACATTGATAGTAAATGAGGAAAGCAAATTTGTGTAGAATTTAAATTAAATTGAAATAACCTTCAAGGAAGAATTGAAGGCCCAGGGAAAAAAAGTGCGGTAATTTTATTTTTTTTATGTGAGAACCAATTTTGGAAATTGGAATATTTTATTGAGATTAAATTTAGGAATTTATGTGTATTTCATGCAATTTTTTTGTTATAGGGATATCTTTATGTAGTGATTGGCATCAGTGTTTTATTCAAATTGCAACGTATCAGTATTATTGTGTAAATTGTATTTTATTATTTATGTATAAATTTAAAATCTGTATTGCATAGTAATCAAATTGAAATTATTGTTACTTTGTTATTGGAAGCAAATTGTGGGGAACCATTCTTAAAGGAAATTTATCAATTTATTATTACTTATTTGAAATATGTTAAATAGTATAATATATGGAGGTAATTTATGAAGGTAGGATTTGAGGAAGTAGTAATTTGATACTGTGCTTAAGTATTATTAGAGGGTGGTAACAATTATCGGTACAAGGAATGGCTTTCTTACTAAAAATAAAAAGGGTGGATCTTCAGGCGATATGTGAAGAGTTAGGGATTAAAGTCTCGGATGATGATACCAGGTTTAAGCTTAAGAAAAAGATAGTGGAGAGCGACGAATATGAAGAGGGGGCCGTTATGGAATTATCTAGCACTATTGTTAAGGAACGGTTAGAACAAAAAACGTTAGTAATACAACGAGAAAAGTTAGAAAGGGAGGAAATTTTAAAGTTACAACGAGAAAAGTTCGATAGAGAAGAAAGGTCTGAAAAATTGAGATTGGAAAATGAGTTAGCGTTGGAAAGGCTAAAAATTCAAAGTTCGGCAAATAATTCTAATGGGAGTAGAGAATCTAATCATGAGAGTAGCATAGAGAAATTGATTAAAAGTGTTAAAACTTTGTCTATCAAAGTTCTAGAAGGGACTGAGGGATGGAATCTGTTTTTTTAGCAGTTTAGAACGAGCATTCCAAACAAAAAATGTACCGGAAACCCAGCAAGCCGAAATTCTACTAAATATGTTAGGAGATAAGGCCGATAACTTGCTAATATACACTATTAGGGAACAAATCGAGAGTTATGAGAAATTAAAGGAATTAGTTCTAATGGAACACGAGCCGACACCAAAGGCGTGTTTGGAAAATTTCAAGAAGGCTAGAAGGAATCAAAATGAAACTCATGAACTATTTGTATCGCGTTTAACAGCAACGTGGGAAAATTACAGTAATATTAGAGGTGCAGATACGTATGAGAAGGTCAATCAGTTAACTGTCACGGATAAGTTGTTAACCACTTTAGATGAGGAAACCGCGGCGCATGTTGGATGAACTCAGCAAAGTAATTGGTTAGAAGTTTCTAAAATTGCTAAGGAATGTGATAATTTCTTCGATGCTAAACAAAAATCTTATGCGGTAACTTATAAGGGTTATAAAGGTAAAGAAAGGTATGTGAATAATGAAGATTCTAGAAGGGGAAAAGATTAGGGATTTAGTAGAATTTGGAGACAAAATGGGAATAATGAAGTTAGTCCATTTTCGGGTAGAAAACCGGAATATAAGAAACCTAATGATGCGACGCCTACCTGTTTCAAGTGTGGTTTACGAGGTCATTACCAGCGTTTTTGTACAAAAGAAAATAATGAGGGAAGTAATCAAAATAATAAGGGACAAGAATCAAGGGCTAGTATAAATAATGTCTCAGTGCGAGGAATTGGAGAATTACAAAGGGGAGCGATCATGGCAAGAACCGGAGCAAAAGAGGATTGGAGAACTAAAGTTATTGGAGAGAAGTTAAATAAACTCGAGAAAGTGGAAGTTAGTGTAAATGGGAAAATAGCAAAAGGATTAGTGGATTCGGGTTGCGAAATTAGTGTGTCGTTCATAAAGATTTAGTACCAGCAGAGAAACTAAGAGGGGCTAGTAGCATTTATTTACAAGGGATATTTGGGAAGGCAGTGAAATCGCCATTAGTTCAGTTACCTTTAGCTATTCCAAAACGCGGTCAAACTAATGTAATTCATCAGGATGTACTTTTCGCAATAATTGATAATAGTAAGGAACAGGTGATTTTACATCCTGACGTGGCTAATGAATTGTCAGGGTTAAACCACGAGAAATCATTAAGAGAATCGGTAGAAAGGGAATGTCAGGAAGATAGTAGGAATAAAGTGAAGGAAGGGGAAAGGATTATAAATGATAAGAATAACCGCTATGTCGTAGAAACGAGATCGGTAAATTTACAAAGTCATGAGAAGGAAAAAGCCGAGGTGGAGAAAAGTAAGATTGATCAAATTACGGAAAGTAGTTCAAATGTATTTCAGAAATCCCAAATGAATTGTAAAGATTTAGAGAAAGCTTGGGAATTAGCTGAAAATGATGGAGCGTCTAAACTATATTGTTAATGGGTTATTATATCATAAAGAGAAATTAGTAGATGAAACTGTAGCTCAATTAGTATTACCTAAAATTAGAAGGGAGGAAATTCTAAAATTAGCACATACTTCCTTATATGGAGAACATCACGCGGTTAAGAAAATGTTAGAAAGAATCGAGCATTCGTTTTATTGGGAAGACATGGCGGAGGAAGCTAAAATATGTTGTGAATCATGTGTGGAATGTCGGTTAACGAGGGAAATGAATGGGAGTGATTAGGAGAAAGAGGAAATATGTCGACCTGCATTTATAATTGAGTTAGTGGACGGGAGTAAGAAACTGGTGTATCAAAATGAAATGAGAGAATTTATGGCTAAAAATAAAATAGTGGATATTGTCTTTGATAGTGACGGAGAGTTTGAAAACCGTGGGAAAACTCTTTTGTTAGATAGAGAACAACCGGGAGTTAAAGACATAAAGGGATTTAAAATAAAAGGGTTAACGAATATTCAAGTTGGGGACATAAAATCAATCTTAAGGGAAAATAAGGAATTATTTATGGGTCCTATACAACTGGTAGAAACGGAGAAAAATCGGATTGGTCGTAAACCGGAGAGGGTTAAGATGAAACAAAAATGGTACAATGTTCTCATCACGTACCAAGAGGACTTGGACAGACAAGTGCCTGATTAGTTAGAGGAAGATTTAATTAGGACATCAGAGGAAGAAGTTAGCCATTCAAGCGAGTGCATTGCGAAAAGGGATGTACCAATTAGGTTAACTAGGAAGGACTGGAAGGAAAAAGTAGTACCGCCTTCAGCAATATCAGCCTAAGGACTGACATTGAAATGACATAATACTAGTGTAACTTTATTTTTTTTGTGTATTTATAATTGTATTTGCATCTTGTGTTTATAACAGTTTATTAGCAGTTTGTGTAATTTTTTCTGTAGTTATCACATTAGTATATGGTTCATTAGAGATGTCAGTAGGTAATTTTCAGACACCTTGAAATGTGTATGTAGTTGTGATAATAAAGAAACCTACCAAAGAACTGTTGAACTCTTCTCAAATATTACATAGTTTTGAGAAAAATTAGCCCCAAAAGGCATATTTTCCGCTAAGGTGGGGGGTGTCAGGTCCCTGGCAGCTACAAGACTTGTTAGGGGATTATCTTATTGTATGTGTCTCTGCTGTGTACTGTCAAAGCTTTTTATGAACGGAAATCTTAATCCGAGCAGGTGGGTGACGTTATCGGAGGTGAAAGAATGTTTAATATAATGGAAGAAGTATGTCCTTTGTGATGGTAAGTTCATAGATAAGAGAGATCTCCCCATTCTATAAGAGGACAGATCCATCAAAAGAGATTATCTTCGGTCAAGGAAAGAAAAACACCTGGCCGAGAGAGGGGAGGAGCCCGGTTGAGAGAGGTTGCCCTGCAGTTTACCGGAGTGAGTTTTTTAGTTTGAACGTAGTACTGGAGCATGTAGTTCGTTGTGGGAGAGGTGTGTTGAACACACTCTGGGACACGTGCATCGAGAGAGATCTTTTTGGAGCGAAGAGAGAACGTATGGATGAGATTAAGAGAAATCTCGGATCTGAGTTAACTAACATAGCTTAGCAGTACACAGAAATTAGTTTCTGTATTATTTTGATTTAATGTTGAGCCGGATAAGTTACATCCGAGTTTTAAGTGTAAATATTGTAAATAAAGTGCTAGTTTAAGTTTAATTGAAAGAGTTAGGTTTTTTTTCAATATACATCACGTAACGTGTCCGATATCACGTAGTCATATCGGTGGTGGCAGTATATCAAAAGACCGGATTATACTTCAAAGTTGTGTGGACGGAGCAGGGGAATCCTACACACTTTATAAATGCTTTTAAAGCATAAAAAATTCAAGACAGATTTTCATTATATTTTTTTTTCAAGCATTAAATGCGGTTAGTACAATATGCTATACAAATTAAGAAATATTTAAGATTTTTTATAAGTTTGGACAGAAGCACAGAAGCTTAGTGGTCAGCACGTCGCGCTACTGAATATGTTTCACTCGACTTTTTATCTCTTGAGCTTGACAAATGCGGTCACCAGCTCGCCACTGGCGATCAAATTTTCTTATCTGGCGACCAAGTTATTTAATCTGGCATTTTATTTTTCTTTTTACAAAAATTGACCTAAGAAACGAGCACAGACAGCATTTAAAATAGTTACCGGATATAATTCGTTTTGTTTCAGAAATAAATTGTCCAAAAATCGACGCAAAACGCGAAAAAAACGCTGAAAATCCTATAAAAATTCTGTATAAATTTAAAAACAGCACAGAACAAAATTTACTTTGTTGGGCTAAAAGATAGAAAAGTAATTTCTTTCACGAATCACTCTCTCTGCCGCGAAACGCGAAAAAAAAAGCTACAAATTTCATAAAATATCTCTTAAAAATTCAAAAATCGCAAAGGACAAAATTTAATTTGGATAAAAGACTGAAACTGGCTTCCTTTTACTACGTTTGAAAAATCACAGTGAAATGCGAAAAAATCACTAAAGAAAAGCACAAAATTTTCTATATTGTATAAAAGAATGAAAAGGATTCCTTTAAAGAATGTCAAAAAATCGCCGCTAAAAATGAAAAAACGCTAAAACTCGCATAAAAAATTAAATTAAACAGTCTAGTTAGAAAAATTTGGTACTATTTTCTAAACTATGTTATTAGTTTTTATCAATAGTATTATTAGTATATTGTTTAGGTTTTATCAATTAATTCATAAAAAAAAACCTTTAGTTTTTTTTTTTTTTTTTTTTTTTTTTTTAATAATGGGGTGGGAGGGAGTTTTTTTTACTGGCGACTAGAAAGTTTTGCTGGTTACCAGATTTTATCAAATTTGTAAAGGTTTAGGGATTGATAAAATGAATACCAAGCTTGTTTGGGATCTAAACACTGGGATCGCGCGCATTAAGTTTAACACATGACCGGGCTATATGCTCTAAAGCAGGGGTTCTCAAACTATGGTACGCGTACCAGTACTGGTACGTGAAGCTCTGGCTACTGGTACGCAAAAGTCCGATACTGGTACGTGGAATAAAATACAAAAATCATCATATTATTATGGAATCGAAAACGGCTTGTCTTTATTAACTTGGAAATTTTCAAAAAAATTTGGAACGTGATTTAGGATCTGTAAATGTTTTTTTCTATTTTCTTGTTACGAGAAATGTTTGTTACAGCAGACTAGCTGAAATTCGCACTCAACGCTTATGATACAATCAGTTTTCCAGAATTAAAAACACAATTATTAGATTTATATAGATAGATAAAAATTTAATTTTTAATAAAGACCTAATTTTAAAATTAATGAATGAATGAAGTACTTTTAATTAGCGGAAGAACTGTTTTTAAACATGCTTTACAAATTGAATTACCTGAAGGTAAAGTCTGAATGGTTGGAAGTAGGAGGAGCGTGTGTGAGTAGAAGGAGTTAATACAAAACAACATTCCAAGTGTAATTTATAAATTACACTTCAAATGTTGTTTTATTACCCATTGTTTTGTTTTTGTACTAGAAGAGCGTCTAGGAGTTGTTGAAATAAAAGTCTTATTTCAAACACAATTCATAAATTGATTCATTGTGTTGATTGAAATATTTTTCTTCTCTTATACAAAAAGTGTTATAGTTTCCTCCTATATCATGGAAATCAGTTTTTAAGAGACTAAGGTTATTTAAAATGGCCAAGAGAGTAAGATTATTAAAATCAAACAAAAACTGTGGTCATATGCAGTGGTATAAGGAAAGGGCACCTGACGTCACTGTTGGTTAAACTACTGTTGGTTTGGGAGAAAACCCTGTTCGTTCTTTACGGCTCCTACAGTACACATGAGATGGAGGGATTTGATTGGTCTATGTTAAACTGGTCTATGATATGATTGGCCTACGTCGCCATGACGATTCCTGCAATGATAGCTGCGACAAAAATGCAGTGGTAGATTGGTTGATGGAACTGTTTGTTTGTAAACATGCCCTTTCCTTATATATACAAATGTATGAAGAAACTTGCAAGTGTTTGGCTACTGAGCGACATTACTGTCGCATTTAAAGGTATCCAGATTATTAATACGGTTGTATTGAGCCTATGTTAAATGAGCTAACTAAGCTTTAGATAAGATATTCGCAGGACCTGATTAATGCAGAGGCCGACTAGGCCATGGCCTATGGCCCACCACTGATGGAAGGCCCCAAAATAAATAAAATTGTTTACAAAAAGTTTATTAGAAGGCATTTTTTTTCCAATTATTTCTCAAAAACCAAAAAAGATTTTGATTAACTTGGTAACCATATCATAATATCTAAGGATAACCCCTGAATTAACCCCAAAAATTTATAGCTATTATCTTGGTTTGAAACTGGCTCCGAAAAGGTACTGGGTCTTGAGCTCCACATGACCTTAATCGGGCTCTAGAAATTCGTTTCTCATTTGAGACACCCTGCCACTGTACGTATCTCACCAGAGAGGAAAGAAATGAACTTATTCAGCTCTCCTCTCCTGTGATGGATTAATGGCGTCCACATTCAAAAGGATATGAATGTAACAGAATTTACGCTGACGAGAATATCAGAGTACCGTCTAATATCGTCAAAGTCTGTTTGTGTTTAGCCCAATATATCTCTGTGAATGTGCTTCCCCCCCCCCCCCCTTTGTTATATGAAAAACAAATACAGGAATAAACTAAACATCGAATCTGACTTATGACTAAAACTTCCTAATATTGAACCAGATATGAAGAAGTTGTGCTTGATAAAACAAGCCCACCATTTTCATTAGCCTACTACAACAGTATGTGAATCAGTGTGCGCCAATATGTCATTAAGTATTGTGGCTTTTTTACTACACCAAAATACTGTATTTTGATATTGTATGCATTTTTAAATTTTAATGATGATACTACTTTATACTTGAATCTTGAATGTTATTACAAAGCAGTCAATTTAGTAATATAATCATCCATTTTTAAATGCAATAAAACCTGCTATGACGGAAATAGAAAAGACCGGAGAAATATTTCGTTTTAGACAGGTTTTTCTATGTTAGCTTTACGTTTATTACCAGGTGGTACGCGGAAGTATGAACTTTGATTTAGTGGTACGTCAGTCTAAAAGTTTGAGAACCCCTGCTCTAAAGCACCCCGTGGTGCAAGATTAAGAAAGTCTGGAAAATGGAAAACTATTTAGTAAGATAATTACTCACAATATTATTCCAGAATTAGCAGAAAAATGTTATATTTTACTGAAGTTATATTTTAAATTATTTTCACATCATATATTTTTTTTATATAAGTTACAGAAGCATGAAGAAAACTGAAAATATATTTTTATTACAATAAAAGAAGTACATTGCCTGGAAATGAAAAATATATCTCAATTAAATTTAAGATACATTCCTCTTTTGCATAGTGAATTAATTATTTTTTTATATAAAAAAAATAGTTTTATGAACTAGAAGATAACTGAACGAGAATGATTTTTTTATTTATTTTGATTCCTATATTAATCAGACGCTTCTTCTAATAAACCTTACATTAAATAAATATTTAATCTAATATTCTAAAATAAAAACTAAAACAATTAAGCTGCAAAAATTTTTAAAAAATAATAATTAATTACTCATCCTATAGTTTAAAAAATTATCTTTCAATAAAGCTATAATAGATTTATTCACTTTTATTGCATACACCTAAAAAAATTATAAAAAAATCGTATTATGCAAATTGAAAAAATATATATATAATTCACTGTATAACAAAGGAATGGTAGAAAAAATTATATCTTTATCTTCACTTATTTTCTATTCAAACTTTTTTCTAAAAAATATAAAATTTTAAAGAAACTTCAAGGTATACTTTCATTAAAATGAAATTTTTCGTGCGTTGAATCTTAGTTCACATAACACATGAATTAATGTTACGTCAGAGGTTTTTGAGTAAATTTTATCAAATATTTTCATTAAATGCTTTCCTTAATTAAAATTATCTACTAAACTTTAGTTTAAAAAAAAAAAACTATTTTTTACATCAATAAAAGCTAATAATTGGGCCTAATAAAAGCTAATAATATATGGTCTATTTTAAAAGATGAAGAAAAAAATAATTAAAGAAATTTCACTTAAAATTTGATAAAAAATTTTAGATTATGTCTCATGCGAAAATCATTTTAATATAACTTCATACAACCTCTAAAAATTTTTTTAAAAAATTAAAAATACTTTTAATAAAATTACTTTTAAATAAAGCACCATTAATGTAGAAATGAATCGGTCGATATTTATATGCACCAAGACCTGTGGAAACGGAATACGAAGGGGCAGGAAAAAAATCCATTTTAGACAGTTTTTTGTCTTAGCAGGGATAATTAAATGGTATTAATTCTGTGAGGAATATGATATAAATGTTTTTCATTTAAAATAGGGTTTTATTATAGGCAGATTCTGTTTTCGAAGATTTTACTGTATTACACATGTTCATTCTTATTAATTTTCGAACTTATTTGTAATTCGTTTCAGATTTATATGTTTAGCTATTTACCTAAAAAAAATAGAACGATAAATTAAAAAAAACTGCCTTATTGGAAATTTTTATATACGCACCTAAATCGCGAAAATAAATAAATATATTTTAATTTTTAACTCGCCTTTAAGTTAAATATTCATCAAAATCCACATATCCTTTTTTAATGCACACGTGCATTAAAAAAATAATTGAGCATCTGCAAAATTTTGTGAATTTAGGACGAGTGGTTGAAGGAATTAAAGCGGTTCTAAAAATATTTTTCCCCATTCAACAACGCGGCATTTTTTTGCGCATTTTCTGACTCATTTTGAAACATAAAGCATAAAATTGCAGGCATGATTATTCTGGCGATTTCTAATTCAATAGTTTTTTCCAATAAAAAGAAAAACTATTGAATTTTACTATTGAATTACATTTTAAGTTATAAGCGATTATTGTCTCGTGATGGTGTTTTTTTTTTCCTGCGCTCTCTCGTCCGGAAATTAGGCTCAAAACGTCAGTTTTGACATAATTTTCTGAAAAATCAGTTTTTACAGAAAAATAAAAATAAAACAGTTTGATTACATAGTTACTTAATATGAACACCTGCCAATTTGATATGTTTGCGAATTAAAATGGATTAAAAAATGTGTCAGAAAGTAGTAAGTATGAATTTGAGAACGTCTTAATAGTATACTTGTTTCATTTTTAGGTCTAATACAGTAAAAACGGAACCTGTATATAATGGAATCCTGTCTTTAACGGAAAAAATTGCATGGTCCCGATAGAAAGAATACCATTCAATTACACTTGATAGAGCAGAAACCTGGATTTTAGTTCATTGCTTGACATTTTCCGTTTTCGCAGGTTTTACTGTCTAAAACAAATATCGTTATCTTTACGACCAAGTGCTATATAAAACTCAAGATACTAAAACATTTCTAGCAAAATTACCTAAGTAACATTGCAAATAAGTTTCTTTTCCATGATGCGTGTAATTGATATATTTTCCTCTATATCAAGAACAGAAGATCATAACGACTATTTAGAAGGTACTTTTATCTCTTTTTGTCTGTCCTCCCGCGCTCTAACTTTCGTAAAAATTAAGCGATAAACATAAAATACAGATAGACTGTTGAGATGTATAGGTACTCTTTATATTTTAAAGACAGTCAGCGTATTATATAATTTATTACAAGGGCACGTAGAAATATTATCATGGATTGACAAATGCAATATCATATTTTGTCTTCGTCAATCCTCTCGAATTACTACGAAATTCGACCACGTGATTCATTTTATTTAAAAATGGTCAAATTACAGAAGTTTATTTAAAAAAAATAAAAAATAGAACGCATTAAAAATACTTATGGTGATCATTGCATGAATAATTATAATAGAATTTTATATTGTATGGCCCCTGAGACAATAGTACAATGAATAATGGGCAATGGTCTGTAAATGCAAGCAAATTTTTAATCTATTAATTACACTTTGTTAAATTCATCGGGGGGAAAAAATCGATCGTGTAAAATCATCGGATAAAACGAAATTCAATCATATATGTATTCTTATATATATATATATCAGTGGTGTAGTCCTGGGGAAAAAAGTGGGGGGACGCTCATAGTCTCGATCATTAGGGTTTGTACCTGTATCACCCATAGGGAAAACTTGATTATGAATCTTGCTTTTCATTTTGAATTGCAGAGAAAAGTAATTGAAAAATTAAATTTTAAATTTTAAATTAAAATTCATTTAAATTAAATTAATTAAAGTTTTTTATCTGTTGGTCGTTCATAGCTTCCCATAAATTAAAATATTGTTAACCTTATTTCATGTGTGAAAATACGTATTTGAAATAGAATTCGTAATTTAATAACACCAATCCACGCAACGAGACTTTTGTTAGACATTGTTTATTTTTGAGATAGTCATAGAATAACTATTGTATACTAAGAGCATTGAAAATTATTGCATTTTTACATTACGGACACGTATAATGTAAGGAAAATATTGTAATCATGACAAGAAAAAAGACTATGAAATTTATATCTTTACTTTTATAGGTTCCCTGAGTCCGCTTTTCCTATTTCTGTAACAATTCTCTATGTATGTGCGTATGCATGTGTGCGAGTCGGTATTTTCTTTAAGATTCCCAAGTCTGTGTTTGGTGATTTTGCAATGAGTCAATATGTGTATGTGTCTGAGCAGGGTAGCATTTAAACGGTGTTTTCGGCTGAGATTAAATTTCGCAGGTATGTTACATATGATGAAAAGATTATTTAACATTCTCGATTATATATGCCACTGCCCAAACTCTGTACAAAATTTTGAACAACATGTAAAAATATTGGGTTGTTCGGAAAGTTTCTTCCGTTTGGGAAAACCAATTCGTACCGGAAAATTCTATCATTTAATTATTAGACATTAATTTCAATATCTAGTGTCAATTGACGGGCAGAATTTTCCGGTACGAATTAGTTTTCCCAAATGGAAGGAACTTTCCGAACATCCCAATACGAATTTGAAAGGGGTGAAATAGACCAGTATCCTTATAAAAAAAATTTCTGAAAATCGCGTTTCATCAAAATTTTTGTAGAATTAGTAACTCTTTAAATCAGTAACTAGGTTACTTCTAATCTGTAAGTATTGAATTTTTAACGCTTTCCAACCTAGTTGAAAAGTGTTTATGACTTCGGTTTGTCTGCCGTATGGCCGTCTGTCCGTGATCTAACTCCCGTAAATATGCTCGGATTGCTCTGCAATTTTTATATGTTATTGTCGTTATCTATAGCATGTTCCCTATTTCAACGGAAGTGTGTAGCACTTATAGTTTTTTTACAGGGACACTCAAAAGAATTCCGTTACATTGCGGTCTATGGGGAAAAAATATTTGCGGTTTATTTAAATAATGTTTCACTATTTGAAACGCATTGAAATTTATATATATCACTAAAGTGCATTAGAAGGAGCTTAATATGGAATAGGGTGTGCATAGCACCTATAGTTACTTTACAGGGACAGTGAAAAGAATTCCGTTACATTACGTCTATGAAGAAAAATCGTCTGCGGTTTAATTAAATAATGCTTCACTATTTTTAACACATTGAAATTTATATATATCACTAAGGTGCATTACAAGAGGCTTACTGCAGAATATTGTGTGTATAGCAGTCATCGTTCATTTACAGGGACACACAAAAAAATTCTCTACTGTATGTTAACAATAATTCCTGGAAGTGCGTTTCAAGTTGCTGAACGCGATTTTAAATTTAACTCACTTTTTGTCTATTACTGGGTGTGTATAAATTCTGTATTTCATATACAGAGCAGCACAAAAGTTCGCGAACACATTTCCGTTTATTGACAGAAACTCCAGAAGGAGAATTTTAAACTGTTCTACGCGTTTCCTAACTAAACTAAAATTTA
Source organism: Maratus michaelseni (assembly GCA_963931845.1). Taxonomy (NCBI): domain Eukaryota; kingdom Metazoa; phylum Arthropoda; class Arachnida; order Araneae; family Salticidae; genus Maratus; species Maratus michaelseni. The sequence goes on from OZ007591.1 coordinate 325,841,336, forward strand.
TCATCCTATGTAGTATATATACAAATCTATAGATCCTATACAGGGCTGAATAAAAGTATTCGGATATTTTCCCGAATATTGAATATGTTGGAAATATATGTTGGAAATTCCTGAAATTACGTTTTTAAATATGTTATGCGTTTTCCAAATTGTTTACTTAGATGTTATCTTTCAGCTTATTAAACGGTAATGATTTGTAAAATTATTTTGGAAGCGTTGGAAAATGTTACATAATCTATGCTTGACGCATGATTTTCCGTTCTTGTTACGGGATGAAATGGAGAAAGACGTTCAAAAATATTGGTTTCATCATGATTTGTGTGGTCGAGCAAGAGCAACTGACTTAAAACTTGGCACACATATACTTTCAGGACTTACATGCTCGTAAAATCTTATTTATTATTATTTTTTTTAATTTACATTTTAAAAGGATGAATTGTCCAGGGCTTCCAAATGGTTCGCCAACTGAATACCAATATTTTTTAACAGAAAATTTCTTAGTAGGTTTCTAAAACTTTTCTGCAAAAATTTACTTCCGAAGGTTGCTTCTGCAAAATTTACAAGAAAAATCTGAAAATAAAATTTTTCTAAGAAAATACTGATATTCAAAAAGCGGACCATTTGGGAGCCCTTATTGTTAAATAAATCTTCTAAACTCGTTTCATCACGATTTATCTGGTAGCTATTAACATGCAGATGCTCACGAAGAATGGCTTTTAAAATATTCGAAATTTTAAGTGCTAAAATAAGCCGAAAACTTTTTAAAGTTGTTATTCTTCTGAAACTATCAGTACTAGAAACTTCAAATTTGACATAGAAGTTATTTAACTTGTAAATATTCTCTACGATGAATTGAAATTTTAATGTGGGAATCGTATCAGTGAATGTTACCACACTATAAATAGCGATATAAAAGTCTACTCTAGTTATAAATTGATTTGAATCCATGCCATTCTATAAGTGTTTAAAGAATTGAGCGGAAATTTTTTAAAGATATAATTTTGAAGTAGAGTTCCTATGGCAAATAATACTTATGCTTGTGCCAGATGACCTATTTAAGAAACACTTTCCTAATAAAAAAACTTTTAACGTTAATAAAAATAAATTAAATATAGAAAAAAAACATAATTTCATTAAAATTCACAAAAAGTCAACTTATATTATAAAGCACGAATGTGTGCGTCGCTCAATGATGTCATTCTGATGCGGGCAGCAATGTGGTGAAAATGGATGAATTTTGAAACAATGGAGCTATTTTTTTTCAATTAAGCAATCGTAATGTTATTTCTATGGGGGTAAATGCCATTTTTGTGCCGACGTTGAACTCCCCCCCCCTTAGGGATCTAATTTTAAAAAAATGAATGTCCAATTCATGTATTTTCCTCAGGTATACATATATATATTCAAAAATTTAAAACTCTACGTCAACAGGAAGTGGGTGAAAAATGAATCACAAGATTTGACTGTCACATACATACAGAAATGTAAGATAAAAGAAAGCGGGTAAAAAAGTGGCTCAAATTAATTTCTTTTATTTATTGAATATTTAAATAAAAGGGGGAAATGGGTTGAAAACAGCAGCAATATATTTAATTCTCTCACAGTTTAATAATATGTATTATTTTCCCTCTTTCAATGAACTTTACAGAAATACTTATTTTCAAAAAAAAAAAAAAAAATTCACCTCTTTATATTTTCTAGATTTTGTATCAGTAACCATTCAGTGATTTACCGCTTTCCAAATTTTGAGTAAGGCTGTGGTTTTCATTTAGATAAGGATGAATCGTTAAAGATTAGAATTAGAAGATTAAACAGATTATTATTCATTAAAGTTAAATTACTATTATAAATTAAAAACATCAAGTTTTGTCACTAAAAATCAATTTGAACCACGTTGCTATCAAAGTGTTGCATTTTTTTGACAAAGTCTTCAAGTTTGAGCTAAGGTCGACGTTTACAGGGCTTCCGAAAAAATTTAAACTTGAAGATAAGTAGTCAATGTAAGATGCAAAAAAGTTTAAAATAAGGTAGGAAATATGCAGGGGGGAGGAAAGGGACAACGACTATATATCAAATTAGAAAAGCTATGAGGTATTACAAGAAGGTAACAGTAACATAGATGATAATAAATATGTGCGGTTGACCCCCAAGTTATGTACTGCAGCTGACGGAAAATATATAGAGCATGCTTAGCCAATTCTTCTTCTTATTTTTTTTTTAATTTGTTAGTTTTAAAACTACACTGTCTCTTTACATGATTTCTGCCCGTGCAGCTTTTTATTTAGATACACTTGCGATGCATTTTTTTTCCTTTTTACACTTATTAATATTTAATTTTGTTCTAAAAATGCTATCGCTAATATGTGTACAGGACCATTTTCACTGATAAAGTAAATGGTTCGAAAAGGTTTTATAAGTCAGCTTTCTTCCTTCATTTTTTAAATTTAATTTTAAATATATAGATATGCAGATTTTTAATGATTTTATTGCAGCAAAAAGGAAATTTTTTCTGACTGACAAATTTTTAATAGAAGAGTCGCACAAAGAGTTATTGTATAAATGTTTGAAAATTAACAAGATAATTATTTCATTGACAATATTATTTCAATATTATTATTATTTTACTTTATTTTAAACTTTTTTATAATTTACGTTATCTTACTTATCTTCAGCAGGTAACAAATTAAAGTGCGTGTCAACTTTTATAATACACAGACACACTGTATACCGGCCAATATATATTATATTCATTACACACAAATGTTTGTAAAATTAATTTGGTGCAACAATGTGTGAAGGAAAAGCATGTCTAGCGTTTTTACTTACCCATCATACGTAGTATAGGGTAAGTCTTGTAATCGTTTTGAAAATCGAAAATTTTTTTACTTACCCATCATACGTAGTATAGGGTAAGTCTTGTAATCGTTTTGAAAATCGAAAATTTTTTTTTGACGGATTTACACGTTTCAGACACTGGAGATTCCAAAAAACATTTTTTTAGAAAAAAAAATTTGCCGTCCGTCTGTGTGTCTGTCTGTAAACGTTCTATCTCCCGAACAAATTGAGATAGAGACTTGCAATTTGGTATGTACTTAGTATGTAATAATGGGAAGAAGCCTATTTCATTTCAATAACCTCGATTAACCGGAACATTTTTTTTCGGACTCTTGAAATATTCGTTCTGATAAAAGGTATATGAAAATTTTCGAAATTGTTTATTTTAAGTAGTAAATATAAAAAACAATAAAAAAACATAAATTTTGCATAAAACATGAAGTCGATCGGATAATGAGTTGCCGAGATATTTGTAATCCTATTTTCCACACTCTTCGATTTTTCATGACCCTGTATTTCATCCAAATTTCACTTCAAAGATATATTTTAATTGGAAATTTGACGCTTAATCAGATGCAATAAACCGCTAGTTAATAGGAGTATTATTTTTGGAGTTATAAGGAAAAACCTCTTTCAAGCAATTCAGTAATCGAGCCTTTTTATGACGTCATCAAGCCACGATTTTATTTGAATTGCAATGCATTTTATAAGTAGTTTACACATTTTTATTTTAATATTTTACATTATACATATACATGATGGGTAAGTATTACGGTGGCCCCCAACGACTAGTTTTTTTTTTAATCGAAAATATAATTTCGTTCAGTTTAAACACATACCAAGCAATAATTATCTATAAATGGTAACGTATTCATTCGAAATATTTTGAGTGGTCATGTATAGAAATTAATGATCATATGCTCATTACATAACACACTAAAATTTAAACCAGCTGCAAAACGCATTTCAAGAAATATCCGGCCATGACGGTAGTGTATTTGGATTATTTTTGTGTGCCCCTGTATACGAATATTATTTATGTATCACTTAGCAAATAAATATTTTCTTCAGCTGAAAAATACAAAATATAATCGAAAACACGTTTCGAGCAAAAGAACCCACGTCTGACAATGTGTCCGGATTCTTTGGCTTTGTAAAATAACTATAAATGTTTTTTGTGCACCGTTTTCCATGCATTGCAAACAATTACTGTTAATAGCTCATGGTGTTTTGGTGTTTCGAAATATTTTTGAATGTTCCTGTAAACGAACGAAAAATGCTATTTTTGATAGGGAATATGGTGTAACGAATTTCAATACCATATGGCATTACTTAACTTATGTGTATTTCAAACAATCTCCGCCCAGTAAACAGTAATATGAAAGAACTCTTTTTTGATCACTCGTAAACGAAATACTGATGCTATACACATAATTCACAATAGTGATAAGGCTACATTGAAAAAATATACATAAAATTTTGTTGAAATTCAAGCAAACTTTTGGAAGTTACAAGTAGAATGCGAAAAGATGGAGACAGACAAGCGATCTGACACCGTAAACACTTTCCATGTTGTTGAAAAGTATTAAAAATCAATGCCTTATTTCTTAAAATTGTTGATTTATTGGTGTGCTCATAATTTAAAAAAATTAGTAAGTTTGAAAAGATGGCGTCCTCTCGCGTCTCTAGCGTCCCCTTTGAAAATAAAAAGTAAGGGGACGCTCGACATAAAATAAAAAAGTGAGGGGACGCCGTCCCCCCGCGTCCCCCCTCGACTACACCACTGATATATATATATATATATATATATATATATATATATATATATATATGTCGTGTTTCCAAGTTCAAATCCGGGAAGAAGGCAGTCGTGCTCGTGATAAATAGGGTTAGCTATGTTATTGGTTTCCCTTTTATTTCGCATCAGGCGGCCGGGTGGTATCATCCACAACAAGAAATGTCAGTCCATATTTTTGTCGAAGAACCTTTTATTTCCAGTTTAAGACATCTCTTCAGGGAAAATGCTCATTAGCCAACGCTAAACGAAAAAAAATACAACGTTCCATTATTTTCTAGAATCCGTCCCGATTCTTTTAGCAAACACCAGCGTCGAAAAAATCCTCTCCGAATCAGGATGATTGTGTTTTTAAACTAGCTTGCGTAATAATACAGAATACGTCACGTGACCCACTTCTATCGAATCAAAAGGTCTCTTTTGGAACTTTATCAATATTTCCGGTGGATTTATTTTGTTGTAAAATGCAAAAACTTTCTACGCCCATCCAGAATATTCCATAATCTCGTACCAGATGCCTGTCATATCAACAAACCAGCTTATCTGTTTTTGAGGCTGTGGCTAAACTTCGAATTTAATACGTAATAAAAATAATAAGAAGAAAAGAAAATGAATCTTTATAAAAGGGAAAAAAAAAGAAAGAATTAAAGTTTTTCGGAAATATTTTAATAGACATTTGATATTTAATAATAGGATAACTTTATGAAATAAGGTTTTTTGAGCGGAATATTTTAAGAGATACGATATTTTAGCATTTAAATAAAGAAGTTATAGCAATTTGACCACACGGGAATAATACTAATGAATTTTAATTATGGATTAAAATAAAGATGTTCTATTTAAAGAATAAATTAAAAAAGCTATCGCCATTTTTAGAATAACTACATTCGAATAAATATTATTAAGTGGATTAGGAATAATTGACTTTACATATGGATAGTAAAAGGCTATTTTAAGAATGAGAATTATTTTAATAAGCTGGGTTATATACCGAATATTATTGAATGGACAAATTTTATAGAATAATTGCGGAAAAAATTTAAATTTTGTAATATTATCCCCCCTCCCTAAAGATTTTGGATGAAGTTAATAGTTAAGTAACTATAAATTCAGACAATATAAATTTAATACTTTAGAAATTTGAATTTTGACTAGTATAAATTTAGAGACTGCCAGCAAGGAGATGGGGAATTTCTGAAGAACTGGAAGACAAAAACAAAAACAAAAATAAAATAATAGTAATCAATTAAAATTAATAGATAAATAAAAATAAAGCTACGAGCATTTCCCCTGTAAAATAATACAAGAAATGGTTACAATCTCACTTACCATTTGTAAGTGCACAAGAAAAATACAATATCAATAAATAATAAATATTAATAAACAAGAAAAACAGGATAATAATAGTAACAGAATTTTGCTTTTACCAAGCTCACAAGCTTTAGAATAAGTAGTCACTAGCAAATTGTTAAAACAAAGTTTTTTTTAAAAAAAATTCGACTTAATTCAAATTTGAGTTCATTAGATCCAACTGTTTTATTTCAGTCTCTTTCTTGGATCGTGATAAGTCCTCATTTTGTTTTTTAAAAAAAATGGTTACTGCAGTCCCTTTCTTAAAAATACAGTTTTTTTGTAAAGGCTGAAAATAAAGACATTACTCCATCAAAATTTTAAAACTGTAGTCATTCTTACCAATACTTTATAATGACCTTATAATGCTAGCACTTGTCACAACATCTTCTCTTAAGTATCACATTAATTTTCTCACATAATAAACAAGTCAAATTATCTCTTGGTCGTTTATTGTACTTGGAATATGTTATCTTTGTTATATTCCTGTGGGATTTGTTATATTTCTGTTGGGATCCCACCATCTTTAACTAATATTTGTCAAACATTTTTTCACTAATAAATAATATAACTCTTCAATAATATAAATAAATGCTATAATAAAATTCAATTCATAAACATAACAATAATAACTTTCAATATAACTAATACTTCACAACATATGTAGTAATTCATAATATAATTCAATAGTAGAAATAATAATATAATAACATCAGTATAATTTAAGAAAATATCACAGTTTGTTTATTTATTGTTAGGGAAAATATTGGTTGAGGATAAAATAATTACATAGCAAATAAATAAATTTCTTATTTTTTAATTATATAAGAAAGTATTTTTGCCAGTCGAAAGTATACAAAAAATATATATATAATAATTTCAAAATCCAAATAAATTTAAATCTAAATATTTAGAAATTGAACTCTCAACCATTAGTTCCTTACAATAATTTTTTCCTCTGATACCCTTTTACAAAATTATACTGTTAAGTTATAAGTATTCATATCCTAAATGCAGAGAGTTGTTTTTTTTTTGGCAAACTTAGAATAAATAAAGACAATAAATAACAAATAAAAGATGTTAATTTTAGCTGAGAAATGGAATACAAAGGCAATTAGTTTAGATACTTAATTTTCTATTGTCACACCAAAACAATCACTATAAAATCACATCATCACTATCCAATCATTTATATAATTATAGAAATACTTATAAACGGTTACTATTTGATTATCTATTGAAGTAAATAACATAATATTAAATTTTTGAAACAATTGGTTTAAGAAAAAGTAAATAAAGTAAAAATAGTTTATTTTGATATAGAATTAAAACATTTAATTTCATTTTTCAACATCAATTTGACAATTCCTAAAATCAAAATACACATCTTATGCCTGCATAAGGTGTCTACTCAACCTCAAAAACTCTCAAAAACAAGTAAATATTTTAGTTGATCAGGCTAAAATATAACCACAATGTTGAAATAAAAGCTGTGACATTTATTTTAAATTTTAAAATATTAAACTTTCAAAAATGGGTAATATCTCTGTTGTACACCAAAGACATACCTGATAATGTTGAAACTAGAGTAATAAGAGATATTTAAAGAATTAGAATTTATTCTATTGTTTTTACTTTAGTTTGATTTTGTGATGGTGATTGTGATGTCTGTGGTGATTTTGATTGTTGTTTGGGTTGCTCATGAAATAGTCTGAAGTTATCTGGTGAAAAATATGTTGCGAATTGTTCCATGTCTCCAAATTAAGACCCTATATACCCTTCTGACAGAAACATAACTGAATTAAAACCTTTCCTATTGAATTTTTAAGAATTATAAGAATTTGTGAATCCAAATTAAGCATTAACCAGAACATTTATTCAATAAAATACATAAAAATCTCCTAAATTTTATTTATTATTTTTGCTAAATTTAAATTTAATATGTTGCATTAACTACCTTAGAATAAATTTTTTTATCATAGTAATAATAATAATAACAATTGTATCATCAGCAAAAAGAACAAGAAGAGCAACATCATCAACAAAATTTTATTACATACCCCATGAATTTTTTGAATGCAACTTACCTACATTTTCCAATTTCTCTTCTAAATATTTTTTTTTTTTTTTTTTAAGAATATCTGTTCTTAAAACATGAAAATATAAATTATACCGCTGTCTATAATATTACAATGACGTATCACACGAAATCATCAAATAAATTAATTAACCTTAACAACACTTAAATATTTGCAACAGAAATAAATTTTAAAAACAAAATTTTAATCAGTATAACATAGTATATAAAACCTTTAAATTTCAAGGTAGACTATTAAATAAATAAAACATTTTAAATATAACATAAACTAATAAATATCAACATATAAAGATACCAATAAATAAAAATACCAACTTACAGTTACTCTTGAGCATATTTCACAGGAAAGTCTCACACATCTAAAAATCTTCAATTTTCAGATAACACAAAAGTTCTGCTTTTTCGCAATCCTTTAAAACCAACACCATGAAGACGCTTATGAAGATGAATAGTATATTCTCTAGCAACAACTTCACTTAGGCCAACTTTTCCTCTTCTTTTCTCTTTTAGGCTTGACCATTTTTAATTTATTATAAAAGTACAAAATAACAAAACACCAGACGTAAACGTGCTGTAATGGCGTAGACGTCCTCGTAACATATTCTTCTAATCGGCAAATTTCACGTTTAACTACACAAACTTTCTGTTGATCAACAGCATCCTGTCGACTTATTATATTAATGTCGTGTTTCCAAGTTCAAATCCGGGAAGAAGGCAGTCGTGCTCGTGATAAATAGGGTTAGCTATGTTATTGGTTTCCCTTTTAGTTCGCATCAGGCGGCCGGGTGGTATCATCAACAACAAGAAATGTCAGTCCATATTTTTGTGGAAGAACCTTTTATTTCCAGTTTAAGACATCTCTTCAGGGAAAATGCTCATTAGCCAACGCTAAACGAAAAAAAATACAACGTTCCATTATTTTCTAGAATCCGTCCCGATTCTTTTAGCAAACACCAGCGTCGAAAAAATCCTCTCCGAATCAGGATGATCGTGTTTTTAAACTAGCTTGCGTAATAATACAGAATACGTCACGTGACCCACTTCTATCGAATCAAAAGGTCTCTTTTGGAACTTTATCAATATTTCCGGTGGATTTATTTTGTTGTAAAATGCAAAAACTTTCTACGCCCATCCAGAATATTCCATAATCTCGTACCAGATGCCTGTCATATCAACAAACCAGCTTATCTGTTTTTGAGGCTGTAGCTAAACTTCGAATTTAATACGTAATAAAAATAATAAGAAGAAAAGAAAATGAATCTTTATAAAAGGGAAAAAAAAAGAAAGAATTAAAGTTTTTCGGAAATATTTTAATAGACATTTGATATTTAATAATAGGATAACTTTATGAAATAAGGTTTTTTGAGCGGAATATTTTAAGAGATACGATATTTTAGCATTTAAATAAAGAAGTTATAGCAATTTGACCACACGGGAATAATACTAATGAATTTTAATAATGGATTAAAATAAAGATGTTCTATTTAAAGAATAAATTAAAAAAGCTATCGCCATTTTTAGAATAACTACATTCGAATAAATATTATTAAGTGGATTAGGAATAATTGGCTTTACATATGGATAGTAAAAGGCTATTTTAAGAATGAGAATTATTTTAATAAGCTGGGTTATATACCGAATATTATTGAATGGACAAATTTTATAGAATAATTGCGGAAAAAATTTAAATTTTGTAATATATATATATATATTATTTTATAAAATTGTCTACGAAAAAGATATTCATTTCAAAGGATTTTTTAAGTCCTTACAATTTGTTGCACTGTAACATGATATTAGTTTCGACAGAACTTTATTTCTAAACTCTATCTTGTAAATTTTATTCTTATTTGACTTTGAGTGACATTTATCACACAGTGAGAGTAACTAAAATTGTTAACACCCTCAAGTATTACAAAAAGCACTTATGCATTTATATGTGCGAATTGCAATTTTTTTGACATGAATAATCTTCATGGTAAAAAGCGTGAAATTTGGAAAGCAATGCCGTATTTTCCTGAGGTTTTTGCATATTTCATTTGTACCACACGAAACTTTAAATCTAATTTTTGTCACATGTTTTTATCTATCTTAAAAGTTTTTATCTAGCTTAAGAACTTTTCTTATGTTTTAGGCGGGAAGATTTTTTCGTGTTTTATTATTTATTACATGCTTGTAAATACCCATTCTTTGTAATCCGAAAAAATTAATGTATGTATATATTTTTTCTTTTTAACAAAAATTGTACAAGATTTTTAGAAATCGACCCTAGTAGCCAACCAATATTGGCCCAATATTGGCTATATTTTGGTGCAATATTGGCATGAAATATTGCCCAATATTGGGGTGTTTACATTTTGCCCTTATTTAGACAAAATTTGCAGCCGCCAATATTGGCTATAACTTGGCTAAATATTGATGCAATGTTGGCATGAAATATTGCCCCAATATTTGGGTGTTTACATTTTCCCCTTATTTAGCGAATATTTCTATCCAACATTTCACCAAAGTTTGTAAGAAATATTGCCCCAATATTGGGATGTTTACATTTTGCCTTTATTTAGCCAATATTTGTAGCCAATATTACGCCATTGTTTGTACGAAGTATTGCATCAATATTGCCCCAATAGCCAACCAATATTGGACCAGCTATATCATTATACTATCATGTTGGCTATATCATTTTCAATGCAGGCGTGTTGGTGAAATATTAACATGAAATATTGCCCCAATATTGGGGTGTTTACAAACATTTTGCCCTTATATATCAAATATTTGTTACCAATATTGTGGCAATGTTGGTAGTAAATATTTTCGCAAATGGCTAAATAAGAGTAAAGTGTGAAGACCCTAATAGTGGTGCAATAATTCCTACAAACATTGGCACAATAGTAGCTACATATATTAGCTAAATAAGGGCAAAATGTAAACACCATAATATTGCGCCAATATTTGTTATATTGGTTAAATATCCGCAAAATGTATACACCCCAATAATGGGCAATATTTTATGTCAATATTGGTAATGTTCGACCAGTTTAAGAATCGAACAATGGAATGCCAGTGAGTCAAAGATTACGGTGTTAGTATTAAAAATTTGAATGAATAATAAAAAAAAATGCATTTGTATGAACTTGGAAAATAGAAAATTAATTAAATTATCCAATTACTTAAAATATTTCAAAGAAATGGAAGAAAAAAATATATTTTACTAATGATAAAATTTAATTTATATTCATGAGATATTTTTTTCGAAAATATAGAAGCACAAAAAAACGTTGAGACACATTTTTATTAGAATAAAAGAAACATGTTGCTGAGAAATGAAAAAAAAAAATACTCCACATTTAAATGTAAGATATGATATTGGTTTGCATATTTATTTTTTTTTCCAAATATTTTTTTTTTCCAAATTAAGCAAAATATTTCACTCTCGACAATTAAAAACGTAAATAATTAACTAACCCTTTATCTCATTTCAAAGGAGAGAATACGGTACTTCTTTGTTATAGGGAACTTGACATAACTCAGTTTTTCAAAAGTTAAATTTTGTGTCAAATAATCTCGAAAATAAAACTGCAACCAATGAAAAAAGGAAGGCCAAATAAAATCGTGGAATTTGATGAATTGCGTAAAATCAAATGTCAATTTTACCTGATAAACCATTTTACTTTTAATGATTTTGTGAAACGTTTTAACAGCCATCAAAAATAATTAATTGAAATAGTATATGTTTTTTTCTTTAAATTCAATTCTTGTGAATAGAGAGCAATAATTTGTACTCCTGAATGCAAGGAGCTTAAATTTGCCTCCTTGGTTTAATAGATAGCTGAAACAAATCTTGATTTCTGAATGACAATGTGTTGACAGACGATTTTTGTTCTGCAGAATAACTTGATTCATAAAGTTTGAATATGTGGAAACCTGTTATTATTTTTAAAATTTTACTGTAATCAAGATTTTGTTTTCACCATCTAGTCAAATTGAAAATAAATTCCTTTTTCAGTTTTAATGAGAAAATTTCGTGAAAAATAATTTTATCCGTTTTATTTTTCCTTTTTATCCTATGAAAATGGAGTAACTTAGTTGCCGTTTTTAGAGAAATTTCGTTAACAATTACAATAATAATAATAATAATAATAATAATATATTGGAATTTAATTCAAAATTTTTAATTCTGGGAGTTTATATGACATCCTCGGATCAATGATAACCAGTTGTTAACTAAATCGCTTTGCGTTCAATAATCTAAGAGGAGTAGTTTCGAAATGCAAACAGACGATCAGATTTTAATATAATAGATTCGTGTTCATTTTTCTTTTCCTAATAATCATGATGTGAATTTTGGCAGACAACTCTCATCTGTATTTAACTGATGTTTTCATGCTTCATAATCAGTAAAGTTAAACAAATATTTCAATTTTTCGTTTTAAATATGGCGTGAAACTCATCTGCTTTCTATGCTTTTATATCCTTGTATTTTTAATGTGTAAAATTGATTCACGCTCCTTTAAAATCATATTTGAAAATTCACGTTTCATTTTAAATATGACGTCACTTTGTTCGCAGAGAAAACTCTTTTTAATTTCCTGGGAATCATAATGTGGATTTTGGCAGAAACTACATCGGTATCTATCTGATATTCAAGCTTATTAATTAGTAGCTATATAAAATATTTCAGTTTTTCATTTAAAATATGACGTCATTATCCATCTACTCTCATAATATACATAATAATATATTCTCATATATTTTCATGCTCCTTGTATTATTATGAATATTTCAAAATGCATGTTTTATTTCCAATATGACGCCATGTTTGTCCAAACCAAGGAGGATCCTTTTCATAGTTCCATGGTCCAGAAATCTTTTCTTAATAATATAAATATTGTTCATTTTTTCTTCTAATTAAAACGCAATTTTTTCTAGAAAACATGATCTCAACGAAACCGACAATCATACTCCATGTATAATTACAAACACTCCATATTTTCGTTTCAAATATTACGGTAATTTATTTTCTTTTCAATTCTTTTTAATTTTTATTTTTCACGTGGAAGTCGTTAAATTGAAAACTAATTAATGTCGAAAATATTATTCCAGGCTTTGTATTTATTGGCAACGATAATGCTTAGCAACGTAAAATGGTTAAATTAATTTTACAGGGAAAATATTCATTGATTCGATGTGAAAATAATGTAATTTTGAATTATTAAAAAAAATGAAAATAAGAAATATCGTATTCTACCCTATGTTCATTTCTGGGTTATAATCCATTTATATGCAAAGATACAGGGCTATTAACCCTTTCCGGTACAGTGGTCCCCCTCCGGGCACACCTAATTTTAATCCCAAACTTGCATTCGGCACCAAGAATATTTAACTAAAATTTTGCTTCTACAATGAAAGCTTAAAATAAGGAGTTCTTATTTTCTAAAAAGTCGTTTGTAAATTCCGGTGTCAATCAGTAATTTTGCATTTTACGAACAGAATTTGCCTGTGTCGGAAAGGGTTAAATCATCCGTTTTTATGTTTACTTCAGCCAAACATTCCCACACACAATCGCATTTATAATATTATTATTATTAAGCAGTTTTATCAACCCTGAATATAGGTTTTTTGGTTGCAGTTAACTCTCAAGCAAACATTTTCGTGTTAAACAAATCAGTTTTATAGAGAAACGTGAAAAATTAACAGCTTTGACATTAATATTAATATTGTTTTGTTACTTTTTCCCATAGGCAGCTCAAAATGTTTAACTGAGAATTGATAGCATCTTAAAAACCGATATTCCGATTTGAGAAAATTCTTCAATACACCATAAAAACTACTCTGAAACGTTTCCGAAAAAATGAGTGGCAGCAAAAGAAACTTTGTTTTTATAAATGAGTATTTAAATCTAAAAAATATATTGGTTTCTAAGGTTTCTAATGATAAATATCTCTTTTTGGTATCATTTGAAACTCGGAAGATGTTATTGTATATTTTCGTTCGTGGTTGTATTATATTTTCGTACATTAAGAAACTTTTGTCATTTTCTACAGTGAACTAAATTGGAAAATAACTAACCGAAAACAAATTTTTATTTACTTTTTTATTATTTTTTCCTTTATTAATCGGGGTTTTTTCTTAAAAAATAGGTAAAGTAAATTAATTACACATCATATTACTTGAAACAAACAGATAAATATATATATTGTACAGTAATCCCTTAACATTCGCGAGGATTACGTTCCAGGAAAACCTCGCGAATGTCAAATCCGCGAATGTTGAGTCTATCTCTTTGCACTAAAAAGGAGTAACGTTCTATAAAATTTTAATTAGAGTTTCACTGCATTTCAAAGAACAAAAGAAAATATTTACTAACAATATGCATAACATATATGTAGAAGGTGAATGTACAGACATGTTCATAAATATGAAATTTATTTAATGAGGATAATTCAAATTAACTGACTGGAGAAATAATTACAGCTAAAAAGCATAGATTTTTATTTTTATAAAGTAATTTCGACTCTCTCTATTCGCAAAGAGATGATAATGTATTAGTGGGCCAGTTTGCGATAGAATATTAAAATACAATATTTAAATACAGGTAAATGCTTCAGAGATATTTTTATTTTCTAAGTGCAGCTTCATCTGCATCTTTACGAGAACCTGCACAAGCACATTTTAAATTAATAGATTGAAGATGCCGTTACCTTACCACTTCTAATATCCCCATTTCAACGAGTATTCTGCTGTTGTTATTATTTTGCTTTCCTACAACACTCGCTCTTTTTTCTGTAGACAACTGGAAATTGATTTGTAAATACTTACTGAGAAAACACAGGGGAAACAATCTTTAACCACTGTAAATTCTGAAAAAGCAAATATATAATTGAAAAAAAAATCGCGAATAATCAAGTCAGATTCTAGCGATTTGAAGTTTTCCGCATTTCATGTTCGCTAGTAATCAAAACTCGCGAATATTAAAACCGTGAATGTTAAGGGATTACTGTACTAAAACTATAGATTCGTTTAAATTCATTTCACAAAAGTTTCACACTCTTTAAAATTTCCCATGATTCTGACACCAATATTAATGAAAAATAAATTTCTCGAGATTTCTATTTAATTTTTTAAACACAAAATTCGTAACCGTTTCGTTTATTGAATTTATGATATTTTCGCTTTTTTTGTTTTTAGTCAAATATCGTTAAAAAAAAAACTATTAAAAATTTGTGGTAGTCAAGAACTAAAAATGCAGTTATGAGACAGAAAATTCAAAAATAACTAACTCATCATATCCGAAAAAAGACAGAAAAAATGTGTATTCATTTATTTTTCCTTTCATACTTTTTTCTAAAATATATTACAGCAAACATCATTATATATTCTTATTAAAATTATCTTTTTCATGCACACAATCTTTATTCGTAAAATGCGCTAAACAGGTATAAAAAAATATATGCCTTATTATAATTTTTTAGAGGTTATTAAGAAAATTTAATCAAATATTTTCACTTTAATTTAATCAAATATTTTCAGTTTAACTAGTGCGTTTGAATTTTCAAACATAAAACAAGATCTCTAACGGAAAAAAGAGCTAATAAATGTTTTTAAGGCTTTTTAAAAATTAAAAAAAAAATTAATTGAAAAATTCTTTTTACATAAAAATTTATCATCAATATTTTCTGTTAGTTTATTTCAGATTAACATCGTTTTAACATATCTCCAAACTACATTTTTGTAAAAATATAAATATTTCAAAAGCATCAATGTCAAAATTAATCAGACGAAATTTCACAATTTACAAATATTTATTCTTATTAAATATCATTCTTATTTATAATGGATTTCAGATTCATATCTTATATGCTACCTATATCAATAAATAATAATAATAATAATAATAATAATAAACAAGGTTGCCGCATAAATTATGAAACACTTTTCAACACTATCAAAATAAACATTTTTTATTTTATACTTACTATCCACCCGGCGTTGCCCGGGCCGAGATAATAACAATCTCAGAGCAAGGCGTTAACCCCCTCCCTCCCCATACCCGCAAATATAACGAATAATTTGTTCAAGAAAACCACCTTCACCTACATTAACGCGATTATTAAAAAAAGAATTAAATTTTTCTGATAATTAGAACATAACGAAGACGCTACGCTAAAATAGTCGGCAGATGACAACACTTCCCATCCTCAATTTCAGATCTATATCGTAATTAGTTACCTATATTTTTGTTCATTAGTAAAAATTGGCAATTATTTCCTTTCATTTTCGCAAACTAAAAGGAGGAATCTCTTTGTAGTTCAGTTTTTAATGAAAGCAGATCCTTGTCTGAAACTTTCTCCGATTTTTTTTCACTGGCGCCGGCCGATTTTTTGCATAAATAAAAAAAAATTACTGGCCGAATTTTTCAAAAATCACATAGTCGGATGCAGAATTTTTTTTTCATATGCTCAGAAATTTTCAAATTGATATCTTAATTAGTTTTCTTAAAATTCGCTAATTAGAAAAATAATTTCGAATTCGTTCATTTCCGCTTGCAAATCCACAACAGCAGTTCTTTTTTTTTTTTAGCTATTTTGATTTAAAAGATGGCATTTTCGATGCGATGTTTAATGATATTTTAACTAATATGTTGGATAATTATCAAAATATTAAAATTCTGAGATTCAGGTGCACATGGCCAGATCTTGGACTATCCACACCTAAATTTTCAGACTTCTAGGTGGGCTATATTTTGCTAGCCATCGTCAACATACGCACACAGACACACAGAGCGAAACTTTATTTTATTAAGTACTAGCTAACCTGCCCGGCGTTGCCCGAGCCCGTGTAATAAACTCAAATCTTTTAAAAAGCGAAACTCTGGCTAAGGTCTCCGATGGCTCCGACACCGTATACCGGGCACGTTCGCACGCTCCGGAAAATCTTTTATTTCCCTTTTCCACCGCCAGGGGAGCAACCTCTTTCGGAAAGAACCGCTGAGACAGGTCAACGCTGCCTACGGAACTGTATAGTAGGCATGCGACGAAACTGAGCTGGTTTCGAGAAGATGGGAACATTATAAGCCAAGTTATTAAAATAAGGCACAGTTAGTGAAAATAACCATGAGTGAGGTGCCAGGTGAAGGGGATGTTCAAGTGTCCTTCAGTAAATGACTAATTAGGAGTATTACGATGCCTCTTTAAAAATTCGTTCGTTTGCTTAAGCTAGGAACGTAATTACAAATTTGCCTTAAACTATTATTCGGAAATAGGGTTAACCGCTACTCATAAATTTACTTTAATGTTATAGAAGGTGACTATTAAGTTAATTATAATGTTTGGAATCAGTTGCGTTGAAATCGGAAAGACAGTTGCGGAGATACGGAAATGGGGCGTAGTTAGAGAAAAAACTTTGAAGGAGGGGCCGGGGGTGTTCAAGAGCCTTTCAGCAAATGACTAATTAGGAGAAACATTATGCATCTTTAAAAATTCGTTCGTTTGGTTAAGCTAGGAACTTAATTACAAATTTGGCTTAAACTATTATTCGGAAATAGTGGTAGCCTCTACTCATAAATTTAGTTTAATGTTATAAGGGGTGTCTATTAAGTTAATTATAATGTTTGGAATCACTTGCGTTCAAGTCGGAAAGACAGTTGCTGAGATAAGGAAACGGGGCAAAGTTAGGAAAAAAACCTTGAAGGAGGGGTCGGGGATGTTCATGTGCCCTTCAGCAAATGACTAATTAGGACAACCACTATGCATCTTTAAAAATTCGTTCGTTTGGTTAAGCTAGGAACTTAATTAGAAATTTGGCTTAAACTATTATTCAGAAATAGTGGTAACCGCTACTCATAAATTTAGTTTAATGTTATAAAGGGTGTCTATTAAGTTAATTATAATGTTTGGAATCACTTGCATTGAAATCAGAAAGATAGTTGCTGAGATATAGAAACGGGGAAAAGTTAGAGAAAACTTTGAAGGAGGGCCCGGAGGGTGGGCGGGGGCGGATGTTCAAGTGACCTTCAGCAAATAACTAATTAGGAGGATCACTATACATCTTTAAAGATTGAATCATTTGGTTAAGCTAGGAACTTAATTTGAAATTTGGCTTAGGCTATTATTCGGAAATACTGGTAATGCTTTTTAGAAATACACCTTGAAGCAATGAATGCTGATTTTTATGATAATTTAGTAAAAATGGAATTAAATGGAGAAGTTCGGAACATTATTACTGAGATATTTCTGAGAAACTGAGATTTAAAATAGCGGTATTCTGTATATAAAACAATAATTAAACGCTACGGGTGAAGCTAAAAATGTTAAAATTGTTAAATGTAATTAGACCCTTACCGCTTCGCCATTCTCGCAAATATAGAACAAATAATCTGTTAAATAAAGTTTTCTGTATTAACAGTCTCTATCATAATAATATACGTCCTGTTTTAAAAAACCTTAATCCCAGCACGTCCCTGCAAATTTGATTAAATAATTACCCATGGTTTTAGTTCCTATAAAAAATTTTTAACGGAACTATTTTTACCGACTTTGATATTAAATAGCTTTTTAAATAATTCATCGGTTTAAAAACTGTCTACTTCAGGGTGTTTATCGAACATTTCTCTATAATATTATACCAATTTTCATATTTTTATCTGCAATAGTTTTCTTAACATTAGCCGAGAAAGACTTCCGGTGACAAAAAAATTCCTTTCCTGCGTTGACAGCGTTAGTTACTTTTTTAGAATAAAGAGATTCTTAAAATTTACATTGATTTCTTAATATTCTGATTAACAATGTTAATTTCTTAAAATTTACATTGATTTATTAATATTTTAATTAACAATGTTAATTTTAAAATTTAAACTTAATTTCCAGATTGTTTCATTGATATTTAGCATTTTTCTTGAAAAGTTAATTATTTTCAAGATTGACATGAATCATACTTTATCTTTTACATAAATAATTTTTTCAAAAATCATTTTATAATAAATTAAAAAAAATTATTATAAATGGTTTTTGATATTTTTTAGATCTTTTCGAAATTTAAATTCGCTGCTTTCTGATACATTCAAGAAATAAATTTTATCAGTACAGACATAAAACATGCAATTATTCTCAGAAAATTTTCCATATCGCTATAAAGGTAACACAATTTTGAGAAAATGTTGACAGATTTGGTGTAATAAACCTATTTTCCGGATATGACAATGACGGATTGGTGGTTAAAAAAAGGTAGCAATCGGCTAAAATCCAAGATATTTTGGATTTATTGGCGACTGAAAGAGGGTATTCGATTTTTATGCAAACGAATTATCATTAAATTCCTTTTGATAATCTCTAGTATTCATCCAATTATTTAATGATAAAACATATGTTTTTTTCCTTGCCACCCAAAAATTGCTCAAACCATTGTGAAACCAATCTCTTCATTGCTGTTTGGAAAAAGAAATAGTTCTTCTCTGCACAAGTCATTCAGTTAAAATTGCAAATCTATCATATCTAAATTAATATTTTTTCCATCCCTAATTTTTTTTTCTCAGTATTCTTTCCAATATCTCAATATCTTACTTATTGTGCAACTGCTTTCCCTCGTTTTTTTTTTTTTTTTTTTTTTTTTTTTTTTTTTTAAATTTAGAAAAAAAAATTTCTTTTATTTTCTACTTAATGCAATCCTAAAGATTTAAATGTCTTTTCTACTTGCTAAAAATCTCAAAGAAGTTGAGCCAGAACTAACTTCCTTAGCGATCGTCCGCATTTGAAGACCGCGTAATTTGTTTTAAAAGCCTACTTCAGTCATGCAAAAAAACGTGCAAGCTAATGTTAAGTCTATGGGAAGGTTCTTGGCAGATTTCTCGCTCGCATTTTAATATTTTTAAATGATGTTTTTTGCATAGGATAGCTGAGGTCGATCTCTAAAGTAGTTAGTTTCTACTTTTTCGAGTTTGGTTCCCGTTTTTTTTTATATAAGGGCACTTCCACTTTCAGAACAAGTTCCAAAATTGAAAATGCCCGTTTATAAAAAAAAACTGTAACCAAATACAAGTAAAACTTAACAACGTTAGAGATCGACTTCAGCTATCCTATACAAAAAAAAAAAAAAAAAAAAAAAAAAAAAAAAAAAAATATATTAAAAATATTAAAATGCGAGCGAGAAATCTGCCAAGAACCATACCATAGACTTAACATTAGCTTGAGCGTTTCTTCGCATGATTAGCGTAGGCTCCAAGTGATTATCTAGTCCCATAAGAATTTTTTAATCGCAAAACGTTGTTCGCAATATTAAGTTATCGTTTTAAAAACCATGCTATTTTTCTATTCGAATTACTACTGCTACATTCCTTAAATGTAGTATTTTCACCTTTCTCCTTTTCTGTAAGTTGATTTTTAATTCGCAGTTTTAAATTTGCTGCTGAGTAATTAAAGCCTCAAATGAAATTGTATTTTAAAGTCAAAATCTTTAAACAACCTTGAATGACACTGTTTTTTACAAAAAATTACATAAATCGGAATACCTGTGCTTTAAATTAAATAAATTGACTGGAGACCCCTGTTTTTTGCAACACCTATTAGTAAATAAAATGCCTAATTTTTACTTTTAAATGCATTTAAAAAGTATTTTTTGTGTGTTATTGTCATAAATCTACATAAGAAAACGCAAAATTTGTTTAAAAGAACATTTTCCTATTTCTTTTTTTTCATATGTTAGACACATTTTCAAGGGTAGGCTTATTATTACGCAATGTAGTATAGCACTCTATGGCACATGCGATTGGGACACAATGAGAAATGGTTAATGTTATGATGCGGGAATTGCATGTTGATAAAAAAACGGGGAGGGGGTGAACATTTTTATTACATCGGTTTATTTTTTATTTATTGTTTTTTAAAATTTAACAAAAACAAATTGTCGAGCATGTATAATATATTTTTAAACATTTAAAAATAATAATAATTTAATGCCAGAAAAAACTGTAAAATACTTTTATATTATACTTACTATTGATTTATTACCTTCGTTGGAGAAACAAAAAAATCAGTCGAAACTTCATGTAATTAAGTTGTCTTCTAAGACGGCTTAAAAAGATACAAAAATAAATTAATCGGTATGTTTTTCTTCTACATATGCTATAAAAAAGCACGTATTGCGCGAACGGACATTTCATTTGATTATTCTAGTTATTAAATGAAACAAATTTAGAAGTTCTTGAACTATATAAGTTTAAGTTAAGAGACTATAAATATACTTTTCGAAGAATTTTGTTTCATTCATTTCGATAATTTGACGTTAGGTGTATGGAAGCAATGACGATATCAGATAATGACACAATATAGAAAAAGATTACACGTGAACGCATTAGATTACGTCAAATTTAAGCTTATAAAGTAGCCAGATATGTCCAGAAAGTCTGTACTCGTAGCTAGAAGCATGGTACAAATTTTGTCCGAAGTTTAAAAATCCATTTGGTAAAGTTGGTGACTTAGAAGGACGTTGTTTGGACACAGGTAGTTGACATTTACAACACTTGATGCTATCACAATTTACAGAAATGTTGAAAGTATAGTTACAATATTTTAATTTGATATTCAACGTTCTACTGAAAAGCAGAAATATAACCGGCAAAATAATATTGTCAGAATATTCATTACAAGTGTTGTAAAAAAATATTCCAAAAGTTGGGGATTTTTCTGTACTATTGAAACAGCCATGACCAAAATTTAATACACCAAATTGTTTTACTTTATAAAAATGCTTCCGAAAAAAGCATAGTATACTTTTAAAAGCTTTTAACTTTTGTCGTGCTGTAACGTGATATTAGTTTCGACAGTACTTTATTTCTAAACTTTAAACTGTCAATTTCCTTTTTATTTGACTTTGCACGACATTTGTTACATATAGTAGAAGTAGGTGAAGATGTTGCCAAATACCCGCAAGTATTACAAAATGTTCTAATATGTGTGAATTGCTATTGGCTGAATAATCTTCATGATAAAAAACTTGGAAATTTTGGGAAAGTAATATAATTTTTTCCCCGAGACTTTAGATATATTTCAATCCTAAGACAAGACGCGCAAATTCAAATCCAATTTTTGTTACTCGTTAAGATTTCTCATCAAGATTAAGATTTTTATTACATTTTATACGGGAGAATATTTTTGCGTTTTATTATTTCTTACATGCTTAAAAATTTCCATTCCTTGTAAGTAATTTTCTTTAAAGTATTCTTCAAAGTACTTTTTTATTTCTTTTGAACAAAACAAATGTGGAAAATATGTACAAAATTTATTCTATGAAAACGTCCTTATTTCTGAAAAGTAAATGAATTTTTGGAAAAGAGACAAATGTCAAAAGAGACGAATGTTTTTTTTTTTTTTTTTTTTTTTTTTTTTTTTTTTTTTTTTTTTTTTAAATCTAGAAAAAAATATAATATAACCTTCACGTACGAATCTATACAATAACCTCTTTCGAGTTACCCACTGTTTCGAAAAGCGTTCTTTGTCATCAGAAACATCAGAAACCAATATATTTTCGAGATTTAAAGAAGCATTTATAAAAACAAAGGTAATAGCTTTTTAAAAGAGGCCAACTGGCTGTAAAACGGCAACAGTGCAATATTTTAAACACAAAAAGGAGAAAAAAAATTAAGAGTGTAATATTGATCAAAATCAATTTTTCAATTAACAGTTTAATATTAATTAAATTGTACTTATACACTGAGAAAGCAATTTATGTGTCAAAAAATGGATTGAATGATGTTTTTTATTCTTTCTTGTTGCAATATCTTAAGAAGACAATAATTATATCTTTTTTAATAAATGCATTAGCTCGTTCTTTCTACCAAGCGTTAAAAAAAAGAAGAATTTTCGATATTCGGATTCGGTGTCCGCGCGAAATTTACTGTATTGCAACGAAATTTTTTTTTTGGAAAAATCGTGAATTGCAGTCATAAAATTAGGAGTGTGATAAAATCTATTTCTGTTGTCAAAATCCCTTTTTCTAAGCAAATACAAAAAGCAGAACGATAAATGAGATACCATATTTGAACATATTACAATTTTGAACATAGTACAATCTGTACAATCTGACATAGTACAATTACATTTCGTTAAAACATATGTTTTAATTAAAAATTGCAGTTAATTAAAAATTAAATCAACATTGTTTTCATAAATGAAATGAAAGGTTTTTTTCAAATCAGTGTTGCCACAAAAATAAATACTGCATAATAATAGTCAACAATGATTATAAAAAAATAAATAGTACAACAAAGATGAAGTGTGATGCCTGAGCACGAGTTTATTTTATATTTATGATTAAAAAGCAAAATTTAGATTCTAGTGTTCAATTTATTTTTTTTGTATCCCATGGTTTTTTTTTTTTTTTTTTTTTTTCGAAACAGATAATGTTATTCTCTATTGCAGTTAAAATACGATTGATAACTTTTTTCAGTTTTTACTGTAACTTTGGTGGAATAAATGAGATGATATTCTGTCTTGACTAATGTTCTTTGCAGATATTATTAGTCCCTATTGTTATTTTTTATACAAGTTTAAACCTGCATCTCAAAATTATTAGACTGCACTGCGAAGTATTCGCACGGGTCCACTGGTGTATATTGTCAACATCCCTTTTTCTATGCATTTACGAAACGCACAACAACGAATGAGGTATCATTCGAAATGTTTTAGAAGCGGCTTCTGACGTAGTACACTCACATTTCATTAAAACATGATTTTTTTAATTAAAAACTGCTGTTCATTAAAAATTAAATCGGCATTGTTTTAAATGAAATGAAAGGTTTTCCTCAAATGAGTGTTGCCACAAAACTAAAATACAGTATTATAGGATGCTCAATAATGGTTATAAAAAAATAAAAAGTACAAAAAAGATAAAATATGATTTCTCCGCACGGGTTTATTTTATATTTATGGTCAAAAAGCACAATTGAAATTGAAATGTCTAGAACAAATAGACACCATCGATCAATCGATTGAAGTATTTCAAGTGTAGAATAAAAAGTCCTTCCGGCCTGTACCGGGAGGAAAAGGTAGCTTTCCTATATCTTCATTTTAAAATTTTAGCTAATGTTACACGAAAACAGCAAGTTAAAATGCAAAGAAACGTTTACAAAACATTCGTTAATACTGAATTTGAATAAGAATTTCGCCAAATTATTGAGCAATAGCCAAATTGGCTTCATTTATAAAGACTTATTTTGGTCGCCAAATGTCACAAATTTTGCTAATTTTGTCGCCAATTTTGTCGCCAATGTCGCCAACTTTGGCGCTAACGTATATGAATATATAGTTTTATGCGTATGATTGGGAAAATTATTACAACAATGAAAGAAAATAATTTGCGAGTAATCGCGTTAATGTGTTGTTTTGTTTCAAAATGTCAGCCACTCTAGAATTTCAAACTGCTCTATCTCAGCCATTTTTTAAGATAGAGGTAAACCAAAAAATGCTCTGGAATCCTTGTATCAATGCCTAACACGTAATTAAAAAATAAATTTTTATTTTTATTTTTTTTGTATATTTATTTTAGTTTTAAATTTTTAAATGGCCGCTATCTTGAAACAAAATGGCGGACCAAGCTGGCCAACGAACTCGGTCGAGACATTGGTGAGCTTAATACACACAATTAGTTTCATCAAAATCGATTTATAAATACGAGCGTTATCGTATGACATAGGTCATATATATATATATATATATATATATATGGATATATCTATATATATAAATCAACATTTGAACGAAGGGTGGTTTTGGGGTCTGGGGGTCATGATCGGTGAAAATATACCAAAATTTTCCGGAACTGCTTTCCTCCGAACGGCTGCAATAGGTAGCTTTATACTTTTTTGTATTGAAAGCTACCTAAAAGTATGCTTTGTTATAATAGATTAAATTATATTTTAAATGCATTCAATTTATTTTTCTTTATTTCATGTTTTTCAAGAAGCGGATGACGTCATATTTTAATGCAGTTAAAATACAACAGTTAATTATTTTCGCGCGTGCCTTTTACTATCTTCGATAACTTTACTGTAACTTTGATGGAATAAATGAGACGACATTCTGGCTTGACTAATGTTGATTGCAGATATTTTTACCCTTAATTTTTCTTTAGAAGTTTAAACCTTAATCTAAAAAATATTAGATATTGCTAAAAAATTATTAGACTGCAGGGCGAAATCGTCGCACGGGTGCAATGGTAAATATTGAATACTTTTAAAAACATGTAGTTAAACATATATATACTAGCAAGCTACGCTGGTCAATTTCTCTTAACGCACCTTTAATCAAGTGAAATATTGACTTTGAATTTGACCTTGTATTTTAAAACCCTATGGTACCTTTACTTGGAATGTCCTTCTACATTTCTAAAAACGATACGAACGCTATTGCGTTAATACATTTATTATGTGCCGGACAAAATTTGGGCTATTAAGGACAAATTAGGCCAATTTTCTGTAGTCTTTATTATGGAATAGGTCAGCATAAAAAATAAAAAAAAGAATTGTGTTAAATTATGGTGTCTATGGGGAAAAATCATTTCCGTTGGATTCAAATTGGATTTGAATGAAGTTACAATTTACAATACTTCAAATATAATGAAATTGATATGCCTCACTGAGGTAGACACAAATATGCTACTCGTCGAGAATTTAAAAAAAAATCATGTGCTATCGACATCATAATTCACTTTTATATTTTAACAGAATAATAAGGCTACTATAATTTGTGACTCGCGCTATAGTCAGTATATATACGTCAGGACACATTGGCGTTATCATTATCTTTTTATGTGTAAAGATTTCGCTATGGTACTCCATTGTAAAATTTGGTAATGTTTGAAAATCAATATTTGAAAAACGACATAATCATTAGATTTGAAATTTCTATCAAGAACAATACATTTTTTTACCTTTCTAACGCAGTTTGTCGAACAATTTTCTGAGAAATACTTTTCGAGCTATTAATTTTCTTCAGTAACTTCAAATGTTTCATTTTCCGAGATTAATCTGTGGCAACGATTAGTAAAAAACCCAGTCGTCAGAAACACATAGCTTTTTATTAAAGAGGATATATATATTTATTTTTATACTTTTTCAATATAGCTATAAATTCAATTTAAAGATGCTCGCACGTAAATAGTGTATGTTGATGCTTTGATACCTTATGGGGGGAGGGGGAGTATGGCAACCTTTTTCTGAAGCACACATAAAGTCACATGACATATGGACTTCTTTCTCCCACACGCGTTTGCCCGCGTCTTCCGTCCATTGGATTTACATGGGGTTGCCTCCAAAACAAAAACACAGACAGTTTTGTTTCTTATTTTGTAAATAATAATGGTGACAAATTGCAGAGCAT
This sequence comes from Maratus michaelseni, assembly GCA_963931845.1. Classification (NCBI taxonomy): domain Eukaryota; kingdom Metazoa; phylum Arthropoda; class Arachnida; order Araneae; family Salticidae; genus Maratus; species Maratus michaelseni. The sequence goes on from OZ007591.1 coordinate 325,867,782, forward strand.
ATGGATGTAAATCAAGATGTGTCAAAAAAGGAAGCATAAACTTTCATACAGGAGTCTTAGATTAATTTTAAAAGCTTGTTTTCTTTTAAATAATAATAATAATTGATACTTGAAGCAGTGTCATTATTTGATAATGATTGGTATTTTGCCCCGAAAATGAAGCATATTAGTTTCTTAAACAAAATATTTTACAATAATGTATGTGCTTTTATTAGATGTAATTTATATAAGTTTTAAATCATTTTATTATTATTATTATTTATTTTAAAATGAAAAGCTCCCGTTTTCTATCTTGGCGACATTCTTTTACGCCAGATTGTAATTGTCTTTCCCCAAGCAATGCATTTATATTTCTGACTACTGTAAGTGTTTCTTAAATTATTCGTAATGTTCAGGTATAAATAATTTTTAAATGCGTATTTAATTTTAAAAATGAGTATTTAAAATTTGTTTTTTGATAAGTTTTTCGAGAAATTATCATTATAAAAAAGAAACATTTTCTAAGAATTTAAGAAATTGAGGAAATAGTTTCAATATATAATTAATGTTATAAATTATCGCAATTTTTTGCACCAAACGACAATTTTCTTATTCCAAAGAGAAAAAAAAAAGTTATACACAAAGAATAAAAGGACAATTAATGCTTAGGCTAATGATGATTTTTTTTTTTTTAAATATTAACGTAAATTTAAAATTTTTATTAGCAGTATTGTGATCATATGAATTAGATGACACTACCTACTCCATCCTTTTTTTGAAAAATAAGGATTTAAATAAAAGAAGAAAAATAACATTTCGCCTATTTATTATAGAACGTTTTCTTGTTTTATTTATATGACTGTGTCCAAAATGGTTTAGTTAAAAATATCGCTGCCTCTTGGACTTTTACGATAATGTCTAGAAGAACAGTTTTATTTTAGATACTATAAGAAATTTTTTTTAAATATATTGTTTTAGATATAACACAATGTTTATCATCAAATGCTCTTCACGCGTAATAATGGAATATTTTGAAGTTTTCCTACTCGTTTTATATTCACGTAAATATATTTTTGAATTGAAAAATATTTGGAATTATTATTTGCGCTTTTTTAAAATCTGACAACAATAAATTAAAAACTTTTTCGAAATATGAAATGAATTTCTATCCAGAAAATGAAATTTTGAATAAAAAATTGAAAAAAAAATCTTAAAATATTAGACAAATTAAAAAAATGATTGGACACTGCACACCGCAATCTAGTCTAATGTATGCATCTATAAAAGAAGGTTAATTTGCTATTCATAGATTTTTGATCTTATAAAACTTTTTTGACAGAACTATTTTCACCTATTTCTACATTAAATGGTGCTTAAAATAACAATGGTAATAAAAATAGGAACGCGTTTACTTTTTTAACATGGTTTGAACCGAATTTCCAGACGCAACAGCGCAGGACAGGGAAAAAAACCTGCCGCCCTGAGAAAGCAATCGCCCATAACTCAAGTTATATCTGTACAAGTTGTAACTGTCATGTATGTATGATTATTGTATATTTATACATATTCTTCAAAACAAAATGTTTCAAATAACAAAACGTGTTCATTTTTTTTCTTTTTTCGTGTGGCTTTAAATATTTAGTATTCAATGAGTCGTAGAAAGGGCTGGCAAAAAAATAAAAAAGTAGTAATAAAATAAGAAAAAAGGATTTCTTAAAAAATATTTTTCATCTCTCAACAACGCGAAACTTTCTGACACATTTCCTGACTCATTTTTAAACATGAAAGCATGATACTTGCAGACATGATTATTGAAATGATTTGTAATCGAACAGTTTTATAATTTTCCGATAAATGAATTATAACTTGAGTTATGAGCGATTGCTTTCTCATGGCGGCAGGTTTTTTCCCCCTATCCTGCGCTGTTGTGTCTGGAAATTCGGTTCAAAACGCCAACTTCGACAGCATTTTCTGAAAAATATTCTACCTTTACATTCAGAGCCTACAATAGTCACGCGAAGAAACGCTCACGCTAATGTTAAGTCTATGGGAAGGTTATCGCGCGTTTTCTCGCTCGCATTTTAATATTTTTAAATAATTTTTCTTTCATAGGATAGCTGAGACCAATCTACAACGTTGTTAGTTTTTACTTTTTCGATTTCTGTTTTAGTTTATTTCTGAGGACCAACTCAATAGTTGGATCCGGTAAAAATCGAGTTGTTGTGTCTTTTAAACTCTTATAAAATCGATACCAGCAAAATTAAAAAAAAATTAAGAACTAAGAACGATAGCTCAGGGTTTAAGCTTTCCAAAAATATGCTTTTTATAATTCTACTGCAATTACAGCGAGTATAATCACGGGATAACTTTGAGAAAAATTGAGAAAAAAATCTGAATTAATTATATGCGGACTGCCTCCAATCGGATACGCCCACTGGTATTCTGTGATTGGACAAAGTATTCTCTGAACTCTGTAGATACGCCCCTCGAAAAAACCTCACCACGATAATGGCTATATGTTTTTCTGATATATATATTTTTTTCTGTATGTATATCCACGCAAAACTTTAGAAGGGATACTCAAAATTTAATACTTTTTTTTTTCTTTTGATGGAAAAGTATATCTTTCCAGTTGACTGTAAGCAATAAGTTTATTTTTCTGAATATTTACATTGCTTTTTTCTTTACATTATAAATTTTAACGTTCGTAACAATTGATTAATAGCCCCAGAGCGGACTTGGGGAGTCTCCAGGGGAGGGGGGGGGGAGTGTTCATTGGTTAAGTATAAAAGGGGGAGGGTTAGCCCCCCCCCTTGAATTTGATAAATGAGTTTTTCATGCAGAATTATCCAATTTTCTTCAAATTTTGTACATAGGTTCATCGTGATAAGGTACTTTTCTGATTAGATTTAGGAGTTCATTGGTTAAGTATAAAGGGGGGGAACGGGGGCTAACACCCCTTACTTTAGATAAGTGGGTTTTTCATGCAGAATTATCCAATTTTCTTCAAATTTTGTATATAGGTTCATTCTGATCAAGCGCTTTTCTGATTAGTTTTGGGGGTTCACTGGTTAACTATAAGGGGGAGGGGTTTGATTCTCCCCTTAATATATTGTCGATTTCTTTATTTTTCGAGGAGCTTATTTCAAATTCTTTGAAATAAGAGTATAATATACAATTAGTGTGAAAAACCTGTGAGCTCAATGCCCTCAGTTTAACTGGGCAGTTTCCCTTTTGTATTTCTTTCATTTACAGTGCCACACAAAAGTATTCTTTTACATGATGATCTACGGGGGAAAACTATTTGCAGCATATTTTAATTATGTTACGCCATTTCAAATATAATGAAATGGATATACATTATTGAGGTTTACAATAAGACACTTGTTATGCGAAAAGCATTTATCATTCTTTTACAGGGACACACAAAATATTTCGGGTATAATACTGTGTCCGAAATATTGCTTAAAAGCCATAATTGGAAGTAGGATTTTAGTTAGGTATGCGTTTAACTAAATTTTTGAATGCTATGAGTTATGTATAAATGCTACAGACCATATACAGGGCTAACCAAAAAAAATTGTAAGCATTACGGTGCAGCAGCGTAAATTGATTAAAATGGGTTTTTAATCGAGTTATGAATTTTGAACGTGAAATATATTTAGTATACCAAGGAAGGCTTGTGGAATATAAATAAAATCATATACAGGACCACGCAAAGAACTGAATACATGGCTGACTATGTATGATAATTCCTGGAAGTGTGATTTCAGCGTATATATATTTTTTTCTGTATGTATATCCACGCAAAACTTTAGAAGGGATACTCCAATTTTAATACTTTTTTTTTTCTTTTGATGGAGAAGTATATCTTTCCAGTAGACTGTAAGCAATAAGTTTATCTTTCTGAATATTTACGTGCTTTTTTTTTTACTTTATAAATTTTAACGTTCGTAATAATTGACTAATAGCCCCAGAGCGGACTTGGAGAGACTCCAGGGGAAGGGGGGAGGAGGAGGGTTCATTGGTTAAGTATAAAAGGGGGAGGGTTAGCCCCCCCCTTGAATTTGATAAATGAGTTTTTCATGCAGAATTATCCAATTTTCTTCAAATTTTGTACATAAATTAATCGTGATAAGGTACTTTTCTGATTAGTTTTGGGGGTTCATTGGTTATGTATAAAGGGAGGGAACGGGTGCTAACTTCCCTTAATTCAGATAAATGTGTTTTTCCTGCAGAATTATCAAATTTTCTTCAAATTTTGTACATAGGTCCATCGTGATAAAGCGCTTTTCTGATTAGTTTTGGGGGTTCATTGGTTAAGTATAAAAGGGGTAAAGAGGGGGGGGGGCTAATCCTTCCCCCCTTAATTTAGATAAATGGGTTTTTCATGCGGAATTATCCAATTTTCTTCAAATTTTGTATATAGGTTCATTCTGATCAAGCGCTTTTCTGATTAGTTTTGGGGGTTCACTGGTTAACTATAAGGGGGAGGGGTATGATTCTCCCCTTAATATATTGTCGATTTCTTTATTTTTCGAGGGGTTTATTTCAAATTCTTTGAAATAAGAATATAATATACAATTAGTGTGAATAAGCTGTGAGCTCAATGCCCTCAGTTTAACTGGGCAGTTTTCCTTTTGTATTTCTTTCATTTACAGTGCCACACAAAAGTATTCTTTTAGATGATGATCTACGGGGGAAAAACTATTTGCAGCATATTTTAATTATGTTACGCCATTTCAAATATAATGAAATGGATATACATTATTGAGGTTTACTACAAGACATTTGTTATGCGAAAAGGATTTATCATTCTTTTACAGGGACATATAAATATTTCAGATATAGTACTGTGTCCGAAGTATTGCTTATAAGCCATAATTGGAAGTAGGATTTTAGTTAGGTATGGGTTTGACTAAATTTTTGAATGCTATGTGTTATGTATAAATGCTAGAGATCCTATACAGGGCTAAACAAAAAAAATTGTAAGCATTACGGTGCAGCAGCGTAAATTGACTAAAATGGGTTTTTAATCGAGTTATGAATTTTGAACGTGAAATATATTTAGTATACCAAGGAAGGTTTGTGGAATATAAATAAAATCATATACAGGACCACGTAAAGAACTGAATACATGGCTGACTATGTATGCGATAATTTCTGGAAGTGTGATTTCAGCGTGTATTTGCCTGAATGAAACTATAGCTTAATATGTCGCGTGTACCAAAAGCTTATGTTATATACAGGGCTGTACAAAATAATTCAAGTATGTTTCCATCTATTGGTAGAAACTGTTGAAGATGAATTTCCAACTGTGTTTTTTTGTTTTATTTCTAAACTAAACTGCAGCATACTATAGGGTATATACAAATATATAAATTATATACAGGGCTGCAGAAAAGAATTGGAGTACTTTTCCGGCTGTGGATAGTAATTGTTGAAACCTGGTTTTCAAATTTGTTTTGTGTTTTTCTGAAATGTTTACTTAGATAGCTTATTTACCTTATTAAACAGCGATGGTTTGTTAAAGTATTCTGTTAGTGTTGGAAAGTGTTTCATAATCTATGCTTGGTACAGGATTTTACTAATTTTACTAATGAACAAAATTTTAGATAAATAATTAAGATATAGATTGGAAATTGTGGATGAGAAGGAATGTCATCTGCCGACACGACTAGCGTAGTGTCTTCGTTATATTCTGATTTATAAAAAAAATAATTTTTTTAATGATCACGTTAATGTATGCGAAGGTGGTTTTCTTGAACATATTATATTGCGGGTATGGGGAGGGAGGGGGTTAACGCCTTGCTCTGATTTTCACAAAACAAATTCCCAAGAAATTTAATATTTTTAGCTTCTAACGTAGCGTTTTTTAAATGTTATGTATAGAGAATACGGGAAATTTTAAATAACGATTTTCATAAATGTTTAATTTATGTTCCTAATAAAAGTACACAACCCGTATATGCCTGATGGTTACCAACAATCAAAGTAAATGAATTGTTGTTGAGCACTTAACCGAGTGCCCTACAAGCAATCCTACGAGTTTTTTTTATCTAACTGTGCATTCTTATCTCGGGTTCTACGGATTCCCAATCACAACGGCCTTTAGATGATTCGACTTTGTTTTCGTTCGTGACACAGATTTTAAAGTTCCACCTTCCACCGCCAAGGGCGGCATTATTTTTTAGAGTTCTGTGGGCCTGATTTCGACGGGCATTGGTTCATTCAACTCCTTTAAGCAACGCGTACCCGTGTTGGATGTTCGTATGGGACAAATTGCGCCCCCTGGCGTTGGAATGCGGTACTAAAGGATTATGAGCGCGTGTGCAGCACGCTTGCTATTCGATGCTGGAGGCAGCGGGAACACAATTTGGAGTTTTATTCGGAAGGTGGTTTCTTTAGAACAGGGTGCGTCCCCTAGCGGCGGGAGGTGGAACTAAAAAAATTTGCAGGGCGTGCGCTGCATGCATACTATACGGTCCGGCAGGCAGTGGGAACACGTGTCGGTGGTTCGTTTTAACAGAATGCGCCCGTACTTGCGGAAAGTGGAGATACAGGATTTTCAGTCGACGTGCAAAGCACTTTTAAATAAATAATTTAATACAAAATCAGGTTAAAGATATAAAATCATACAAACTTTAGTTTTGTTTAATTTTATTATCATGGGTCCGAGCAAAGCCGGGCGGGTCAGCTAGTATATATATATATATATATATATATATATATATATATATATATATATATATATATATATGCATATATATATAATTATAATATCTATGAATTTCAAAATACATATCAAGTTCTTATATCATTCTACTTTAATCTACAAAGAGATAAATAATGATATTGTGTAAACAGAATACCACATATCTAATAATTAACATGTGCAATCATAATTTTACCATAGCATGTGCTTCAAGGGTAATTGGCCAAATTTACTCATACCTGAATAATATTTAAAAAAGAAAGAGAGAGAAAGGGAAAAAAAAAATTATAGATTGGAGGTGCTATTAAATAAACACAAATGGATTAATAAATCAAATATGAACATTATACAATGGAAAACTGGACCACAAGAGAACAAACAAGAATTGGATATGAAAAAATACATGTAGATGTACTCGTCAGCTTGGTTGCACCCACATGTGTTTTAAAAAATAATTCAGTATTTCATAATTCTACTGGCATGATGCTAAGAACAGTAGAATCAAAACCAAATATACTGAATTATTACCAGATAACAATTGGAAAAAATAAGATTGGAAATATTTAAATTGGAAATAAAAAACCATTAAGAATATATAATATAATTCACTTACATCGATTATCCTAAAAACATTATAAATCACCTCACTAAATTACCACTAGATATCATTTTTGAAATAATATTGTAAATTAGAACCTTTAAATTGTAAATAAAATAATATAGAAACTTCTGCATAATATCCACGTCCACATGGCATATATATATACATATATATATATATATATATACCGGGCTCGTCATAAATTCGTGCAAACTCTAAATATTCATAATAAATGAAGTAATGCTCAGAAAAATTTTCGGTTTGCGCGAGTATGATCAGAAGGTTTTTGGATTTTTTTCCATGTATAATAAAAGATTATTCCAAAAGTAACCGATAGAGGGCACTCACACGTCATACTGAGGCGTTTTATGCAAATCAGGCAAACACAAATAGACAATAAAACAAATCACAATAATATGACACTGTGCATTTATTTTAAAGTAAAAGATGATCAACATGACCTCTATCACCAGGTATTAGGGAAGTGAGGCGCGTCAATACACCTGTTACAGCTGAATGTAGCATGTCGGCATCGATGCCACCGACGGTCCGTCGAATGGCATCTTTCAGTTCCACCAAAGTTTCTGGGGAACCCCGGTGTACACGACACTTTAAGTATCCCCACACCCAAATACCTGCCGGGGTCATGTCTGGAGATCGTGCGGGCCACTCAAACTTACATCCTCAACTTATTACTCGGTCTTCAGTGAAAGTGTTCAACAGGAACGTCTTGACTTCACGTGCAACCTGGGGCGGGGTACCATCCTGCATGCAGGCAAAACGTGGTCACGCAAAATCGTAAAATACCGTTCTGCAGTGACGGTACAGGTTTTCCAGCCGAATTTAGGACAAGACTCTTCAAAAAAGAAAGGACCCAGAACCAGGGACCGACTTAGACTATCTGGGGCCCGGGGCAAGCATCATTCTGGAAGGCCCCCTTCTATCTATCCATGAAAATTGTTCGGGAATTATGTTGAAGTCACTAGTATTAAACTCTCTCTCTCTCTCTCTCCATACCTATTTTATGTATACATAAATTTCGAACCAAGTGCTATTTACATCTTATACATATACAGTGTATTACAAGAAAGGGTCACAACTTTAACAAATGACAGAACACTGTTTTTTACTTTCTTCTATCTATAATAGAAGAAAGTATTGTAATCGAAATTTTTTTCGACTCCCGGTTTTCGACGGATTTACACGTTTTAGGGGTCAGAGATTCCGAAAAACATGTTTTTACAAAATGTCTGTCTGTCCGTCTGTCCGTCCGTCCGTCTGTCCGTCTGTCCGTCTGTGTGGGTCTTTTTTGTACCATCGAAAAGTGTATGAAGTTATGCTTCAAATTGAACCACATTTCTTTTCTATGTTTTTGGCTATAGCAAGCAGATTCTATCAGAATTTGGGGATATTTCGACGAAAGGGGGCGCTGCGATCGATATTTTTGTTCCATTTTCACTATTGTATCATCGAAAAGTGTATGAAGTTATGCTTCAATTTGGACCAGATTTTTTTTCTATGCTTTCGGCTATGGCAAGCAGGTTCTATCAGAATTTGGGGATATTTCGACGAAAGGGGGCGCCGCGATCGATATTTTTGTTCCATTTTCACTATTGTACCATCTAAGAGTGTATGAAGTTATGCTTCAATATGAACGAGATTTTTTTATGTTTGTGGCTATGGCAAGCAGGTTCTATCAGAATTTGGGGATATTTCGACAAAAGGGGGCGCTGCGATCGATATTTTTGTTCCATTTTCACTATTGTACCATCTAAAAGTGTATGAAGTTATACTTCAAATTGAACCAGATTTTTTTTCTATGTTTTTGGCTATGGCAAGCAGGTTCTATCAGAATTTGGGGATATTTCGACGAAAGGGCGCGCTGCGATCGATATTTTTGTTCCATTTTCACTATTGTATCATCGGAAAGTGTATGAAGTTATGCTTCAAATTGAACCACATTTTTTTCTATGTTTTTGGCTATGGCAAGCAGGTTCTATCAGAATTTGGGGATATTTCGACGAAAGGGGGTGCTGTGATAGCCAAATTCAAAAGGTCAAAATAGCCAAACTCAATTTCAAATTCAAAAAGATGTGCAAAAAAATTAGAAATCCTACAATTTTTTTTCGTTAAATGTTCAGAGAATCCGGAACAATTTTTGTTTTGCCTCTATCTTAAAAATGCCTGAGATATAGCGGTTTGAAATTTTAGGGTGGCTGACATTTTCAAATAAGACAGCAAAATTCATCCATAAACGGGTTTAACTTATGAGTTATAGTTAACATGGTTTTGGCAAATTTTCTTTCATTGTTGTAACAATTAATCCTATTATATGCTTATCACTATATATTTATATTCGCCAACGTCAAATTCTCGCCAAACTTGATGACAGTTGGCGAAATATCGCCGAATTAGGCGACCAAAATAGGTTGTCATAAATGAAGCCAACTTGGCTGTAGAGGACTAATTTGGATATATTCTCATTCAAATTCAATGTTGACGAGAACTGGGATTGAATCTTCTTTAATTAGGTTCCACGCATTTTACCTTCGTGTTTTCCAGTAAAATTAGCTAAAATCGAAAAATCAGAAATAGGGAGGCTATCTGTTCCTGTCGGTTCAGACCTGAAGGACTTTTCGTAGTTTAGTATTATACATCAGTTGATCGCATCCCGGTAACCCGACGATTCGAAAGCAGCTGACGTACAACGGAATAACGAAAAATATTGATTTTATTGGGGATATGATAACGAATTTTGAAGTATTAACATGACTGAGATAGAAGAAAGTTTTGGGATTGGCACATCCGACTAGTTGGTATAGGAATTTAATGACGGATGTGAACGTTTGAAGTGTAAATGCAGATCTTTCAATCACTCTTGGTTATTTGTTATAATGTAAAATTTTCTATTATATTATAAAATTTAATATTTGTTGTGCATCAGCATGTATTTGGCCGATTCTATAATATGGAAAGATAAGTACAGGCATGCCCTGATACTAATAGCAACAAATTTCAACACTTGTTACGTTGTTACTTCATTCCCCATGCTCTAAAATACCTTTATATAAATTTTTATAACATTAGTTTTCTGATGTTGTAGATTGTTCTTTTTAGGGGAGGAGGGGACTTGGGGCACAGGAAACAGAGGGTGGAAGTGGAGGGCTACACTCCTTTCCTAAATCTTTGAAAATGTAATAATTTTTGTCATTTTGGGCCAATTTAA